>OY998169.1:15075381-16275381 GCA_963921995.1 Oxystoma pomonae
ATAGTTGCAATAATAACCGTTGCCAAGACGTCTGCAAATTCCGCTAGGTGGCGGCCACACCATGAGATGAATTTAGATGTTTTCAGGTCAAAACCACAGCTTTTTCTTGCTTAAAGGAGGCGGCAGGGTCCATTATTTACGATACTGAGCGATAAACTCGTGAGATTGTTAACATTAGAAAGAAATATCTTCGCTTTTAATTAAATTTTTTTCCATTCTGTTCTACTAGTGACATCTATCCGGAAACGGCCAAACCATGCAGCTAGCGCTAACAGCCAAAGAAATCAATAAACGGCGCTGTTTTTCCTGCAGAGCTTTTTGCTTGCGATATTATTGATTATAAATAAAGCTGGTCCTATGACATGATCTCGAAACATTTAGCGAACCAATTCTTCAAAACTAGCGGGAGGGTAAAAGCGAAAAATAAGGGGCTGCCAATATTTGTAACACCCAAAAAGGGGTGAAAAGATTTATTTTGCTCTGTTTCTTTACAAAAAACGTTTTTTTTACGAAAAACTTGAGCTCTGCCACTTTTTTTATTTTTTTCTTCAACTTTCTTGAAATTTTCGTCATACCGTAGAAAAAAATTATTTGCCCCATGGTCATACTCTACTTTTATTCGAAAAAATTTAGAAACAGAGACTGGATCAGTTTTCCTAAAACGGGGGATCTTGGTTTCGAGTGAGAAGATAAAGGGCGCCGCAGGCAAAATTTTTTCAATTAAATTAGCCGAACGCAAAAATGTTAGAAAAACAAAGGTCTAAAGAGTATAATTTTTAAGAAAAAAATATCAATTTTCTCGCCCTCCTCCACTGGGACTACAGGGGCCGTGCACAAATAACGTAATGGTCATAGGGGGAGGGGGGTTACAAAACGTTACGTAGGGGGGAGGGGGGTTTTTGACAGCGTTTGCATTTGTTTGAAACTAAGAAAATTTGGAATGAAAATAAGTGAAAAGTTTTTTTTTGGGGGAGGGGGTAGTGGTCTTGAAATAGTTACGTTATATTAGGGGAGTGGCGTGCCAAACCGTTACAAAACATTACATAGGGAGGGGGTCAAAAATTGGTAAAATCACCGTTACGTAATTTGTGCACGGCCCCACATCTGACTGTTCCTCCTTTTTGATTTCGAATCAAAGTGCAAAACCCGGGTTGGACGTTCGAAGGCGTGGAAATATCTCAGTCGATTTCTCCGGCCGTGTATGAACGCTTTAGGTTAGGCATTTGCATGTATCTCAGTCCCCAGCCTGTAAACAGTGTGTAAGGACAATGGTTACAAAATTAAAAGCCGAAAAATATTTTTTTTTACGATATCTTTCATCAGTTTGGTATTAAAGTCGAGCAAAAACAATTTTTATTCCAGTCCTAAAGGTATGAAAATGGAAAACATTAGAAAACAACAACCTGGAATGGATTTACTACGTGTAAGATGTAGTGACAACATCGCCCCATGCCCATCCTTTTCTGCCTAATGTGCTTTTCCGTTTGTCTGCGTCTTATACACGGCTGCTTGGCCCCCTAAGGATTTGCTTAGGAACCCTGTATATATATATATATAATTAGACTTAGGACGAGTTTAGCCTTAGTAAAACCCAAGGTAGTTCTTTAAACTGTCTCTACAGGTGTCAAGTTTTGTTGATAATCTGTCAATTCGTTTTAGAGATATTTATATGATCCTGTGTCCCAAAATGAAATGGTAATACAGGGTAGATGCGGCTTCTCTAGGAGAAATGGTAAGGGTGACAACAGAATTTCTTGAATTGATTTCCCCGACTTTCCTTGGCTATTTTTAATTTTCCTGACTTTACGCTAAATTAAACGTAAATATCTTGAGAACCCATTGACAGTTTGTCAAAGAAACTTGACACCTGTAAAGATGATTTAAAAAACTTCCGATCAATCCATCCTTTTTTTGGGGTTATTTTGACAAAACTCAAAAATTAATTAAAAGGTGTCGAAGACACATTTTTTTGTTTTTGGATTGGAGCCAAAATAACCAAAACAAACTACCTTCAAACTAGTTATAGTTTCAAAAATCTACTCTTTTTATAGAATTTTTGATTTCATTTTGGAAAAAATATTGGTTTTTTTTTAAGGTTGTTTTCGAGTAATGGCCGCCATTAAAACTAACAACGCGCCCTAACTCGACAGCTAATATTGCGGTACTTTAGCAAATAATGTTTTTTTTCCACTATTTCTTCTACTTAATATGAATAAGGGGCGGGGCTTTGTTCGCGAAACAAGCCGAAAGAACCCGACGGCTAAAATAGCTGTGCTTTAGCTGAAAATGTTTTTCTTTAACTATTTTTACAACTATTTGCACAGAAAGCGCATTTTTGTCGAAACGACCCGAAAAAACCCGACAGCTAAACTTGCTGTATTATAGGCAAAAATGTTATTTTCTGTTTTTACAACTTTATTGCTCCAATTTAGTTTTTATTGGTGTCAGGACTGATTTAAAAATGCTACAAAGTTTGGCTTTAATGTATAGCCAACGTTCTGCATATTTTTCTGCCCTAAGAATAGTATTCGTTGAGCAAACTTTTGCTTTTATGGGTTGCGCTTACATTATGAAAGCAAAAAGTATTAAAAAAACTAAGCAAGCTAATTTACAACCAAAAAGGTGCTGACGAAACGTTTTCACAGCTTTACTTTGGTCATAAATTCTAATGTGTACAATGTGTGTTACTTGGGCTGTATTCAATTTTAAACATTAGTCACAAAGCCACATTTTTTTCAAGTATTTCAATGTAACAAATTTTAATGTAAATTTGGTTAAGAAATAGGATAGTTTTAAATATGTGTATATAATAGAGCAGAATTTGCCCCGGTTTCCCTGCTGTTCTACTACTACTTGATTGACTTTGAGATTGAGTACAGTGTTGTACAGAAAGTTTTTTCTAGGGAGATTAAAACTTACCCCGTCATGGATCTTTAGTAAATGTCAGTTTTGATTTTGGTTCTCTAAATTTGAAGTCAAAGTTTATCAAAATTAGTGAATTTTTGGAATCGGTATTATATACAGTTGGCCGAATTATTTAAATATTACATCGATTTTCTTGGAAAGAATGTGGCTTTGTAATTGTAATACAGTGTTGGGTCTAAAATAGCTATTGTTTAAATACGTCCGCCATCTTGGTTTTCTAAAAAGGTTAATATTAATAAAATCGGACAGTTTCTCGCTTAGTTATAATCGTTTAAAAAGTGCAGAAACAACAATAAAATCGGTTTCTTGTTACGTCCATGATACAATTAAACTTTAATATCTCAAAAACAAATATTTTTGTTGATTTTATATTTATTTTAAAAATAGAGCCAAGTTAAGTTTTAAAACTGTCACCCTGTATATCAAAATGTACTAATCAGAAATGTTCGGCCCGTCTGTACCTTCAACAGACAGTAAACCTACCTACTATAATAAAACTTTATGAGAATGTGTCCAATCAATTACCGTAATTACAACCACTAAGAGACTTAATTGATTAGATGGTAAAGACTTAACTTGTAAGAAGTCTGACATACTGTACGTTCTATAGTCTGGACGTCGTACTTTACGGCGCCGCGAGGTCGGTCGTCGTGTAAATACTTTGGTTTGAACTAGCCGAAGACCCCGTATTTCTTGCTTTAAATGATCATAACTTTTGTTTGCGTGAACCGGTTTTGATAAAATAAAGCTTATATCCTGCCAGGACTCAAAGAAATTCAGTAGTGAAACTGTGAGTTGAATTTTATCGCTAAATATTTGTCAATCGTTAGTGCTTTGTTAGTATTAAATAGTGCTTTAATAAATTACGTTAGTGCTCCTTTTCATTTTGAGATATTTGACTTTCTATTTTTTCAATGCCAACAGCCAATCATTGAGATAAAAGGCTTAAACACAAGTCAGTGGTTAGTATTTTGTTAGTGCTTTCATCTGCTGCACTAACGAAACTGGTCGGACAACCAAAAAGCACTAACAAAACAGTATCGATAGTAAAAATGTGGTAATGAAATTCCACATATCGGCTCCTAACTTCACGGACTGACCATGACGAAAGTGACGAAACTGCTTAGACAACTAAAAAGCACTAACGAACCAATACTAATTGTGAATTTTTGGTGATAAACTTCGACATACTGGCTGCCAACTTCACGCGCCAGTGAAGGGTTGACCTTGACTTTTAAAAACGCGATGACTTTTGAAAAAAGAAAATAAAGTCAAGTAAAGTGAGTATCATTTTGTGATTCTAACGAAACTACTTAGAGCAGATGCAAGCACTAACAAAATACTAACCACTGACTTGTGTTTAAGCCTTTTTTCTCAATGGTTCAAGAATGCTGTTGACCTTAAAAAAAAGAGAGTCAAATATCTCAAAAAGTAAAGGAGCGCTAACGTAATTTATTAAAGCACTGAAGAGCACAATATTTGCTGATAAAATTCGACACATTGGCACGGACCCGTGAAACTCCCATCAAAATCGGTTTAGTAGTTTTTGCGTGATGCTGGATCAAACAAACAACCAAATATTTTAAAAATTGGATTTTCGGTATCTATATGGTTGATTAGAAGTAAACACCAAAAATTGTTAAAAAATATTTAATGTACAGAAATGGTTTTTCTAGAATTCTGGTTAAAGTGAAGATCGGTAAAACGTCGATTATTTCACATAGATATACAGGGTGTCCAAAAACAGGGTGTCGAGCCACCGAGAAAACCGAGGGAAAAAAAATGTTTAACAATTAATTTTAAGTTGTCTATAGCCTCAAATTTTAATTTTACTTATTTTAAAAACTAGCCTTTACTTACTTACTTGGTCAAAAGAATTCATTCTCTCGCACGTGATAGATATGGTGGTCAACTTGTCGTTTTTTCGGCAGATACATGGCGCGATTTCTCTCCACACTGGGCACTGTTGTATCGCAGAAATTCCTACTATGGTCAGTAAGAGGGCAGAAGCAGTCATATTTCTGCAAAAACAGCACATCTAGCGATCTTCGCACGATCTAGAATGGTAAAAAGCAGGAGTTGTAAGACTGTAAAGGCCTTTTGGTTGTGAATAAAACGTTTAATACAGAATACAATTTCCTTTAAAATGCATCCATGCACATTTTTTTGTTTTCTTGACTGTACGATTTAAAAGTTTATCTTTATTGACACATATTCTTTGAATCTCTAGCTCTGATACTTCAGAGAGGATCATAGAAATCAAATAGACTACATGTTAATTATTACTGATATACGATAATATAAAAAACTGCATTACAACAGCTAAAACTTACCCCGGCGTACATGTAAACTCAAATCACAGTCCAGTTGTAGCCAAAATTAAATTTCCTCCCAAGAAAAATCGTCTTGCAAAATAATAATAAACCCAGACCCAGCATTACCTAATTTCAAGATAACCTGATAGCAACTAGGCTTTAAGTACAATTAAATCAAAGCCTTAAAACTATTAATGAATCTACAAAAGAAGATGCAGATATAGATATGGTCTGAAGAGATGCCAAGAATAATATAGCAAAAGCATAGCACTTTTGTCCAATATATCACAAGCCTGCATTTCTTAATACTTTGAAAGTTGATTTAAAATTTTCAACTGTTTTCAAGTGATTGGTTAGCGCTGATTCCAAATCTGCTTTTTTTTATATCACGTAAGGTTATTTTTCAAACCAGTAAAATCCAAAAATATAGAAAGAAACAGGATTTATTTCAATTATAAGCTAGTTTTATAATATATTAAAGAAAGATCAAATTGAGAACAATGTCCAACAATAAAATTTTTGTGTCCCATCTCTTTAATATCTTGGTGGAATCTTTCACCAAACGCAAATTTTTTCATCCTAGACCCCAGCCCTTCAGAAAGGTCTTTTGAAATTCCCAAATCTCTTGCTAAATTATTTAGTTAGGCTTCTGAAAATAGTTGTGGTTGATTTTGACCTGAGGTTCAAAATCTGCCGGAAGTTGAGGAGTTTTCAATTTGGCTAGTATGGTCTGCTAGCTGATTTAATATTGTTTAAGTACATTATAAACCTAGAGACTAAAGTGGCTCTTTTAATCCCGCGGCGAAAGGTTTCTAGCCCGACCGTAGAGAGGGCTACAATTTGCCAAGGGCTAAAATACACTTTAGTTACGAGGTTTATATACTATTTTATGCACTTTAGAATGCAAGAAACTAAAAACAAAAAGTCATAAAACTAACAGTAGACCACTTAACGGTACTCTAGTTTCAAGATTGACAGCTCGTATTACTGATAGTTGTCATTGATTGTTGTTGGCATGGTGGATTCACTCAAAATTTATTGTGCCATGGAAGTGTTGCTATGGCACAAAACAAATGTCAGTCAATTGTTGTTATCAAACGGTGGTCCAGAAAAATCGTACAGCATTTTTTTTGAAAATGAACATTGAAGAGGCCGCGGAAGAGGCCATCGCTAGCTTTCTTCCACAAAAATCTCGCGAGGTTTACAAGAAAAAGTAAGAGATTTTCTTTAAAATGCTCCAGATAAATAATATCTAGCCCAAAAAGATAAGATTCTTTTCTTTACTTTCAGTATTTTCCTGATAGTACTACTAAAAATAACACTAACACTATTGATTGTCTACAAAACTTTACTAATAGGAGACTAATTTTGTTGCAGGAGGCGCTGATTGAAACATGGAGCATGTCGAGGAAAGGAGTTCTTACGGGGCACAAAATCAGGCAAGGATCGCTCGTTTGTGATAAAAACGTCCGGTGAAAACTCTACGAATATAGTGGAAATGGTGAGAAAATATATTGGTCTAAGGCCACCTACACAGCATATACGATTTTTTGTATCTTACAAAAATGGGAAATACATGAGTCAGCCCATAGGAAAAAATACATTTGGACAGCTACCAAGGAGAATTGCTGGCTACTTGGGACTACCAGACGCAAATCTATATACTGGGCATTGTTTTCGCAGATCATCAGCTTCTTTAGTTCTTTAGTCTTTAGCATTTCGGTTGCTGAAGGTTATGTTGAAAATTCATTGTATCAAAATAAGAATGTTGCCGATCAAATTTTTACCAATGTCTTCTCCGATGTCGATATGGCATCAACATCAACCATAGGAAGATCTTATAAGACGACAACAGCAGCGGCATAACTAAAAATGTTGCCTCCAACTGTCCACTCTTCGTAAGCCTTGCAAATTGCACCCAAATAAATGTAAATGTAAATATATATCATAATAAGAACTAGGTTTAAGTAATGCATGTGCTAATTATTTGTTTCGTTCATACATTTTAACAAATAAATAAAATTTCAATAAAATTATTGTTTAATTTGGAAAAATTTATTTTAAATTTCCCAGGCATTAAAATTATTTTGAATCCCTGAAGGATTAAAAGTGCACCTTTTATCACTAAAATGGGAAATTAAAAGTGCACTTTTAATGCCTAAATTGCATAAAATATGTTTTAAGGCAATCATCATGATGATTTTGCGGTTCTCTCCAAACCATCGGTATTCCAAAAGGAAGGCTCTTTCTATTCTTTCTTTCTATTGCAAACAACGTGTGGTGCCTAATCTTTATCTCCTAATTTGATTTTGAAATAAGCATAATATGCATTCTTCACAATGTGTATCAAATACTAGGCACAAAACAAAACAAAAAATAAATTTAACTTGTTTACTGATCAAAACTCAGAGCTAGAATGAAACAAATGACGTTAAAATATAAATTTTGTTTGGAATGATAAACTTAAAACCCATCTTCTTCGCGGTACTAATAAAGTTAAAGCATAATAAATAGGATTCCGCAGGTCAAAATTTCTGAAAATCTTGTCCAAACTACCATAAACTTTAGCAATTAGCAATTACTGGCACCACCGAAAATAATTTTTGGGTTAATACCTAGAATTTGAACTACTACGCCTATTATAATATTTTTTTATATTTTGTCTTTTTTTACAAAAAAAAATCTGTGGGTGATAGAGACCTATTTATTGTATTGTAATTAGTTATTCTATATAAAAAATTAGCTTAACAAACAAAAATCACGTCATCACAAATTTCGTGCAGTCCTGAGACTGAATCAAGAAAAACGAGGAAAGTTTGGATGACCGATGATAGGAAGGAAATTAAAAACAAAATAAAGTTGGCAAAATAAGAATAGTTAACACAACAATGACAAGAAATGGAAAATTTAGATACGAAACACATGACACTTTTTATATGCACAAACGCATAAAAGACGCGGCCCATAAAAAACCACAAATTTTTTTAGGGTATAAATTTGTAACCACTGGTCCGATTTCAAAATTTTTTGTTTTATTGGAAAGCTAAAGCTTCAGACTGTAGGATCCTCTAACCGGGATGGACATTTCGCTAAAATTCAAGATGGCGGACGCTTTTGAAAAATGCCAATTTTTCGTCCCGCCCCCTGCCAATATTTATATGCGCCACTGTCTTTCCTGACTAACGTCAGTTAAAAAGTCATACCCTTGACGTGTGCAAAAAGATATCACTTGTTAAAATTCGTCATGAAATACGAAAGATGTATTAAAATTAACAGGGTGAATTTTTAAGAATAGGGTCCTACTACAAAAAAGAAGTTAAAAAACCTCCAAATCAGTTACTATAACCTTTATACAATGCTTTAACTTCTTTATACAATGCTTTAGCCGAAAAGAAACTAAAAAACAAAAGATCAAAAGATCTTGGGGTGGAAATAACGAAAATTCAAACTTGGATGAGCATCCCACAAGGAACACACAAATAATGATGTATGGTGGAGGGTGACCAGTGAAACCACTGATGAGCCCGCGCTGGTTACCCAGGGCGAAACATCGTTTAATCATTTCTCTTTTTCGCTTTGGTTCTTTGTGTGTTCCTTGTGGAATGCTCATCCAAGTTTTAATTTTCGTTAATTCCACCCCAAGATCTTTTGATCTTTTGTTTTTTAGTTTCTTTTCGGTTAAAGGAACTGATTTGGAGGTTTTTTCTTTTAATTGCCTTAGGAGTATAATCGTACTGGAAATATTAACACGCCAGGACGAATCCGTATCAGGTAACTTGGATAAGTACCAGTGCGGAACGATGCCTATTTGTGAGTGATTCAAAGTTGGAAATCAAAGTGTATGATGGTGTTTAATGATGTATGGTGGAGGGTGACCGGTGAAACCACTGATGAGCCCGCGCTGGTTGCCCAGGGCGAAATATCGTTTAATCATTTCTCTTTTCGCTTTGATCATTTGTGTGTTCTTTGTGGGTTGCTCATCCAAGTTTGAATTTTCGTTATTTCCACCCCAAGATCTTTTGATATTTTGTTTTTTAGTTGTACTGTACTTTGAAAAAATTAACGGAGATATGTTTGTGAATCAGTAGATACCTGTCGCATCAATAGTCAAGGAAATAGTTTTTTTCTTTTAAAAGCTTATTATTTCAACACGTCAAGGATGTGACTTTCTAACTGACGTTTGTCAGGAACGACAGTGGCGCACATAGAAAATTTGTAGGGGTGGCGAAAAACTGGCATTTTTCAAAAGCATCCGCCATCTTCAATTTGCTTTCTTGAATAACTTTCCAATAAAACAATTTTTTTGAAATCGGACAAGTGGGCACGAATTTATACCATAAAAAAATGCGATTTTTTTCATGGACCACCCTTTAGAAGACAAGTGGTAATCATTGTAAACATATCCTGCTGATACTGAAGAAAAATTGAAAGAACGGTGTAACTACATAGAAAATCTTATTAATGATAATTAATCGGTCCGAATATTCAGAGGAATTATTAAACCCAGGTATAAACATAAGAACAGAAGATTAAGTACAGCACGCAATATCTTCAGGTAGAAATGGAAAAGCGGTTGTGCAGGGCGAAATATACACGGAATACTTAACACTCGTGACAGAGATTTATCAGCGTGTAAAATCCTTAATGTCTGGCTGAAATCAATGTTTATTACATACACTGCCTGGAAAGTATTCAGCAAAGAAGTGTAGTTATTACCATTTAATCAGCCTGCTGCTATAGCAAACACATCTGTTACGTTAGCATATTATTTACGTAAATCTAAACTCAAAAAATTGACATAAAAAATTTTTCATAAAATATACGTAATATTTACATAACATAACTTACGCTTCTTTAATTACATTATATTTACGTAATAAGAACGGAACTTTTTGCATGGTGTTATGCAGAACATGGAAGTTAGTTTACCTAGAATTTATGTAACAAAGTAATCATGTGTTGTAACTTTTATGTAATATTTACTTAACTGTGTTGGCTGGGATGTTTAAATATTATCAGGGATATATATATATACAGGGTTCCTAAGCAAATCCTTAGGGGGCCAAGCAGCCGTGTATAAGACGCAGACAAACGGAAAAGCATATTAGGCAGAAAAGGATGGGCATGGGGCGATGTTGTCACTACATCTTACACGTAGTAAATCCATTCCAGGTTGTTGTTTTCTAATGTTTTCCATTTTCATACCTTTAGGACTGGAATAAAAATTGTTTTTGCTCGACTTTAATATCAAACTGATGAAAGATATCGTAAAAAAAAATATTTTTCGGCTTTTCATTTTGTAACCATTGTCCTTACGCACTGTTTACAGGCTGGGGACTGAGATACATGCAAATGCCTAAACTAAAGCGTTCATACACGGCCGGAGAAATCGATATATTTCCGTAGAAACTTTATCAAGCAAATAGGACGGGTTGACGCCTTCGAACGTCCAACCCGAGTTTTGCACTTTGATTCGAAATCAAAAAGGAGGAACAGTCAGATGTGGGGCCGTGCACAAATTACGTAACGGTGATTTTACCAATTTTTGACCCCCTCCCTATGTAATGTTTTGTAACGGTTTGGCACGCCACTGCCCTAATATTACGTAACGATTTCAAGACCACTACCCCCCCCCAAAAAAAATTCACTTATTTTCATTCCAAATTTTCTTAGTTTCACACAAATGCAAATGCTGTCGAAAACCCCCCTCCCCCCTATGTAACGTTTTGTAACCCCCCTCCCCCCTATGACCATTACGTAATTTGAGCACGGCCCCTGTAGTCCCAGTGGAGGAGGGCGAGAAAATTGATATTTTTTTCTTAAAAATTATACTCTTTAGACCTATTTCTTTGCGTTCCCGAAATTACGTAATTTTTGAAAAAAAATTGTAAGCGGCGCCATTTTTATTTCGTGCTTTGTTTTTCTAACATTTTTTATTTTATTGAAAAATTTTTGCCTGCGGCGCCCTTTATCTTCTCACTCGAAACCAAGATCCCCCGTTTTAGGAAAACTGATCCCGTCTCTGTTTCTAAATTTTTTCGAATAAAAGTAGAGTATGACCATGGGGGAATTAATTTTTTTCTACGGTTTACGAAAATTTCGAAAAAGTTGAAGAAAAAAATAAAAAAAGTGGCAGAGCTCAAGTTTTTCGTAAAAAAAAACGTTTTTTTGTAAAGAAACAGAGCAAAATAAATCTTTTCACCCCTTTTTGGGTGTTACAAATATTGACAGCCCCTTATTTTTCGCTTTTACCCTCCCGCTAGTTTTGAAGAATTGGTTCGCTACATGTTTCGAGATCATGTCATAAAACACCTCGAAAGTATCAAATGTAGTGTAGGGCCAGCTTTATTTAAAATCAATAATATCCCAAGCAAAAAGCTCTACAGGAAAAACAGCGTCGTTTATTGATTTCTTTGGCTGCTAGTGCTAGCTGCATGGTTTGGCCGTTTCCGGATAGATGTCACTAGTAGAACAGAATGGAAAGAAATTTAATTAAAAGTGAAGATATTTCTTTCTAATGTTAACAACCTCACGAGTTTATCGCTCAGTATCGTAAATAATGGACCCTGCCGCCTCCTTTAAGCAAGAAAAAGCTGTGGTTTGGACCTGAAAACATCTAATTTTTAATTAGATTAGATGTGAGGTGTGGCCGCCATCTAGCGGAATTTGCAGACATCTTGTCAACGGGTATTATTGCAACTATGATTTATGCTCACAATGAAAGAGTGGCGACAATTTTGTCTCATGAAAGCAGTCCGGAGATAATAACAAACTGGCACCATTGCTCAATATACCTGTTTCTTTTGTGCGCGCAGAACTTTCTATGCCATTTCTGTTTGATTTATTGAAATCCTATCCCTAAGGAAAATCTTAGGAACCCTGTATAACTATAGGTCCCTGATATTATCCACTAAAAAAAATTATGGAACATTCTAATCCTTCTTCGGGGAGAAAGACTTTAGATTCCATGGAGGGTTCGAGCCTAGATAAGCCTTATTTGGTGTTCCAGTCTTGCTTAGTTCAACGTTCTAGGAATGTGTCGGTATAGGTCTGTTTCATAGATTATGGAAAAGCGTTTGATTCAGACCAACACGAAAATCGCATAGAATCTCTTTAAAAAGTTGGTCTGGATAACTAGACAGTCCGAATAAGAAGAGATATTCACAAAGGTTGCATGTTTTCTCCGCTTCTGTGTAATATCTAAAGCAATAAAACAATAGAGATTGCACTTTATAATTGCGAAGGGGGTCTTACTATAAACGGCATAAAAATAAGCAATGCCCTGTCCTCAATCCAGCGGCGTACCCAGCACAGGCGTCTGGGGGGAGGTATTTTATTATCCGAGGTATAAGTTTACATTTTGTTGGCCGGTCCAACTAAAAAATAAAGACTTGCTGCGATTGTTGGCATGCCGCTTTCCGTAACTGTCAAAGTGACACTGAAATGCAATCGTCTTTGCTCTAGGAAAAAGTATACAATAAAGAGGCTGGTGGTAACTCTGAAGTCTTTGGAGAAAAAACGAGAAATTCCAGAAAGTTCCTTTAAATTCCTTCCATTCGTCACACCAGAAATAAACAAACCATTGGAAATACGGAACAGTATTATAGAGTCTCTATTTATAAACAAGTTTTAGACAAAATCATTTCGGACATAAAAAAGTATTTTTGACCTGAAATATTCATACCAAGTTTTATACAATGTGAAGCCAAAATCAAGGCAAAATTAACCAAAGTCGTTTCTAAATACTATTAAACTGTTTGATTAATCCAAATCACAAATTCTTGAATTTTTATTGGAAGAAGTCAGCATTCGGAAACAATATTGGTCAGAAGTAGGCAAAAGCTTAAATCAAAACATACCTGATAACGTTTTCGAGGCAACGAACAAGTGTGACGATATTTTTCTGTTGATAAGAATATTCTTGGATGTTTGCCGGTAAGTAATGCTTCGTCAGAAAGAAGCTTCTCATGCCTCAGAAGATTGAAAATATAAGTACTTAAAGACATTATGACGGAAATTCGTCTGGCGGCCTTAGCGTTGCTGCATATCAACAGACATATTGAAATTGACATTAAGCGAGTCATTGACCGATTTGCCCAAGAAAACGATTTTTTTTTTGATAGGCATCTTATTATGTTTGAGATATGCAATAAAAAAGGTAATGTGTGAACTTAAGCTTTTTAGACTTAAAAAAAAAAGTATGTGGAATTTTGTTTGTGGTTTATTTGTTATCTATGTTTTTTATAACTAAAAAAAATTATACGTAGTTAACCCCCCCTACCATGGCTTTAAATTTTTTATGAAAACATTTAGAAAATCAAAAGTAGGGCATAAATTGCGGCTATAACACCTTTCACATTTCTAGACCTGAGTATAAAAAGGGCCAAACTCAATTTTTCGTGTTTTGAGTAATCTTTAGTTAAAGTTCCGTTCTTATGTGTATGTACACTATCGGCATCATAAAAGTGGTACACAATACTTTATTGTATTTGTCTTAAACTGTCAAAGTATGTCATTCTGTATTTCAGTCTGAAAAATAAATAAAAAATGCCTCCACAAATTTCTTTATTTGGTAAAGCCCAACTCCTGGCAAAACTACAACTAGAATGGTCAATTAGGGACGTTGCTAGACATTATGGACGCATTAAAACCACGATTATAAAAATTAGAAAACGATGGGAAGAAGATCAGACAATAGAGAGAAAACAAGGGACTGGTTTATTGAAAGTTTCAACTGATGAACAAGATTATGACCTTATCGCTTTTATGGAAGAAAACCCTTTTGCATCTGTTGCCCAGGCAAATAGATTAACCCAATTTCCAGGATGTGTAAGAGTGGCACGAAATCGCGTAAGGAAAGGCTCTAATATAAGATGTCGTGTAGCTGCTAAAAAAATTAAACTTACGAATGTAAAAAAACAATGCAGGTTACTTTTTGCCCTTAATTACTCTCTAAGGGAACCAGAGTTTTGGCGAAAGGTAATATTTTCTGATGAAAAAGTTTTCCAGTCCTGTAGTGACAGAAAACCAATTCGGGTATATCGTCCACCAAGAACGCGCTATGAGGAAAGATATATTGCTGGTAACAACGATCGCTCTGGAAGATTTTCGGTAAATATGTGGGGTTGGATTTCTGCTAGAGGTCATGGTGCTCTATTTCGAATCAGTGGAAGACTCACAGCACATCTTTACGTGGACATTTTAGAGAACACCATGCTTCCAGCCGTCACAGAACTATCACTTTCCGCACTTGTTCGGTAAATAACTATAAAACACAATAACAGAAATTTTTACCTTCAATCGTACCAGCCAAATTAAATATTTTGATTTTTTAAATCTTTCCAATGGCGCATTGAGTGCAGTAAAGTACAACTTTCCGCACCCAAACGCAAGTAAATAAATATTATAAAATGTTTACCCCTATTAATATATACCCCGTAATTTTGAACTCTTGAAAATCTAAAACTCCGCAATAAAAAATATGATACTGATTTTTTGCATCCAAATTTTAAAATGACACAACTTTATAGATAATCGTAGAAAGTTTATTAAGGCTCTTTTTCAGTGCAAATTCAAAATTAAGAGTATATTTTTGACAATTTTAGTGAGGGATATTGCACCGTCTTTATATTTATTTCTGCATCTGCATGTTCCATTTGTAACACAAAACAAAACTAAGCTTATTTCCAGTTTACCAAATGGCCCTAGCAGCTTTTTTAGTACAAAATCAAAATTGAGAGGACAATTTCGGAAATAAAAAAAATAAAACATAATTATGGTAAACGTCAAAATTTTGTTATTTTTATATTAAAACTTCACGAGAAAAATTAATTGTAATACTATGCTTATATTTTATATTTTAAAAGAAATTATACATTTTGAAAAATGTTCCTCATAAAAGAAAAATGTACTTATATTTACATTATATTTTACATTAAACAACAATTTACTTTTGAAAAATTTTCAGCTAGCAGCTTTTTTAAGACAAAATTAAAAACAGCTTTATTTTAAGAGGTTGTGATAAATATGAAACCATTTCTATAGTTACCCCTGCACGTTTGGTGACTTACATACATTTTCTTTTAATCCAATTTTGACTAATAGTCCTCTTGGGACACAAAACTAAATTTTAAGGTGATTTCATGTTTATCAAGGCATGTAGTACCAGCAGCCTTTTTAGTATACAATCAAAATTAAGAGGATAATTTTGAAAAATACATCAAGTTAAAAACAGCTGTTGACTGCTTATTAAAATGTGATAAATTTCAACATTTTTATCTAAAAAATGTAGGGATTTAAATTTTCCCCTACATGTTTGATAACTTATTTGTTTTGCATCCAATTTGAAAAAGTTCAACTTTTGACGAAAAAGAAAAATTTGCTGAGTAGATTTCAAGCTTATTAAGGCAAAAGTAGTCCCACAAGGTTTTTTTAATAGAAAACAAAAATTAATTAATTTTGGAAACTACAAAAAGTTAGAAACCCCTGTTAAAAATCTCTTAGAAATTTTGGTAAATCTCAAAATTCTTACATTTTTATTTTAAAAGTTTGTAAGGTATTTTATAACGTTTTTATAGTTACCCCTTACTACTTACATTTCAAAACAATCATCAAATTTCAAAAAACGTTCTACTTGTGACACAAAATAAAATTTTATTAACAATTTGATTTCAATTTTATTTATTTAAATTAAACAAAAAATTAAAAAGAGTTGATACGAAATGTTTACTTTAATTATGTTTACCCACCCATGTTTTGGCAACTTACATAATTATTTTTTTCATCCAATTTCGAAAAATGTTCCACTTGTGACACAAAACACAATTTTACTAAGCTGATTTCAATTGAATGAAAGAGCGCAAGAGAGATCGATTACGGTCACCAGTCGAATCAATTTTTTCCCAATGATTGTTTATTTGATTCGTTTAGCCAGTTCGAGCGTGGACTGACCCGGTGCTGTTAGGCGCCGAGGGACATTCTTAGACGCCCCTGGCGCCTTGTGCTTCGAAAAGCTTCCGACTTGAGGCGCCAACCGCTTATAAACCGCGAGATATTTGCACTTTTCACGCACTGTTCATTTTTTGAACATTTAAAAAAAATTAACGGTGCATGAAAAGTGCAAAAATTTAACAATGAGATTTTTTTCACCCTACATCAAGTACACGAATTAAATGTTAAGTAACAAAATCATGGCTTTCTTCGTTACCAATGCAAAAATGGTAGTTTTTACAAACAAAAGCGGTTAAAATAGTACATTATGCAGCAAGGAAGCTACTGTTGAGTTTGTTGAAGACCTTCTTAACCTTAATATATCCACAAGTACGTTTTTAACACATTTCTGGAACGTTCCACCGGGAATTTGTGGGAGTCCCGGGTACGGTGCGTCGCGGGACATGCCGGGGACGTTTTTTTTTTGATAAAAGTATACTTTTTCGACCGCCCCAGGACGTATTCTGGGGATGTTTTTAAAACGTTCCAAAACAGTCTAAAACGTCTCGTTACGTAACCACCATCCAGACCATATTTTTGATACTACTCCAAGACGGTCATTATTAAAGAAACGTTGCCGAGACGTTCCCGGAACATTACAAGGAGGTATTGTGGTTAATATACGATACGGACGTTCTAGAACTATCCCGGGGACGTTTTGCTAATATTAGTAATACTGCGAGATACGTCTTTAAGGGGGAACTAGACGACGATCCTATCCTGGGCTGCAAAAAGTGACATTGACAGAAGAAATCGACGAAAAGCGTTTTCTTTTGCTGCCTGCATTCGATTTGTTGGTTTGATTTATTTGAATTGAATTTGGTTTATTTGAATCGGATGCACGCCAATTTGTCTATTACCAATGTTAGTTTTGCAACTTATTGGTATACTCTCTGTAATAAATAAAATCTAGAAGGCCAAAATTTGTATGCAAATAGCCTAATATAATAAATCACGGTCCCTTCAAATGGAAAGGAATTGTAATTATATTTTTTGTTTTTTTGGGACGTACCGCTGCGACCTCGAAAGAAATAATAAACTTATGCATGCAATAGAACAGGAACGTTTCTGGGACGTTTTGTGGTTTATACGACTGCGACTTCGTAGGTACCATAATTATTTCAAAAAGTTGTGCATTTAAAAACAGCCTCTTATCATCACAACTTCATTTATACATTAATTAGAAAACGAGTTTTATTTTCAAGACCATTCTCGACCTCTAAAGTAGTTTGTACACCCATTATTTTGAAAATGGAAATCAAAGAAGTTATTGCGACCATTACTTTTGTATAGGTTTAAAATAAATTTGTTTTGTCATTATATATTAGAAATTTAATTACAGCAGAATTATTCAATGTTTTCGATGTTTATGAATTATTACCATTTTTTAAATGTATTTTACACTCGATGTTTCAGAAATAAACAAGAATGTTAAATATATATGTTAATAAATAGAAAAGAACGTTCTTTAAATATAAAGCACAAATTTTACAAAACTACTTTCCTAATATTTTATAATGACATTTTACGTTTATTTGTATTTAATTTAAATGTCTTAGTTAAGAGAAAAATTTATATTAATACCAGTGCCCATGCAAATGTTCTTGTGATATTCCTATGAGGTAATATTTTAGAAAAAAATGTAATAATTTATTATATTCCAGGAATCTTACTCTTAGGTTTGTCAGTCGCCTAGAATATATAAATATGCTTGGAAAATTATGATAATACATTTGTATATCCTAAATACTTTTACATTTTAGAACATAGGTACCTAAAATAATCCTATGAATATTTTTCACTTTTAGAGAGCGTTTGTAGATTATTACGAAAACACGTTCTAAGAACATTCGCTGGGTATCTTCCGTGAATATACTATTTATGTGCTTTAAGAAATATTTAATTTTTGGAAACCCTTTGAATAATTCTTTAACCAATTCTAATAGAACTCGTATTTTATGGGTTTAAGTTATCACTCTGATAAAACAATCGAAGAAATAATATTCTTTTTGAAATGTACTTGGAATATTTGAAAATAAATATTGGAAATTCGAATATTTAAGAATATACATAAAAGAATATTCAAAAGGGAATATTCCAAAAATTATACAAGAATGTAGCACGAATATATACGAATATTCTTAAAATATTCTGTACTAAATATTCATAGCATATACTTAGAATATTCCAAGAAAAAATATATATACTGCTTGTGTTTACTGGGCAGTATGACACTTCCTTTACCTCGCTCTGAGCTTATAAAAAGGTCCTTATATACCAAGGTAAAAAGCTTTTTAATAAACTCTCCCCATACGAAAACTCTAAACAAGCAAAAACGGTTTAGAAAAGAAACTAAACAATTTTTATTAAAAAAGCCATATTACAAAATAGAAGACTGTTATAATGATGTCACTGATTGAACTTTAGAGAGGATATGTGTTTTTTTATATAATTAATGTTATTGTAAACTATTTTTGACTGACCCGTCTTTTGATATTATTTATTGTTTTTATTTATTTTATAATATACATTAAACGTTGTTTTTTAATGGTACGTATAATTATACCTTTGCATCTAAAAGGGTCTAAGTTTAATCTGTACCGTTGTGTTTGTATTTTATGTCTACTACGAACTAGACTCTGAAACGGTGTATTTTATTATAATTTTAATCTGTTATGTTCATTATTTATAAATAAGAAATACATTCCTTAAACGTTAAGCTTTTAATTTAATTTAAGCAAGACTTTGTCTATGAATACTTTTTGTATTTTTACAATAAAGTTAGTTTTGAACTTGAACTTAAACTGAAGTGGCGCTTTTTATCCCAAGGCGAAAAGTTTGTAGCACTTCAGTCACTTTAGGAAAACAAAAACTAAAGAAAATAATAAATAAAACAACTTAACGGTGCGAATTAAGGATACTAAAGATTAAAAGTAAACTAATATTTGAAGTTAAAGCATTATACTTACCAACATTTTTTATGAGTTCACAAAAATGATAGATATCAATTTCAAATTAAATGGTAAATGTAGTCCTGCTATAAATATATTTATTATTCTATTGAGTTGGGGCATAATGAGGTTATGTGAAGTAATTGTGTCGTTTTTTTCTTCTTAATTCTTAAGTAGCGAATTTGCCAATTTAAACAAAATTTTATTAATAATGAAAATGGTTTCATGTCTTTTGCAATTGTGACCTAGAAATGAAGTCATGTCTGCCCCATTTATATTTTCCAAAGTGATTGTTGCTTAATTTTCCCGGGTTTCTTCTTTGGCAAGAATTTTTTCTACAGTTAATTAAGCAAATGCAGCACAAAATACCACATCATATTTAGTCACTAGCGGATATTAGATTTGTAGGAAAATTATTGTGAACTGATAAACTTTTACCAAAATTGATTAAGTATTCTTTAGAGTATTCACTGTTTTAATAGAAAAAATGCGGCATATCCTGCGATATAATGGGGGGCGGGTTAGCAAAATAATTTTGGGAGAGAGTGAAATTTTTTTTAAGGAAGGGTCAAAAAATTTTGACAAAAAATTTGTTGAGTGGTGTCAATTTTTTTTTGTAAGGGTTAAAAAAAATTTATTCGAGAAGGGGGGAGGGGCAAAAAATAGGGGGGACATTATCGCGGACCCAAATAGGTAATACTAAACGTGTGAGCTTCGGTGCCCATGAATTGTCAGAGTATTTTAATGCTATAAGCGAGGCTATTAGTAGCTGCTAAAAAATTTAAGTAAAATTGTAAGAAATAATAATTTAATAGCGCAAAATATATTTTTTAAATGTTATCTTTAGACTTACATGTGCCACAAATGTATTTTTGTCAGATATATATACGGGGTGATTCCAAATTCCTTAGAAAGATTTTAACAGTAGTTAGATATCATTAATCTAAGAAAAGTTCTCTGAATTTAGGAGTTAAATTTTTGTTGAATTGCCTTTCAAATAATTTACCAAGCAAGTCTACGTGTGTCCGACAATAACAAGTATTAGGAATTTTTGTCAAACATTTTGGAGTCAAAGTTTTGGTTTCAAAAATTAATGTTTCTACCTCAGAAAATATTACCAATTTTTAAATGCAAATATATCTGAAACGAAAGAGTTTACAAAAATATATTTTAATAATTCTTGTTCAGAACAATAAATTCTACCTACAGTTAAAGTCTTTCTAGTATACCAAGTGTGGCTTTATAAGTTTATAAGTATATAATAAGTGGCACCTGTGTGTAATAATTATACCTACCTTTTTTAGTCGGGGCTTTAAAAGCGGAACATCCAAAAGATCCCCAGTATTTGTGAAAAATGTTGTTCAACGTTCAACTTAATTTTCTTTAAAATGCAATTCACATGCCTAACAAGTACAAAAACACATTTTAAATTACCACAAATTTCACTTCTTTATCTTACTCTTGAACTTTTGTTTGTGGTGAACTTTTCATGTTTAATTGCATTCAGCCATTTTTCTGTTAGTTCAGCACTATTTGGAAATTGAAACACAGATATATTTGGTCCATTATTTTTGTAACGGCTCTTGAAATTCGACACACAACAACAAGTAGGCATTTCTAAAAAAAGACCATAAAATATTTATACCAAATTCACTTGTTACAAAATAACACATAGGTACCTATAAACACAATCTCTAAATTATATGCCCAAGCACTTTTTCGAACAAATTGCCTATTTATACCGGCGAAAAATTGTTCATAAGCCATTTGATAAAATCTCTGAACCTATTTGCCACAGAAAACACAGGCTTTTTCGCAAATTTTGATACAAAAATAATAATAATGATAATAATAATAATAATAATAATAATAATAATAATAATAATAATAATAATAATAATAATAATAATAATAATAATAATAATAATAATAATAATAATAATAATAATAATAATAATAATAATAATAATAATAATAATAATAATAATAATAATAATAATAATAATAATAATAATAATAATAATAATAATAATAATAATAATAATAATAATAATAATAATAATAATAATAATAATAATAATAATAATAATAATAATAATAATAATAATAATAATAATAATAATAATAATAATAATAATAATAATAATAATAATAATAATAATAATAATAATAATAATAATAATAATAATAATAATAATAATAATAATAATAATAATAATAATAATAATAATAATAATAATAATAATAATAATAATAATAATAATAATAATAATAATAATAATAATAATAATAATAATAATAATAATAATAATAATAATAATAATAATAATAATAATAATAATAATAATAATAATAATAATAATAATAATAATAATAATAATAATAATAATAATAATAATAATAATAATAATAATAATAATAATAATAATAATAATAATAATAATAATAATAATAATAATAATAATAATAATAATAATAATAATAATAATAATAATAATAATAATAATAATAATAATAATAATAATAATAATAATAATAATAATAATAATAATAATAATAATAATAATAATAATAATAATAATAATAATAATAATAATAATAATAATAATAATAATAATAATAATAATAATAATAATAATAATAATAATAATAATAATAATAATAATAATAATAATAATAATAATAATAATAATAATAATAATAATAATAATAATAATAATAATAATAATAATAATAATAATAATAATAATAATAATAATAATAATAATAATAATAATAATAATAATAATAATAATAATAATAATAATAATAATAATAATAATAATAATAATAATAATAATAATAATAATAATAATAATAATAATAATAATAATAATAATAATAATAATAATAATAATAATAATAATAATAATAATAATAATAATAATAATAATAATAATAATAATAATAATAATAATAATAATAATAATAATAATAATAATAATAATAATAATAATAATAATAATAAGTTACCTGTTATTTAAACATTTAAGAAACTGTTTGTAAGGTTTTAATAATATTTAGATGAAAAATTATCCGCTAAAAATAAAAAATAAAACTTTCTTCACCGAATGTAAACAAAGCACTGAGTAGGCGCCAGTCGCCGTCATTATGACTTCATAAGGCATACGATATCTCGCATGTAGTAGAGGTCGTGTTGACTCGGGTTATACTACTTGATTTTGGAACTGAAATGGAAACAGTCGGTCGGGCGTTATATTTAACTTATTATATCTTATTCTTATTTTGTAATTCATATTAATTGCTTGTCAAGTATTGGTTGATTAATTTGTCTATATTAACTTATGTCACAGTGATGAGTCCCTGATAAGGACGAAACACTTGTCTGCGTCTAGTTTTCCAGTCGCATCCGATGTGTTTCCTTGTGGTTCTCCGGTGTAAAGTCTTTTTTTTGCTGTCGTCGTAGTGAAAAACCCAACTTGTCTCGGAATCAGTTAGTCGCATACCTAACTAGTGAAATAGGCCAAAATTCCGATAATTTAATGTTTTGCTTAAAATTAAATTTTTTGATAAATTTGAAATCCAGTGATCTTGTCGTTTTCTTCTGGTCTATGTAATTAGTCGGGTAGCAGGTACTTAAAATTATTGCTAAATAGGCAATTCAATTTCGAAGATGTTTATAAAAATACCATAAAGAGTGTAAAATCCGAGTTCATGCTGATATGTAGTTTACTGTGTGTAGTAAATAAATGAGAGTAATAAAGAGTACTATAGAGTACCCAAGTAGCAAGTCTTAGTTCGTGCAAGTTGTTGAAATTAGAATTGCACCATCTTTAAACATAAATAGTAGTTGTCTTGAAAACTGAAGTCCACGTCGACAAGTATACGACGACCCAACGTTGATGACAACTATAGTCACTGTCACAACTATTTATGACCGTCTGTGAAGGCGACGCACAGTGTGGCCAAAGTGGAAAAAACCGACTTTCCTGACCATTTCGGAATCCCCTGAAAACTATATTACCCCTGTCCAGAACTCTTGATAGGTACATCTTCAAGATATTTCACGCACAGGAGTGCCAAGTAAGGTTCCCGTGAATCGTAGAATCAATAGGTCGCATAAAAGAACGTTGTAAATTACAACAATTAAGATTCTTATATGCTGAATTTTAGCCGGCTAGTGTTTCAGGAAAAAAAATGTGTAAGAGTTGCTTTTTGTTCATGTTGATAGCAGCTAAACGGTGGTGTTTTTCGTTTCACAAAAAAAATAATATGAAAGTCACTTTTTGGATGATGGATGAAGAATTTTTGACAAAAAATAAGTTGATTCACCCATTTACTGCATATCAGTTTTGCTCTGGCTTGCTGCTACATTTTTTTATGCAATTCGAAACGCATGATCAAAACTGGGAAAAGAAAGAAAAAGGTGGAAGAAATCGTTGATAAATCGTAAAATAGGTAGAAAAACTGAAAAATGTTCGGTTAAGGTTGATGTTGAATTGTTATACCCCATAGTTCGCTGATGGTTGTTAGTAGCCATGGAGTACACTTGATTTCATTGTGCGCAAGTTATATCTGAGGTCAGACGTGGACAAAAAAAGCTTACACTAAGTCCGGATGCATTGGCGATGGTTGTATCATGATTTCATAGAATGGAGAAACATACCCTTAGCTCTTACCCATTTATATTATTTACAATACATGTGAATATATTTAAGTATATCATGATTTATCTATGTACAGGGTCTGTTCCTTATAGTAAGTGGAGCTTCTACTACTTTTAAATTTAGAGATAGAAAAAAAGTTTAAATACAAGAATTGAAGAATTCTATCTCTACTATCTTATGCATATGTCAAAAAAACAAATGACGTTTGTAAACTGTCAAAATGACAATCACATGCATTTTTTGAAATGGAACACCCTGTATATTATTGAGAAAAACGACAGACGTTTTTCTCTTGATTTTTTTCTTAGGTTAATATTTCGTTCAACCGTTTTTGCGCTATTTAAATTTAAAGTTTCTTTCAATTTACATTAACCTAAATTAAATGCAACTTTATATATATACTAAATCAGGAGAAAAATGTCTATCGTTCTAGTCACTAATATACAGGGTGATCCATTTAATTTGCAAACGTCTTTTTTTATATATGCATAACATAATAGAGGTAAAATCCTTCAACTTTTGTATTTAATTTTTTTTTATCTTTAGAATCAAAAGTAGTAAAGGCTCCATTAATTCTAAGGAACAGATCTTGTACGTAATGAGTAAATTAATTGTTTTTATATACGTAATTTTTCATTCCAGTATAGCTGCTTGTTGATATTTCGATTGATATTTTCTAATAAATCATAGCAACGCCCTTGGCAAAATCTCATAAATACAATAATTTTTGGCCCTTTATGATACCCGAAAAAGGTTTTTTCCAAAAAACGACCTTTCGGCATTCTGTCAGCACATATAATAGTACATTATAAACCTAGGGACTAAAGTGCCACATCCCGCGGCGAAAGGTTTGTAGCGTACCGTAGGGATTAAGCGACATTTTAGTCCCGAGTTTTATATACTATTTTATGCACTTCAGGAAGAGTGCTGTTTGTCTTAACTTGCCATAAATTTAATTATAATTTTCTAGGGATTAGTTTTTTTTTGATCCCTGAGGGATTAAATTTACTCCTAATCCTTAAGCTGAGGGATTAAATTTATTTTTAATCCCTTAGTTATTAAATTTTTAGGGATTAAAAGTGTCACTTTAGTCCCTAAAAGAAGGATTAAAAGTACATATTTAATCCCTGAAGTGCATAAAAGTGTTTTTTGTTTACAAAACAATGTTGATATTGATAAGGTTACTGATGGTGAGGTTGATAATTGAATCTATAAATATTATTACTTATATTCTTAATAAGCAACCCGAAAAATCCTTACATACCAAGTTTGAAGCAGATCGGTTCAAAAATGACAAAATCCGCCATTTTGGATTCGCCATTTAAAATTTAGAAATTTTCACCTTATATTCTTGCTAAGCAACCCTAAAAACTCTTATATGCCGAGAGTTTGAAGCAAATCCGTTAATAAATGACAAAAAAAGTTTCAAATGTATGTAAAATTAATACCCAGAAAAGGTTTTTTCCAAAAAATGACTTTTTCGGCCACACTGTGCGACGTTTCCTAGCCAAGTTTTTGTAGACGCCGCACAGTGGATCGAGGCAATGTAAATGGACGGACATTGACGATTTTTCAAAAATATTATTTTATGTAACCAATATTATATTTTTGCATTGCAAACATATTGTTCTTTTTAGAAAACACCATACAACGCTTTTGGTTGCCTATACTGTAGAGAAAAATAATATATTTATGAGTTAAAATCAATAGTCCAATACGAAAAAATATTTACCGATATTCAGTTTATCAAAAAAATTATTTGGACCAAGCTTATGATTCCCGCTTTGTGGTATATCAAAAACTTATGTTCTGGGTATGTTCTGGTGTAGTCGTTTTTTTTAAGTGTCTTTTAATTCTGAGGTACTAATTTTTTTTATCAATGATTTGTTTTTAGCAAATTTTGTAGTTTTCTTGACCTCAAAACACCTGGTTGAAAACATGTATTTTAATGAGACCACACCTTGTTTAAATAAAATCCATAAAGATTGGCTGCGACCACCTGCGACCCCTCGAAATAATCGTCTAATAAATGAAGGGCGCAAAATTTAATTAAATATCAGAAAAGTTATATGTATATTCTACTTTGGGGGTTTATACACCCTCCCACCCTTTAGTCAACTATCCGCCGTAAATTATTATTTTTAACACAAACCAAGGGAAATTTTATAAGAACGTAATTATTTGAACAAAAATTGTATTTTCTCTACTTTTACTAGATCCCCCCAATTATTTTTAAACAATCACTGTGTACGCAAATAGTTTTTAGAAATCGACCCCCCCCCCTTGAATAGATGGGTGTTTTGTGCCTTGGGTTACACAGTTCTTTCACTTAGTGTGATTTACAATTTAAGGCATTTTAATTAGACATGCAATGCAAAAAAGTTTAATCCAATATGATTTATCCGTCTTGTAAAAAAAGCGAAAAACATGACCTATATAATTAAAACCTATAAAGTTGGAAGTCAAAGTGAAAAAACTCCATATTGTTTAAAACTAATTATACAGGAGCATACAATTAGTTATACATTTTTAAAATCAGGAAAACCCTGATATTTTAAAATGCATCAAAATACATAGGTTTTTACATATAGAAAAATTGCTGTCTAAATTTGACATTTAAAATGAGACTTGCCTTTTTTAGATAAATACTTTTAAGACTTCTTAAGGCGCATTTACACAGACAAACTTTCCTTTGATGTTGAAATGCCGACAAACATTTACACGAGCCTCTTGAGCAAAATGTTCAAAGAAAAGTTCGAGCAAAATCTCGTACAAAAAGACTCACGGAAATTTTGGAGAGAATGTTAAGCAAAATTTGTTTGAAGAAATGTTGGTATAGAAATTTATTACAAATTTAAATTTTATAGTTTTATGGGAATTCATTGAACTTAACTGAAAATAGAAAGACTAAGTTTTAAAACAAGATATTTTCAATTAAGTGCTTTCCGACGGAAAAACGATTTGATGTCGAAATTCACGTTTTACCTCATAAGCAACTTCGATTGATCTGATTTTTATAGGGAATATGCCAGTATGCTTGTAACTTTTTTGTGGTTGTAAAAAAACGAGAATAAAAGAAATAATAATTGGCACTTATTTATTGCTGTTGCCTAAAATGTAATGATAAAAATTTACGTTTAAAAGAATATCTCTTATTTTACTTCCTAGTTTAGTTAATATATGAACAAAAACACGTTCGGTTTAAATAATACCCGTTTATTACCCAACGCCTTTAAGGCGCAATTACACAGACGAACATGCTGAAACAAAAGCTCTAAAATTTTTTGCGTGAACATTTTTGTGAGCTTTTCTTTAAACATTTTGTTCGGGTAAATTTTTGAGCAAATTATTGCTATCTGTTTTGGAAACATATTTTTAAAGATGAGAATAAATAAAATTTCACATCAGTGATCAGTGATCTCAATTCTTTAAAAAAATGGAACACCAACTTTTATTTTAAATTTTTGTGAAAAAAAGGCGACGGCAAGCGAAACATTATCCTTGGCTATCAGTTTTGTCACATGGATTAGGGTTACTTATAATATTTTTTTCTTAGGGTTTTTCCCGGATTTTTTTGCCCGGTGGTTTTTTTGGGATTTTTTTGCGAGTTTTTTTTTTATTTCCAAGGGTTTTTTCCTAAATTCAAAAAACAACCCAGGAAAATTTTTCAAATATCGGCAAAAAACTCAAAAATTGGACTTCTAAGCGGTAATCCGCGCCTCACGACTATGAGAAGTGGTGGGGAGGGGATTTTTTTTAAACATATTTTTGTAACTTTACTTTACCTTTAGCTTTTATTGTTGTTTTTTAATTCCTCACCCCAGATTTACCTAGTTAGTTTAAGGTCCCAAGGGTTGCTTAAAAAAGCAAAAGGTTCATGAAAATGCTGAAGATATAAATATTTACTGTCAATTTAATGTAATAATCATGGTCGATTACTGACACTTAACCAACAATATGCAAAGGACAACATTGCGATTCAAAAGGGTGGCCGGACTACTACCTGCGAAATCCAAAACGCGGGATGATAAATCGGCGACACAGTCTACTAAATTACTGCTAAATTATATTTTTTAGACAAGGGTCGGTTCGTAGGGTTGTAAAAGTGGGTAATAAACGGTTATTATTTAAACCGAACGTGCTTTTGTTCATATATTTAAGATTTAATAAAATGTATATATGTTTTTTCAATTTGACTTAATTATTATTGTAAAAGACTAAACTAGTAAAATAAAGGGACATTCTTTTAAACGTAAATTTTTATCATTATATTTTACAGGAAACAACAATAAATAAGTGACAATTATTATTTTTTTTATTTTCGTTTTTTTTTACAACCCCAAAAAAGTTACAAGTATACTGGCATATCCCCTATAAAAATCAGATCAATCGAAGTTGCTTATGAGGTAAAATGTGAATTTCGGCATCAAATCGTTTTTCCGTCGGAAAGCACTTGATTAAAAATACCTTATTTCAAAACTTTGTTTTTCTATTTTCAGTTTAGTTCAATGAATTCCGATAACAATATATATTTTAAATTTGTAAAGAAATTTTTATACCCCCAATTCTTCAAACAAATTTTGGTCAACATTCTCTCCAAAATTTACGTGTGTTTTTTTGTACGAGATTTTGCTCGAACATTTCTTTGAACATTTTGCTCAAGAGGCTCGTGTAAATGTTTGTCGGCATTTCAACATCAAAGGAAAGTTTGTCTGTGTAAATGCGCCTTTACAGGCAACAGCAATAAATAAGTGCCAATTATTATTTTTTTATTCTCGTTTTTTTACAACCCCAAAAAAGTTACAAGTATACTGGCATATCCCCTATAAATTCAGGTCAATCGAAGTTGCTTATGAGGTAAAATGTGAATTTCGACATCAAATCGTTTTTCCGTCGGAAAGCACTTAATTAAAAATACCTTGTTTTAAAACTTAGTCTTTCTATTTTCAGTTAAGTTCAATGAATTCCCATAAAACTATAAAATTTAAATTTGTTAGAAATTTTTATTACCAACATTTCTTCAAACAAATTTTGCACAACATTCTCTCCAAAATTTACGTGTCTTTTTTTGTACGCGATTTTGCTCGAACATTTCTTTGAACATTTTGCTCAAGAGGCTCGTGTAAATGTTTGTCGGCATTTCAACATCAAAAGAAAGTTTGTCTGTGTAAATGCGCCTTTAGAAGTTGTAAAAGCTTTTTATTCATACAATGTGATTATTTAAATGGAGCACCCTATACCAAAACGCTTTTATACTGTGATATTTATTAGAGCAAAGTAAACAAACCTTAAAATTGTTAGCCCAATAACGCGAAAATTGTCTGTTTTTTTTAAATATAATAAAAAAATCAATTTCTGATCTGGCGAAAAACACTCACCCTGTATATCCGTAAAAAAGCCTTTAAAAATTTTCTAATGCTTATATAAAACGAGCTTTGTCCACATTACTTACTATCAAAGACAGGTAAATAGATTCTTACTGTACTACCACTTAACAAGCAATATTCACTGATACTCCTATAAATATTAAATATATATGTGTAAAATTATACCTCTAATTTTATTGAATTTTTGACCTGACCTTTTGGTTAAGGTTGATGTTGAATTGTTATACCCCATAGTTCGCTGATGGTTGTTAGTAGCCATGGAGTACACTTGATTTCATTGTGCGCAAGTTATATCTGAGGTCAGACGTGGACAAAAAAAGCTTACACTAAGTCCGGATGCATTGGCGATGGTTGTATCATGATTCCATAGAATGGAGAAACATACCCTTAGCTCTTACCCATTCATATTATTTACAATACATGTGAATATATTTAAGTATATCATGATTTACCTATGTACAGGGTCTGTTCTTTATAATAAGTGGAGCTTCTACTACTTTTAAATTTAGAGATAGAAAAAAAGTTGAAATACAAGAATTGAAGAATTCTATCTCTACTATCTTATGCATATGTCAAAAAAACAAATGACGTTTGTAAACTGTCAAAATGACAATCACATGCATTTTTTGAAATGGAACACCCTGTATATTATTGAGAAAAACGAAAGACGTTTTTCTCTTGGTTTTTTTCTTAGGTTAATATTTCGTTCAACCGTTTTTGCGCTATTTAAATTTAAAGTTTCTTTCAATTTACATTCACCTAAATTAAATGCAACTTTATATATATATTAAATCAGGAGAAAAATGTCTATCGTTCTAGTCACTAATATACAGGGTGATCCATTTAATTTGCAAACGTCTTTTTTTATATATGCATAACATAATAGAGGTAAAATCCTTCAACTTTTGTATTTAATTTTTTTTATCTTTAGAATCAAAAGTAGTAAAGGCTCCATTAATTCTAAGGAACAGATATTGTACGTAATGAGTAAATTAATTGTTTTTATACACTATTTTTGCGTTCATTACTTATATTTATATTATTGTAGTTTTCCAGTACTATGTCGCAATATACGTAATTTTTCATTCCAGTATAGCTGCTTGTTGATATTTCGATTGATATTTTCTAATATAGTCGAAAATCTGAATTTTTTAAAAAATATCATATCAACGCTTTTGGAAAAATCTTATAAATACAATAATGTTTGGCCCTTTATGATACCCGAAAAAAATTTTTTTCCAAAAAACGACCTTTCGGCATTCTGTCAGCACATATAATAGTACATTATAAACCTAGGTACTAAAGTGCCACATCCCGCGGCGAAAGGTTTGTAGCCCGACCGTAGGGATTAAGCGACACTTTATTCCCGAGTTTTATATACTATTTTATGCACTTCAGGAAGAGCAAGTGCTGTTTGTCTTAACTTGCCATAAATTTAATTATAATTTTCTAGGGATTAGTTTTTTTTTGATCCCTGAGGGATTAAATTTACTTCTAATCCCTAAGCTGAGGGATTAAATTTATTTTTAATCCCTCGGGGATTAAATTTTTAAAAATCAAAAGTGTCACTTTAGTCCCTAAAATAAGGATTAAAAGTACCTATTTAATCCCTGAAGTGCATAAAAGTGTTTTTTGTTTACAAAACAATGTTGATATTGATAAGGTTAATGATGCTGGGGTTGATAATTGAATCTATAAATATTATTACTTATATTCTTAATAAGCAACCCGAAAAATCCCTACATACCAAGTTTGAAGCAGATCGGTTCAAAAATGACAAAATCCGCCATTTTGAATTCGCCATTTAAAATTTAGAAATTTTCACCTTATATTCTTACTAAGCAACCCTAAAAACTCTTATATGCCGAGAGTTTGAAGCAAATCCGTTAATAAATGACAAAATTCGTCATTTTTTATCGGCCATTTTGATTTTTTATTTGAAAAAAAGTTTAAAATGTATGTAAAATTAATACCCAGAAAAGGTTTTTTCCAAAAAATGACTTTTTCGGCCACACTGTGCGACGTTTCCTAGCCAAGTTATTGTAGACGCCGCACAGTGGATCGAGGCAATGTAAATGGACGGACATTGACGATTTTTCAAAAATATGATTTTATTTAACCAATATTATATTTTTGCATTACAAACATATTGTTCTTTTTAGAAAACACCATACAACGCTTTTGGTTGCCTATACTGTAGAGGAAAATAATATATTTATGAGTTAAAATCAATATTAGTCCAATACGAAAAAATATTTACCGATATTCAGTTTATCAAAAAAATTATTTGGACCAAGCTTATGATTTCCGCTTTGTGGTATATCAAAAACTTATGTTCTGGGTATGTTCTGGTGTAGTGTCTTTTAATTCTGAGGTACTAATTTTTTTTTATCAATGATTTGTTTTTAGCAAATTTTGTAGTTTTCTTGACCTCAAAACACCTGGTTGAAAACATGTATTTTAATGAGACCACACCTTGTTTAAATAAAATCCATAAAGATTGGCTGCGACCACCTGCGACCCCTCGAAATAATCGTCTAATAAATGAAGGGCGCAAAATTTAATTAAATATCAGAAAACTTATATGTATATTCTACTTTGGGGGTTTATACACCCTCCCACTCTTTAGTCAACTATCCGCCGTAAATTATTATTTTTAACAAAAACCAAGGGAAATTCTATAAGAACGTAATTATTTGAACAAAAATTGTATTTTCTCTACTTTTACTAGATCCCTCCAATTATTTTTAAACAATCACTGTGTATGCAAATAGTTTTTAGAAATCGACCCCCCTCCCTTGAATAGATGGGTGTTTTGTGCCTTGGGTTACACAGTTCTTTCACTTAGTGTGATTTACAATTTAAGGCATTTTAATTAGACATGCAATGCAAAAAAGTTTAATCCAATGTGATTTATCCGTCTTGTAAAAAAAGCGAAAAACATGACCTATATAATTAAAACCTATAAAGTTGGAAGTCAAAGTGAAAAAACTCCATATTGTTTAAAACTAATTATACAGGAGCATACAATTAGTTATACATTTTTAAAATCAGGAAAACCCTGATATTTTAAAATGCATCAAAATACATAGGTTTTTACATATAGAGAAATTGCTGTCTAAATTTGACATTTAAAATGAGACTTGCCTTTTTTAGATAAATACTTTTAAGACTTCTTAAGGCGCATTTACACAGACAAACTTTCCTTTGATGTTGAAATGCCGACAAACATTTACACGAGCCTCTTGAGCAAAATGTTCAAAGAAAAGTTCGAGCAAAATCTCGTACAAAAAGACTCACGGAAATTTTGGAGAGAATGTTAAGCAAAATTTGTTTGAAGAAATGTTGGTATAGAAATTTATTACAAATTTAAATTTTATAGTTTTATGGGAATTCATTGAACTTAACTGAAAATAGAAAGACTAAGTTTTAAAACAAGATATTTTCAATTAAGTGCTTTCCGACGGAAAAACGATTTGATGTCGAAATTCACGTTTTACCTCATAAGCAACTTCGATTGATCTGATTTTTATAGGGAATATGCCAGTATGCTTGTAACTTTTTTGGGGTTGTAAAAAAACGAGAATAAAAGAAATAATAATTGGCACTTATTTATTGCTGTTGCCTAAAATGTAATGATAAAAATTTACGTTTAAAAGATTATCTCTTATTTTACTTCCTAGTTTAGTTAATATATGAACAAAAGCTCGTTCGGTTTAAATAATACCCGTTTATTACCCAATTTTACAACCCTACGATCCCGACCCTTGTCTAAAAAATATAATTTAACAGTAATAGACTAGACTTTTGAATCGGAATGTTTCCCGTTTGCATATTGTTTGTTCAGTGTCAGTAATCGACCTTGATTATTACATTAAATTGACAGTAAATATCTATATTTTTAGCATTTTCATGAACCTTTTGCTTTTTTAAGCAACCCTTGGGGCCTTAAACTAACTAGGTAAATCTGGTGTGAAGTATTAAAAAAAAAACGATCAAAGCTAAGGTTAAAGTACAGTTACAAAAATATGTTTAATAAAAAATCCCCTCCCCACCACTCCTCATAGTCGTGAGGCGCGGATTACCGCTTAAAAGTGCAATTTTTGAGTATTTTGCCGATATTTGAAAAACTCAAATTTTTTTTGGAAAAGAAAAATTTTCCTGGGTTGTTTTTCGAATTTAGGAAAAAAACCCTTGGAAATAAAAAAAAATCGCAAGAAAATCCCAAAAAAAAACCCGGGCAAAAAAATCCGGGAAAAACCCTAAGAAAAAAATATTATAAGTAACCGTAATCCATGTGACAAAACTGATAGCCAAGAATAATGTTTCGCCTGCCGTCGGCTTTTTTCCACAAAAATTTAAAATAAAAGTTGGTGTTCCATTCTTTTAAAGAATTGAGATCACTGATCACTGATGTGAAATTTTATTTATTCTCATCTTTAAAAATATGTTTCCAAAACAGGTAGCAATAATTTGCTCAAAAATTTACCCGAACAAAATGTTCAAAGAAAAGCTCACAAAAATGTTCACGCAAAAAATTTTAGATCTTTTGCACGAGCTTTTGTTTGAGCATGTTCGTCTGTGTAATTGCGCCTTTAGAAGTTGTAAAAGCTTTTTATTCATACAATGTGATTATTGGAGCACCCTATACCAAAACGCTTTTATATTGTGATATTTATTAGAGCAAAGTAAACAAACCTTAAAATTGTTAGCTCAATAACGCGAAAATTGTTTGTTTTTTTTTTAAATATAATAAAAAAATCAATTTCTGATCTGGCGAAAAACACTCACCCTGTATATCCGTAAAAAAGCCTTTAAAAATTTTCTAATGCTTATATAAAACGAGCTTTGTCCACATTACTTACTATCAAAGACAGGTAAATAGATTCTTACTGTACTATCACTTAACAAGCAATATTCACTGATACTCCTATAATTATTAAATATATATGTGTAAAATTATACCTCTAATTTTATTGAATTTTTGACCTATGTGGAATTTCTGTACAAAATGTAAAAAAAGAACAGTTTACCTTTTTATCAAACCAAAATAAAGAATTAAAAGTCAACGAACAAAAAAGTAACTGAATTTTAAAACGAATGTCCAAGTTTTCCTGTACCTCGATCCACTGTGCGCCGCGTGGGCCCGACTATTTTTATCTAACCAATTTTTATGTTATGTTTGCAACTAACCAATTTCGGAACACATGAAAATTGAAGGCGTGTTTACGTCTGTTAGCCAGGGATATACGGTATAGTAGTTCAATCTGTCAGGACACAGGAATATTTTGGTTGCCATAAGAACTAACACGTCTCGCCATGATTGATTCGATAAAATTGACTTACAAGGCGAGACACGTTAATTTGTAAATAAAATTTAAAAAATATTTTATATTTACATTTGCCCAAAATTCCTTATTCCAGCATAACGGACAAGACTCTGCACGATTTTTTTAAATTTAAATTCTAAATTTCCTTAAAATTATTAAATTCCTATTTTGTAGTTGATATTTCAACATAATCATAGTATTTTCTCATCTCAAAAAGCAAGGAAATTAATCCTGTGTGCTTTTTAAAATTACTAAAAAATGGAAAACATCATATAACAGGTTTAAAATTTTTTAAATGTTAATTTGAACAAATTAAAATTATTGTTAATTAATTATTTAGACACTCTTTTTTTTTGTTTTTTGTCTTTTTAAAATTGCTTCTACTATGGAGTTTGAAAAAAATAATTATTTTATCTTTATTTAAAATTTTTTAAACGGTAAACCGAATTCAATATTTTTGGTGATAAATACATAAACATCCTTTGGCTATGTGTTTTTGTTACTCGTGGTATAAAATAATTTTGATCATTATGATTTCTTTTAAGTTTAATTCACTATTCTTTTCAATAATCTGACAAACGTTTATGCGGAATAATTCAGAAAATTTTAAAATTTTATGTTCTTTGAAAAGATTTGCTGTATGCTCTCTCTTATTGCATCCCTCTATAATTCTAATAAAAGATCTTTGAATAAATTTTAAATTATATAAAGTTTCCTCATAAATTCCACCCCATATACTGTTTCCGTAACTTAATATCGATTGCTCATTGCAAAATAGAATGTTCTTTTTAACGATACTGGTATGGTATGTTTTATAAAGAAAAAGCTACTCAAAATATATTTTAATTTATTTGCTACATATTTAATATGTTCTTTAAAATTTAGGTTCTCATCAAATATTAGGGACTTATCAGTACATAAAGTCGGCATAGTCTGACTTTAATAAAGATGGCCTATTTTTGACAATTCCGCACGAAGTTTAAATGAATTCTGCTATTGTCGTTGTCTAAATATGTCATCTTTGCTTTCAAAATAACGTCGACTTTCATAATATTTGTGTCTGCCTTTAATAAAGGACGACATTAACTTTAATTTGTCAACCTTAAGAATGGAACAATATGAGCATTTTTCCCAATTTTTTGATTTAAAAAAAAATAATTACAATATCATCAGCAAAAGCCATAATTGTACCTTTAAATTCAGAAAAAAATAAACTGTCAATGTATATCACAAACATTAACGGTCCTAATACTGAACCTCGTGGTACCCCACTCAGTATTGGTTCACTGACACTTATTGTATTATTGTTTATTCTTGTAATTTGAATTCTATTTTCGAAATAACTGGAAAACCATTGTTACATACATTAATTGTACTCAAACAATTCAAACGCAAACTTATTTTTTATCTACTTTAGTAAGTTGGTAAAAAGCCTTTTTTATACTTTTTTTGATCACGGGTGCAAAAAAAGTTTTTTACCCAAAATTAAAGAGAAATAGAGGAAAATGGTCATATTTAAAAAATCTAATTATTCTTGCCTAAAAATTAAGCCATTTCCGCCAGTTTTCACCAAGTATTTACGAAAAAATAATTTAAAAACATCGTTAAAATATCAAACTGTGTTAAAATGTCGCAACAATGAACGTCACCGAATAAAAAGGCACGTCGCCATGGAAACCACCATTGTTATTTCATTTACCAGCCGCCTTTATTTACAGTGTAAAAATGGTGTGTTGCAAGAAGTGCTCTTCGTTCGAGATTTTTAACAGTAGTTTTAACAACTAGTGGCTAAAATATTGCTTTTTTTACAAGCGTTGGTTTAAATAACGAGCGTGCGAAATATCAAAATATTTTGTCATTATTTTAGTTAAACCTAGCAGACTAAAAAGTCAAAACTCCGAATTTTATGTTTTATTCAGAACTAAACTTTAACAAGCTTAAAAAATTAATTTTGATGGTAATTATTAATCACGGTAACATTGAAAGTACCACTCCTCATGTTGCTTAGTGCCATCATGGACTTCAAGTCTTCCTGATTTATCACTGAGCAACAGCGTGCTCAACAACAAGCGTGCTCAACAGCGTGCGTGAAAATTTTTTTTTGTTCAACAGCGTGCGTGAAAATTTTTTTTCGCGCACTGCGTGCAGAAAAGTGGCACTTTCCGCACGGAAATGAGCGCGAGGAAAGGGTTTTTCCGCACACTCGTAGGAAAATACTTTTAAAAATCTCGAAAGAAGAGAACTTCTCGCAACACACCATCTTTACACTATAAATCAAGGCGCCTGGTAAATGAAATAACAATCGTTTCCATAGTGATGTGTCTTTTTACTCGGTGACGTTTATTGTTGCGACATTTTAATCTTTGAAAATAAGCCAAGAATAATTAGATTTTTTCAATATTGCTATTTCTCTTTAACTTTGGGTAAAAAACGCAAAGAAATCTTTTTTTGCACCCATGATCAAAAGAGTTTTTTTCCGATAAACAAAAAAAACCATGCTTTAGTTATCTACAGACAGTTACTAAAATCATGTTTTTGATGAAGGTATTAAAAAAAGTATTTTCCTGTTTTTCTTGGATTTCTTGATAGAGGTATTAAAAAAAATAGTGTTAACAACTCGCGGCTAAACTGTGCTTTTTTTTACTCGCGTTTTTAAATTATTTAAATCAACTCTTGTAAAAAAAAGCACTATTTTAGCCACTAGCTGTTAAAACTACTATTAATATGCCTAACGGAGGGACCAGCAAAAAGAAGCATACCTTCATTCATTTTTCTAATTTAACCGTAAAGTTAAAATCAGACTTAAATAATACTTGTTACCAGTTTACCAAAAAATTAAAGAGTTAAGAATTAAACTAACAAAGTGTTGCATAACGGACGAAACACTATTTCCACTCAAAATAGAAACAATATTTAAATTACAAAAAAAGTGATTTACACAAAATGATTAAATCTTGGTAATACTAGCAAGCCTACTTTATTTATTTTTTATACAATTGTTTCATGGACAGTGTGCAAAAATATTTGAGAGTAAATAGTTTAAGCTGATCTTTTAATAAAAAATACACTCAAATTTCATGTTTTTGGCATCTTTTTGATACAAAGAAACATTTTAAATTTCTTTTTTAATAGAAACACAGCAAACACATCTGTTACATTAACATAGTATTTACGTAAATCTAAATTTTACGTAATATTTACATAACATAAGTTACAGGACATGGAAGTTACTTTTTACCTTGTTGTGACATTAGAAGTGTATAAATTTTATATACACAATATGACTTTAATTCTAAATAAATGTTACATTCCAATACATAATATTTATGTAACATTTATGTTATAAATTTATATAGTAGTTACATAAAAAGTACGTTATTTACGTGACGTCAAGTTTACCTTGATGTTGCTTGTAAGAGAGATGTAAGACATTTACATTTACATGTATTATTTGCGTTTTTTTAATTACATATTATTTACGTAAAAAGTAGGGAACTTTATGCATGGCATAATGCAGAACATGGAAGTTAGTTTTTACCTTGTTGTGGTACTTCCAGTTAACATAGAATTTATGTAACAAAGTAATCATGTGATATAACTTTTACGTAATATTTACGTAAATGTGTTTGCTGGGAACAGTTTTAGCCTCTGGAGGCAAATTAAAAAATATGCAAGTAAGGTCACAAAAACTAGGTTTCCTTCCTGCCGAACTCAGAGACGCCTCTATAGATACCATTTTCAAAAAAGGCCCAATGTGGAAACTACAGAAGTATATCTCTAATCTAGAGAACAAAATCGCCCCATCTTCATGGCCTTCATAGACCTAGTCAAAGCATTTGACTCGGTCAGCAGAGAAGGTCTTTGGCAAATACTGGCAAAAGCTGGATGTCCTCAAAAATATATTCAAATTCTTAGACTACTACACGACAATATGAATGCAACAGTCCTGGACGATGAACCAGGAGAGTCATTCCAGATTACGACAGGCGTTAAACAAGGGTGAGTTATTGCGCCCACCCTATTCTCTATATTTTTAGGTGCCATGCTTCATCTTGTTGAGGAACATCTACCGCCGGAAGTGTTAATTCTATATAGATTTGACGGTGGCCTACTTAACCTAGGCAAACTGCGAGCAAAAACTAAGGTCTCGACGACCTCGGTAATCGAACTGTACGCCTATGATAACGTCAAAAGCATTGGCCTAGAGGTCAATCTTGCCAAAACTCAAATTCTTCACCAACCAGAACCAGGTACGAATCCCCAAGCTCCAAACACTTCCATAAATGGCCATCCTCTGCAGAACGTGGAACATTACCCATACCTTGGGAACCACCATCATCAAATGCAACTACTAACGCAGACATACAGCATCGCCTAAAATGTGCTAGCGCAGCGTTTGGACGGCTTTCGGAGAGAGTCTTCAACAATCACAACGTCAATGCAGAGACCAAGCTTCGTGTCTACAACACATGATATGTGTATGATACCAACTCTAACATACGGATGCGAAACGTGGACCACCTACAGAAGGCATATCAAACGACTAGAAAAATATCACCAAAATTAAGGAGGTCAAAAAAAAAGGTACAAGGACGTTCTCAAAGGCAATATGATGAAGGGTCACATCGATATAAACAACTTCGAGACCATGGCAAACGATAGGGCTTCATGGCGCCGAACAGTCCATGAGGAAGCACAAACTTTTGAAGAGTAATGACGTAGACTAGAGACGGAAAAGAGAGAACCTAGAAAGGAGCGACAAAATGGAAGAATGGATGACCAACAACACCCGGCTGCTGCCGAAGACTGGGTGTGCCAGGACTGTGGAAGGGTGTGCGGCTCGAGAATTGGCTTACATAGCCATCAAAAAATGCACAACAGATAGCGACGATACAGAATAGAGGAAAATCATACTCGCTATTGAGTGATTCGGTAATTCGTATTTTGTGATATGGACTTTTAGCTGTTTTGAAGCATAAAATCATCTTAAATTGAAAGCGCGCTTGTTTTTTTAGGGCTTAAACCTGCATATTTCAGTGAACTGCGGGTTTTTTTTATAAATTTCAGCATTGGTTTGCGTGTATTGGTGATGTAAAATATCTTATAGAAATAGTTCATTTTTTAATTTAATTTTTAACTTAACTAACACTTTAATATATTCCCGACTAGTCGCGATCGCATCGTTGAAATTAGTGCAAAAGAAAGTTGTGTTTAAATAAAAGTAAACGTTGTGACGATGACGCAACGTTGGCACGCGGTGCGCAACGTTCAGTCGTCGACAAATTGCTAGTTGGGTATCCCTCTCGGGTTAGTAAAGATCTTACCTTATAAATTATACAGATAGAAATAAATTGGGTAACTCAAATTAGGTAGGTACCCAATTCTTTTTTTGGGACGAATTTTTTTTATTGCACAGGGTGATTTTTAAATGTTTTAACTGTTAGATCACTACCCATGTTTTTTCTTCGACATTTTTTTTAACAGCTGTCACTATCGGGGACCGCTTAACAGTTTAAGAATAAATTTAAGTTTCAGTTAGCTTAAGAATAAATTTTAGCCTGATTCTGCCGGTGCAACTTTTCCGCGATTGCCAAAAATTGCATATATAGGGTGAGCGAAAAAATCTTGCACACTTTAAAATTTGCTATAACTTTTGATCGATTAGCTCGATTGCAATTGTTTTTAACTTTTTTGAAAGACAAGACATGAGACTTTTCCGATCCGGTTCAAAATTTGTCATTTCGCAAAAATTCAAGATGGCGGACCGTTTTGTATATTGGATAATTTTCAGTCCCTCTGCAAAAAAAAATACGTGCGGCACTGTAGAAAATCTAAGTCATTGCGACAAAAGCCTTATGTATACTTTCTATACCAAGGCATTACTTAATTAAATCGGTTGAGAGACAAGAAAAGTATAAACCTCTGAAATAAGTGGTTTTGGACTCGACATTGTCATTTGCAAAAAAATCGCACTTTTTGCATTTGCTTTAACTTTTGATCCGTTTACTTGATTTTAAACATTTTTACATTTTTGGGTGAACAAAGCTTACGGCTTTGACATTTTTTCGAACATCCAAGATGGCGGACAGCTTTAACACGCTTTAATCATTGGGTAATTTCACTCCCCTAAAAAAGTAACAAAACAAAATCAGGGCCATTCTACCTCCCATCTCTGCTAGGTATATGGATGTACCACTTGCTTAAATCAGTTAAGAAGTAAACAACTTGTAATAAAATTAAAAAAATTGCTGTTGTTTTAAACTACTGATTTTTTAGCTAGAGTGGCATGTACTGGTTATTTGGCCGAGCCTAAGCTGAGTTTACTTTGTTATTAATTATCAAACACTTATATTTTGTATAAATTTTTTTACACACTTATACTTTTAAATAAAAATAACCATTAGTTAACGTATAATAATCCAGATCGGGCTACTCAGATTTCCTAAGCTGATCCCCATGTGTTCTTAAGACAATCCGCAAATCGTTACGCCATTTATTAAAAGCATTGGTAATGTTTCTTTGGGGCAAACTTCGATGGGCCTCTGTGATGCCTTGACACAGTTCGTTAATGTCACCGTGCTGCGGCCATTTCTGTACACTTCTTTTTCTAAATCTCCCCAATAATGGCTGTCTACCAGATTCAAATCGGGACTGTTAGCAGGCATAGAAAAAAAATTGGGTTCGGTCTGGCTGGCAGCAAGTAGTTTTTCTATGTTAGCAGGCCACTCAATGGGCCTAATAAAATCTGCGACATTTTCCTATGTGCAGAAACAGGCAAATTTTAAACAAAGGGGCATTTAGTTTATGTCACCATACTTGATGATCAATTTTTAATTTCTTAACCGATTTAATTTAGTGATACCTTCAAATATGGAACTTTTGTCGCATTAATTTGAATTTTTGTTCAGTACAGGTACCAAAAATAATTTTTTTTTTCGGGAAGAGGAGGGGAGGGGAGTGAAAATTAACCATTATTTAAAAATGTCCGCCATCATGGATATTTGAGAGTTGTTAAATTTTGAAACACAACTTACTTCTATCTAAAGGTACAGGAAACAAGTCCACTCAATATAAAAGCCCGTATTTTTTTTATTTCTTAACCGATTTAATTAAGTGATGCCTTGGTATAGAGAGAATGCATAAGGGGGGTGAAAATTTCTCGTTATTTGAAACAGTCGGCCATCTTGTATTTTTAAGAAATGTCCACCCTTTATTTGTGGCGTTGCCTAAATCTGAACATGCTCTATTTCATGCGAGAAATCGCGGAGTTATTAGACATTTTAAGTTGGTCATAGGACGTACGTGCAAACGTGGAATAAGGCGCAATATTCTCTCTTCCTTTTATCTGTACAAAAGCAAAGACTTCCGCTCGAATACAGATATCAAAGTTCAATCTCTGCGGTCTATCGTTGAGCTTTTTCATCAAGGTCACGTCTTTAGCATGTATAACGTTCAGATATGACGCTAACCTACGTAGTATAGCGTCTGCGACATGTTGCTAACGTGAAGATATGATAACAGACGCAGCGAGTTTTGCCGACGGGAGTCAAAAAATCAATAGACGAGCGGCCGCACCCAAGAAAGCAAGATAGCAATACATGGTAATAAAATGTAAAAGACAGAAACATCCGAGCCGAAAAATTTTACGTATACCGCTGGGCACCTACGTGTCCTCACAGAGTACCGAGGTGATCCGTGGTGTCATGACCGACTTAAAGGGTCTATTGATTTTTTTTTAGTATTTTTGTTTTTGCCAACATAGGCGTTTTCTCGCGTTGAAATTATTTTGAAATATTATTTGAAACTATTTAGATGGGACGTCATCATTTAGAACCGAGAAAAAATGAGTAGTTCAAAACACTGACGTAGTTTAGTGTAACCTCACTTTTTTTTCGTTTTTCTGTTTATTTTTTTGGTGTTTAAAATTAAAATGGATCAACTACTGGTTTATCTAACAAAACATTAGAGTGTACAGCCCGTTTTAGTAGCATGGATGACCAGCAATGGAAGCTACATGGATAGTGAAGTTTTTTTATTTACTGTTGTTTTAAGCCCAGAAAATCATATAAGATCACAGGGATACCATGAAGAATGGCTAACAAGATATCTAGAATAGAAAAACAAAGAAAAATCGGTTAAAACAAGAATGTAGAATTTTGACGTATCTTCTACGCACGCGTCAGTTTTGAAACTAGAGTGGATTCCGTTTCAAAATATTTTTAACCCGTTTCGATGTGACGTCACCGTTGCAACGCGAGAAAACAAATGTTTCAAACTTTTTAAAAACATTTTAAACAATTTCAACGCGAGAAAACGCCTCTAATTAGGCTTTGGTGGTAGTCAAATCCTAAAGATGGGGTATTATTTGAAAGTTTGAGACAATTTCCAGTTTGCACCTGAAGATGATCAGAGATTCTACTGATCGAAGCGTCGTGTAAAAATAAAATAAAGACAATGGAAGTCCGTAACAGAGTTAATGAAGTATTATGAAGTTATGAAGTATTATGTTTGGTTTCTTATTATTTTTCCAATAAAAATTTTTATTAAAAAAAACTTTTAATGAACAAGCTTTTATTAAATGCACTCAAAAGTAGAAAATATTTTTTTATCTTTCTTATGCCATAACAAAAGCGATAGGCACAAATTAAAAATTTAAACTTTAGGTATCGTATACCGGTCACATCGACGATTCATCTAACAAACAGTTGTATTATTCTCTATAACCTAAGGATATTTTCAAAGGCTTGGAAAGAACGACGGCAATCTTACCCGTTCTAAGCTTCTTTAGATGAAAGCATTATGTTTATCATTCGAATAGAAGAAGAATTTGGTTTTTCTTTTGTAGTTCTCTCTTTGTCACCGTAAAGTTAAAATTTTTAATTTGCGCGCATCGCTTTTATTATGGTAAAAAACTTGTTCATTAAAAGTTTTTTTTAATAAAAAATTATTTTTTAATTTTTAGATTTGTACCCTAAATCGACCATTTTGAATCCGCCATGTTGAAATTTTAAATTTTCCCCTTCCCGAAAAAACCCTGTATGCCAATTTTCATTTAAATCGCACAAACTAAATATTTTCCCCCCTCCACTTCCTAACCTAATAATACCAGATTATTGTATTGTCGCCGGAACTATCAACGCATACCAAATTTGAACACACACTCTTAATTTTTAGATTTTTACCCTTAAGAAGCTTGAATCCGCCATATTAAAATTTTCAAATCTGATCAAAAATTCATAAGCCACCTCCTTAAAAACCCCTGTATGCCAATTTTGATTGAAATCGAACCAACTAAATCTTTTTCCCCCTCCACTTCCCTCGTTAGAGGGAGGTGGGTACCTGAGAATACCATATTATATTTTCACCGAAACTATAAACGCATAACAAATTTGAACACAATCGGATGTGGATAAGTCAGTTAAAATTGGCTAGTAAAACATGACCGAAAATCGTCCATCTTGAATCGGCCATATTGAATTTTTAAAATCTGATTAGAAATTCGTTCTCTCTCCATCTCCAATTACCCCAACACACCAAATTTCCACGAAATCGGGCGTTTTTCAACTTTACCCCCCTCCACCCCCTTCGAGTAAGGGGGAGCTGTCAATTTCATCACATTATATTCTTGTGTTGTCACCGCAACTATATAGGCATGCCAAATTTGAAGCCGATCGGATGTCGAGAAGTTGGTCAAAATTAAGTTGCAAGATTCCACCCGAAACCGAAATAAAAGTTTGTAAAAATCAATTTCGAAGTGGTTGTTTCAATGTATTGCATGTACACAATAGGTTACATTGACTGCTCACCGCAGCAAATCGCGTCATTATAGGTTTAAGTGCCCAGTAACCTGACCCCCTTCCCCCGGTTTTATATACATTTGTTACCTAATTCAGGCGAAAATTTTTAGAAAATCTCTTGCGTTTTTTTGTAAAATATTTAAAAAAAAATAAGTTGGGTTAGCTGCTAAGGAGGTAGATTTGTTAAGTAGATATAATTATCGATTTTATTAAAAAAATACACTTTTTGGTTATTTCCGTTTATTCGTATTTATCGCCCCCTCCGAGGGTTAATTTTGTATTCTTATTACAAACCGATTTTTTTTTCAAAAATTGTTAGATTAGTTTCCGAAATATTTACTTTTAAATTCATTATTTTGGTATCAGTTATTAGAAATTTCCACATACACGACGATTTCATTTTGAAAACAGCAGTTTATAGTTATTTTCTTTTTTATACTTATCACCCTCTCCGAGGGGTAATTTTTACCCCTCTTGTTTAAATAAGGAACATGGGTCGGGTTGCACTTTGTTTTGAAGGGTTTTTGATGTTTAATATAACACGTTTTTTTTTAGTTTTCAAGATATTCACTACGAAATTCACTATAGGCTAATAAAAAAGAAATTACATGAATTTAGACTTTTTGCTTGGGCACTTCAAAGCCGCTTTTAAAAACATCACTTTTTAATATTCTTTTCGTATTACCCACCTCCTTCGAGGGGTAACTTACTTCACTCCACTTATTAAGATGGCTATAAAGGTGCATTTAGACTGTGGTAGTGTCGTCGTAGTTGCGTTATAGTTGTAGTGAATTGTTTTCCATAGATAATGCAGAATGGATTATTTTAACAGACAGTCGATAGTGTGTTCAATGACACAAGCAATAAATGAACAAGATTTTGTAAGTCGTATTTAGGTATATTCCTATATATCCGCTAATCAATCATACTGGTTTATTATAATTACGAAGAAATTAGGGCACTTTTTCTAAGTGACGAAAAGCGCTTACTTTTAGCATTATTTTGTCGCGTATGAAAGAGATGGCATGAACACACTAACGTTAAGCATGGGAGTTATTTCGTGAAAAAGCATACAATCGATCTTTGCAATAAAATAAAATGAACAAGGTATTGTATTTACGTATGTCCCCACCCTCTTACCAACCGACGTTAATAATAATAATGCTAGGCCAACTATTAATGTAATTTTGATTTAATAATTTGTCCATGCATGCGACGAAATAATGCTAAAAGTAAGCGCTTTGTGTCAGTTACAAAAAGAGCCGTAATTTCTTCGCAATTATAATGAACCAATATCTACCTATCTCTGTGTGAGTCTTTTTGACTACAACCACCGTGCACCGCTGATAATACGGTACTATTACTTTAGTAAAGGTTATTACTAAACTGCGAACATAGGGCGGAAGAAGTTTAATTTGCCAGTGTACGTACATGCAGAGACATCGCACGCCTATCAGTGAAGCAACCAACACTCAGGCTTCCGATCGCCATTCGCTGCCGTTCGCCGCCGTTCGCCTTGTATTTAGTACGCCTCTAACCACGGTGCTGTGTGGAGCGTAGTCAATGAAACCGCAATTTGGTCAATAAATACGCAAATTTTTATAACGTAATTTTCTTATTTTTTGTCACTGATAAATAAGAGCGTTTTATTGTCAACTGCTCAGATTTATCAGTGACGACGTGTTGCAATGAAAATAATAAGGAGAAAAAAAATAAAAGCAAGTTCTCAAAATAAAATAATACATTCTAAAAACCAAAAAGATTATCCCAGTCAAAAAAAAATTAAAGCAAATGTTCGAAAAGTCCTCCTTGCTCGGCTAGACAATATCCGAGCCTACTATAAAAGCCCCTTCTAACGTTTCCAAGCATGTTAGGGGTGATAATTTGAAAAGCTTCTTCAAAAACAGATAGAAGTCATTAGGAGCAAGATCGGGAGATCGAGCTGGCCATAAAATAGTTCCCCGTGTACTTATAACCCGATTAGGAAATACATTATCAAGATATTCCCTAACAAGGCCAACATTGTGAGCGGAACAACCATCTTGTTGAAACCATGTTTCACCAAATCTTACACCTAACAACTGCCTAGCAGTTGGAATAATGTGCTGCTGCAGTAGATCCAAGTATCTAGGACCATTCAAATTGCAATTGCCGTTAATAAAAAATGGCCCAATTACGTGTTCCCCTACAATACCCCCCCCCCCAAACATTTAGTTTTTGGGGATACTGTGTTCTTAACTCAAAATATAAATGCAAATTTTCCCTCGACCAATATCGAACGTGTGTTGGGTTATGACGATTTGACCATTTGACCATCTGCACTTTTTCGGCAACTTCGTAGACATCCATTTTTAGTTTTAAAAATGTATTATTTCAATTAAGAACTTACCCATCTGTTTCTCGAGCAAGGCAGAAATAAAACAAAATAATAAAAACAAAATGAATTTCCAAAAGATAACACTGTATTGGACTTGATTCCTCCTATGTTCCCCCTATGTTCGAAGTAGCTTGAAGCGGTCTGTATAAGATTGAAAAGGTAAATTATTTGCTTTATTAATGCTAAAAGTAAGCGCTTTTTGTCACTTAGAAAAAAGGCCCTAATTTCTTCGCAATTATAATAAACCAGAATGATTAATCAGCATATTAGATATAACTACTATGCAAATACAAAATACAAATACAAAATTACCAATACAAATACAAAATTACCACATTTTTTCTTCCCGAAATTTTTATTATGTCCATCTTTGGTACCCAATCAACCTTAATTTTAAAACTAAAGCATTTTTGAACCTATATTAAGAAAAAACGGAAAAAATATTGTTAACTATTTATCTGTAAAATTTCCTGTTCTGCATTATCTATGGAAAACCATTCAGTACAGCTATAATGCAACGACGACTACACTACCACAGTCTAACTACACCTTAACATAGGTCGAGTGGCTATTTGTTGTGTGGTATGTAAATTACCCATAGAAATACCCAAACCATTATATTTCTATGAAATTACCCCTCCAAGGAGGTGAGTCATAAGAAAAGGATTTTATAAAGTGCTGTTTTTAAAAACGAATTGGAAGTCTCCAAGCAGAAAATCGAAATTAATGTATTTTTTTAAATTAGCATATAGTCAATTTTCCAGTGAATATCTCGAGAACTAATCGAACGTTTATCTAAACAAGAGGGGTAAAAATGACCCCTCGGCGGGGGTGATAAGTACAAAAAAGAAATAACTAGAAAGTGTTTTTTTTAAATTAAATCGACGTGTATGAGGAAAAAGTTCAAAATCAAATAATGCTTTATAATGAGAATCCAAAGACCTTCAAAACAAGGTGCCACTCGAACCATGTTCCCTATTTAAATAACTGGGGTGAAACTTACCCCTTAAAGAGGGTGCATCCTATCGATACAACAAAGCGGTCAAAAAGTGTCCCCTTCGATAACTAAATCGTTTTCCCGAAAATGGACGATACATACCTTAAAAAGGCTCTGTTTCGTTGAGGCACCCTATATAAAATTGTTTGTCATACTTTTAAGGATTTCTTGTAAAAAGTACTATAAGTGTCAATAAACGATTTATTTACTTATAGTTACAGTGGAAGATCTCATAAAATTGTGCCTATAAATTAGGTGGTTCTTATATCAAAAAATAAGTAAGTTTGTTAATTGGCTAAAGAGTTTTCAAAAATTGCTCGGTGTTGCTACGAGCGTATTACAACTACGAGGGTAGAGGCCCCTTCACTTTTCTCAATCGATCGATCACGTCCCACGAAACCTAGAAAGAACTACCGAGTTGGAAGCTGGCAGAACGTATCGTCCCAAACGGTACAATATTATTGGCAATAAGTTCAGCCCTTACAAGTCGCCCATTCCGGATGAAATATCCTCAAGCTGCTGCATCGTGGCGTATAGAGGCCTCCTTTCTCATAAAAAGGGGGTATTTAGGGCTAGCCTAACCCTGGGATACGCTCTAATTGCATGAAGAAAAGCTAATCTATCTATGGATATATTCTTTGGGCTCTTAATCTCATGTCATTTATTATGGCATTGGAGAAAATTGCGGACAGATACTTTCTTGTATAATTATCTTCTATTTTCCTATTCACCGCGATTTGTTCGCCTAGGCGTCACTATAGCTTTGTAATGCATAGGGGCGGGAGTCACTCCGTCCACTATTTTCATATCGGGCGGATGATCAGGCACTATGTGAAAATTGAAGCGTTGCAGACACACTGTGGTAAATAGAAAGATGTTGGCTCGAGCTAGAGCTTCACCCATGCATCTAGAACAAATGAAAATATGTATTATTACTTTTATACTTTTTAGTCATCCTAATTTTTTGGAGTCGGTTTAACTTTGTTTAAATGTCGTCGGCTCGACCGATTATCAAACTAAGTTTTTTTTTATTGGATTCGGGAGCGCTTTACATTTTTCTATTTCTAAGTCTAGGCATTTCAGCTAGAGCATTAATCTGACCCTAAATTGTCCATTTTGAAAATCTTATTAAAAATTCATAATCCCCTTCCCTAAAAACCCCTTTAGACCAATTTTCATTGAAATCGAACAAACTAGATTTTTTGCCCCCTCCACTTCCCTCGTTTGGGGGAGGTGGATACCTGATAATACCATATTATTGTATTGTCACCGTGTCACATGTAAGTCAGTCAAAATTGGTCACCGAAACATGACCAAAAATCGTCCATCTTGAATCCGCCATATTAAATTTTCAAAACATGATCAAAAAGTTGTATTCCTTATCCCCAAAAACCCCCGTATACCAATTTTGGTTGAAATGGGACAAACTAATGCGTTTACCCCCTCTACGCCCCTCGTATGGGGGAGAGAGGTGCCTATTAACACCACATTATTGTATTGTCACCGGAACTATAATCGCATACCAAATTTGAATTCAATCGGACATATAGAAGTTAGTCAAAATTGAGTTGCAAGATTTGACCCGAACATGTACAAACATACATGAGTACGTAGATTAGAAGTTAAATAAAAGCTAGTAAAAATAGGATATACATAGTAAAGGAAAAGTTAGAACAATTGCTAAATAATTGTTTATTTGGCGAGTTTTAAAAGTCCAAAACTTTGACGAAAACTTCCTGCAGAAACCCTTTTAGAAATCTTAAGAAATGACAAACTGACAAAATGGATAACAAGCAATAATATTGATACAAAACTACCCTAGAGATAAATTTTATTTTATAAATCTTTAGTTACTATTTTCAGTTAAAATTTAAAAATATTTTAGGGTATTTTATACGTATACCAATACTAGCTATACCACTATTTTATTTTGTAATATTTTGAAATTTTTTAGGTAGATACATCAGTCATAAGTATGTATGTTAGATTAAGATTAAGATGTTAAGATTAGATTAATGAGTGTTACTTGATCATTTCTTTCTTTTCCGATACAAGTTTTTTAGAAACTCAGTGCGAAAAAGAAAGAAATTAAAATAAACATTAAAACTAGAAATTTTTTATCTGTTTATAAATAAATAAAATAAAGATTTTGGTCCGTTTCTTTGCTACTCTGTTGTCTATAGCTTTATTCTGAGCTGGCGCAGTAACGATCTCATTTATTTATTAACTCTATGTCAGATTTCACATACGAAAACTAAATGTGAGTTCGTTTATTCATGTATGATGATATATATGATAAACATATAGAATATGTTACAAGTAAACTAAGAAAACTTCTTTATAAATTTTTACAAGTAAGGCAAATTTTAAATCGAAAAACTCTAAAGACTGTTTATCATTCTCTTGTTGAGTCTGTCCTAATTTATGGTCTAGTTGTGTGGGGGTTAGCGTCTAAAAAAGCACTCAAGCCAGCTAGTATCATACAAAAAACTATTATAAAAATCATTTTTTTAAAAAATAGGCTATATCCCTCTAAAACTCTTTTTCTTCATGCTGGATTATTTTAACTGTCTCTGTTGACTGTCAAGGTGGTGGCGAGATTTATGCTTAAACATGACACCTTTAAAACCTATAAATACATAAATGTCGTCACAAGAAATGCAGGTGAACTAATTATACCTAGGATGCATTATACAAAGTCTCAAAAGCATGTTGCATTTTTTGGTCCCAAAATTTATAAAGCGATCTAAGCGATGTAAAAAATAAACAACATAATAAATCCAAAAGAAAAATTAAGTGCTGGATCTCTCAAAATAAACTACGACTTACTTCTCTATTAAATTAAATAATTTAAAAAAAATTATACTTACATAAAACAGCGTTTAATTTTACTTTAATTTTTTATCTCCCTCTGAAGTTTATTCTTTACTGTAGATGTAAACTTTTTCAGAGCACACAACACAAGCCATTAGGTTCATTTGTGTGCTCAAAACATGTTCTTAACCCTTATGTCGAAGTGACGTTCAAAACGGGTCATGTCATACTTTTTGAACTCAAATAAACACCAGAAATGGCTGAACTTTGAATGGAAGGTACATTTTGTAAAAACTGATGAGTTTTTATCGAATATGCTTAAATTTGTGTCTAAGGCCATCAATTTGATATATTCAAACATTTGAAACGATGGCCTGAAAAAGAAATTTTAGCCTTTTCAGCAAAAAATCTAAAAAGTGCCCCGAGCCGTGTCTTACTTAGTTTTTACAAAATGTTCCTTGCATTTAAAGTTCGGCATATCCTGATGTTTATTTGACTCAAAAAAGTATGGATATCACATGACCCGTTTTGAACGTCACTTCCATATTTCCTGAGCTAAGGTCAATGACAGAGAAAAAAGAATCTCTTACCGTCTTTTCCCAAGTCCAAACGGCGAGAAACCTTCAGGTACACAAACTTTGCCGTCTTTTAAAAACCTTTCTGGTCGAAATTCTTCTGGATTTTTATAGCCAGATTCTTCAGACATCATGATCCCGTGCATATTTCCGCTGATCAAGACATCCTAAAACAGGGTGTCTATTTAAAAACTTTCTATCCCGGATAGTTTCAGAGCCAAAAGAGATATTTGCATAATCTCAAAACCGTATCGGAAGATTCGTGGCTTTTTCAGCGATTTTTTTAAAATCGGGATCCCCCCTTCGTGACACCTTGTTCGAAAGGATTCTGCATCTGCTTTAATATTATGTTTCTTTTTTTAATTTGGGCAAGTATATAGAAGGTGGAGACTTTAAATGGAATATTGGCCGTAGCGGGTTAAAAAATTGTTTTTTCAAAAAATCCAAAAACACGTCAATTAAGATTTTTAGCAGGTCAAATTTTCGGCAAATTTAGACCCTCAGAAAGGGGTCTATTGTATTCACATGTAACCTTTTTCTCAAATGAGGAGAAGATCCCGCTTGTAGAACTTTGTTGGAAAGCTTATCGAAAAAGAAAAACGCTCGTGTAATTTTTTTTTGATATTTTTTAATATATGTGTCAAAATCCTTGAGAAATAGTTGTGTTGGGTTTCAAATGGAACATTTCCCTTAGCCAGTGGGAAATTCGTTTTTTAGGAAAATCCAAAAACACGTCAACTAGTATTTTTAGCAATCAATTATCAGCATAAAACTTTTGTAAACGGACCAAATCAAAAAAGAAATACGCTCGTGAATTTTTTTTTGACATTTGTCAATCTATGTGCCACAAATTCTCAAAAAATGATTGTGTCTGAATTCAAATGGAACTGCCCCAGGCGAGATTGAAATTTGTTTTTTCCTTTGAAAAGAAAATTCGTATGTGAAGACTCCTTTCTGAGGGTAGGTTCACCAAAATTTTAAGCCGAAAGTTTTTATTGCTAAAAATATTAGTTAGAGGATTTCTGGATTTTTCCAAAACCTAATTTCTAATCCGTTAGGGGCAATATTCTATTTAAAGCCTTACACAATTATTTTTTGAAGATTTTTGACACATGGATTGACAATAAAAAAAGTACACAAGCGTTTTTCTTTTTCCATAAGCTTTCCAACAAGGTGCCACAAGCGGGGCCTTCTCATTTGAAAAAAAAAGTTTTATGCGAATAGACCCGTTTCTGAGGGTTCGTTCACAAAAATTTTATACTGAAAATTTTGATTGCTAAAAATATTAATTGACGTGTTTTTGTATTTTTCTAAAAAACAAATTTCCAACCCGCAGTCTTACATTTGAAGTCCGAAACCATAATTTTTTGAGGATTTTGACACACTGACAAATGTCAAAATAAATTACACGAGCGTTTTATTTTTCCATAATCTTTCCAACAAGGTGCCTTCTCATTAAAAAAAAAAAGTTGTTGCCGAAAATTTTAGCTGCTAAAAATCCAAAAACACGTCAACTAGTATTTTTAGCAATCAATTATCGGCATAAAACTTTTGTAAACGGACCAAATCAAAAAAGAAATACGCTCGTGAATTTTTTTTTGACATTTGTCAATCTATGTGCCACAAATTCTCAAAAAATGATTGTGTCTGAATTCAAATGGAACTGCCCCAGGCGAGATTGAAATTTGTTTTTTCCTTTGAAAAGAAAATTCGTATGTGAAGACTCCTTTCTGAGGGTAGGTTCACCAAAATTTTAAGCCGAAAGTTTTTATTGCTAAAAATATTAGTTAGAGGATTTCTGGATTTTTCCAAAACCTAATTTCTAATCCGTTAGGGGCAATGTTCTATTTAAAGCCTTACACAATTATTTTTTGAAGATTTTTGACACATGGATTGACAATAAAAAAAGTACACAAGCGTTTTTCTTTTTCCATAAGCTTTCCAACAAGGTGCCACAAGCGGGGCCTTCTCATTTGAAAAAAAAAGTTTTATGCGAATAGACCCGTTTCTGAGGGTTCGTTCACAAAAATTTTATACTGAAAATTTTGATTGCTAAAAATATTAATTGACGTGTTTTTGTATTTTTCTAAAAAACAAATTTCCAACCCGCAGTCTTACATTTGAAGTCCGAAACCATAATTTTTTGAGGATTTTGACACACTGACAAATGTCAAAATAAATTACACGAGCGTTTTATTTTTCCATAATCTTTCCAACAAGGTGCCTTCTCATAAAAAAAAGGTGTTTCCGAAAATTTTAGCTGCTAGTTGACGTGTTTTTTGAAAAAAACAATTTTTTATCCCGCTATGGCTAATATTCTATTTAAAGTCTCCACCCTGTATATATAAATAGATATTAGCACAACAAATGTAAAAAATTCGGCGAAGGCCACGCCCATGATTTATTTTTAGTTGCGTAGTAAAACGAACCCTAGTAATGCATGTAATAGTAGTTTACATAACAAGCATGTTATGATAGTCATTAAACGCGAAGATAAAGTTTTAGACGCGAGCTGCAGGCGAGTGTCTTAATTTATCTGAGCATGTAATGACCATAACATGCGAGTTGGTGTACTATACTTTACCAACGACCAATGAAAGTGTCATCATAAATATCAGAAATTATTAAAAATATCAAACGTTTAATATATATTTATTGCCTTAAAAATATAAAAGAATAATTCACATTTTTGCTGTTATAAAATAAAGTTTCATCGCTCGCTTCATTATTATCCTAGGAGCGTAAATAGTTCTATTACGGTCGTGTTGGGACGCTCGTAAAATAAGTATTATGTGTTGGTCGTAAGTAAAACAAATTATTTGGTTAAAAACACTATTGTAAAGCAGATCTAAAACTGCTTTCAACAAGGTATGACCAAAGGGTGTTTCCAATTCAAATAAAAAATGGTGGACCTTGCCTGCTCAGAAGGTAAGTTTCTAAATGTATTATATTGGCTTTCACTCATTAATCTCTGTTACATTTTGTATATTTTAGTATAATTTAAGTGCTAATATCTTAAAAACTATTGGCTCAAATTAAAATTTGATTAATTAAAAAGGGACTAAAATGAAAAAAGTACGGTAACAGTACTTTTTCTTTGGTTATGTCCTCATTTTAAAATTTTTGAAACTTTCAGAAATATAAGTAAAGTTGTTAAGGAGAAGTTGTTTGTAAGTATAGTCTAATTTTTTGCTGAGCGGACTGACGTCATTTTTTTGGATCTCTATTTGATACATTGTTTTAGAGCGACAATAAATATGTAAAAAAAGTCATGTCGTTGTTTGTTTCGACTGTTACTTCAAAATGACAACAACACATTATTTGACATGCGAACTGTTGACTACAATGAAAAGCTATTGATACAAGAAAATATAATTTTATATAACGTCAGATGATTTGTGGTTTGATTTAATTTGTTACACCAGTATTTCTTTTTTGTAATTTTTTTAAACAAATTCCAAAATTGTCATTCCAGGAGACTAAAGTGTCTTACCTTTGGAATATAATACCCACATAGGACTGTGTCCCTGAGGGCCCTATGTGGCACTGTGAAGGCTCTTGCAGCAAACATGCGCAGTGCTTCTAGGACCACAGCTTCCATGTAAGGCATTCTGAAAAAATAAGAAATGGAAATTTTCTCGCACTTCTTTAAGAGAGATGACACATTTTATTTCTGCACAGCTAATAAATAATTTTTTTAATAATAACGCCCATATTAGATTGGCTCTGACACCATTATTGCCGATTCTTATGTAAAATGACCTCCTGTATCCAAATCTGACCTTCGTTTTCCCCCAGACCTTCCTACCACTTTTTACTGCTTTTTGCTACTTTGGTGGAAGTAAAAAGATTATTTTGGCCTTTATTATTTTTTCTGGGATGCTGTAGACATCATGGATTTGACCTCGAAACGAACATGAAGATCGCTAAGAAACCCCCAATACCACTTGTGAGACGTCTTTATTTAGGTGCCACCACAAATGTCCCAAGGAGGCAAACAATGATACCACCAGATCCAGGGGGCTAAGTGGAGGCAGACGCCACAGTCATTGTATTTACATCGCCCTGTAGGTTACAACCATATACCTATTAGCTTAAGTATACGCTTTACCCAGGTCAAACTTTTATCTATAATCTAGCCAGCTATGGAAATACAAAAAAAAAACAATGTTTCTTCGGGGATGGAAATAACGAATTTCTAATCAGATTTTGAAAATTCAATATGGTGGATTCAAGATGGACGATTTTTGGTCATCTTTTGCTAACCAATTTTAACTAACTTATACACATCTGATTGCCTTCAAATTTGGCATGCATTTATAGTTCAAGTGACAATACAATAATATGTCATTATTAGGCACCCCTGCCCATACAAGGAGAGTGGAGGGGGGAAAACACCTAAGTTTGTCCGATTTCAATCAAAATTGGTATACGGGGGGCTTTTGGTGATAAGGAATACGAATTTTTGATCAGATTTGAAAATTCAATATGGCGGATTCAAGATAGACGATTTTCGGTCATGTTTTGCTAATCATTTTTAACTGACTTATCCACATCCGATTGTGTTCAAATTTGGTATGCGTTGATAGTGCCGGTGAAAATACAATAATATGGTATTCTCAGGTACCCACCTCCCTTTAACGAGGGAAGTGGAAGGGGAAAAAGATTTAGTTTGTTCAATTTCAATCAAAATTGGCACACAGGGGTTTTTAAGGAGGGGGATTATGAATTTTTGATCAGATTTGAAAATTTCATTTTTATTAAATGCACTCAAAAGTAGAAAATAATTTTTTATCTTTCTTATACCATAAGAAAAACGATGAGCGCAAATTGAAAAATTTAACTTTACGATGACAAAGAGAGAACTACAAAAGAAGAAGCAAATTCTTCTTCTATTCGAATGATAAACATAATGCTTTTATCTAAAGAAGTTGAGAACGGGTGAGATTGCCTTGCTTGCCAAGCCTTTGAAAATATCCTTAGGTTATCGATGTGACCGATATACGATACCTAAAGTTAAAATTTTTAATTTGCGCCCATCGCTTTTATTATAGTATAAGAAAGATAAAAAATTATTTTCTACTTTTGAGTATATTTAATAAAAGCATATTCTTTAAAAGTTTTTTTTGATAAAAATTTTTTAAACCTTACAGCATACCATTTTGAGTAAAATTGTTAAATAGACTATAATAGTAGTTTTCACAACTAGTGACTAAAATAGTGCCTTTTTTACAAGCGTTGGTTTAAATAATGAGCGCAGCGAGGTATTTAAAAATGCGAGTAAAAAAAAGCACAGTTTAGCCGCGAGTTGTTAATACCATTTTTTTAAAATCCCTTATCAAAAAATCCAAGAAAACAGGAAAATACTTTTAAAAATATCGAACGAAGAGCACTTCTGGGAACACACTATCTTTACACTATAAATCAAGGCGGCTGTTAAATGAAATAACAATAGTTTCCATAGCGATGTGCTTTTTTACTCGGTGACATTCATTGTTGCGACATTTTAATCTCTGACAGTTTGATATTTTGACGATGTTTTTAAATGATTTTTTCGTAAATACTTGGTGAAAACTGGCGGAAATGGGTTAATTTTTAGGCAAGATTATTAGATTTTTTAATATAACTATTTTCCGCTATTTCTCTTTAATTTTCGGTAAAAAACAGACAGAAATGTTTTTTTGCACCCGTGATTAAAAAAAAGTTATTTTGCATCGGTAACCAAAAAAATCATGCTTTAGTTATCTACAGACAGTTACTAAAATCATGTTTTTGATGAAGGTATAATACCTTGGTCTATCATCTAAACTGGGCATTTTCGTCCCTAAAATCCTGTCTATTTCTTCCTGTGCTTTTCTCTGGACTTCCGGATTGAGGATGAGGTACATAAATCCAAAACTTAATGTATTATTTGTAGTTTCTGCGCCAGCCATAAACATGTCCAAGCAAATGGCCTTCAGTTGCTCTTCTGAGAAAGAATCTCTCCTAAAATATCAAAAAATTGCGAGTATGAAGAGATATGAATAAATGAATAATTGGGAAATGCGGGCGGGAAAATGCCCATGTATATAGGTCATCTTGCTGGACCCGTTGCACACCCACTATTCTGGACTAAGCTCTGGAATCCTGTTTTTTTTCGCTTAAGAACAGATTTTCGAGGGCTGAAACCTTCTTGCATCACCTAAATGCCAATTCTCTTGTACTATCTAGGGCAGGACACTGTAGCACCAGCACCAGCGACTCTTCAGCGATTCCCAGGGTCTCTAGGTGCTTAGTAAGGGAAACAGCGGCCCAAAATGAGAACAGGGACAACATGCAAGAAGTCTGTAAAAGAATCAAACAGGCTAGTGTCCTTCGCTATTGTGTTTACCAGAGACGTCTTTTCGCGACCGATGTTTTCGAAAGCATATTTTGAAAACATACGTCACCCTTTCAACCGCAACGTCACGGTTTCAAACCATCACCAATGATCGCCAAAATGACAATTATTGAATGACATTAATCAGTTGTGTTTGTGTCGCTTCTCGTTTTTTTTATGATTTTTCGAAATAGATGTCGTAGATCCACAACTGAGCCTTTTTTTGATCGCCGCTATTGGCCTATTTTCATTATTGCTAAAAATTGACGAGTACCGCCATATTGAACCGTGTTTGAAACAGCGGCCGAGGCGCTTTCGAAATCCTTTGAAATGTTTTGAACCGTGACGTTACCGTTTCGTCGCCAAAATAAATTTTAAATAATGTTTTCAAAGCGGTTTCGAAATCATCGGTCGCGAAAAGACGTCTCATTTTATATTTCGGCTTGGAGGCATGGACATTGAATGACATTTGTGTGATGGTATCGTAGAATGCTCAAAATATTCTGAATGAACATGGATGTTCTGCTCAGAATGGATAAGGATCAAGTTAATGTCAATTTCAATTTTAAGACCTGAAAAATTTAGACTAATAACTAATAAAATAGAACGAAAAATTAGTCGAAAAAAAGAGATTCAACCACCAAACCACGCTTGTAAAAAGCACTATTTAAGTCAGTAGTTGTAAAAACTACGTGCTATTTTACCAAAAAGATTTTAAGAACATTTCTTTTGTTTATTTGTTTATTATTATTATTTCTCTGTAGTACTATAAAGTGGTCTTTCAAAAAATGAACTTACCTTTCGGCTGCTTTCAAGGCATTTAAATAAACATCCATTAGATCACGCGGGTCTTCTGGGTTGTGACTTTTTACGTGCCGGTCTAATTCCCTTTGTAGAAAATCCCATATTTGTAGATGCGTGTCTACGTAGCACTTGTAGCCGGACATATCGGGAGCGATGTATTTAAGAACCGGAAAATGACTAAAAGGGAAGAATAGTGCGGAAGTTATTAGAAGAAAGTCGAACTTTGTCAGAATTCCCTGCACAACACCCAGGCCTTCCTTTTGCTCAGTAATTCTACAGTCCTACATGTGCAAAACGAAATAACAATACTAAGTATATAGAATGCACACGGTTGACACTGCAAAAAAAATGAAAAAGAGTCATAGGCAGACGGCTGGCGATCCCGCCAAATTTTCTTTGACGCCCTGCTATAGGAGACGCAAATCCATAGAACTGAAGAAGAGGAAGACGAATTCTGGTTTAAAAGCCAGCAATAATTATTGTATTGGCATATTGTTTACAAGATTGGTGAGCGAAAATAATGGGAGCAGAGGATGTGGCATTTTCAATAAATAATCAAAGTATTCTTTTATTCTCATAAAAATCACATGTGCAACGCACCGAAAAAAAAATGAGAAAAAACTAAAATGGAATTTGTAGTTTATTTTGTTGTTCGTTCATGCAGTTCATTCACATTAAACCGTTTTGTGAAGCTGTTCATACAACGCATTAAACCAACGTTCGGCGATTTATCCATAACGTCATTCCTTCAGCAACACGTGTCGCCCGGCGTGAACGTACCCCTGGAGACGACAGAGCAGGGCGCATTTTTAGTAATAAAGCTGATCACACACAAAATTGTATAGTGCATAGTTCAACCTTATGGAAATGTATGTATGTATGTGCAATATGGCTGCTCCAATTCCGTCTCTGATTGGTCGAACTGTTATGCTAGGTGTTATGCAAGTTTGTGTGTGATCAGCCTAACGACGAGGACAGTCATAGCAATCGCACACGGTCTAGATCTACCACGTCTGCTGTTTCTTAGCTTCAGATAATTCCCAAATAGATAACACCGAAGTTAAAAACTACATTTTATTTTATTTAATTAATAGTATTAAAATAGATACCATCACCCAACCTTGATTTTCACATTATTTTCTCTGCTTTTCAAAGTTATTATTGTTTTGCGACATTTGGGCCGTTATAGAATCTCTATATGGGTAAAAAGGGCCCATGAACCTACTTGTTACGTTTACGCTGCCCATACTCCGCTACTAATGCTAGAATACTAGACACTTAAAGTAAATATTTCAACGCATCCATATCGGTATACGTAATGCGTTCGAGACAAAGTCAAAATACGCTACATTTTTGACTTGCTCATGTCATGTTTCGAACGATGCCTGCTTCTTTGACGGGTGTGATGACAGAATCTCGTTGCGTACGGAAGGATGTACGTATCGTTAGGGACCCACGAACGTACGCAACGATTTCAATCAGTAGTCCTGTCATCGCACCCTTCAAAAAAGCGGGCATCGTTCGAAACATCGCATAAATGTAGCGTATTTTGACTTCGTTTCGAACGCGATACGGATGCGGTGAAATATTAGCGACATAAAGCTATTTTTAACTCATGGCCGTATACGTATCCGCATCTAGCGAGAACCAAGCACAGTCAGAAACTTGTACCACGTTCGAAAAGAGCAGATATATGCTAATCTAAGGTGTTCTTGAACGCGATAGGTGTTGAGACGCACACGTATCGTATCTCAGCACCTATTGCGTTCAGAAACACCTTAAATTAGCATATATTTGCTCTTTTCGAACGTGCTACAAGTTTCTGACCAATCAATGTGCTTGGTTCTCGCTAGATGCGCATACGTATACCGCGATGAGTTACAAATAGCTTTATGTCTCTATTTACTTTAAGTGTCTACTATCTAGCGAGACATCTTCACTAAATTCATGGCCTAGTTAATTTTTAAATAAAATTGCAGTATTCTATTTTTTAAGATATTGAAGAATTTCAGATTGACAGATTTGACACTAATCAACTAAACAATTACATTTGATTAAAATTATTTCTGCAGTATGTACCAAAATGGAAGAGTTTCCCAGCAAACACAGTTACCTCGGGCCTTCGTCGGCCCGATGTCCATTGCCGAATTTGTCGTCATCGGCACGACGCGACGTTGATTTACGACATCGGACAGCAGTATTTTTTGTCCGCTTTGCGATGTATGTATGTATATATGCCGATGCGGCGTTAGACTGTGGCCCGTCGTCGAACCAATGGTAAATTTAACTTTTTTGTGACATCGGCATACCGTCGCCATACGATTAAGGCCCGATATGGTTTAACCACATGGTACCAACCATCCGCCCATAACTGCTTAATTTGGTCGGTCTAACGTAGGCAAGCTGGTCTCGGCCCGACATCGGTAAATTACTCAAGTCCGACATTGGTTTCCTAAAGCGGTCCAACGTCGGCGATTGACGGAGGTCCGTCGGTGGTAGCTTAAAGTGGTCTGACATTGGCAAACTACAAAGTTTCGATAATGCGGGTGCTTAACCAGTCGGGATGGTTTAAGGGTCAGAAGAGGTGATTCTTGTAGAGAAGTACCACCATCTTGTCAAGTCCGCATTCTGGTTTTGAAATATCTTTGCTCATTATATATATAATATTATCTTTTCCTGTACAGGGAACATAGTGACATTAGTGCCATCTCTAAATACTAGGAAGAAACTATTAAGCAGTTTAAAAATTTTAAGTTGACGTAGTCGGACCATCGTCGGTTGCCGTTTCTCGAACAAACAGACAAAGTTCCTATCGGACCCGTCGGTCCTAAAGCAGAAAAAGTGGTCGTCGGCATAAAGTCGACTATAGTAAATCGGGCCATCGTCAGTTGCCGACTCTCGACCGATTATAGAAAGTTCCAATCGGACCATCATCGGCCCTAAAGCAGATAAGGTTTGCGTTGGCATAATGTCGACAATAGTAAATCAGGCCATCGTCAGTTGCCGATTCTCGTCCGATTAAACTAAGTTCAAATCGGACCGTCGTCGGCCACAAAGCAGATGAAGTAGGCGTCTCGACCGATTAAAGAAAGTTCCTATCGGACCATCATCGGCCCTAACGCAAATAAGGTTTGAGTTTGCGTTGGCATAATGTCGACTATAGTAAATCGTGCCATCGTCAGTTGCCGATTCTCGTCCGATTAAACAAAGTTCCGATCGGACCGTCGTCGGCCCTAAAGCAAATAAAATGGGATTCGGCATAAAGTCGACTATAGTAAATCGGCCCATCGTCAGTTGCCGATTTTCGACCGATTAAACAAAGTTCCAATCGGACATCGTCGGACCTAAAGAGGTGTCGGCATAAAGTCGACTGTAGTAATGTGGACATCCGTCGGTTGCCGATTATTGACTGAAAACTGAAAATAGCAATCTGACCAACATCGGGCCAGAGTGTAGTCGCCGATGCCGACACACTGCCGACGTTGTCGACATTGGCCCGATTGAATGCCAACGATTTGTGTTTGCTGGGTTGTTATTTGATACTGAGTTTCTTGGGTTCATTTTTATATTAGTTAAGTTGTTTAGTCGGGCCTTTTAATACGCTTTTATATAAAGAGGGTTTAAAAATGTTGTCGTATAAACACCACTAAATCCGTTTTAAGCACTAAATCGACTTTATTTTAACGCAATTTAAGAAAGTGGTTTATCGCTTTAAAACCCATGTTAGGAACGTTATAAACAGTTTAAAAACTCTTTAGCGCATTTCTTCCAACCTAAAGAAATACTCAACCTTAGTTTTTCGAAAAATCTTTTGTTAACCAAGTTTTTTTATTTATTTTTTCTTTAAACTGACATATTTAATGATATTTAATGAAGGACGTGTAAACACTCGGAAAAAGCAATTTTATTTAAAACCGTCCTTATATAAAAGCGCTTTTTCGTTCGTATAAACGTAGTAAATGTTATGTTAAAAAATTACTTTTTGTTTAAGCTGACAGCGTGACAGTGACATCGAACATCTGTCAACCGAATAACCAATTATTAAGTTTTTTTTTTAATTTGTCGACGCTTATGAATAAATAAGGACTCTCTCTCTCTCTCTCTCTCTCTCTCTCTCTCTCTCTCTCTAAACAATGCCAGATTGATTGGGTTGTCGCGTCTCTCTTTCATCAAAATATGTCATACATTCAGGGTCTTTATATATGGTATCCCAGTATCCAGTACTTTACCTGAAAGCTGCTCCCACCATGTGCACGGTTTGAAATAGTTTTCCCAAAATACTAAGTAGCTCTTTCATCTCCGCGTCTTCCGGAGAATATCGGACACCAGCCAACATTTTCCAAATTGTGTTTAGTACGCTCACGTTGAATAAAGACTCCATATTGAACGTAGCGGAACCTAGAAAAAAAAGAAAATTAGGAAAAATAATGAAGTCTTGCACAAAGGCTCAGGCAGACTCCCTATGATATGGACACAGTGGCTTTCGGTCAAATTTCACCAAAGTTGCAAGGTTTATAAAGTCCCTAAAAAAAGTTTTTGTTTTTCATTTCATCGAACAGATTTTGAGATATTGAATTTTGATGTTACGACTTTTTTAACCAAGTAACTTTTTGCGACTCTATTTTTTGGCACCTAAAAATGCAGAGATTAAAATCTTTTACAACCAATACAATGAACTTCCCGAACAATTCTTATTACTAAAAAATAAAAAGACAGCCAATGGAAATTATTTCCTGGTGCTCGTCTTCTAAGGAAAAAACTGATACACTTTATTCCAAATTTAATGGGACCAACTTGACAATGACAGTTCCATTTAGTTTCTTTGTTTAAATCACAGTTGGTCTAGGGAGGGGTTTTAAGAAAAAAAATATATATTCTTTAAAACGTAGATTTTTGTTTTCGAAGAATCACCAACTACCGTTTACCGTAAAAAGTAAAATCCTCTATGTAACCCTTTTCTGGGCGACTATTTTTGGAAAATATTCTTAAAATCTTTCAGAAACCATATTATAGAAACTAAAGAAAATACCTCTATTGTGTTCAATATCGATGTTAAGCACAGCTGACCTGGACCAAGTTGTCAAAAAAAAAATATATAAACTTTGAGTGCTATATTTTTTAAATAGTAAATCGCGTACAATTGGGGTCTTTGCACAAATTTTAAAAAAACTGCACTTTTTCAACAATACAAAAATGCTCACATATCTTTCACTTAAAATTATTTTGGTAAATACATAATATTTAATAACTTTTTAATTAGTAGTAGCAAAAAACCTGCCAGATTTTTTTTTATCGAAAAGAGTTGATTTCAAACTTATATGTAGTAAAATGTGGGTAGTTCAAACAAAAAAAGGGCAGGCTAAGTTATTTTCAATAAAATTAACTAAGTAGGCTGTGTATCTATGCAAACAACTTCGTCACATAACAATTATCTGTCAAATTTTTACTTGTATTGAGTTTCAAGCTTTCTTAGTCAAGTCAGTATTTTTTATATTATAGTTTTTGAAATGACAGATATAACACTTGTGTTCGTTTTACCGTCGATCAAAAAAGGAGCCATGAAGCTGGGCGATCCGCCGTGTGCTATAAATGATTTTCCAAGGCTAAAAGGCACGTCAAGATTACAGGTAAATTGCTTGGTTTAATTATGGATATTTCGCCAAATTATCTCGCAGATGACGATTGCTTGCCCAATGTAGTGTGTCAAAGCTGTTACATAAAATTAAATAAAAAGCAACAGTTTCAAATTGTTGATTATAAAATATTTAAAATTAGAATACAACGTAAAGAAAATGTATGTAGCTGCAAAATATGTAAAGTCGTGTAAAGATTTAAGCTTAATCTAAAAGCTCATATTAGTAATAATCTGCTGTTGGCAGGCCTAGAATTGAACAAAAATTACCAAAATCTGTGAAAGTATGCCCTAAATGTTACGGCAAAAGTCACAAGGGTATAAGACATTTGTGCACTTTAAGAACAAAAGTAATTAATACACTGGAAATATCGAAAAATTGTGACCAACAACTGGCAAGTCAAATATTATATAAAAGGGAAAGCACTTTTGCAGCGGAAACTATAGCTCTTAATAAAGGCCGGGGCATCAATATGTAAGTGACAATTCAACAGCCAAAACTTCAAAAAGCAAGCCAATAATCACTACAGAAAACTTATACAGGGTTCCTAAGATTTTCCTTAGGGATAGGATTTCAATAAATCAAACAGAAATGGCATAGAAAGTTCTGCGCGCACAAAAGAAACAGGTATATTGAGCAATGGTGCCAGTTTGTTATTATCTCCAGACTGCTTTCATGAGAAAAAATTTTCGCCACTCTTTCATTGTGAGCATAAATCATAGTTGCAATAATAACCGTTGACAAGATGTCTGCAAATTCCGCTAGATGGAGGCCACACCATGAGATGAATTTAGATGTTTTCAGGTCCAAACCACAGCTTTTTCTTGCTTAAAGGATGCGGCAGGGTCCATTATTTACGATACTGAGCGATAAACTCGTGAGGTTGTTAACATTAGAAAGAAATATCTTCGCTTTTAATTAAATTTCTTTCCATTCTGTTCTACTAGTTACATCTATCCGGAAACGGCCAAACCATGCAGCTAGCACTAGCAGCCAAAGAAATCAATAAACGGCGATGTTTTTCCTGCAGAGCTTTTTGCTTGCGATATTATTGATTTTAAATAAAGCTGGCCCTACACTACATTTGATATTTTCGAGGTGTTTTATGACATGATCTCGAAACATGTAGCGAACCAATTCTTCAAAACTAGCGGGAGGGTAAAAGCGAAAAATAAGGGGCTGCCAATATTTGTTACACCCAAAAAGGGGTGAAAATATTTATTTTGGTCTGTTTCTTACAAAAAACGTTTTTTTTTTTACGAAAAACTTGAGCTCTGCCACTTTTTTAATTTTGTTCTTCAACTTTCTCGAAATTTTCGTCATACCGTAGAAAAAAATTATTTCCCCCATGGTCATACTCTACTTTTATTCGAAAAAATTTAGAAACAGAGACGGGATCAGTTTTCCTAAAACGGGGGATCTTGGTTTCGAGTGAGAAGATAAAGGGCGCCGCAGGCAAAAATTTTTCAATTAAATTAGTCGAACGCAAAATTGTTAGAAAAACAAAGCACGAAATAAAAATGGCGCCGCTTACAATTTTTTTTCAAAAATTACGTAATTTCGGGAACGCAAAGAAATAGGTCTAAAGAGTATAATTTTTAAGAAAAAAATATCAATTTTCTCGCCCTCCTCCATTGGGACTACAGGGGCCGTGCACAAATTACGTAATGGTCATAGGGGGGAGGGGGGTTACAAAACGTTACGTAGGGGAGAGGGGGGTTTTCGACAGCGTTTACATTTGTGTGAAACTAAGAAAATTTGGAATGAAAATAAGTGAAAAGTTTTTTTTTGGGGGGGGGTAGTGGTCTTGAAATCGTTACGTAATATTAGGGGAGTGGCGTGCCAAACCGTTACAAAACATTACATAGCGAGGGGGTCAAAAATTGGTAAAATCACCGTTACGTAATTTGTGCTCGGCCCCACATCTGACTGTTCCTCCTTTTTGATTTCGAATCAAAGTGCAAAACCCGGGTTGGGCGTTCGGAGGCGTCAACCCGTCCTATTTGCTTGATAAAGTTTCTACGGAAATATCTCAGTCGATTTCTCCGGCCGTGTATGAACGCTTTAGGTTAGGCATTTGCATATATCTCAGTCCCCAGCCTGTAAACAGTGCGTAAGGACAATGGTTACAAAATGAAAAGCCGAAAAATATTTTTTTTACGATATCTTTCATCAGTTTGGTATTAAAGTCGAGCAAAAACAATTTTTATTCCAGTCCTAAAGGTATGAAAATGGAAAACATTAGAAAACAACAACCTGGAATGGATTTACTACGTGTAAGATGTAGTAACAACATCGCCCTATGCCCATCCTTTTCTGCCTAATGTGCTTTTCCGTTTGTCTGCGTCTTATACACGGCTGCTTGGCCCCCTAAGGATTTGCTTAGGAACCCTGTATTCAATTGAACTGCAACTTGCCCACAAATACCATGAAAAAAATTACACAGCATCTACGCAGTGTGGATCGAAAAATTGTTGAGCCTAAATTCAAAATTTAAAAAGTTTGAGTTTTTCTTGGGACAAATTTTTTGCTTGTGAAAATTTACAAGAAGTAGATATTAGGAAAAATGTCACAGTCTTTGCCATTTATTTATTGTTCTGACCTCCCTGGTTTGTTTGCTCATTTATTTAGAGAACGTGAGCTCACAGATAATTTTCACTTAAATCATGTGTGATATTAGTTCCAAAAATTTAGAGAATAAAGGTGAACTGAGACCAATTAAAAGTATTTCAAAATGGAGCACATTGTGGCAAGTTGAGACTAGTGAGAATATGAGCCAAACGAAAAACTACAGTAAGTTTACAAAATATGATCAATTATTTATTTAAAATCAAAATTAAAGTTAATAATTTAATTTTTAGAAATCTGTATTAATGCCCGTCTTATAACTGGTGACGATACTTTACCTATTTTCAACTTTATTCCACCACCAGAATTACATTTGTTGATGGAGATTGTCCAAAAAATATTTGATTGCCCTAAAAAAGACCATCCACCTACCGCAGAAATCTGGCTTAAAAATTCGGGAGTTCAGCTGGATCATTACAGCAGGTTTAACGGAAACAACGCCAGAAATGTACTAAGAAAAGTTGATGTTCTTAAAGCTCTGGACTCCGGTATGGCTTAAATTTTATTTGCAACAAAATAAACTCCAATGGCGAGTATATTTTGTTCTCGATTTTGTTACTTTGCGATCTAAATAATATTATTGGTTTTTAGGCAACAAGTATATAGACGTATTAGAAGCCTTTAATAATGTATTAGCCAGCTGCTTTGGAAAAAATTTGGATGCCGATTATCAAAAGTACATACTAATTGCAGATGTTGTTGGTATTTCGCATTGTGCTCTGGAGTTTTTTTCGGAGCAGGCATCTGAACAAGTGCATTATTCGTATAAATTATTCTCCAGAAACTTTAATTTAAATCCACGATCCAAAAATTACCAAAAAAATCTGCTAAGGAGCGTTGCTTCTTACAATAGCAAACCTATTTAAGATAGAAGAATAGTTAATAAGTGGTAAAAAAGGTTAACATTTTTATTGTTTTTATAAAATTACTAATAAATGTGTCACTCTACCAAAAATATTGTTTTTTAAACAATAATATCGTCAGAAGGTAAATATTTATATAAAGTAAGACTCGTGGCATATCGGACAAAGCGTTTTTGTTTCTCACTTCATTACGACCAGGCCTCCAATATCTAATGGAGAATCCAGACACCTACATACCTTTCATTCTTATTAGGAATCATCAGGGAGTCATAGGATTGTACCTGGCAGTTAAAGCTACACAGGCAACCACGCATACCTCTCGAATTGGTTGCCTGTGTAGCTTCAACTGCCAGATACATTCCTATGACTCCCTGATGATTCCTAATAAGGATGAAACAGGTCTGTAGGTGTCTGGATTCTCCATTAGATATTGGAGGCCTGGTCGTAATGAAATGAGAAACAAAAACGCTTTGTCCGATATGCCACGAGTCTTACTTTAATTTTTGGTCGTGGACACGAGATTCACTTGTTGTTTTTTAAATATTTATATATATATTTTTTTTAATTTGCAAATAAACCCCAATTGTACGTAGGCGTAGGCGATTTTAATCGATATATTTTCTTGAACATGGTCCAGGTCAAGTGTGTAAGGGTTTTTTTACTAAGAAATAAAAAATTACAACTGTTTGACAATTTGACCATCTACTTCATATTCTTGGAATAATATCGTTAAAATCACTGAAAATCAATAAACTGTAAATAGGATTGTTCAAACGTCAAACTGTTGTCATTTTTTATTTGCTCTTAAAAAACCCTCAAAATCAATAATAAACACGATATTTTCTTTAGTTTCTAAGTTGGGCCTTTAAAAATTGAATTTTTGACATTTTGAAAGCCAATATCTCAAAAATTAGTGAAGTGAACCTTATGATATGGGGTTGCTATTTAAGGTTCTCAGAATATTTTCCAAAAATAGCTCCCCAGAAAAGGGCTACATAGGGACTTTTACTTTTTACGGTAAATGGTAGTTGGTGATGTATCGAAAACAAAAATCCACGGTTTAAAGATTATATATTTTTTTCTTAAAACCCCTCTCCATACCAACTGTGAAATACCAGCCACAATATTGAAATTCGCCTGGAGAATTTGGAATGAAATGAATGAATGAATGAATGAATGAATGAAATGAAACTCGCTAAATTCGGAATCTGTCAAAAAAATTACGTATTTGATACTTACCATTCCCAGCATCCAGAGCCTTGTTGACAGATTCAAGAAAATGACTCATTTCTTCCTCGATCAAAAGAGACATGTTTCGGGTACCGAAGCCGAATTCTCTCAATTCCCGAACTAAAAATCTTTTTTGTTCTTGCCAAAAACCTTCGTCGGTCAAGAGGATACCTTAAAATTAATGTATAGAATAGGATTAGGGCTAAAAATACGAAAAGTAGAACACAAAAACCGCAGGGCATTTTTTATGCAATGATTCAAAGAAAATAAAAATAAATTGAGCGTTATTAGCAAAATACCAAAAGTATCAAGCATGGCTGATAAGATGGCGCCCTTGTGTAAAAAAATGTTTTTTTTTATACCTTCATCAAAAACTTGATTTTATTTTGATCACGGGTGCAAAAAAAGATTTCTGTCATTTTTTAGAGATTAAATAAAAAGAAATAGCGGAAAATAGTAATATTGAAAAAATCTAATTATTCTTGCCTAAAAACTAAGCCATTTCCGTCAATGTTCACCAAGTATTTACGAAAAACTCATTTAAAAACGTCGTCAAAATATCAAACTGTCAAAGATTAAAATGTCGCAACAATGAACGTTACCGAGTAAAATAGCACATCGCAATGGAAACGATTGTTATTTTATTTACCAGCCGCCTTGATTTATAGTATAAAGATGGTGTGTTGCGAGAAGTGCTCTTCGTTCGAGATTTTTAAGAGTATTTTTCTGTTTTTCTTGGATTTCTTGATAAACGTATTAAAAAAATAGTGTTAACAACTTGCGGCTAAACTGTGCTTTTATTTACTCGCATTTTTAAATACCTCGCTGCGCTCGTTATTTAAACCATCGCTTGTAAAAAAAGCACTATTTTAGCCACTAGTTGTTAAAACTACTATTTTTATATGGGTGATCAAAAAGGCCATGGTTTATTTTTAATTTGCAGACAAGCACCAAAAAACATTAGGGGCGATATTTACTAATAAGATGGGTTCGAGTTTAGGACTATGGTACGCATGTGGGTTTAATCTAGTTTTGCGGGTTTTTCTTTAAAATTGAGTAAAACTTGTTGGGATTATGGAAAAAATTGACGATGAGTTTATCCATTTCGCAAAGAAAAAACCCAGATTTTCCAAAAATTACGTGAAAAAAATTGTAAAAAGGAAATTGACGATGAGTTTATCCCTGTATAGCGGATATTTTTTGTCGCTTTTTATCCCTTACTAAAACTCTCAAATGGCGTGTGTATGCAATAAATGGCACTAAAATATTGTGGTCCTATTTTTTACTTGCGACCTAAGAAAATTTTTCAAAAAACATTTTGGCCGTATTTCAGTGTCAAGGAACAATTTGTCGACGTTTTAACGTTGAAAAAGTTGACTTCACGTTGCGTGGAAACGGCGTATAGCAACTCTAGAGTCGCGTGTAACGTTTCCATATCGTCGCCGAAGCGACTACGACTGTAATGCCCTCTGGATAATATTTTTATTAATATAATTGTTTTCCGTCAAAAATGGATATTTTAGCTTTAAAAATAAGCGGGCCCTCATTCCTTCTTATTTTTTTGCTAAATTATTATTTTATTTATATACTGAAAATTCTAAAAATACTTTAAATCTATTTTAATTTCTAGCCAGTCTAAAAGAATACTTAAAAATATCTGAATAACTAAAAAATCATCAAAATCCAGCAAAAAATAAGTTTAACGATTTACACAAATGGCGTAGGGGCGCATTTCTTAATTTACTGAAAACCTAACCGTTTTGTGACTACCTCTATAGTTTTAAGACACAGTTATAATTTGAAATTGGCCGCAACTGCATTGAATATTTGGCCACAATTGTCCCGTAGCGAGAAATGTTGAATAAAAACTCTTAGTTAAGTATCAACGTTTTGGCGTCGTTCGTTGCGGTCGTTAAAAACCCCACAATATTCCAGTAAAAATAAACGTTGCTAGAGAGTTGTCAAATTTACCCTAGTTAATAACAACTTTACGGTGTCGTTTTCTCGTCCATTATAGCGGCCGTTGCACAAATGACTAGTTTTTGTACTTTGTGCAACGTTGATTTTAGTGTATTTCTTGGTTATGGCAACTAAGGCAACTAAAAATTGTTACTTGAGGATCATAAACAATCGAAAAAGTCTATTTTTATCCACAAAAAAAAATGTTACTTAGTGTAATAGCTCTGTAATAGCTCACGGTTCAAAAGTCCAGCCCCTGATGACAGTCAACGTTCGAAGAGGTCGACCGAAACAAACTTTTTGATGAAGGTGCACTTCGCGTCGCATAAAACGCATAAGCCGATTTTATATGCAATATATCCTTTACGATTTAGCAACCTGTTCTGTCACAAAGTGTCAGTAAGTAAAGAAAAAAAGCAAGCCAGGACCGGTATTCTCGTAATACGTAACGTTTTGAAGTCGCTAAGCGAAACGAATAGCGAACAGCGCGCTCAGCGGCACGCTGACCGACGACTTTTCATATTCTCTCTGCCGAACGCGCTGCCCTGCGAGCAGACAGAATCAAATTCGCTTAGCACATCTTGGCATCATCGAATTTTGCATTTTTATTTCTTGTTAGCCTTGTGGCTCCTTTTCTTTTTCTATGTGTAAGAAAGAGGACATTGTGTGATCGATTTCGAGCCGTATTTCAGAAAGGGTAAATCAAATGTGACTTGTACAAGTGTTGATCCTTTAAAAATTTACTTGATGGTTTGGTTTAGCTCAGTTAAACCCGCCCTTTGACCCTGTGATATAAACTCGTAGCACGTTCCCACCCAGTGTGCGGGAAAAAGTTTACCCCGAGACTTAACCGCACACTTACAAAAAAATTCCGCACTCAGTGCGGAAAAGTTTAAATTTATTCAGGCACTCAGTCAGGGAAAGTGGTGTTTCCGGCACGGTCGTATATTGATATTGATACTTTATTATATAGCATTTATTGTTAAAATGGTTTCACAATAGTTACTTATATATCTAGTAAGTTATACCTTATAATTATAGTAAACATGCGTATTCTACATTTTAAGAAACAGAAAATAAAACTCTAAGGTATTTGTTACCCAAAAAATAACCTAACCAATTCAACAACAAACACGGAATTCATACATCCACAAGAGATACCTCGCGCGTGGAAAAATTTATATTTTCATGGAAGTGTTGAATTAAAAAAAGAAAATAATAATTTTTAGTACATTTATGAATAAATAAAATGACAAAAGATAAAAAACATAAAAATGGTAATTAATGTGAAAAATGTGATATTTCAGAAAAGTAAAGAAAATACAGACGAAAACACAGAAATAAAGGTAGTTACCTATATTATTTGCTAATTATTTTTTATATCAATTAAGCTATTTATTTCATGTTTGCTAATTTCATATTTCATGAAAGCTTTTAGTTTATTTTTGAAAAAACAGGAGCCTAACAAAACCAGATATTTTTTGGTATACATCCGATGAAAGATACAAAAAGCACCGCTGACCAATGGCTTTTTTTACCCTTGGTTTTACAGAATTTTGATTGCTTCTAGTTCTATTATTATACGGATGTTCAATTATTTCGATGTCGATTTTGATAAGAAAAGTTTTTGTTGCAATTTTTTGGAAAAAAAAGTTGTCTTACATCGAGCATGAAATAGTAAGGTTGATGTGTACGTGTTTGTCACCCGTCCCCAAGCTACTAATAAGAGATTTTTATTTTTCTAATTATTAATAAAAACGCAAACTGAAAAAACTACTACATTTTCTGCAGCACTCTACAAAGTATTGTAGGGTAGGAAAATCGTACGCGCGGAGGGCAAAACAGCTGGCAAATGGTAGGTGTTTCTCAAACGGTCGCCACGCGCTGAGCGCACTTCGTCGACGCCTTGCATTCAATATACGTGAATACCATTTTTGTTACTTTGGTCACGTGGTATGCGAATATTACGTTATCATACGGTCAGCGAGTACGAAACGCTGAGCGTATTTAGTTACGAGAATACCGGTGCTCGTTACTATTTCGAGACAGAAAAACGAATTTTGGTAGGTAGGCAGGTAACGTTTACCGATGAAAAAATGTTTAATCCCATCGGAATGCTAACCATTTGATGGAGCTAATAGTTAGAGTTTATGCAGAGATCGTTGAAGAAAATCCAAATTTATTTGAAAAGTTAGCAGCAGACTCCATGGCCTTTAGAAAAAATTATTCAAGCAAATGGTGCAATGACCAGATACTGAAGTTAATATTTTTCATTTTTGTTTATCGATGGGTTTTTTATTTCTATTTGTTTTTTAATATTTTGTTGTTTATAAAACTGATCCTGTTTATGTGCATTGACATTTCTTATCCCAAATCCTTCCAGTTCTTTCTTCTTTGTATTTTCCTCTTAGTCGCACTATAGTGGATCTGTTTGATCCATTTTGACGAAGGGGCCAACTTTCTTCTAGTTCTGCCAGAATTTGATTGAATTGTTTCATTTATAATAAAAATTTTGTTTTAAAATTGTTTTACCTTTTTTTATATTTCGTAACAGCACCCTTAAAACTATAGAACCAGTAAATATCGGTAAAAATGCTTTTAGTCTCCTTAACAACATTTGTTTATGTTGTCTAAAAGCGTAACCTACAAAAGTCGTTAAAGCAAAATTTTTAATACATAGATAACCTGCCTGCTTGGTGTCGGGGTTAACGCCGCGATTTTCAAGCAGGAGATGCCGGGTTCAAGCCCCGGGTCGTGCATCAGGTAGTCTACTTGGACTTTTTCTTATAAAATTACAGAATTTTGTAAGATTAAGGCAAAACGCAGTATGAAGCGGAGTAGGCCGAGTTAGCTAGAAGGCAGGCTAATTCGATTCCATACCGTCCCTCGGAGAGGACGGTTCCGTGTGATCCATATATTGATAGTGGAGCACGTTAAAAATCCCTAGCCCCGACAAAGGGGTTTATGCTAAATTAAATCCTTCTAGGAAACGAAAACTGCCTTCCTAGGGGGTGCTCATCAGACCGGTTTGATGAGCGGGGTAAGGGGGGGAACCCAGGGAAAATAAGTGTAAAATGTATCTTAGGCCCTACCCCACTATTCACGCCGGTATCCAGGCCGGATGGGATCGGATATCACGTAGAGGCGGACCTAGATACACACTCCCTAAGTCGGTAGACTACGAAAGTAGTTGATGACCCGTCCGATTTAGTTAATAGTGCCTACGGGACTCAAAAAAGTGACGGTAATCAAATGAGAAGACAAGACAATACATAGATATGTGCCTAACTTCTGCTGTATGTGTTTTATGTTCCGGGAAGTGTATACAAAAATTACAGTTTATTCAACACCGTTCTCAGTTCTTAGTTGAGAACGTTGTTGGTTTATTCGACTTCGAAAAGTTAATTATAAGATAAAGGGAGAGATAGACGTCTTCACTCTGCATTATAAAGAGCTTGGAGATTGGTTACATAATTTTTAATGTAGGTATCGTAAAATGTACTTTTCATATTAAATTACCTCGCCTTTTCTTCCATGTCCTCATTTCGAAAAATTCACCTATCGGTCGTCCAATAAGATCCTCGGACATGGCAAATGCTTTGAAGGCCTGCGGTTCATAAACCACGATTAGAGGATCTTTTCCGATCTAAAAAATAGTTAACAGTAAGATGAAAAAGTCAGTCAGTGGGTCAAAACTATTTTTGAATATCTTATTTATGATTTTGACTTGCGCAAAAATACTGAAAAAGAAAATGACTTTTTTAAAAAAGTATTAAAAAACGTGTAATTAAAACAACTTTTTATCCGATGATAGATATGATACTTACTTTAAGTCCTAAAATAGGTCCATATTTTTTACTCAGCTCCGCAGTAGCATTATACAACGATCCGGTTTTTAGCCTAGCTCTTTTTACTTGAGGTGCACACCCGAGAAGTGGGTACCATCTTGGTCCGGGCGGAAATTTTTTGGGTTTTCTCGTGTCCAGATATGCTAATAGTCCCAGTGTTACTGTGATCAGTAAGACAGCTAACCACATCATATCTAAAAAAATATTTTTTTGTAAATTTCTGTAAAGCTAACGAGAATTTCAAATAACCATGTTTGTGTTTGCTTAGTGGCCACGTTTTGGCACTTTTATCACTCCCTCTCTCTCAGTGGCGGATCCAACAATTTCACCAGGGGGGGGCGCAAGCAATAAAACTTATACAGACCGCTTCAAGCTACTGCGAACATAGGGAGAATCAAGTCCAATTTACTCTCCGTGCCGTACGACCGAGGTGGATTCGAAGCACGCTGCAGTGTTATCTTTTGGAAATTCATTTTGTTTTTATTATTTTGTTTTATTTCTGCCTTGCTCGAGAAACAGATGGGTAAGTTCCTAATTGAAATAATACATTTTTAAAACCAAAAATGGATGTCTACGAAGTTGCCGAAAAAGTGCAGATGGTCAAATGGTCAAATCGTCATAACCCAACACACGTTCGATATTGGTCGAGGGAAAATTTGCATTTGTATTTTGACGTAAGAACACAGTATCCCCAAAAACTAAATGTTTGGGGGGGGTATTATAGGGGAACACGTAATTGGGCCATTTTTTATTAACGGCAATTGCAATTTGAATGGTCCTAGATACTTGGATCTACTGCAGCAGCACATTATTCGAACTGCTAGGCAGTTGTTAGGTGTAAGATTTGGTGAAACATGGTTTCAACAAGATGGTTGTTCCGCTCACAATGTTGGCCTTGTTAGGGAATATCTTGATAATGTATTTCTTAATCGGGTTATAAGTACACGGGGAACTATTTTATGGCCAGCTCGATCTCCCGATCTTGCTCCTAATGACTTCTATCTGTTTTTGAAGAAGCTTTTCAAATTATCACCCCTAACATGCTTGGAAACGTTAGAAGGGGTTTTTATAGTAGGCTCGGATATTGTCTAGCCGAGCAAGGAGGACTTTTCGAACATTTGCTTTAATTTTTTTTTGACTGGGATAATCTTTTTGGTTTTTAGAATGTATTATTTTATTTTGAGAACTTGCTTTTATTTTGTTTCTCCTTATTATTTTCATTGTAACACGTCGTCACTGATAAATCTGAGCAGTTGACAATAAAACGCTCTTATTTATCAGTGACAAAAAATAAGAAAATTACGTTATAAAAATTTGCGTATTTATTGACCAAATTCCGGTTTCATTGACTACGCTCCACACAGCACCGTGGTTAGAGGCGTACTACATACCAAAGGAAAGTCATGCAAGTGGTGATCGCAAGCCTGAGTATTGGTTGCTTCACTGATAGGCGTGCGGTGTCTCTGCATGTACGTACACTGGCAAATTAGACTTCTTCCGCCCTATGTTCGCAGTAGCTTGAAGCGGTCTGTATAAACCTCGGGACTAAAGTGTCGTTTAATCCCTTACCGAATTGTAGTCCTCCCTACGGTCGGGTTGGGTTGGGCTGGGTTGGGCAAACCTTTCGCCGCGGGATTAAATGTGGCACTTTAGTCCCTAGGTTTATAATGTACTATTTTATAACTTCATTAGGCTAAACGACGTAGGAACCAAAATTCCCGATTCCTACCCTCTCGGGAACTGTCACTTTTCTAACCTCCAAAAAACTCCAAAAAAAGTTAGTCTTGGATAGCTCCCAAACGATGACAGACTGTCAAAAGTGAGAAAGACCCCGCTTTTTACTGTCCCTTATACTAGATAAAATTACATTTTAGTGTTAAATGAAAGAGCTAAGGTCCCCTACTCTTCCAATAAAAAAAATTATGACTTTAAAAAATTCTTATTTCATTCAATTTTATCTGGTATAAGATCCAGTAAAAAGCGGGGCCTTTTTTGTATATGTCAGTAACAGTGGCGTAGCAAAGAGTTTTGGTACATTTTGAAAAATCGGACTACGCCACTGGAAAAATTTAATTTTCTAATATAATTTAGGTCACTGCTCTTAAATCAATCATGCCAAGTTTGGTACTCGTAGGTTGAGAAATCGTGATAAAAATGTTAAAAAGGAATATGCAAGAAATTGTTTAAACTGGGATCATTTTCGCTTGGGTTTTTTCACTTTTTCTGGTAGAAGGAGTGGATTAAGCCACACTATCATTATTTACCTATTGATAGAGAATTAAATTTGCAACATTTTTCCCATTTGCCACTTTTAGGAGTTATCCAAGAAAAAAGCTTTGTTGGAGTTTTTGGAGGTTAGAAATTACAGTTCCCGAGGGAATAGGAATGGGGACTTTTAGTATGTTAAATGGTGGACCCTCCTAAGCTAGTTAATGAAAACAAATTTTGGGTTCTAATTTTTTCCTCTATTCAGAAAATTTATATCTAAATTGCCTATCCTATATGTCTTAAACACGATTTTATTAACTGGCTGCCAATAACTAAGTCAACGCTTCTTTGTTTACCGACGCAAAAATTAAGCTATTTTCTCAAGTTTTCTCCAAGTATAAAAAATAAAATAATTTCACAAATTCGGTAAAATAATAAACTGTCAAAAATTAAAATGGCCAACAATGTGCCTGACTGAAAAGAATCCCGATTATATAAAACTCCTGTTGTGTCATCCTTCAACCGCTCTTGATTTATAGTATAAAAATGGTAATAAGCTGTTAGTGGTTGATGATGTTCGAGTTTTTGTAGTATTTCCTTTTTTTGCGCTCGTTTTTTCAACTTACGCTTGTAAGAAAACATTATTTTAGTGGCTCTGTATTTTCCCCAGACTTGCAGCCCCTTTAATTAAAACTTATTTATTTCGTCAATTAGGACACCTAAACATTTTAAAAGTTTTATGAGAAATTTATAGGGTTTTTGGAAACACAATCTTTAGTCCTGTACTTATGTTTTGTTCATAAAAACATACCAACTTTTTAAAAATTTGTGATTTAACTTTTTACAGTTTAATGAGTTAAGAGTGAATATGAATCCTAAAAACAGTTCGTTTAGTTAAACAGATAAACCGCACATCAAAATTAACAAAATTTTGCTCAGCAGAGGCTTATCTGGTATAAAATAATTGATAATTTGAATTTTTAGGATACGTAAAATTATGTAAAAAACTTAAAATTATGCAAAATCACGTGACGGAACCATTCACGATTCAGATAATGCTTTAAACTTTCACCGTAGAAAATTTGATACAAATTTGATTAGCAGTTTTTAGATTAACTAATTGGAAGAAGCGCATTTTTTATTCAAATTCACCCTTGAACGGGTAAATCGTGTATCAAAATATATTAATAAAATCTGGCACATCGAATTTTTGATATAACGCCCTCTAGAAATCATTCGCATGGTTTGCTAAAATTTTGATTTATAAGTCGATTTACACCAAACTGTCTTTTGCATAAAATAGTCTGTTTTTTGGTTATTAGATCTGTGGTCTTGCTATAAATAAAATTCAATACACTTGTCGCCAGATGATGCGGTAACATATATATCTGGTTCCCTATACCATGTGTAAACGGGTGTTACGAAACACTTTCACTTTTCTTATTATATTATCGTATATTCGTATTAAGTAACTCTTAAAACAAGTTAACTAGTTGGCATAAAATAAATAAAAAAATCCACGAAATATTTGATCTTGTATTTTGCTATACTTTACTTCCAAATACTTTCTCTTGTTCTTAAAATATGGTTTTGTTACTTCCTGCCTTGATTAACCAAACGTTGGTACTCTCCCCCCCCCTGGTTAGGCGACACCAGCTACCCCTCAATGTTATTACCTCAACGGTAACCTACACCCCTGCCTCTATTGAAAAACAATTTTTAAAAGTTAACAATTTGTTATACAGGGTAAGGAATTGGAGAAAATGCTGAAACACGTCGATTTTTTTTTAAGGGGGAGATCTTGAAATCTTTATAGCGTCCCAACAAGCATTTGGACGTCATGGTCACGTAGGGCAAGAAATACCTGACGTCGGCTTCGACGTCCATCAGTCTTCCTGAGGACTCGATTTAGCACCTAAGTGGGGAATCAAAATTCGAGTCGTTTCGACATCGGGTACTGCACAGTGTTTTGGTCAAATATTACGTCAAATTACGTAGACCCACGACCCAAAGTTTTACTGTGCACACCAAGTTTAAACTTATTAGGTAAAAGTTTTATATGTCTAAACAAACACATCTCAATGAACTGTGGATGACAATAATTATTATCTTAGTTATTGTAGGTAACTGAAAAAAGTTAGTTTTACACATTCTATGGATCCAAATCTTCCAACGAAGGTCAGTTTACTGATAAATATAATTAAAATAGACATTAAAAAAACAGAAACACACAAAAATAATTCAAAAATATTAAGAAATTAATTTCGAAAAAAATTAACCTAAAAATAAAATCTTTATAAGGATGCCCGTTTCTTATAGTAAAATATTATAGGCATTTAAAAAATGAATTTTAGTTGACAACAAATAAGTTAATTTACATATCAAGCCTTTAAAATGAAAAAATAAAATGTACTGTTGTAATGGCGCATCGATGCTAAACGTTTAAAATGGCGTTTCGGGCGCCGACCAAATTTGTAATGGTTATTTACCTATTCGGACAAGAACACCTCCTGCGACGTCGCCTTGTAGAACGACCCTATCTAGAATATTGTAGTATAATTGTAGGTCACGCACCCACGTCGGTGGACCTCGGAATAGTTACATTTAATAAATAAAAGTTTGGCAACATCAATTTTATTACAATTCTACTTTAAAACTCATACTAAATATAACGTCTCATGGATTGGACGTTATACCCGAGGTGAGTCGCCTATAAGATTATTTTGTAAACTATACAATAGAAACTTTTAAATTTTCTATTCTAACATAAGTCCATGTAAAGTATATTTATAAAATACTTTCGTATTTGCAGTGTTGCCATTTACAGAAAATCTTGGCAACAACTAAATTTATTGACGTCCGTTTTCACTTTGGCCTGACCTTGAATTTTATTCTAAAAATTACGTCGCCATAATTAACGTTAATTTACGTCGCTGATAAGTAGCGAGTATCACCAACATTTGGCCACGTCAGTTTTGGTAAGTATCGACGTCACAACTGATTCACTAGTTGTTGGCGACGTCAGGTCTTAGTAAAAAATACGTTTTTTGATGGAAAAACCAACTGCAGACCTAAATATGGGGCAAAACCGACGTCATGTTAGGTTGTAATTCGGAAGTCGGAAGTCAGAAAAATGCTGCTTGGGGTACAATCCCTTTGAATGGGAAACTTTACCCCTATATTTTGAATAGGGAAAGTGGGTCCAGTGATACCTTGTTTTGAAGGTCTCCTGAATGTCTTGACAATCGCGTAAAAATTTCAAAAATCTAACGGTTCGTTTTTGAGATATTTACTTTTAAACTAAGCTCAAATTGTCCAGGTAAATTTCACCTCTCGTAGGAATTTATCCTAGAAGAAAAAATGCAATGATAAAATGTACCATTAATAAAAGCAAAAGCGACGTGTCCCGGGATTTCTCAAAAAATAAAAAAAAAACCCTTTAAAGAAATACATATGCATTTGACCATGCAACTGTAAAAGTGAATATCTCAAGAACTAATTCATAGATTTTCGAAATTTTTACACGATTATCAAGACATTCAGCAGACCTTCAAAACAAGATGTTACACCCACTTCCCCCCCACTACTCTTCCTATTCAAAATATAGAGGTAAAGATTACCACCTCAAAGGGGATGTGTGCTATAAAAATTTCAAGTGTCTCAAACAAAATCGATGTGTTTCATCGTTTTCTCCAATTCTTAACAGTTTTTGAAAAAATCCAGGTGAACCCTTTTAAATGGCTAACTCTGTATTTTAAAATGTGTAAAAGTCTAAGGTTAAGCAAGAAAAGAGTAATACAACTGGAATTAATTAAGTTTGTAAGCCAAACATAAACTACGTTAAATAATAATAAAAAAGAACAATTAAAATTACATTAGGTATATGATAAGTTAAAGTAAAAATTAAAAAAAAACACACAAAAATAAAACATGCATTTTTCGATGCACACACACAACCATACAAATACAAATATTAGTTCCGATTACAGAGGCCGCATTTCCCCTTTGAATACTGTTTTATGAAAAATTTTGTTTGATATTTCAGATACTAGTTTCTTGGCATCATCATAAGCACAGTTTGCCCACTGGAAATAAAAACGGTAGGGTAAACAACAAAATTTGGCTGGATTTTACAAGTTAATTGCAAATATCACGAAAACGAGCAAATTCAAATATTTGCTTAGTAACCATTTTTAAATTTTGAATGGTTTAAAAGTTAAACGAAAAAAACTCATTATTTTTTAGCTGTGCAAAAACTCAATCTATTAGATTTCATAACAGTCAAAACAAAACGAACTGAATGTAAAACTGAAAATGACTAGCTTTCGATTAAACCAGCAAAATCTAAATAATCCTTTGTCTTCGATCTCAGATTCTCTGATAATATTACTAAACGTCTAAAAAGTCCTCACATGAATTTAAAAATGCTTTTTTTTATACCTTCATCAAAAACATGATTTTAGTAACTGTCTACAGATAACTAAAGCATGGCTTTTTTGGTTACCGATTCAAAAAAACTTTTATTGATCACGGGTGCAAAAAAAAGATTTCTGTCTCTTTTTTACCCAAAATTAAAGAGAAATATCGGAAAATAGTAATATTGAAAAAAATCTCATTTTTCTTGCCTAAAAATTAAGCCATTTTCGCCAGTTTTCACCAAGTATTTACGAAAAAATCATTTAAAAATATCGTGAAAATATCAAACTGTCAAATATTAAAATGTCGCAACAATGAACGTCATCGAGTAAAAAGGCACATCGCTATGGAAACCATTGTTATTTCATTTACCAGCCGCCTTGATTTATAGTGTAAATATGATGTGTTACGAGAAGTGATCTTCGTTCGAGATTTTTAATAGTACATTTCCTAACAAGTGCGAGAAGTGATACATTCCCGCACGCAAAAGCAGTTAGACGAACGACGCGGAGCGGAGTTCAGATAAGCTTTAAGTGCGGGAATGACGCTTCTCGCACGTGTTAGGAACAAAATTTTTTCTACTGGGGTAAAATTCTTATTAAAATTTTATTTTTAAAAAATTAAAGAAAAAATGCGACATCGAAATTGGTTTTGACAAGGTAGGGTTTTTGACTGACACTGAGAGGCTTATTTTTATTTGTTGTTATGATGATTCAGGCTGCCAATACTATACTATTTTAAAGACGCCCACAAATAAATTATTTGTAAGCAGTGCCACAATATGTAAAAATTACTGACGTTTACTCCTTGTAAACGATAATCGTTCGGAAGTCTTTCTCTTTCGCCGTTTTGTTTGTTGATATCCGAATTAAAAGATGAAATCGGTAAATCCGAAGAAATTTTGCCATTTATGATAAAAACAATTTTAAGAACAGCTTCCCAAACATTTTTAAATTATATCAAATAATGAATAGCTGAGCGCACTTTTAACCGTATTAGCGGGAATATAGCCATACTCACTATTGATTTCGATGTGATACTGGACTACATGAAGTCAGTAAAAACTCGCAGACTTAATTTTTAGTTTATAAAGTTAACATTAAATGTACAAAATTTTATTATTCATAACAACTGTAGTAATGCATTTTTTTACACTATACATTACATTGTAAATATACTATTATATACCTAGGTACCAACAACTGTGGTGACCTTTTGAGCCTTCGCTCCCCCCGCCCTTTAAGTCACGCTACGCCGCGCTGGAAATCCTATGCGGTTTTTTACCAGGGATATTTGACTCAAAAAATATATATATTTTTTTTTAATATGTCTGAAAAGAACACTGTGATACAGCTTTAATATTGAGTATTGAAAAATAATAAACCCAGCACTTTTCTTCGCGACTGTAGATTTATTAAGAAAGAACGAAAAAACTACAAATTACCTGAAACACCAAAAAAGCTCTTGTCGACGATGTAACAACTTTCGCGTAACGTACTGAAAGTAATTGCCTGCCTTGTGTCAAGTAATATACCTAGGTACTCTTCCTACCACTCTTGTCATAAGCATATCTAAAACCACCAAATATCAAACATTTTCGTAATTTACAATAAACAAAGGTAATAAATAAGCACAGTACTTCCGGATTTATAGCACAAAGAACATAACTACGTGTGTTTATAGTCAGGAACGCCTTAAGGAGCTTATTACCTACATTATTTCCATCTTCTTCTACTTCAATTTTTTTTTCATTTCTAATTGATAAAAGTAACATTAAGATAAAAAATTGCGACCGCTCCAACAATCCAACGTTTTCGGTTAAATATCTAGAGAACTAAAGCTATTGGTGCGCTAAGACAAACTAATGGTTACGTTAAATGCATAAACAGATTCATAAAATTATAAATATAAAACAGAATAGTAGTTTCTACAACTACAGTGGCTAAAATAGTGCTTTTTTACAAGTGTGTTTTGAAGAACAAGCGTAGCAATTGATTTGAAAACGCGAGTAAAAAAGCATAGTTGTAAACACTATGTTTTTAATACCTTCATCAAAAAATTCAAAAAGCGGGAAAAAAACATAAAAAACTAGAACACAAGAGCAAAAATATTTAAAAATAATTTTGTGCTTGATTTGCATTCGTAACCAAAAAAGCCATGTTTGTGGCTAACGTAGTGCTTTTTTACAAGCGTTTGTTTAAATAACGAGGGCAGCGAGGTATTTAAAAACGCGAGTAAAAAAAAGCACAGTTTAGCCGCGAGTTGTTAACACTATTTTTTTTAATACCTTTATCAAAAAATACAAGAAAAACAGGAAAATACTTTTTAAAATCTTGAACGAAGACCACTTCTCGCAACACACCATCTTATAAATCAAGGCGGCTGGTAAATGAAATAATAATGGTTTCCATAGAGATCGATGTGCCTTTTTACTCGGAGCTTGACATTCATTGTTGCGACATTTTAATCTTTGACATATGTGATATTTTGACGATGTTTTTAAATCATTTTATCGTAAATACTTGGTGAAAACTGGCGGAAATCGCTTAATTTTTAGACAAAAATTATTAGATTCTTTCAATATTACTATTTTCCACTATTTCTCCTTGATTTTGGGTTAAAAACGGACAGAAATCTTTTTGCACTCGTGATCAAAAAAAAGTTTTTTTGCTTCGGTAACCATTTCCCACGAGCGTGCGGAAAAGCACGATTTTTCGTTTTGAAAGTTGTACTTTTACGCACGATTTTACTTTTCCGCACGACTTTACTTTTCTTACGCATGATTTGTATTTTTCCACACGATTTTCACTTTAGAGGACAATATTTTAATTCAAGATATACTTTAAATCAAATTACTATCTATGGGTACTATTTTGCATTCAGAAAATTTAGCCTTAACCATTAAACTTAAAAAGTTACCTGCAGGCACGTTACTAAAAAATCGTGCGGAAAAGTAACTTTTCCGCACTAGTGCTGAAGTTCGGGCAAGCCGTCAAGAGTGGAAAAGGTATTTTCCGCAAGAGTTAGGTCCAATGTTTTTCCTACGAGTGTTTTATCCATCCTATTTATCAAAAAAAAAAATATATTTTTAATACGCAAAGATTTGAAATGACACATAAGCACTAGTGCGGAAAAGTAACTATTCTACACGATTTTTTAGTACTGTGCCTGCATGTGACTTTATAAGTTTAATGTTTAAGTCTATGAATTTTCTGAATGAAAAATAGTAATTGATTTAAACTATATCTTGAATTAAAAAACACAACTTACAAAACGACAAATCGTTACTTTTCCGCACGTTCGTAGAAAAGATAATTTTTCGCGCACAGCGCGACATAAAAATACTTTTACGCACGCTTTTTTACCGCTTTTTCAGGTCCAATTCGACTTTTTAGATATATTTTTTAACTCAAATGTAAATAAAATGCAAAAGAAAACAGTTTTTTTTACTATTTTAATATCTAAAAATAAAAATATAATGGTTTTTACGCAAGTAGGAAAAATTTCGTACCTGACACGTGCGAAAAGTGTCTTTTCGGCTAGCTCTAGCTCCGCTCCGTGCAACTGCCGTCATCTTTTATATCTGAAACCAATAATACTCCATCGGCTTCTTTTAATTTTTGAAATGTTTCTGAATTGGCTTCATCCATACAAAATTTTTGACTTTAATTAAATTGTTTGTTCTTTGCTTACTACAAAGTTACCACACACAAAGGAATCTAAACCTATAATTATAACTTGCATGCACTGAAATAAAAAAATTATTTATTTTATTATTTTGTGAACACCAAGTTTGTGGCAAAAATTTAATAGATATATTAATTTTAATTTGATAATTTGGCTCTGTTTGATCTTGGATAGAGAATATACCGTTATTTTTTTTAGACTATATATACCAAATAAATTTTAATTTAATATGTATTTAAAAAACTTTCTTCTTAAAACTTAATATAAAACACACATTATTTTATTAATTTAACAATAACTAAAAAGAATGTAAACGGTTAAAATAAAATAAATAAAAAATAATCAAATAAAATAATTATAAATCATAAAACAATTCTTTCATACCTGATCCATGAGAGACGGATCCCTATCACTGACGCCGCCTTGCCTCGTTGAATAGCAAGGCTATTTTTTTGTGTTATAAAACTTTTGTGGGAATCAAGCTACTCAAATCAGAAATAAATTTAAGTGGTTCATCCCCCCCAAGGACTAAAAGTCTCTACAATGAAGGGCCCAGGACAAAGACAAAGCGATCTTCTAACTCTCTATATTTTCTATGTTTTTCCTTTTCTGCTGAACGTGCAGCCATACCTGATTTTTTAGATATTAATTTGACATATGAATTCGCTAAGGTATGCCTGCACGAGCATTTCAAATTAATTGCTTTCCGCCTCTCCATGGAAACCATGTCATTCCATCGGCCCCTTTTTCATCGCTGCGATAAACATTAGACTCCAAAACAGAAGGGAATTCTGCTGATCTAAGAGACCGCCTAATGATGTCATTAAGTTCCCCCTCCCTCGACAAACTATCTGCACTTCTAGGGCAGCTAAGGCCATGTAGCCCATAAATACAAGCTAATTCGCCACAAGTTCAAATATGTTGTCCATACACAGGAAATCCAAGTCTAAGAGCGATGGAAATCTGAAAGGAATTGTCATCCAGGAGATTTCCTTGAGAGCCACAAGGAAAGGCATTTAACCAAGCATTTGACTCATGTGACTGAAGTGCTAGAAGATGCGCCCTGTCTAGTTCCCCTGAATTGGTTTTAATAATGTCATTAAGGAGAATTTGGCATAAGGAAATATCATATTCTTTTTGAGATTTTGGCAATGTATCAGGAATTTTATCTAATTTACAATGTAAAAGCCAGGAATTAAGTGCTGTTTGAAAATCAATATCCTGATAACAAGAAATAGTTTCTGGTAGTATAGATTCAAGTAAAGAATAAACATTCGAAATTGATCACACTAAAACAAAGAGTTGAGGAATCCGAAACCACCAAGTTTCATAGGCAATTTGCATTTTATCCATGATATCAATGTTGCAATTTGTAATAGATTTTAAAGTCTGCTTCAAAACGAAATCATATTTTAAAAGTGCGTTTTTGACATTCCAGCAGGGAGAACAACGTAAAATGTAAGATAAACGCGGAATAGCAAAAGAGTTTTTCAAAAGATAAAATATGGCATGGTGATTAAGGAATTTTGTTTAATATTTTTGTTTAAGATTTTCTGAAAATGGACAACCTAATAAACTAAAATTTTCCAAAGATTTTTCTTGAATTTCTGGGGCTATTCTTATAAATTTTGATATAATTTTGCCAAAACAGACACCTCACATTTTTTAAAGTTTAGTTCTAATCCGATTTTAGCACTTAATGAAATAATTTTCTCAAAATCATGCATAACTGAGGCAGAGTCACCTGCAATGGTTCCATCATCTAAATAATATAGATTAAGGTCCGATTTTAGTGATAAGATTATATCATTTATAGCTAAACAAAATAACGCAGGCCCCAGTGGTTCAGCTTGTTGGACTCCTCTTTGTGAGAGTATATGTTTTTCTCCATATGATTAAATTGAGTGGTTTTTATAACTTTGTGAAATATATTGAAAATAATCTGGAAAATATTCCTTTATTTTTTTAAGTATAATATTTCTGTTAACCATGTTAAATGCGTTCCATGCGTTCCTGTAATCGATCTTCAAAATTACTTTTTTAGATATATGTGGAAAATCGGCGTACAGCGTGTGTTGCAGCTTCAGCACCTGATTTTGTTCCAAAGCCAAGTTGCCTTGGACGCAACATGGTTCCTAAACTTTCATAAATACGAGAACATATAATTTTGGCAACTAATCGCATAAAACAAAGGCCGATTGCAATAGGACATATGCCTTCGTCTTTTTTATTAAATGCACGAAGAGAAGCACCAAAAAAAAATGGGGCAAATTGATTTTGAAGCTAATCCGTTTATAATGTGCGATGTAAAGGCAGCAATAGTGAGAGATAAATTAAAAGAAAAATTACCAAGTTCTTCTGAAACTAGATCCTTTAAGTGTTGCGGCCTCAGTGAGTCCACGCCTCCCACAGAACCAGGCGTGAAAGAACAAATTGCCTTGTTGACTTCACTTTCTGAAACAAATATAAAATTATTATCATTTGAAATGGGCGTATCTAGGATTTCTGGGAATATGTCAGTCGGTGTTGGATGTTTTTCTTGTAGCTTTTGAAAAGTTTCTTCGTCGTTGTGTGCTATTGTGTCATCAGATGAAAGAATCCTTATTACTCCTCTAACGTCTCCTTCAGATAATTTTGATTCAACTTTTTTGGAGATGTTTTGTTCTGATTGTGTATTCGGTTCTTTGATTTTTGTTTTCTTGTTTGATGTGGAAAGATAGCTCTTAGTAATGATTCTGGTGTAAGTAGTTTTTGTTTCTTCACGGAGTACAGCATATTGATAAAGCAGTAGATGTGTCCATGATTGGTGATCATTTATGGATATACATTTACTTTAAAAGAAAGGTCAATTCTTCTGCGATAAGTGATCTGGCATCTTTGGGTATTCTTTTGATGATTGGAACTTTGGATTTTAGTGTAGATAAATAACTGACTAGAGAGCATTCGTCGATTTTTGTTAAAGTGGTATCTTTGTACAAAAAAGTGTTATGACAGTTTAACCCTTTTATGGTTTTAAAATTTATATTGCATTTATCGCCAAAATGTTGTTTTAATATAGGACTATATAGCTTGGGTAATGTCTGAATTCAATATAATTTTTTAATCGTTATTATGGCTAATAGGTGTTGACGATAGACTGGCAGGTTTATACCCATGAATTTTTGAATTATGAACGTTTAACCCTTTTTCATTTTTGAAATATTTTAAACAGATCTTCGCATTGGTTATTTGAAACATTTTTAAGTAGCTTATGAAGAAGGTCGAAATGACCGCTGTCTAAATTTCCGATAAAGAGAAGGTGGATTGTCTTTGACTATTGGTCATTTATAACGTTGGAAGGTTTTTTTACTGAAAGGAGTTCTTCAAAACCTTGTGTTGCCATTTTATAAATGCAAATATTTAATTTATGTATTTGCGAGAGTACAGTGCATTCCATATAACTCCCATATGTTTAACTTTTACCCATTTCCTTGATTCTTCCTAGTAATTTCATTTATCATAAAATTTAAAAAAGTAGTCCATTTTTCATTGATGTGTTGTATTGTTTCATTTATAAGTTCTAGATGTTTGCATTCCGAGTTATACAAAAATTCACTTACTGCTCTAAATAAACAATTACCATCTCCCAAAATTTTCTTTTTTCTGAATTTCAGTGTCATGGAAGGTTGAAAATCTATGGTCCGTTATTCATGGCTCGTACAAGCAAAATTTTGTATTTCTCTGGAAGGAGATGATCTGGAGAGTCTTCTGTATTTTAAAATTTGCTATTTTACGTGGTATAAATTAGGTAAAAGTTTTTTGACTTGTTTTGACAGTGAATTAATTTTTATTCATAAATATAAAATATTTACTGTGATATATATTTTTAACATAAATATTATTAATTCTTTTATTATAAATTACCCATTTTGAATGAGAAAAGCCATTTATTAAACTATTGAAAAAATCCCCTCTAGGGTCGTGTTCATAGTCCCCCCGTGAAGGCGGAGCCTTAAGGTTTCCTTGCTGAAGGCGGTCTTCGAGTCGTCCTTTGATTTTGCTTCTCTTGGTACAATCAATCAGTACTTTATTGTCAAGAGCACTTAAGATACTAATAATAATAATAATAATATAATAATAATTATTAATGATCAATAAAATGTATGTTTATATGTATATACTAACATATATTATACCATAATAATAATTAGTTAACCTATAATATATATTTAGCTAATTTAAAAAAATAATTTATACCTATGATAAAAAAATGTTATTTTTTTCTAGTAATGTATTATTATAATAAAGACAATAGATATTGAGATTAAAAATATAAAAAACATACTACGCATTAACAAACAAGTAAGACAGCAAGGCAACAATATTAAAAATTCACCCAATATGATTATAAGGCAGAAATTATTTTATGGTAAAGAATATAAAGGTATCATTAAAAAACAAAATAAATACTTGTAATAAATAATACAATTAACAATAAGACATATGAGATCAAAAAGTGTCATTATAAAATTCATTCAAGGAGTGGTAGCTTTTTGCAGTAAAATATTAAGTTATTTTCTATTTTTTTTTAGTGAAGTATCGTTTCTAACTTCAACTAACATGATTAAATATTTTACGTCCTTCATAAATAGGAGACTTTTGAGTTAGGCTACTTTCTGGTAGTGGCAATGCAAAAGCTACATTTTCGTCTCAAATCTTGCTTAGATTTTAAAGTAACTTCATTTCTGTTATTCTTAAAAATGAAACTCGCTGTGTCAAGAATATATATCGACGTTAACGTTAAAATTGAGGCTTACAGGTTTCTCGTTGGTGAATTCTAGCAATAAATCGGACAGCCTTTTTTTGTAGAACAAAAAGCGTCTTGAGCTAAAATTGACTTGAAGGAATCCCTGCCAAAAATACCGCATCAAATCTCGTAGAGAAATTTGACAAGATTTTACCAGATTTAAAATGTTTTTGATGCGGTTTATGAAACATCCCTCATAGGATCTCTTAAAATCTTGTCATTTCGTGAGGGCCAAAAATTATTTCTCGTGAAAATATGGTAAAAGCGCATCAGTTTTCACAAGTTTTCAAGACGCAAAAATTTGTCAATCAAATCTCTTTATATCTGATGAAGACTTGAACTGGTTTTAAGAGTTTTGGTGCGGTTTTTTTGGCAGGGATACCGTATCTTAGATGTTATTAAAATAAAAGAAAAATATGCATTTCTTGCCATATCTTGCCCCAACTCACCCAGGAGACACTGCGTTACCTAGCTCTTGAATGTGATTTTCAAACTTTAAATGGCTATCGATGTGAAACTCCCTCAAGGCGACCTAGGGCGACTGAATACTGCTTTAAACCAGTTGTTCCTTGAAGGAAGGACTATTTTTATTTGTTTGTAAACACATGACACTCTTTAACTTCTACTTTTTTTTAAGGGGGCCGCCGTAGACCAGTAAATAGCGTCTTAGCCTGCAGAACAGAGTCGAGACGACGACGGGCGGCCCCACTTCTAAGCAGCTCAAGGTAGAAGTAGGCGGCACCGTTGCCACTGCAGCAAAAACTTTGCGGGACTTAAAGGTGGACGGACGAGGACCCCACCAAACTTAGAGGAGACGAGCCGGTGACCCAAAAGGACGACCTGGACGCTTATTCTTGACAAGGTGAGGTGAGCTTACTTTCGCCACCTATTTCCACGGGGAATTAACTCACCTCACCTCACGCGCCGTCCAGAATAAACGTCCTAGACATCTCCGAGATCGGGACTCCATGGGACGCGACTGGACTCCGACAGATTTGATAGCGGGAGTCCACAGAGGGTGACTTGGAAGAGGCGGTAGTACCTTCGGGTATAAGGACCACTCCAAGGAATACGTCTGAAGACTCCGACGGCGACCTCGACCAGCGAAACCGGGACCTCGATTTTCGGGTCAACCTATATGACGGCGGGATGTCTACCGTCAATCAAGTTCTGCTGAGACGGTAGCGATATTAGATAAATGCAAGTCAAACATGTAGCAGGACCACCTTTCGGAGGGGGTGTAAAGCCGGCGGTCCCCTGTGTATATTTGCTACGCAGTCTAAAGATCCCTGCCTTCGACAAAGAGGCAAAAATTAAGTCCTCTTAGAGAAAGAAAAACTTGCATCCCAAGGGTCCATTATGCGTCCTAATTGCCAGGCTACGGCCGCCCATCTACTACTACTACTACTATTATTTTTTTGCCCTTGCTACAGAGAGAAATTTTATTTTTCGAAGGAATTACGCCAACTAAAAAAATAAGGGGTTTTGGCAACGTTAGTAGGGAGTTCTTGGTCAGCATAAAAAAGTAACAACCTCCGCGGTTATCGTTATTTGACAAGCCATCAAGAATATAGTTAATTCGGTTTATTTTCCCAACGATTTCTATGCTTACCCATAAAGCAATATATTCTGCATCTCCTTAATTAAAAAGTATCCATTTAAGCTTTCTTTTCACAAAATTTTCCAAAAACACGAACACTTTCCAAGTAGCAATTTGACGTAATATGACGTTGTGCGTTCGTCCGCATTAATAATCGGACGTCGGTCCCCAACGTCCGTTTGATCTCGAATCGGCTCCTTTTTGCACCTATATGGCACATTCAAATGCGAGTCGTGTCGACGTCGAACGCTTTAATTATTAGGGTCTATCGATGTACTTAAACTGACCTGGTGGTAATAGGTACACGGGTCGATCGTACGACGTTGAACCGCCATCGGAATTACCTAGGTTTCTACAAAATGTCCAGGATGGAGTAGTCGCCAACGTAAAATATAGTTTTAGCTGAGGTGGAGTCCATCGGGTAAACTTGTTTGTGAATACAAGCTACCTATATGGACAACAAAGAATATTATTTAGGAGCAGTTTATAATAATCATAACAAGACAGGCCTTTAACGCACGATGGGGATGTAAAATTACTAACGAAGATTAGTTGACCGATAAACATTGATAAGATCATTCCGAAAAATACATGCGCCTCATAATTTCTTAGATTTTATAGAAAAAAAAAGTAAAAACAAAAAATATTCATATATTTTTTTTTAACTTGCAAACATATTTGACATTTCTTTGTTTAAGCTATATTCTAAAGACATATTGGTTGCAATATTGACCGTTTTTGATTGCCAATATCAACGTAATTGGAAAATTTAACCTGCGTTTGTCTAATGGCGGAAGACAGCTAATTCCTAAATATGGCGGATTTCCGCTGAGGCCCAAAAAATAACCAATTCGGACCGGATCTCCAAGTGTAGTAGATGGTCTTTACCCGATCCGTGATAAATTGATTTATTCGAATGCATTTTGGACGTCGGGCCATGGTATAAACCTTATACGTAGGATTCACGATGGCTCAACGTCCCGCCGACAACTCTGGACTCGACGCCCAATTTTTTTCATTCGCAGGCTTTCATGTAGGTACGACGATGGCCCGTCGACCTAAGTGGAATTCGTCCGATCGTCGACGGCTCGGAATCCAGTAACTGTGCTTAAACGTCAAATGTCAACCATGTCGAAATAATCCTAACCGTTTTTTCAAATATTTCTTGCAATACAAAAGCAGTGAACAGTGAACAAATTTCGGCAAAATCGCAAAAAACAATGAGTGAGTATGTCTGAATGAACTTTTCTTTGGCATCTTTAAAAGAACCCCTGCTTACTGTTAACTATCCACTTGACGCTAGACGGTAGGCCAAATGTCGACGTAAATTGATGTGCATCCATCGTTAGGCATTTTTCCTTCGGCAACCAGAAGACACCAGTACGAATCTAGCGGACGTTATTATACGTACGTTATAAATAGAAAAAAATACGTCGTGCAGGCCAACAGCATATATCGTCGTCGATATACCTATGACTATTGGCAAATGCACCTAAAACTACGTCGTCTCTAGTTACGATGAGACATCGTCTGTATCTTGCCTTAATTTTACTTTTGTCTATTAGGGTCTCTACCGGACGTTATTTGTAGTTGGCGGAAATTCTTAAAAATATGTTAGACATAAGGACGTCTGTCCAACGACTAAGTCGGCACTAGTGTTTGAACTGGACTAAGGTGGGCCATTTACCGACGTCAATGGGTCGATGAAACCTGTACTTAAAACTATATTACAATAGCTGACGTCGTCTCCACGTCTGGTTCAATTCTTTTTTGTAACTGCAAAGTAGTTTTTAGTCAAACCGGACGTTGGATCATGATTTAATGCGGTGTGTTCCACCAGGGAACCCAAATTCAACTTAAATACGACGTCGCATTGGTCAGATTAGGTCGTAAGTCAGAAAAATGCTGCTTGGGTTTGATTTAGATTGATATAAAAAAAATAAAGATAACTTCGACAATCGTTGTAATTAACCACAAGGCGTGCTTATTACTGCCAAAATTACATTAATTGTATGGTTAACTTATCGTGTTTATATTTAATATATTTTACTCTATTAATTCACGTCAAAGTATTTGTATTTTGGTTTTTTTTAACAATATTTTGAATTGTTACATTTTGATTAAGAAAGATTCACAAATCACAATAACCACAAAGATTCTTATTTTTGAAAAATGAAAAATTTGTCAAATTGCAGACAGTTAAAAACATCGTATAAACAAATCATGGCTTTATTTCAAACGCGTTAGGTATATACCGATACCGATGAGTTATTTCATCTCCGGCACAAGTTTTTGCGTAGTGGTAAATTGGGAAAAACATCACAAAAAGCTGACTTTTTACTTGTACATGTTATTTTCAAGGTCAATCAAGGTCATGCATCAACTAAACTTTTTTTTATAGTAAGGGGCGATAAGTCAACAAGAATTAATGGCCACCTTGTCGTTTTTGCTTTTTTACGAAATTGGATAAAATAAAATGAGATTATAGGTCGTCATTTGATATATCAGCCACCATATTGAAACGCGTCATAGCTGAACCAATTTTTTTTTAACAATATTGTTGGACTTGACCTTCTTACCTTTCTTACCAAATTTGGTCCTCTTCGGTTTAATAGTTGATGAATAGCGCCCTTTAGTATGTTATTTTTGCAATATGTTAATTTTACTGGGGTATTTTTCAAGGTCATGAAGCTTCAAACGAATTTGGCATACATGCCTAATGGTTTAAGGTAGATTTGAAGTTGGACTGGCAAAACCCTCGAATTATTAAGATTTTTTGAAGAGAAAATGGCAAAAATCTTTTTTTTTTAAGTTCGGATGACCTTGAAAGTAATTTTTTTGGAATCTTCGTTCTCGAGTTATATGGAATTGAGTATAACCATGCCCCGGTTTCTAAAGTTGTATTTTTTATGATTTTTGACAGCCATCTTGAAAGATGACGTCATATAAATCCTTTCTACACGGATGCGAACAAAACACCCGGTACCACTCGATTGTGTGACTAAAGAGCTATCAATCCCACATAGTCACAAAACTCCTTCATTCAAAAAAAATAAGGTGTCGCTATTTTCACATATCTTTGATATTGTGGTATGTTGCTCATTTAATATGTAGCTGTTTTGAGTGTCGCTTTTTAAACCGCAACCGAATTTAAAATACCAAAAATGTTTAAAAAATTATTAGGTCACAAATAAAAAAGACTTTCCGTTTACCATGTGTTTCAATTCAATTTTGTTTATTTTGTCTAATATATGAAAAAGATACATATCACAATGAGTTTAAGATAAAGAATAGAAAAAAATCCTAAGAAAAAACAATAAATAAAGAAAAAAAAACAATTTAAACATATAAATAAAAATTATGCCATAACTATCAATATTACCGCCTATAATAATAATATTAATATAAAACGTAAGTACTTAAAAAGGTATATATATATATTAAAAAAAAGTACAAAATAACCTATTAGCAAAAGACAAACAAGAGTAAAATTAAAAAAAAAAAACTACTCATTACGCATAAACGCTCGCAATCTCATTATGGAATTAACAAATAAAAAAATTTGTCTATTTCATAAAACACTTTTGGCTTAAGAATGCCAAAACCCAGTGTAATATTAGATAAGTAGACTATTGCCGAAATATTTTCAACTCAAAAGCTGGAACATATATTTTTTTAAAGCATATTATCAGAAATAAAGGTACGAATTTCCGAATAAAAATTTGGTGGATCTTTTATTTCTTTTCTTAAGTTTTAATTATGTTTAAATAACTACACACTTAATATAGCTTATTCTAAAGTTTTGCATCACAAATTCTACTTTTATGATTTTTGACAGAAGTTGATGAATACATGAGCAGTTTTGCAGCAGTTTGTAATTCCTTGAAATCTCGCAAATGATAAAATTTAAGGTGTTGATTTAATTTGAAAGGAAAAGAAGTAATTTTTATGTGTCTTTCAAATAGAAAAGAATCCATTACAAAATTTGTTAAATTCGGGTACACAGTTTTTTAAAAAAGAACAAAATTCCTACCTGGCGAAAAAACATTAAATAAAATAAATTAATGAGTGACTTTTTGATAGCGATTGGAAACAATGATAATTTTTTTTTTTAATTATTACACTGAAGTTTTATTTTTTAGTTCAATAGGAATAATTCGATGCACATCAATTTCTGAAAAAAATTGTGCATTCCATTAATTTAATGATAAGAAAAATATATATAATATAAATGTTGATTTTATGACTTTATCAAATATTCTTTTCGCTGCTGTTCCAGCATATTTTCAAGATATATGCATTTTTCCTGTAAAGCTTTATGCTCAACTTGTAGTTCGTTCAGAATTTCGTCTTTTCGGCTCACCGACACTTTTATTCTAAAATGGTGAAAAACTGGTTAAAATTCAGTAAACAGTGTTAAATTGGAAAAATGGCCGGAAAATATTACCATTTTCCACTTTAATTTATAATTTTTTGACAACTAATACATTTATGCACCGATATCAAAATAGTATATCAAATTATAGTTTTATTGACTATTTCAGACATGCTGTTTTTGCATTAAATCAGAAAACAGAATATGCATCACAGCAATAAAATAGTGTTTTTTTCAGCCTATATGTAATATCAAAGCGTTTTATTCAAAGAGACAGATGTTTTATTTGCTATGCTTGTAAAATTCATTGTAAAAAAATTTTAGTACTCTATATAATATACAGGGTGGATTCTTTAAATGGAACGATGCTTCTAGAGGCTTTAGGAAAGAGTTTTTAAAAAAGCTAAAAGCGAATCTTTAATCATTTTTTACGGACTTTCTGCCCATGTTAAAAAAAATTTTGGGGCCCCCAACTGGAGGCACAGGGCCTACCAAGTATTTTTTTTCAATGAAAAGGTACCACTTGTAGAAATCTTGTTAAAAAGGAACCCTTACGCATTTTTGACATCTGTCAATCAATGTATCAAAAATTTTAAAAAAACTTTTTTTTATACCTTCATCAAAAACATGATTTTAGTAACTTTCTGCAGATAAAGCATGGCTTTTTTGGTTACGGATGCAAAAAAACTTTTTTTTGGTCACGGGTGCAAAAAAAGATTTTTATCCGTTTTTTACCCAAAATTAAAGAGAAATCGGAAAATATTAATATAGAAAAAATCTCATTATTCTTGCCTAAAAATTAAGCCATTTCCGCCAGTTTTCACCAAGTATTTACGAAAAAAGTGCTGTTCGTTTGAGATTTTTGAAAGCATTTTCCTGTTTTTCTTGGATTTTTTGATAAAGGTATTAAAAAAAATAGTGTTCACAACTCGCGCCTGGACTGTGCTTTTTTTACTCGCGTTTTTAAATACCTCGCTGCGCTCGTTATTTAAACCAACGCTTGTAAAAAAGCACTATTTTAGCCACTAGTTGTGAAAACTACTATCTTTTGTCAGTTATTTTAGCTTCAAAATAAAATACATATTTCTCTATTTACTAAGCGGAACAAATAGAATACCACACAAGGACGTTATTGGCGGCCCATTTGAGGGCCCTTAGTAAAGGCCCAGGGCCTACCAACATTTTTTTTTTTTTGAAGCTTGTTAAAAAAGAAATTCGATTAAATAATTTGTTTTATCATCTGTCAACCCATTTGGCAAAAAATTTTAAAAAACCTATTTTTTGTCAATTGCTTTGACTTCAAAAGAAACTACATATTTATTTATTTTTACTAAGTGAAATGAAGAAACTACCACACAAGGATATTATTGGCGTAAAATTTTTAACACATGGTTTGACGATGTTAAAAAATTTTCCAAAAAGGTGCCACAAGTGGTACATCCTCATGAAAAAAAATGTTGGTAGGCCCCGGACCTTCAGTAAGGGCCCCCAAATGGCCCGTCAATAATGTTCTTGTGTGGTATTTTCTTCATTCCGCTTAGTAAATCGAGAAAGGTTTAGTTTATTTGGAAGCGAAAACAATTGACAAAAACAAATTTTTTTAAATTTTTGACACATTGGTTGATGAATTTTTAACAAGCTTTCCAAAAAGTTGCCACAAGTGTTACTTTCCTAATAAAAAAAAAATAGTCCTCTGGGCCTCCAGTTAGGGGCCCCAACTTTTTTTTATCATGGGCGCAATCTCCGTAAAAACCTCTTCCCTAAAGTCGCTAGAAGCACCGTTCCATTGAAAGAATCCACCCTGAATAGCTTAAGTTTTTTTCTGATTTCCTATTATTCTCGCCCTCTATGCCATATTTTCTGTAAATTATTTTATTGTTCCATTTCAAATTTTTTATGCAATATTCGTAAAATGCGACGACAAATACCACTCGTGGTAACATTTTTTTTCAATTTTTATTTTTAAACGTTTCTTACGTTTTTGTTCATAGCAAAACATTATAGTAAAATATCCAAAATTGTTTTTAAAGAACTTGTTTTGTATTATTTTAAGATCGCCTAAAAAAAAATTTAAAAAAGGAGGAAAAGCAAAATCAAATGGAAACGAAATAAGTGTATAAATATTTTTTTTTTGTATTTTAACGCCAGACACTTTACTCGGCGCCCACTGGAGTTCGATTTAACGTACATTTCAAACCCCGGTCCCCGACTTAACTCTTTGGAGACGCCGAAGCATCCTTCAGTCTTCAAGTCTACCGACTAAGAAGTGCGTAACCTTATCCACTTCCGCAGGATATCCGATTCCATCCGGCTTAGTAACCGGCGTAAACGGAGGGGTAAGATTACATTTTACAGTCATTACCTGAAATTTTTAAACTCTTAAATTATCCAAGATACAGCCCTTGAAAAATTACTGTACCTAGAGGGGATCAAACCTGCTCGCATCGGCATGCAAGCATTCCAAGCTTGCTTCTGCCAACCCACTAATAATTTCGACGTAATATCGAGTCCCTATAGTTTGTAGAAAAAATACATTAGAGAAACGTATTTCATAGAAATGAAAAATGGAGAAACTGTACTTTGTAGAAATCGAACTTTGGAGAAATGTACATCGAAGAAATCATAAAACAGAGAAACCGTAAAACTTAGAAATTGGTAATGTGAAAATCTGTTCTGTGCCTGACAGCTGTTTGTATATGCCCTTAGAATAAGAAAGGGCGTAGATCATTTTTTTTCTAAAGCAACCCGGCTTGTCCGAACTAAACTTAAACCAACCCAAACCAACCCAGATCAATCCAAAACACTTAAAAAAACAACCCACCACTCCTTTAAATTTAGCATAAATAAATTGAAATTAAAAATGTCTTTTCTACGCCCTTTCTTATTCTAAGTTCGCATGCAAACCCCTGTCAAGCAGAGAACAGATTTTCGCCATACCGTTTTCTACGTTTTACGGTTTCTCTCCCACCACTCCTTTAAATTTAGCATAAATTAAAATAAAAAATGTCTTTTCTACGCCCTTTCTTATTCTAAGTTCGCATGCAGACACCTGTGAGGCAGAGAACAGATTTCTTTGATGTATATTCGTTCGATTTCTACAAAATACGATTTTGCCAAAGTTTATTTCTATAAATAACGATTCCTGCATTTTACTTTTTTTTATTTTATGGGACCCCGTAATATCACTATACAGGGATCGACAGTTCTTGTCTAGAATGCCGAAATAGTATTGAAAAAGAAGCGCAATTGCTAGTAAATGAGAGCGAAAGAGATAACAAACTTTTAGTACACAATTAACTAAAAGATTCCCAAGTAAGATCCCGTCAAATTTAATGACAAATGTTGCCTTCAAAGGGTGTAAAACAGTGATTATGAGTATTTTCTTATTTTAGTTTGAAATTAAAATCCGCGATTTTCTTCATTTCTGTTGGTTGGAGGCAAAAAAGTGTAGAAACAAAAATCTTTGGCATAAAATTTGCAATATTTTTGTTACGGGTTCAACTCTCTCTAGTTAGTTTTTAAAAAGATAGAGGGCGTTGAAGTTACTAAAAATCAGTTTAACGACTAAGGGCTAATTTTACAACCAAAGGTAAAACTCCAGATTAAACCATAGTTTAAACTTCAGTTTAATCTTTGGATTAATCCATCGGTAAACAAGTTGCTCAATTTTATAAGTCGGAGTTAAACCACGGCCATGAAGAAAGACTACATTTTCTTTACATATATAGGGTTGATTATTTTAACCAAAATGGCACCAACTAGAGCCAAACTTGAAAAAATCAGACAAGTAGTTTTTGTATATATATACGTGTGAGCTCAATGTGAGAATAAAACTTCCTGGTTTGTGGGATGTTCCAACTCTTGTCAAATTTCCTTGTGCACAATTTCGCATATCTCTTTAGATAATTCTCTCTCTCTTTTTAAAATCTACATATCATCGGACTCCTCCAAAGGATTTGTTCTAGGAGAAATAATAATTGGTCTTCGTGCTTCGACAATGTCAATAATTTCGTAATTCTTTATCCAGTTGATCAAAAATAAATTTTAAGTCATTGATCATAGCGATTTTACTAAATACTTACAGTCTTTTTACCAAAAACAAATTTTTAGTAACTTTTTTGAGGTTAGAATCTTTCGGTAACTATTAAACTGAAGTTAACAAACACCCAGACCGCCGGTAACGGTTAAACCGAAGTTTGTTGGTAAACTGCACCTATAAAACGTAAAAAAGTCGACATCTGTGGTTTAAACTGAGGTTTGACGTTTAACTATGAGTTGTAAAATTGCGCATTAATGTCAGTCTGTCAGATACTTTCAGTAATTTTCATGCCGATATACCGGGTCACTTGTGTAGCGCACGTCACAAGCTTTAATTTGATACCTCATTTGTACTGCTCTTATCATAAATAATAATATATAATTCACAACACGCGACTTCATGCATGCCCAGAAAGCGGCTCTGAAAGAATTTTACCGACTTTCAGTCGCTGTAACTCAAAGACTGTTTAATTAATTATAAACAATATACATATTTTTATAGGGCTTTTCCGAGACCTACAACTTTTTCATTTACAGTGGGATTTACTAAGATCTAAAATAGTACCCCCCACAGGTCTAAATATTTACACCTGTGGGGGGTACTAAATTTAAAAACCAATTTTCAAAAAACACTTGCCCATACAGAAAAGACACAAAGTTCTTGATTATTTTGTATTTTTATTGCAAAACACCACTGAAAAACTGCTTTTGCTCTAAAACTAATTTTTTTTGACAAGTTTCAAAATGGCAAATGGCGACTACGTCAAAAATTTGGCACATAATAGCTTCATTATTTGTGTTTGAGTTTGTTGGTGATTTTTTAGGCCACCTCAGGGGGGTGGTTTAAATTTATAGCCCCCAGAAAGGATTGTTTTGTGGCATTTGGTAATAAGTTATAAGTTATTATAATTTATATTATATGTTTATATATTTATATTATAAGTTAAGATAATTTCCATAAGTAACCGTTATTAATTTACCTTATTTAATATCCCAAGTTGTTCATTACTCAATAAAACACCTCCTATTTTGTCCAGAAAAACACCATATTTTGAAGCCGTTTTCAGCACACAAAATATATTTATGAGAGCACTACGAGGCAAAACAAACATAAGGGAAGGTCACTGATTATGCACGAAAAATTTACTAAACAAAAAAATCCAAAACAACTATTAATTTATTTACAAACTGAAAGTAAAACATTAAGGTTATCTAAAACCTCAGTCAAAAAAACTTTTGTTACTCAAAGCCTACTCATTTTAAAGCTGTAGCTTTCATCAGTAGAGGTTGGTGTAAGCCAAGGTGCAAGCAGAGGTAAAAGATCCGAACTCGCTGTTTGTGATTAAACGCAGTGCTAATATTTTTAAACTGACATTTCGACAGTGACAGAAATGTAAAAAAAACTTGCATTTAAGTTTTTTAATACATTTCATTAATAAAAACTCCTTTTAATAAATAAATACAAAATTAATCTACTCCCTATTTTATTATTACTCATCTAAATCATTGTGTGACATCAAGTATTAATTGGAAAAATTAATTAACAAGGGTAAGTTTTAATTAGAGTGACATATAACCCCAATGTTAACTTATTTTACAGAGTGTTTACTATTTAAACCCCGCGTGGGTTTAAATTTTTTAATTTTATTTCCTTGTAAATTGAAAATTTTCTCTTAAATCCAACAAAAGATTGTGTTAAGATGATTATTCAATCAACAAATTTATTAAAATTCTTCTTATAAATCAAACTACGTCCAAACCTCAAGGAGGTTTCGTTTAAAATGCGAAAAACCAAAAATTTCACTTAATCTTAGGACCGATTTAAAATAGACTAAACCGTTTTAGTAAATCCCACTGTTAAAGTTTAAAAAAAAATCACTTCTTGTTGGTCAAAATACGTTAAAAATTATTTTTTGTAACTTCAACGCCATCTAACTTTTTGGAAAGTAACTACAGAAAGCTGAGCACTCAGAGAAAAATGTTGAAAATTTTATGTCGAATATTTTTGTTGTCTGACTTTTTCACCTCCGACCAATAGAAATGGAGAAAAGTCAAATACAAAGTTTTTTTAAAATGGCGAATGGTTCCCGGGGAGTGGAGGAAACATAAACTTGGGGATCTTACTTTTAGAGCCCCCTCCCCCAACAACATAGAAAAATTTTATCATCCACAGATTTATTTCTGTACTATAATAGATGCTCGCTAAAACACACGTACGTCAACATTCTTATGTTAACCAAAGACATTAGACCCGTACCTCGTACCCGTACCCGTACCGCCCAGCGGTATGCGTGAAATTTTCCGGCTCGGATGTTTCTGTCTTTTATATTTTATTACCATGTATTTCTATCTTGCTTCCTTTGGTTCGGCCGCTCGTTTATTGATTTGTGCCCCCCGTCGGCAAGACTCGCTGCGTATTTTATGACATCTTTACGTTAGCAACGTACCGCAAACGCTATGCTACGTAGGTTAGCGTCATGTATGAACGTTATACAGGGTTCCTAAGCAAATCCTTAGGGGGCCAAGCAGCCGTGTATAAGACGCAGACAGACAGAAAAGCACATTAGGCAGAAAAGAATGGGCATGGGGCGATGTTGTCACTACATCTTACATGTAGCAAATCCATTTCAGGTTGTTGTTTTCTAATGTTTTCCATTCTCATACCTTTAGAACTGGAATAAAAATTGTTTTTGCTCGACTTTAATACCAAACTGATGAAAGATATCGTAAAAAAAAATATTTTTCGGCTGTTCATTTTGTAACCATTGTCCTTACGCACTGGTTACAGGCTGGGGGCTGAGATACATGCAAATGCCTAACCTAAAGCGTTCATACACGGCCGGAGAAATCGACTGAGATATTTCCGTAGAAACTTTATCAAGCAAACGGGGACGGGTTGACGCCTTCGAACGTCCAACCCTGGTTTTGCACTGATGTGGGGCCGTGCACAAATTACGTAACGGTGATTTTACCAATTTTTGACCCCCTCCCTATGTAATGTTTTGTAACGGTTTGGCACGCCACTCCCCTAATATTACGTAACAATTTCAAGACCATTACCCCCCCCCCCCAAAAAAAAAACTTTACACTTATTTTCATTCCAAATTTTCTTTGTTTCACACAAAAACAGCGCCGTTTATTGATTTCTTTGGCCGTTTCCGGATAGATGTCATTAGTAGAACAGAATGGAAAGAAATTTAATTAAAAGCGAAGATATTTATTTCTAATGTTAACAACCTCACGAGTTTATCGCTCAGTATCGTAAATAATGGACCCTGCCGCCTCCTTTAAGCAAGAAAAAGCTGTGGTTTGGACCTGAAAACATCTAATTTTTTCCTCGATCATCTCATGATGTGGCCGCCATCTAGCGGAATTTGCAGACATCTTGTCAACGGTTATTATTGCAACTATGATTTATGCTCACAATGAAAGAGTGGCGACAATTTTTTCTCATGAAAGCAGTCCGGAGATAATAACAAACTGGCACCATTGCTCAATATACCTGTTTCTTTTGTGCGCGCAGAACTTTCTATGCGATTTCTGTTTGATTTATTGGATTTTAAGGAAAATCTTAGGAACCCTGTACATGCAAATGACGTGACTTTGATGAAAAAGCTCAACGATAGACCGCATGACTTTGATATCTGTATTCGAGCGGAAGTCTATGCTTTTGTACAGATAAAAGGAAGACAGAATATTGCGCTATATTCAACGTTTGCGTGTACGTCCTATGACTAACTTAAAGTGTCTATTGTACCTTTATTATGTTAACCGTCCTTACGCTTGCGGCGTTTCGGCAGCCCTGAACCCCATATGACGTTCAAATGTCAACAGTGTCAAATAGCGTTAGATAGTTTTTGGTCGTGCCCAAAATGCCCGACGCAACACCGTCTCAACTAAAAAGCCAGGTAACTCCTACCATCTCAGTGCCCCAGTTAGGTGTCAATATGGCACCCATAATAGGCCAAAGGATACTAAATCAAAAATGAGTTAACTGGCTTTTTAGTTGAGAACGGTGTTGCCCGACGACTAACGCTATTTGACAGTGTTGACATTTAAACGTCATATATGGTTAAGGGCTGCCGTGAAACTCCGCAATCCTACGGACGGTTAACGAAAGAATTTTGACGTACACTTTCGGCCACATAAAATGCGTACAGCAGAAGTTAGCTGCAGGTCTGTTGAATTTAAGTTTTACTAATTGCGTTGCTAATTGTAACTGATTGATGTTTTCGAATTACAGGCACGAAAGTAAAAACAAAAGTGGAATGATAATATCCTGTAAATAAAATGACCGCTACATGTACTTGACATTTGTGAGCCTAAATAAGTTGGTATTGACAAAATTCCCCTAACTCTGAGGCTAATAATAAAAAGGGTTATCGCACATCACTTATGGAAGGCCTAGTCATTCCGGTTGTATAACAGCACTGAACAAATCAAAACACTATATTTTTAGCAAAAACAGGCAAAAAAAACGAAAACACTTTATTTTGACTGAAAAAACAACGGAGTAACATCCTGTAACTTTTGTTTTGGTTCAAACAAGTGTGTGGCTAATAAAAAAAGCAGGCAAATATATATCATGTTTACAGGGGGCTTCAAACCCATCTAAAAATGATATAACTTTACTTTTTCTATTAACAAAAATTTTAAAAAACAAAATTTTGAGATATTATGAAAAATCATGCTAAAACATACCAATTACTGATTGTGGAAAAGACACACCAAAAACAAAAAAGAATGTCAAATCGATTCGATTGATGTGACTACGTTCTTTTAGGCTCATAACTGTCACCTACATAAGGCGGTCATTTTTGTGTAGTGTATTATTATTCCACTTTTGTTTTTACTTTCGTGATTACAGGTTAGATCTTTTGACATTGTAAACACAAACGTAAGGAGACTGACCACACGTTGCTAAAAAACTAATGAATAAAACACTTTGTTTAAATTATTCAACATTTTATTATAAAAACTTATTCTTAAAGTTCATTATGGAGAAACAAGACCACAATTGTGCGAATAAGAAAAAAGTATCGAGGAGAAGGAACTATTTGGTAAAAGGAAAGCAATAACTTAATCATAGTCAGCGCACCTCTGCAGGATCAGTAAATTTGAATAATCTAAGTCTTTGCAGACAACCAAAAATGTTCAAAATCAAAAAGAAATTATTAAAACACTACGTAAATTAAAAAAAAACAAGAAAACGTTTCTTCAGTAGCGTGTGATAATGTTTGCCAGTCTTCGGGGCATGGAATCTGCTAAATTTTGAAATAAATTTGGATTTGAAACAATGACTTCGTCGCACCCTCTGACTATGAGCTCCATTAAGTGGTTGGAATTTCTGGGAACAATACTCATTCGTGTTAACTTTTTTGCTATAAGGCCACCCACATTTTCTATGAGATTAGCGTCAGGAGTTTTTGCCAACCATGGCAAAACCTCGATGTTGTTTTGCTAGAACCACTGTTTAGAAATGCGTGCGGTATGGATAGGACAGTTGATACACAAAACCTTCTGGATGAAGAATGGTTGCTTCTGGAAGCATAATTCTCATCATATCAACATAAACCTCAGCCGTAAATCTTCCATGGATTCTTTTTTTGTTTACTGTCATTGTAGAACTGAAAGATTTTTCATCCGTGAAGACCACTTGTTGCCAAAATTCTTCTTTTTGTAGTGAATAGTTTAGTGCAACAATTAACCTGGCTTGCTCCTTTTCCTCACTAAGTAAGATTTTCTTGAGCAACGCGACATCTAAGTCTAGAACGGCTTATCAATCTGCGCGTCGTTCTTATGGATCCAGGAAAATGTACCTCAATGTTCGCCTCTGGGGCCATTGCAAATGGGTGGTCTTCAAGAAAGGCGTACTGACTTGGGTCAAGCCAGTGCCTCGCCTTCATCCAACAATTCCTTCTTTTTGATACTTTCTTCTTATTCTTACAATTGTAGCCTTGTTTTGTCCATAATGTGCCGCTACTCTTCGAACCGTCTAATTTTACCAAAATTTGGGCATTTTTAAATATAAGCGTATGACAACAACAAAATCTGACAGTGACATTTTTTGTCAATTTGAAATACCTATAAAAGGTTACCGAGTTGCGAGGGCCATAATACACCATATAAAATCGGCGTACGCATTTTAAGTGGCCGCAAGTGTACGTGGCGAGCTAACTATCTAATATACTATGCGGTATTCAGCAGTAAGATTGTTATTGTATGGCTCATATCACAAATTTAAATCGATGCATAGATATTTAATATTATTTGTTGACGAGATATTACTAAAATTGTGAAAAAAAGTGTATAAACCCAGGACTAAAGTGTCGTTTAGTTCATCAGATTGTAGATTTTTTTTTAAAGTGTTCAATACATTACCTGGAATAAAGTTGCTGCAACTCTTTTTCTCTATTACTTTTCAAATGCGCAATTTCATTTTGTAGAGCTTGTACGTGTTCATTCATTTCTGCCTTAAGTACGTCCTTTATGTTCTTCCTTTCGTTATTTAAAGTTTCTATCGTCTAGAATTTAATAAAATATATTATATTATTCACTCACTCAATGGTATACCACTAAAAGTGCATTTTAATTTACAAAGCTGCACTAGTGTAAAAGGGTAATAATTTTGCCAAAAATCACATTTATATCCTGGTCGATCAACGTGTTTCACTTAGTTTGGCAAAAACAAAGCTTGCCAGATTTAAAAAATATTTGTTTTCGTTAATTCTTATAAAATAAATTTTTTTCCAAAAGATTAATTTCCTAATTCTGGCGCAAAGTATTTATACGGCACTCGACTGCTTATCGAACCCCTTTCTACGATACGGTGTTCGGTCAGCTGTAGTTGCTTGCAGAAAAGTACCACTTTGCGCACTCGTGAAAAAAATATTTTTATAATTTTTTTTACTTATGTAAACAATACCTCAATTTGTTTAAAGGTGGTAGAAAATGTTGAACTTGAGGGTAACAGTTTCAAACTTCCCTTGTCTTTATTTTTTGACTTTTTCACCACGTTTCGATGCTTATGTATTTATTAGTATTCACCTGATGACAATTGCAGATACATAAGCTTTTTTCGAAACGTTGTGAAAAATTAAAATAATAAAGATAATGGAAGTTCGAAACTCTAGTTTAATATCAATACCTTATTTTGTTCGAATATCTGATTTTCAAGCTGCTTAACCATCGACTTTAAACCGACGATAACTTCTTCGCTTTCCACCAATTGCTTTTTGGTCTGCATAAACTTATTGTTCAGCCCTTTTTCAGATGATTCCAAGTCAGCTATTTCTTTTTCGTATTTTTCTTTGATTCTCCTAAAATAATAATACACACTTAAAGTTGGCAAGCTAATATTAATACCTTGTCGTTAGCGTATCTTTGATGCATTTGTGAAAGCGTCCTTAAAAAAAAATTTAAGTTGTGATTACAACGTACGACGTAACCAAACCAATTCTTGTTCAGTGCTTGATGCACAGTTTTAATTCTTGACGCTCACTTCTATTTCCTTCCTGGTCGAAAAAAGTGAGAGGACAATAGAATGGATAAAAGAAGTATAAAATACTTATACTTATATGCCGATGCACAACGTAATTAACAAAATTTTTAAAAACTGTCCTAAGAGCCTAATACCATATAAAACATCACATAAGGATGAAGAAATTGGTACTAGAAAGCACGGATAGTCTACTATACAATCAATTATCTTATGTTGAAAGGAAATGAAAATATCTCGAAAACTGTAGCTTTGAAAGATTTGAACCTTATAACAAAATTTTTGGGTAATATTTACGAAAACCAAAATTTGAAAACCGCATATCAATAGCTGCTTTACTTCTAAAGTTATGATTTTTTTAACGTCTTTTCAAATAACTCGGAAACTAAACCTTCCACGAATTTAGACTTTATAACAAAATTTGTAGTCCATATTCATGAAAACTTAAATCTGAAAACCGTAAATCGCTACTTGTTTTTGTTCCAAAGTTACAATTTTTTAAATATTTTATCCCCCTTTTCCCCCCTTCAACCCCCCATACCACTCTACCCAAAAGTTTATCAATTCATGGTCAGCCGATAGAGGATTTTTGTACCAAATTTCGTTAAAAATCGATTAAGTTCTTGAGTTGTCTTGTATAGAGACAGACAACAGACAAGTTTTTTTTTCGTCGATTAAGGTGTTTTGGAACCTTAGTAACTCATTTTTGATAAAATTAAAGAAAGTCAAAATTTCGCGATTTTAATAGTCCCCCATACTATATTGGTATAGTGGACTAAAAATGTGAAATAACCTAAAAAAAAATGTTTAAATCATTTTAATATATATTTCCCGATATATTTCGCCCACTGAAATCTCTTTTATATTAAAGGTCTATTTTGCCATGGGACCTGGTCAAATTCTAAAATTCTTTATCGCCCCATATACTATTTTGAAGAAAAAAAATATTTGAATAAAAATTACGATTAATTTGATACTCTAAAATTTTACCTGATTCTATTTTCAGTGCTCTCTTCCAACTGAACCTTGTTTGCGAGATTTTCACTTTCCATCCTATTTATAATTTCTCTAAGCTCTTTTTCCTTTTCTTTTCTACACTCCTCCTTTAAAATGTTTTCTTTTTCAGCTAAAACGGAGGCTTGTTGTTTCCGGAAGTTGGCTTGCCATGTTTCCATTTCGATTTGTGTGGATTCCCGTAGGAGTTTTAACTCATTAGAGTGTCTTCTTATAAGCAACTGAAAAAATAAGCTATATGGTAATATGTTATTAACAATTTTTTTCTAATGCACTCCGATGAGTGGAAGACACATAAACACAGGACAAAAAGTTATTGCACATTTTCAGTACGGACTCTTTCCCCACCAATACTGTTCTTCTGTTTTTAAAATTTTGAACACTTAAAACAATATACAGGGTTCCTAAGCAAATCCTTAGGGGGCCAAGCAGCCGTATATAAGACGCAGACAAACGGAAAAGCACATTAGGCAGAAAAGGATGGGCATCGGGCGATGTTGTCACTACATCTTACAATTAGTAAATCCATTCCAGGTTGTTGTTTTCTAATGTTTCCATTTTCATACCTTTAGGACTGGAATAAAAATTGTTTTTGCTCGACTTTAATATTAAACTGCTGAAATTCATTTTGTAATCATTGTCCTTACGCACTGTTTAGAGACTGGAGACTGAGATACATGCAAATGCCTAACCTAAAGCATTCATACAGGGCCGGAGAAATCGACTGAGATATTTCCGTAGCAACTTTATCAAGCAAATAGGACGGATTGACGCCTTCGAACGTCCAACCCGGGTTGTGCACTTTGATTCGGAATCAAAAAGGAGGAACAGTCAGATGTGGGGCCGTGCACAAATTATGTAATGGTGATTTTACCAATTTGTGACCCCCTCCCTATGTAATGTTTTGTAACGGTTTGGCACGCGACTCCCCTAATATTACGTAACGATTTCAAGACCACTACCCCCCCCCCAAAAAAAAAAAAAACTTCACTTATTTTCATTCCAAATTTTCTTAGTTTCACACAAATGCAAACGCTGTCGAAAACCCCCCTCCCCCCCTACGTAACGTTTTGTAACCCCCCTCCCCCCTATGACCATTACGTAATTTGTGCACGGCCCCTGTAGTCCCAGTGGAGGAGGGCGAGAAAATTGATATTTTTTTCTTAAAAATTATACTCTTTAGACCTATTTCTTTGCGTTCCCGAAATTACGTAATTTTTGAAAAAAAATTGTAAGCGGCGCCATTTTTATTTCGTGCTTTGTTTTTCTAACATTTTTGCGTTCGGCTAATTTAATTGAAAAATTTTTGCCTGCGGCGCCCTTTATCTTCTCACTCGAAACCAAGATCCCCCGTTTTAGGAAAACTGATCCCGTCTCTGTTTCTAAATTTTTTCGAATAAAAGTAGAGTATGACCATGGGGGAAATAATTTTTTTCTACGGTATGACGAAAATTTCGAGAAAGTTGAAGAAAAAAATAAAAAAAGTGGCAGAGCTCAAGTTTTTCGTAAAAAAAACGTTTTTTTGTAAAGAAACAGAGCAAAATAAATCTTTTCACACATTTTTGGGTGTTACAAATATTGGCAGCCCCATATTTTTCGCTTTTACCCTCCCGCTAGTTTTGAAGAATTGGTTCGCTACATGTTTCAAGATTATGTCATAAAACACCTCGAAAATATCAAATGTAGTGTAGGGCCAGCTTTTTTTAAAATCAATAATATCGCAAGCAAAATGCTCTGCAGGAAAAACAGCGCCGTTTATTGATTTGTTTGGCTGCTAGTGCTAGCTGCATGGTTTGGCCGTTTCCGGATAGATGTCACTAGTAGAACAGAATGGAAAGAAATTTAATTAAAAGCGAAGATATTTCTTTCTAATGTTAACAACCTCACGAGTTTATCGCTCAGTATCGTAAATAATGGACCCTGCCGCCTCCTTTAAACAAGAAAAAGCTGTGGTTTGGACCTGAAAACATCTAATTTTTAATTAGTTTTTCCTCGATCATCTCATTGTGTGGCCGCCATCTAGCGGAATTTGCAGACATCTTGTCAACGGTTATTATTGCAAAGAGTGGCGATAATTTTTTCTCATGAAAGCAGTTCGGAGATAATAACAAACTGGCACCATTGCTCAATATACCTGTTTCTTTTGTGCGCGCAGAACTTTCTATGCCATTTCTGTTTGATTTATTGAAATCCTATCCCTAAGGAAAATCTTAGGAACCCTGTATATGGTAGAACTATAATATGTTACTGGTCTGGTGAAAATACGTAATTTTTTTCAAGGACAAATTTAAAAAAAAACTGGTATTGGAGGAGAATGACTACTCTATCTTAACAAGTGAAATCATATTTATCAAAATGAAGGGAAAATTTAGCGCCCTAATAAATTTACAGAAAATATTTGTGGTCAGATTTGTGGATTTCCGAATAGCCAGTTAAAACCCTAGTTCCTCGGTAGCTCAGTTGGTAGGTGGGTTCAAATCCTGGTCGAGGATAAACTTTTTTCCGATTTATTACCTCACCCTTTACGCCACAAATATTTTCTGCATTTTTATCAAGCCTGGCAAACTTAGCTTTCTGTTTGCTCCAGGATCACGCAACAACTATAAAACCGATTTTGATGAGACTACTACATTGCTTGAATTCCTGGGAAATACATAGGCTTTAATTGATTAAAATCGGTTTATGAACATTTAAACCAAAAAACAAGAAAATCATCAGCGTCCTTTTTAAGTTTGGTAGGCTCTAGATAGAGAATCGGGACAATCAATGAATACCAGTCGCGTACGCAGAAATTGTTCCTGGGCGGTAGTAACAGAATTGTCTCAAATTACAATTTTATTGGTGATTTTTCGGGAAAATTCAACCTTTAGAAGTTAATTTTTAGTGGCTCTTGGGGGTATCAACCTAAAATTTTTAGAACACCCTGTAAGGGTGATCCAAATTCGAAGGATTTTGGAAGTTACATGCCTTGGACTCTATTTTAGAGAAATACTTATCAAATTAAGTTTGTCTAACGTTTTTAACATAAATTGACACATATTTTAAATTTCTTTGTCAAAATTTGACCAAATTTCTTCCACTGTTTCAAAAAACTTCAATTCTGCATTGTGATGTCACACTAGAGTGTTGAGTTTAAAAATGAAATTAATGTGCTCTAGTGTGCAGTTTAAAAATGATCTCGAAAATTATATTTACTTCAAATCGGGTGAAATTGGTGGGGCAGTCCTATAGTGTACTATAAAAATTATATTAACTTCAGTTTGGGGTAAAAATGAAATTACGACTCTTTACCTCTCGTCTACGGATATACATGTATGTATATTAACAGGTCTCAAAAAATAATTAAAAAAATTAGCTAACCTGGATTCTATCATCAAATTCCTCCTGAGCCTGTCTTAAAGCTTTTTCCTTTTCAAGCAAAATGGCGGCTTCCTTTTCTTCGAGTTCCTTCATCCTATTGGCGTGGTCAGTAGTTAGTCGTTTTCTTTGTTCTTGGTATCCCTTTTCCTCGGATTCTACTAAACTTTCGTATCTGAAAACACAAATTTGTTAAACAAATCTTTTAACAATAAACTGTTATTGATTTTGGGTTTTTTTTTTCATTGCTACGATTTTTTTTTTAATTTTAAAAAGATCAAGATGTAGAAAAACCCGTTAAAAAAACACAAAGAAAATGTTACAGATATAAAATGGGAGTCCTAAATGATTAAAAAATACAAAAAAAAAAACACAGAAAAACAAAGTTGGAAAATCGCCATTAAAAATATTTAAAAAAATTACATTCAAGTTGTAGTTTCCTAGTCACAACATTACAACACATTTAGCAAAAAGAGATTCATTGGTAAAAGACATCATTTTAAAGCAAACACGTAACATGAAACACGCCGTGGTACTCTTTGAGCGACTTCTTACTTTTTAAAATAAAAAAAAAATAAAAAAAAAACCTAACAATGATTAATTGACCTAGTTTTTTAACAAACTTCTTTTTTTCTCTTTTAAAAATAAGTTAAATTCTAATAAACTGACTTTTGCTCTATTTTCATTTTTAGAACACTTGGAAAAGAAAATATATTTTTCGAAACATTGGAAACTTCAAAAAAGTAGTTTCTTTTACAAACAGATCCAATAACCCACCAACATCAATAACAGTTTATTAAAAAAAAGATCGTTGACATTTTCATAATTGATATCTACTAGCAATGTCAGTTAAAACTGATACGGTAGGACCGAAATTAAACTAAACTAGACAGATGCTCTGAAGAGCTCTGGGACACACACAGCATGAAGCAGGTAAAACTCATACTTGGAGAAGTAAATGCCAATCAAACAAAGCCCTTGCTCTACCTCGGTAGGAAAAATACGGGGCATCAGGGCTCCCGGGACATTGTTGTCTTATAATAAGCACCTAGAGATGCATGGATAACGAAGAATCCTTTTTCCATGTCCTGTTAGGGTGTCCTGTTCTAGCCAGGACAAGAGAATCACACTTTCGGTACTAGTTTGCGGATTCGGGCAATTGAAGAAGGTTTCAGCCCAGGAAAATATGTGTAATGAACGAGCAACGAGTTCAAAAAGGTGGCCTACGTACATGTACACTTGATTTCAAGAAAAACGCATACATGCAGTCACAAAATTGACCTTTCTAAAAGTGTATAATGTATACGGACTACCAGCTAAAATGCCTAAAAACTTCAAAAGTACGACAATTTGTGATATTGTTTAAAAAAGGTCTCTAAAACTGAAAATATTCTTTTACTTAAATTAAAGGCAACCTTATTTTTAGATTAAATTTTGCATAATACTAAAAAATCAGCAAAAATAATGTTTTAGTAAAGTCTTTATTGAATAATATCTAATTATCACTCGAGTAACGGACGAAGGCTGTTCTATAAAGAGGGCGGTAACCCATTTTGGAGTTGATAAAATAACAATAATGCGATGGAAACAGCGCTGAATTGAAAACAATTCGACGAATAGGAAACTTGGATTAGGATAAAAACGATGGTAAACTTAATACTAATTATTTTAAATTAAAAAAGAACTAAAATAAATAATTTAGTATTTAATAGGATCACCATTTTTCTCTATTACAAGCTGCAAACTTCTGGGCATTGAAAAGGTTAAATTTTGAAAATACTGATGGTCTTCTGAGAGCTGATTCAATGCGCGATAAATAGCATCGCTTAACTCTTCAGCATTTCGTGGTCTTCAATTCCTTTGGTATATTATTTTAACGATTCGACCCCATATATTTTCCATTGGGTTAAGGTTAGGGCTGTTGGCTGGCCAAGGAAGTGTTTCTATATTATTGTTCTGAAACCATTGGCGAACAACATTAGCCGTGTGTACTGGACAGTTGTACTGCTGATAAACGAAGTCATTATTTTCATGTAAAGCCTGTACAGATGGCAGCATAACGTTTTCAAGGATTTCAATATATCGTTCACTATTGAATCTTCCTTCGATTCTCCAAAAAAAACCCAAACCTCTAGCACTAAACCAGCCCCACATGTTTACAGAAAAATGTCCAGCTTTTTTAATTTGGTTTATATATTCGTGTTCAAATCTAGAATTTGGTGGACGATAAACTAAAATTCTCCTGCTGCTTGAAGATGATTGAAAAATTTTTTCGTCAGTGAAAACCACCCTCTCCCAGAAGTCATTATCACGAAGACCTTTGTTCCGTGCAAAAATCACTCTGGCGTGTTTTTGTTCTTCTGTTAGAAAAGGCTTCTTTGCAGCAACTCGACAAGAGACTTCTGATTTCGTTATTACTCTTCTATTTACTGTTGCTAAAGAACCCGGAAATAATATTACATTAGCTGCTCCAACCGACGTTGAAAAAGGATTTTGTCTGAGATGGTCAATAAGTCTCTCATCTTGCACTTCAGAACTTACTTTTGGTCGTCCTGATCCATCTTTCCTATCCGTAGAATTATTTTCAATCCAGTGCTTTTTCCATCGCATTATCGTCATTTTATCAACTCCAAAATGGGTGACCGCTCTTCTTATAGACCAGCCGTCTTCTATAGCTCGAGTGATAATTTGAACTTTTGTAAATTTTGATATCTGTGGCATTTTTAAGGATGTCACACTGAATTTTTGGCTGTCAGGTATACTAAGCTGGTGGTGCATAATGGAAAGCTAAATTTTGTGGCATAGGAAAAAATGCATGTATAAGTTTTTTTTTGAAATCAAGTGTGCATGTATATTAACTAAAATGAAACAGAGGAGTAGGACTTCGCAAAAAAATCCTCGAACACGTCAATTTGTTATTCAAGGGGGACACCTTTTGACAACCGGTTTTCACCACCAGAATGTAAATAGAGAAAGTCGAGGGTCAAGTGACATCCTATTTTGAAGGTGTTTCGTATAAAAATTTTAATATTCTAGCAATTAGTAAATTTCACTCCTTGTAGGAATGTATGCTAGAATAAAAAATGCAAGGATAAAATGTGCTATTAACTAAATATTATTAAGAATTTTGTAAAAGAATTACTTTTGCATTGTCCCATGCAATTTGAAAGCCAAAGGACACTACCTTTTTCACTTGTTTACGGCATGTTTCGAACGAGGCCTGCTTTTATGGTGAATGCGATGAGAGAACAACCGATGTAACTCGTTGCATACGCAACGATTGCAATCAGCTGTTCAGGCCTCGCCTCGCACCAGTAAAAAATGTAGTGCCTTTTGACTTTGTTTTAAACGCGTTAGGTATAGCGATCCCGATGCGTTGAAATATTTACTAACACTTTTGTAAGGGCATTTGAAAGAACTTGTGTGACACTTTTCAAACTTAAATGCGTGCAGGAAAGTAAGATTTACCGCATGGTTTAACTGTAACGTAGCCAGCGTAGTTCAAACAGAACTGAATGGCATCCACATAGCAGCAAGAAATATCCACGAAAAATATTTCGGGAAAAACATCTGCATTTACACAGATAGCAGACAAGCACTACTAGCTCTACAACGATCACGTATTACAATGGGCTCAGTACTCGAATGCCATGAAACCTTGGTCAAAGTATCAGAAAACAACAACATGGTTACATTAAAATGGATCAAGGGTCATGGCAAATACAAAGGAAACCACATTGCAGATACACTGGCCAGGAAGGCAGCGGGACAAACACTCTTTGAACTTGCCCCTTCTGTCAGTATAACAGCATTAGCAGTGGCGAACCAAATACGAGAACATCCCAAAAGATGGGATGAAACTAGAAACTGCAAACGTGCCTGGGAATTACGATGTTACCCTGACGAAGCATCAGCGAAAAAATTCCTAACAATGACCAGACAGAACCTGCGCTTTGTCACGGGCATTCTGACTGGCCACTGCCAACTAAATAAACACCTCAATAGAATGACGTTATCTGAAACACCTCTATGTAGAGGTTGTAAACAAGAAGATGAAACCATGGAATACATTCTCTGCGACTGTCCAGCGCTGTCATCTACCCGAAAGGCTATTTTTGACGAGTTTTGGCCAACACCAGCCAACATACGTGAGGCTCCCCTTGGCGACGTTATCAACTACGTTCGAAGCGTAGGATGGCTGACGAACTAGGGGGAAGCCCTATAGGGAGATGCACAACGGGTCTAATGAGGCCTAGGTGCTGTGAGGTTAAATCCCCACCCTCCCAAATTATCAAATCAGATCAGAACCGTAATGTAACTAACGCAATATTTTAAAATCATAACCTTTGCCTCATAACCTCCCGTTCGTGCACCAACGCTTTTTCCCTTTCTTCGACTAATTGCTGCCTTAAATTTTCACACTGTTGCTGCATTTTCCGGGCCATTTTCAGTTCCAAATCTTCGATTTCCCTCTTGTGAACCGACCTTAAGTCTGACAATTCTTGGTCGTGGCGTTTTTCCATGCTGTTGATTTCTGGTTCTATGCTTTTTACTGTTAGTTCCTTCAAAAACCAAATATATACATTTTATTTCAAGAAAATATATTTTAATGATTGAAAACATTAAACACAAAACAGCATTAAAAAAAATTATTACAACTAAAATAAATCACCTTAAAAAAAACAAGAGGAACCGGATCCAAAAGAAGGGGCCAACACAAATTAAAAAAAAAACAACAAAATTTCCTCTTGGTTTTTTTAAGGTGATTTATTTTAGTTGTAATAATTTTTTTAATCCTTTTTAATATCCCAGTTTAACAACCCTCATACAAGAATGAGCATTTTATTGTTGTTGTTTAGTCTATTTTATTTATAAATATCGCGCCTGTATAAAAGTTTTTTTTTAACACAAGTAGTACCCTGTCAACTATACCAATCAACACCGTTCTCAACTAAAAAGCCAGTTAACTCATTTTCGTTTTAGTATCCTTTGGCCTATGATCGGGGCCATATTGACACCAAACTGACAGAAAATCCATGTTTTACTTGTCAATTTGGTTATAAAAATGGCAGCCACAATAGGCTAAAGAGCACTGAGGCGATAGGAGTTAACAGGCTTTTTAGTTAAGAACGGTGTTGTACCAATTGATTCGCATTCAGTTTTGTTTTGTTTTTAACACGTAAATGTTTTAATTGTAATAGTCCTGTAATGTTAAGAAATTTCTGTTTTTAAAATGTGTCTATGTTACTGTGTTATATACCGCACTTTGTAAATATGTTAGGTAAGTTTTTTCAAAATGAATTATTTTTAGCATGATTTTATTTCGGTTTTACTTTGACAGATTTGTGATCCAACTCCCCCCTTGACAATGACGTTTCAGTCGAAACCGGTAGGGGATTTCAAATAAAATTTATGAAGAATTAACAGGACTTGTCCTTGCCGTCTTAATATGAATAATCTTCACTCTGGAGACCTCAATCAACTCTGAAATAAGTATTCGACAGATTTCATATGTGTGAGACATAAGATGGTATTAATTTCTTTCAATCAAAGTTCTGTACAGTCTTTAAATTTAACAAAAAACGTGTCCTAGCACATCTAAAAAATGATTTGACAGGTATTTAACAAAATTATTTTAAGGGTCATCATGGCTTTACTATTAAAGCAAAAACTTAAAAATAAATAAATCTCAACTGACAGTAAACAAAGTAAATAAACTTTTGTTTCCAAAGGCAACTTGATATTATTTTGTTTTAGTTAAAATTAAAGCCAATGAATTTTGTGTCAAGACTTTTAGACATACGTTATATTAACTCCTCTCACCCCCTTAACCGCCCCCTACCAAGGAAGTTTTTTCTACCAACAATTATTAAATATTTGAAGTAACCCAAATTGAAAATTGCATATTGCAGCTTTGGTTTAAAATTTATAAATCTAAATCACTAGAAAACCCATTTCTGTACATATTTTAAGAAAATTCTTGGTGATGGCGTCTAACCAAACGATATAGATAACAAAAATCCAGTTTTTAGAATTTTTGTCTGTCTGTCGTTTGTTCTAGCATCACACGAAAACTACTGGATCGATTTTGATGGGACTTTCACTGCACATATAACGGGTAAAACCGCAAGCGAAGCTGCGGGGGTCTTCATCTAATGTTCAAATGTAAGAATGTGTTAAAAACTATCTATTATGGTTAAAAATTATCTATTATACTTTGTTTCAATCTCAAATATCATATGGCATATGTTCAAAATACTAACAATAATCCCGATAAATGACTAAACCCAAATTGTGACAAGATTTTCCCGATTATGACAAATACCCAATTGGACAAAAAAAATACCTAATGTGAAAAATTAAGTTGTAAAAATAAAATAATTTTGGTACTAACAAGCGACCACAGTTGCTTCTGTGCCCAACTGTTTATTTATCATTTATTATTAAGGATTTAACTTTTTATCATAAATAAACTAATTTATTATTATTACAACCTTCTCTAATCGCTTTAACCGCTATTACAATTAGGAAATATTTGGAGGAATCGAAAAACTGCATATTCGTATCAGCTTGGGTTCCAAAGTTATGAATTTAAATTTAAAACAGGTTGGTGTTGCTCATTCTTCTACGCATAAGAACTTCTAGACTTATTGCGTTCAAATATATATTATTTTCTATGGATTTATATACTGGAAAACAAAAAAAATGCAACACCATGTATGTGGATAATTGTTTGAATGAAAATTATTTGTGTGTATACCTTACCTTAAAAAAAAATATTTGATAAATTTTTTGTCTTCTAATCTTTCCTTTTTTCACAGATTTTTTCTATTCATTTTCAAAAACAACCAACACATAAAAGACCTTTTCTGAAAATTTTTGGATTGCTTACAGTTTACTTAAAAAATAAAAATGCCAAGAGTTCGCAGTCGCTAACAATTTCATCATTTAAACGACTTCGAGAAAGGACGCATCGTGGACATGAAAGAGGCTGGTTTTGGTTTACGGGAAATTGCAATAAGGGTTAATGCCAATCAATCAACAGTTTAAGAGTTTGGAGAAGGTGGTCCAATGATGAGACTTATAGATGTCGTGCCGGTTCTGGACGCCTAGATTATTACAAGGTCGTGATTTACGGCATCTCAGACTTCTTGCTCTCAGAAATCGACGGGACAGTATACGCCAAGTAGGAGATGTTCTAGTTGCAGCTACAGGACGAGTGTTTTCAAGGATGACAGTTAATCGAAGATTGCTTGGTATGGGGCTAAGGGCTCACCGTCCGCTTTTCATGCTACCTTTGACCCTCGCCGCTTGGAGTGGTGCAGAGCTTGGCAAAACTGGAATGACGAATGGAATACCATAAGCTTCAGCGACGAATCCAGGTTTTGTTTAGGCGGTCATGATGGACGCATGAGGGTTAGATGATTTCGAGGTGAGAGACGAAATGTAGACTTTGCTGTTGAACGTGATACATAAGACAGCAAAGTATCATGGTGTGGGGTGCTATATGTTTAGGAAGCAGATCACCTCTAGTCCGCATCAACGGAACTATCCAAATGCCATCTTTCAACAAGATAATACCAGACCGCATATTGCTCGTAAAACAATGGACTTCTTACATGAACTTGGCATAGAGACTTTGGAATGGCCAGCAAGATCGCCTGACTTGTCGCCTATCGAACACGTACGAGATATGATGAGGGCGCAATCTTAGTCGATTACCACGTCCCCCTGGAAACTTAGATGAACTCTGGCATGCCGTAAGGAGGATTTGGATCAGTTTTCCGCAATGTGATATAGACCATCTTATTTTGTCAAGGGCCAGCAGAACAAACGAGTGCATAAATAACCATAGGGGAGCCACTCATTATTAATTTTTTGATGATTGTCATGGAGGAATCTTCTTGGAAATGTAATCAATTACTAAGAGCATCCTAATGTATTAATATATAAATAAATTACTTTAAAAATATTTGTGCTTTCTGGTGTTGCATTTTTTTTTGTTCTCCAGTATATCTAGAGTAACTAACCTTAATTTTTTGAGCTTTTCCTTCCATCCACCGTTCCCTTTTAATTTTTTCACTAGCTACGTGCATATCTTTTATTTTTTTAATTTCCAGCTGATGTTTATGCTCCAGAGTTTTGGTGTTGGTGTTGTAACGATCTTCTAGCACCTACAAAAGTAATCTCGTTTCTTCAAAGTCTTTAATAACAATCACGTAGTGTCCTACCATGTATATCAGCTGGACTGGGTTTATTTTTAAATTAATTCGAGTATGTTTTTGTACTATTTATAGCTGCTCTGCTTTTTTTTTCACTGATAGCGACTTTTTATTTTCATATTTACCTTCATTTCATGTATCAAACCTTCGCACTGTTGATTTAAAGCTTTCTTATCGGCAATCAGCTGATCGATAAATTTCTGATGTCTTTTGACAATATCCTCGTACTCATCCTTTTGCTGCTTTAGTTTCTGTTTTATCAAATTTTCAGTTTCTTTGCTATGCTTCATAACTTGGTCTCTAAAAATTAAAAATACGGTTTATGGAAAATGCATCTTATTTCAGAATTAGGATAGGCCATTTAGATATAAATTTTTCTGAATAGAGGAAAAAATTAAAACCCAAATGTTTTTTTCATTAAGAAGCTTAGGAAGGTCTACCCTTAACATCCCCATTCCTATCTCCTCGGGCACTGTCATTTCTAACCTTCAAAAAACTCAAAAAAAAGTTTTTCTTGAATAACTCCTAAAGGTGACAGATTGTCAAAAGTGATAAATAAGAAAAATGTTGCAAATTTAATTCTGTATTAATAAGTAGTAGTAGTAAGGGGCGGCCGCAGCCTGTCCTTGTGAGTTTTTCCCAGAACCCATTTAGTTCTGGCTGCGTCTGGTCCACTCACGAACAGTTTGGACTATCTGCACTCTCGCTCTTCCCTCCAGGACGACTTCAGTTGATCGCTCGCCCATTTATTGAGTTCACTCTGCACCTGTTTTCTTGTGATTCCCAAGAGCGGTTCCGGTCCAATATATTGGGTTTCGGCACCAGCTCTGGCAAGTTCGTCCACCTTCTCGTTCCCTGGTATTCCCTCGTGGCCTGGGATCCACATCAGTGTCACCCTCTTGTCTTCAGCCAATGTCTGTACCGAATTAACGCACTCCTCCACTAGGCTATTGACAATTTTTGGTGAACTAAGAGCCTTGAGGGCAGCCTAGCTGTCAGAACAATGTCCCTCCTGCCATTTCTGACCTCTAGGGTTGCCGCCATGATAATGGCGTATACCTCCGCCTGAAAGAACGTAGCGTGCTCGCCAAGCGGGTAGCTTTCGTGAACTTTTAGGTCTTTCACATACACTCCTGTGCCTGTTGTCTGCCTGGCTGACAGTTTTGATCCGTCAGTGTAGCAGACCGTCGCATCTCTGCTTAATTCGTTTTGGAATTTTTCTCTCTGCCATCAATCCCGTTCAGGTATTGTGTACTTTTTGTCAAACCTCCATGGTTTCGAAAGAGTCCCTACTGGCACCTTTAGAAGAGGCAACTCTTTTTTTTCCACTTCCTCGGGTAGGTGCGTCGCCATCGCTTCCTTCCTGATCCAAGTTGGAAGCGAGGGGAGACCTAAGATTATTATTATGTTATTCCCCTGCAGGGTCATGAGCTTTCTGGAAGTGGTCAGTTTTTCTACTACAGGCCACCGGACCACTGACCCATATTGGATTCTCGGTCTTATGATGACCATGTATAACCAGTATAGGTTGCTGGGGATGATCCCCCAGGTTCGATCGACCACTTGGTGCAACTGCCACATTGTTCCCTAGACTTTTTCGGTCATTTTGGCAACATGCTGCCTTCACGTGAGTCCCTTATCACTAGATACTTAAGCTCTGATACTAAAGTTATGGGTCAGAAAACATTACGAGCGCTCTGAAATCCTCTAGTTTCCTTTTTTTCGGGAACAGGATCATTTCAGTTTTTGCAGGATTAACTGATAGGCGGTTCTGTCTACACCAGTCTTCTATGATTCTGATCGCCTTTTGCATTCTTTCACAGTAGCGAGGAAACGGCCAACCACCTTCACCACGCCGTCGTCTGCGTATGCTTGCGCGTCGAATCCCTTTTGTGTCAGGCGACTTAGGAGGCACCACAGATGAGGAGAAAGGCAGCTGCCTCGAGGGCAGCCCCCCGTCACATCCACCTTGACCCTCCCAAACTTGCCTGTGCTTCCCTTTCTGTTAACGCAGACTTTACCTACTCGATCAGACGTGTTTTAGCTCCTCTTTCCTGAAGGGAGATGTTATTATCTGCGTTCTTGCCTTGTCGAAGGCTCCTTCCACGTCAAAGAATACCATCACTGCGTACTCCTTGTGCTGAAGGGCCTTTTCTGCCTTGTGCATAACTGCATGAAGAGCCGATTCCGTTGATCTACCCTCTCTGTATGCGTGCTGGTCCTTGTGGAATGGTCTGTTGGCCAGGATTCCCTCTAGAAGGTTCCTGTCCACCATCTTCTCTAGTGCTTTCATCATAAATGACGTAAGACTTATAGGTCTGAAGGATTTAGCCGTGGTGTAGTCTTTCTTTCCCGGTTTGGGGATAAAGACCACATTGGCTCTCCTCCATGTAGTTGGAAAGTATCCCGCTGGCCCTAAACACTCTCTTCGCGTGAGGAAGTAGTACCCCCAGACCCCGCTGCAGGAGTGCCGGGAAGATCCCATCTGGACCTGGTGACTTGTATGGACTGAACTCTCGATATTGTATCATCCGTCTGCCAGCCCTCAATTCCGCGTTACCCCCTCCTTAGATGTAGCTGGTATTCGCTTGTCGTACGGATCTCAGTGACTCCTCTACGGAGTTGGTCCAAGCTCCCTCTTGCTTCTTGAATGAACTTAGGATTTGCCTAGTTTGATTGTTCAAGATTTTTAATTTTTCCAATACCAATTATGACTTTAAAAATCCTTATTTTATTACTAGAAGCAGTAAGAGCGGAAGGTGTCGTTGGAAATGCAATTGTATCTAGTATAGGATCCAGTGAAAAGCGGGACCTTATTTTGTATATGTCATTAACAGTGGCGTATTAACTGGAAAAATTTAATTTTCTCATATGATTTAGGTTAATGTTCTTAGATCAACCCTGACAAGTTTGGTACTCGTAGGTTGAGAAATCTTGATGAAAATGCTAAAAAGGAATATGCAAGAAATTGTTCAAATTGGCATAATTTTTGCTTTTAACAGTCTGTCACCGTTTAGGAGTTATCCAAGAAAAACGCTTTTTTTGGAGATTTTTGAGATTAGAAATGACAGTTCCGAGGGGGTAGGAATAGGGACTTTTAGTATGTTAAACGGCGAAACTTCCTAAGCTTGTTCATAAAAAAAAAATTGGGTTCTAATTTTTTCCTCTGATTTTCCTATACCTATTTTAGTTAAAAAAATATACACTTTACGTGCTTGGAAAATCTGCCCGATCCTTGGCTTTAAACTCGGAGAGCGTGAACACTCGACTTGAGCTTAGAAATTAATATATCTCACCTTAGGGTAGATAACTCCCGTTGAAGAAGACTAACTGAAGAATTTTTGTCTTTTAACCTTAGATTCAGATCCACGATTTGACGAGAAAGATCTTCCTTGCAGAGAGCTCTTAAATCCTCCATACTACAAAATAATTTAGACATTAAACAAAACAAATTCGTAAAAGCATATTGAGGAACTTGTTTTTGGGAATTATGAGATGGGATTTCAATAGCGAGCAATAAGTATATACAAACTCACTCTCACACAAATCTAAACGCAGAAAATTTCCTCCATCTCTGCCTCCTCCCGGATGGTGCCCATCACCGAAGCCGCATTATCCCTCTGGATCGCGAGACTTATATTCTGGATTATGAAGCCATGTCGTCGTCTTCAGGTGCAAACTACCCAGGTAGTTTGCACCTGAAGACGATCAGAGATTGTACTGATCGAAACGTCGTGTATAAATAAAATATAGACAATGGAAGTCCGAAACACAGAGTTAATTACGAAATGTATTGTTGTCTAAGATTTCCTAAATTTGCGGATGGAATGGCATTGAGCTATGTACTGCTGTCTGAGGCTTGGAGAGCAAGAAGACTTGCTTTTTCTTGGCTTGTTTCAGCTGAAGATATTAAAATGTAAAGATAATAATTTGATGATCGAAATATTTTTGAGATTTTTGAATTTCTTCAGGAAGTGGATTCTCAAGCTTGCACAAAAATATCCATTTTTGAAAACAGTTATTCAAGTCTAAGTCAATTGAAGCGGAGACATAAGGTGGTAAAATAGTGTTAAGAAGGTCAGAAACATCATACACTGACCCTAAAAATGCATAGATTGAAAGGATAACAGTATCTCGGATTCCAAGAACTTCCATTTTTGTAGGCAATGTGCTTTGTAACCAAGAATTTGAAGATATTTGGCAGTTAAAGTTTTAGTGATTTTCCAACAAGGTGAGCATCTAAGTAAATAAGACATGCGAGGAATTACCATAAGGTAAGTTCCGAGTTCTGGGTAGAAATAAGAGCCAAACAAAAAAAAGGCGGTCCAAGAGGATCACCTTGTTGAACGCCTTTTTGAGAGGCAATGTTCTGTTCGCCGTAACATAGAAGTGAATTTTGGCCATAGCACTGTGAAATAAAATTATAAAAATTTCCTAAATAATCTTTGACGCTTTCAAGAATGACATTTCTATGTACCATATTGAAAGCGTTCCTAACTTTTTCTAGGCTTTAGAAACGTACTCCATCACTTATAAGATCCTTAAGATGCTGCGGCCTCAGCGAATCCACACCACCCAAGCACCCAGGGTTAAAGAAAAAAATTGCGTTTGTGATTTCTTTTTCTGAAATATAAAGTTTAACATCAAAATTCTCAGAACAAACATTTAAACCTGTGTGATTTTCTTCGGAAGCGGGACGAATTTTATTAAAGTGTCTTCATTTTTAGGGGCTATGGTGTCATCGAATGTGAGTATTGTTATAACGTTTTTAATATCACCTTCTGCAATTTTTAATTGAACTTTTTTTGCTGTTTTTTCTGTTATGGTATTCGATGTTTTATAAGTTGCTTTATTTTTATTGTAAATTTCTAATAAATTCATTTGTATGAAGAGCTCTGTTTTTTATCCAGAAATTTAGTTGATGTTTAAGAGAGAATTTTTAAGCTTGATTTACCGTTTGATTTAGAATTTTCTGGCATGGCATGGAAATAAAATCAGGTTAATCCATAACCGTAAGTTATTTTTTGAAACACATTGAATTAGAATTAAAGAAAGTTCATCAGATATTGGTAATCTTGCTCCTTTTGATATAATTTTAATAATCGAGGTTGTTGACTTTAATTTGGAAAAATATTTGGACAAAAAATCTGCGTCCAAATATGAGTTTGTATATACTTATTGTTTTATATTTTTAATTATTTAATTTATTGTTGTCATTTTTCTGATCAAAAATATACCCTTTATTAGTTAAAAAAAATTGAAACTTATTAGAGTTGTTAAATATATGTAGGGACTCTAATCTTACCGAGGTACAGTATCCATATTTATCGAATTGTGCATCATGGTGCTTGCCAATATGGCACTCTCTTTAGCATCGTTCAGTGACCGGTTACATTTCTGGTCGACTTCGTCAAGAAACGTTAGAAGCTCCCTAAAAAATAGGACGCCCACTGTTTATCAGAATGTGCAAAATCAAACCCGTTAAATAAAAGAAAGTTCAATTATAAAATCATTCACTATAGAAACCCATTCAATACCAAATTCGAAATTTATAAGATCTGTTTTTAATCAAACCATTGTTCATCAAACTCATTCAATATTAAACCCGCAATTCGTAAAACCCGTAATTTATCAGAAAATTTTTGCTAAATTAATTGCACATTCGCCAATACCATATGTACCGGAGGCGTACGCAGGTGGCGCGGCATTTTGATGCATTTGTCGGTATTACGCGCGCATACTTGTACAGGTTGCGTTCAATATTTTGTGTATAGATGTCACTTGTATTCACCCGTCTTGTATTTATGGGTTATTGGCGAATGCGCAATCAATTTAGCAAAAACTTTCTGATAAATTATGGGTTTTACGAATTCCGGGTTTTATATTGAATGAGTTTGATGAACAATGGTTCGATTAAAAACGGGTCTGTTAAATTTCGAATTTGTTATTGAATGGGTTTGATGAAATAAGGTTCGGATAAAAAATTGGTTTGACGAATTGCAGTTTCTATGGTAAATCGTTCTTACGATGAATTTTTTTATAAAATAAGTTTTGATAAATTCCTGGTTTGATAAATGTTCAAAAAATACAATTTACCCAGAAAATATTTGACTACATTTTATTGTAAGAAACCTTCAACCAGTTGTTTATATTTTTATGTCTAAGATTAACTCCAATTTAAATAAAATATTTATAAAAAAAAAGTTACTCAATCAAAAAGAAATCTAAACAGAAATCTAAAGATCATCATCCTACAAGAAATACTCAAAGGGCCAATACTTTGTGGTTCACGGTTGGAAACCAAAGGGTAACCAATTGTTATTCTTTTCGCTTTGGTCCTTTGAGTATTCCTTGTAGGATACGCATCCGGTTTTTAAATTTCGTTATTTTCACCTATGATCTTTAAATATTTATAAGTCTCTTATAAATACTTGTTCAAACATCATACCTATAGTTATTGTTGTTTTCTCCAAATTTAAGGGAAGTGCACGAATCAGTTCGCTCCAACAATTGCGTCATTTCCAAATCACCATTACTTTCAAAGTTAGTAAAACTGCTGTTGTTGGCATGCTCTATATCGTAGTTTCTTTGAGAGACAACTGGGGAAAATGTCACACTTCTTTCGTGTGGATCTCGCTTATGGATATCTTCAATATTGACTTCCTCTCGTTTGCTATGTGTAGCGGTCTCTTGAGTATTTAGCTTGTGGTAGTTTTCTTTGTTATCAGTCTTTTTGGAAACATCCTCATCGGTGTAATATTGGTTTAAGCTTCTGTCAACCAATTTCTTGACTGTGGCGATGGTTTGGTCTAAAAAATACTCATATTTAATGTAATGTAGTTCAAGCATACTTTTTAAATGATGATACATCCGTAGAGTTGCTAAAGACTGTCGGAAATGCAAATATGGTGAACATTCTACAGGTTGGAGTGTGGTCGGGCATTATTAGAATTTTGTCTATTATGTAGTAAAGTAAACTCAAGACAGTAAACTTTTAAAAAAGCATATAGCAAACCAATCAATTTTTTTTTATTCTTATATTTTTTTAAATTGCCGCGTTGTTGCTAAAGTTTAATAATTTTTTATTCTTACGAGATTTCTTATCCTCAATGTCCAAAGCTTCCAAAATTGAAACGATGTCCTCCAGGCTTTCGGCGTTGCTAATTATTTTTTCATCCGATTCACTCCTTGGCAGTGGACTTTCACCCAATTTCGTACTACTGTACTTTTCGATCTCACTTACATTGTTCAAAAAATCCGAATAGTTCGGTTTTTTCGGATTGTGTTTTTTATTCGATATCCATGAATCTATTTCGGTGTGATCGGTTGAAGCTAAAACAATATAGTACCACAAGCGATGGTTTAGCGTGGCAAGTCTTCTAATGAGAGAAATGAATCGGTACTGCACTCTAGGGTTGTTAACCGATGTAATGCATACGACAGTAAACCCGAAAAAGCTATATACTATTATCCAACTAGATGAGGAAGACTGCTCGGTAAACAGAGACAATTGTTTATAACTGATGGATTCAAAATGTCCCTACGCTTTAGATCTAGAGTCAATAGTCACCAAGAACTTCTAGCTATTAAAATAAACGCAAGCTGGATGAATGATTACGATTCCGAGAAGTGCTTAAATTTTAAAAGTGTTTATCAAGAAGGACAAACAAAATTTTATTGGGCGCTTAAATCCAGTTTTATGATCAATACTGAGCTCTTAACTGGATGGGCCATAAGTACTTGATAAATTACAGAAACAGTCTAACATACAACCTTTCAGGCTAAGCACCGGGAAACTACATTTGATGTACCCACCTGTAAAATCTTTACCGCCTTTAACATGCTTGGAAACAAATTTTGGTTTCAGTTTTGAATCAACATTTTTACTTGATCTTGATTTTTCAGAACTCAATATCCTGCCCACATTTTTTTCTTTATTTTTGACCGAACGAGACTCTTCAGAATCTTTCATTTCGAAAAATGTTTCAAATTTCTTATCGGATGATTTCTTGCTAATTTTTTCTTTGGGATTATCAGTTGTTCTATCAAACATGCTAGTGCTAGCTATAGAATTTATGTCAAAAAATTTGTCGAATTTCTCATCGATTTCGTCTTTTAAAATAGTTTCAATATTTGTCATATCCGAAGACATATTAGTTAAATGACTCATTTTGCTGTATTTGTCAACCATTTTGGTGTTATCTGTAAAATTACAGTGTTCTGCCTTTACTATTTGAAGATTTTTATCTGTTTCCGATTCTATTTCAAAAATATTCTGCTGTAACCAGTTTTTTTGTGATGTATCTTTAGTTGTTTCTATAACATTTTGAAATACTTCACCAGAAAATTCATTTAATTGGTGTTCATGGTTTTGATTTTTGTTGGTAAGTTGTTCGTTTGCAAAGTTTGTGCTATTATATTCTTTATCTATTCCTTTTCTACCCACTGTATCATATTTAATAGCAAAGTAATCATTGATAGCGGAATCGGTAGTTTTTAGCGGTTCATCCAGAGAGAAAGATGGTTCTGATGCTTTTCTAGAAATCGGTGGTTTAGAAGTTAGTCCGGGAGTCAGCGCAAGCGTCTCTAAAATAAACAAGCATTATTTAAAGTGTTAGAGACCTATTATAAGGCACAAATAAAACAAGCTAAAATTGTGTGAAAATTCAACAATAATTAATGCCAGAGATATAGGTAGCTTTACATTGTTTTGTGCATCAATAAATCGGTTTCGTCAATCCATACCGTTAGAACTCAGGTCACAGTATACCATTTGTTAGGAGAATGGTGGTTAGATAGATGTATCCTGTATTTCAAACTTGTTATTTCTATTGATTTTAAGATGTAACTTTTTTCTGCAATTGATACTATTTTTTTTTTTAAATATTTTTTTTACTTTTGATTATAATAAAACTGCTATAATGGATGTGTTTCGAGAAATTATTTGCAAGATAATAGTTATATTTAAGAATTGTTAGGATATTTGTTAAAATAAATAAATGGAATAAATCTTCAGGTTATTATAAAAACTTCACTTGGACCTTAAACCGCACCTTTGGGACTCTGAAGGTCAGTTTCCGTAGGTTCACGTGATGATAGCGAGCTTTTGTCATCGTTTTCTTTATTTTCCAAGGAAGCTTCGCTGTCAGAGCTTTCATTAACGTTTCGAACTTCTTTTTTAGCTATTTTCCAAGATTTAAGGGGCTCAGCTAACATATTCTTTAGCAGGTGGGAAGATGGAAGACGATCTTCACTGGTAAAGTCTAGAAAAGCAAACAAAACGATTACTGTATACTTTATGGTTGATGGTTCCATATCTTATTGTTCGTATGGAACTGGAACATCGAAAAAACTGGGACGAGTCATAAAAAAGTCAGAAAATTGACAAAAAAAGTAAAAATCTGGAACGACATCTAGGAAAAATTGAAACAACTGAATATTTTAAAACCAAAAAGATTTTTTTTTATATAATCAGAAAGTTAAAAAAATGTTTGTCAGAATAATTTTCTCGGTCGTTTTTGTTATAAAATTTTTTTTAAAATTAAAACCGAGAAAAGTCAGGAAATACAATGAAGGGTTTTCTGTACGAACCCCGAATCTTATCTTCTGTGTCATTTTTTTTCTCAAATTTACTGCTTTTATTAAAACTGCACGTTGTGGTAAAAATTTTTTGTACTGAAACTATTGTATTATTTAACTCTGTAAAAAACTCAAAATTAATTTTTAAAAGTCTGATTTTTTGTTGTGATGCGTTTCATCAATTAATCAAATGAAAAGGACTCCAAGAGACTAATGGAGCAGGTGATTATAACTGAGAATGCCGTGTGTTCTTCGATTAGTGGGTTCTCCTAAAAGAGCGACTAAAGTACACAGAAGACCTTGAAAGCTTTTCAAAAGCCTCGTCTCACCCTTTCAGACTGCTTATTGGTTGAAATAAAGAATGTAAACTTTGCTAGAGCCGCCCTCTGCGCGCGTGCTCCCTAAAATCTCGACAATTCTTCGGTCCTAGCCTATGTGTTTATTGTTAAAACCACTTTATTTCTCACGCTCGATCAATCACGTCTTACGAAACTCAGAATCGGTCCCCCCTAGGAGACGAGACGACGGAGTATCGTGGGAACCCAAGTAGCACAAGTTTCTGTTAAACGGTTGGCAAAACCATATGGTTTTGGATTTTGTCCAACACAACCTCTTTAGATGGCTTTGAGAACCTTATCCCCACTATTTCCGCCCTACATTTTTCGACTTTTGAAACCATATGGCTTTTTCTGCTTTTTTTAACCATTTTGCTGTAAATTTCAGTTGGGAAAACGTTTTTGTTTGGCTGTAAAAAGCAAAAGGCACGTTCTGCGCTACTTAGAGAACATTGAAACTGTGAAAGTGTCACGAGATATGTAAAACTGAACTAAGCACGTCCTGGTATTTCCGAAATGTATTCAGTTACCCGCTGCAAACCTGGTATTACTTGTTATTTGAAGGTGGTAGGCAATGTTGAATCTAGAGTTTCGAACTTCCAGTGTCTTTATTTTTAATTGTTCACAACGTTTCGAATGGTTATGTATCTGCAATCGTTCACAGGTGTATACTAACAAAAAACTAAGACCATCTAATCTTACATACTAGCATGTGTTCAGTGAACCATAAAACTACTGGTTGGCTCGCCCTTTTACAGTTGAAATCTGTTAGCTCCGAAAAGTGTGGGTTTCCAAATATCTTTAATAGCGACGCTTTATTGAGAAAATACTTTCTGGTTCCTCAGGATCAAGGATATTTGGAAACCCACACTTTTCAGAGGTAACAGATTTCAACTGTAAGAGGGCGAGCCAACCAGTAGTTTTATGGTTCACTGAACACGTATATAAGATTAGCTAGTCTTAGTTTTTTTTTAGTATTCACCTGATAATAAATAATAAAAATAATAAAGACAATGGAAGTTCGAAACAACAAAATCAATGAATAGTAAGTTTTCCCTCAAAAAAGGTAATGGTAACTGTAGATCCGGATTTCGCACTTGTGGTGCTCATCAGTACGGTGCTAGGAATTAGGAGATGAAATGATGATGAAAAAATGTGACACAGGATTCATGTAAAAGACAACCATCTGTCAAATTGCAGGTGTACCTTCAAATTGAAGGAAAATTAAGCGTCTCTACGGAGACAGATATAATTATCTTTACAGATATCCTAAGCTCTGGAGTTGATAAATCTAAAAAGGGATTTAACGATGGTGAATAAATAACAAAACCAATGAGTAGCGAGCTTTCCCTCAAAAAAGATAATAGGAACCGTAGATCAGGATTTCGCACTTGTGGTGCTCATCAGTACGGTGCTAGGAGTTAGGAGATGAAATGATGATGAAAAAATGTGATACAGGATTCATGTAAAAGACAACCATCTGTCAAATTACTGATGAGCACCATAAGTGCGAAATCCAGATCTACGGTTCCCATGACCTTTTTTGAGGGAAAACTCGCTATTCATTGATTTTGTTATTTATTCACTCGCTAAATCCCTTTTTAGATTTATCAACTCCGGAGCTTAGGATATCTGTAAAGAAAATTTTATCTTTCTCCGTAGAGACGCTTCAATTTGAGGTACATCTACCGATTAGCAATTTGACAGATGGTTGTCTTTTACATGAATCCTGTGTCACATTTTTTCATCATCATTTCATCTCTTAATTCCTAGCACCGTACTGATGAGCACCACAAGTGCGAAATCCGGATCTACGGTTACCATTACCTTCTTTGAGGGAAAGCTTGCTATTCATTGATTTTGTTATTTATTCACCCTCGCTAAATCCCTTTTTAGAAGTTCGAAACTCTAGTTTCTGGTATTACTTGATGCCTGTCTCTGGAGTAGGTATCTGCCTGGGAAGATAAGGAGGGTGAAGAGTTTTTAATTCGTTATACAGTTGGTATTTTAATAATTACACGTGGGCGGCTAGCATGGTGTACTACATGCACACCACTTTAATACCTTCAAGTGTTTCAAAGCTTCGATAATCTGGGTCAGGTGCAAAATATGTTTTGATGAGTCTTTTTGCCTCCGCTGAATAAGGTCTCCTTATTTCCGTATTGTCATCCTGAAACACAAATTTTCTTTATAATATTGTTTTTTTTTATAATAGGTGTTACCTTAGTTGTTTTGCTTGTTTTTCTGACATTTACTAACATTTAATGAAGGACATATAAACCCTCGGAGAAAGCGATTTTAGTTAAAACCGTCCTTATATAAAAACGATTTTAGATGCGTATAAACGTAGTTACTAAAGCACTGTTATACTTAATGTGAATTTATTTCACACAAGATCTATGAGCTCTTATGCCCATTTGTTCTGCGATTTGCTTAAGTAATGAGTAGTAAAGAAATCCATAATTTTTAAATATTCCCTAAATTTTATTTGTTTGCTCTGGCCAAAAAAAAGTTTTCCATAGCTAGGAATTAAATCTTGTTATAAGTTCAACCACTGGATGGCGCTGCTTGTCATAAAACCATCCTTTGCTGTTATTATTTATTATTATTATTATAATTATAATTTATTATTAATTATTCTTCTTAGTCAGTTTTTCCATTCATTTTTTCAGCTTCAGTAAGGGTCATTTAAACATATACCGGATATCCCAAGGTGAGTAACCTATTAGAATATTTTGGAAACTACAATGGAAACTTTCCAAACTTTCTATTCTAACATAAGTCCATGTAAACTATCTTTATGAAATACTTTCATATTTGCAGTATTGCCATTTGCAGGAAAACGGGCAACAACTTTCTTATTTTAAATTGAACACCCTGTATATTTTTGCATTTTTGGATTGTACAAAATATTTTAGGTACATTTTATGCATAATATCCTATACCTATGTTCAACTGTTTTTAAAACATTGACAGGTGAAAATTGACATTTTTTAACTTTGACGTCCCGTAACATCGAAACGGTTAAGGATAGAGCAAAACGGGTTTTACATTCCCATCTTGGTTTTTCACAAGCTATCGTTTAATGTCTAAAGGCAGGGTTAAAATATCCCAAGGTTAGTTTAGCCCTTAAAAATAGTATAAAATGATAGCTTGTGAAAAACCAAGATAGGAATGTAAAAACCGTTTTGCTCTATACTTAACCGTTTCGATGTTACGGGCTCTCAAAGTTAAAAAATGTCAATTTTTACCTGTCAATATTTTAAAAATAGTTGAACATAGGTACATTAATGTAGAATCCAAAAATGCAAAAATATACAGGGTCTTCAATTTAAAATAGGGAAATTGTAGCCAAGTTTTCCTGCAAATGGCAACACTGCAAATATAAGAGCATTTCATAAAGATAGTTTACTTATGTTAGAATAGAAAGGTTGAAAAGTTTCCATTGTATATAGGTAGTTTCCAAAATATTCTAATAGGTTACTCACCTTGGGACACCCGGTATATTGACCTTAAAATCTCCAATGCTAGAAAGATGTCCTCCAGTGGCACATAATCGTAGGGTTCTTAGTATAATTAGTTAATTGAAGAGACCGTTGTATTGTTTCTTAAAAATAAACAGTGATATTTATTTTAATTAAACTAATAAACAACAAAAAAACTTGCATAAAAATATGTAACCGAAAAAACTTGAAGCCATCATCCATTGGGGCATCACAGAAATTAAATTGAATGTGGGCTTGTCTCTGCATTGACTCCAACTGGTCTTGTATGAGTTGCAAAATATTTCGAACTGTTGGTTTGGTTATTCGGAAACGTTGCAAAAATCTAAATCTAAATCTAGACCCTTCTGGCAAAACCATTTTCAATTATATTCAGCACATCCAAATCGTCATTTAAAAATTCCATTTTTATTTTTTTTACTGTTTTCGAGTTGACAAAAAATGAGGTTAGAATTCTCTTCTAAGGATGATTTAAGGCTCGATATCTGGCATCTTAAATTTAGGTATTCCTTAGACTAAAAAGGAAAGCTGAGCAAACCAAATCAGCTACTATCAGAGATCCTTAGCGCAAAGGAATCCTTAGAGCAAACGCAGAGCAATTGGGCATCACCTTCCTGATAAAATAAATAAAAAATAAAATAAAATAGATTTATTTCTAAAAAAATATATTTGATTTTTACATCAGAAAGTCTTCCGTTAATTTAATTTTATAGGTTTTTTTGTACTAGTAGCAGACATTAGTACTGATCTGTAGAATAACATTTACCTTGAAATTTAGGTCCAACGTAGGTAAAGCAGAGACAGGTCTTGAGAAACATCTTGAAATTAAAGAAAAGTTTTTCGAACTAGCCGTGCTTAGTTTCGGCGGACGCTGCTCTAAATTTATCTGTGAAATATAAAATAGAGATTAAAGGCAACATAAAATAACAAATGTATCTACGGTCTCTTATATATGTAAATGTTGAGGTCGGTTTAGGTCTTTTGCTTTAGAATACACACACAACAGGGAACACAGAAATTCAGTAAAAAAAGAATTTTTCAAATCGATCACTTAGAACTCGAGATATTCGCAGAAAACTACTAAGGTCTTTCTTTGTGCACTTTAATGAGCTTTTGGCTTCTCCATTCCCCACTTAAGGTAAATAGAGACATAAAGCTATTTGTAACTCATCGCGGTATATGTATCCGCATCTAGCGAGAACCAAGCACGTTGATTGGTCAAAAACTTGTACCACGTTCGAAAAGAGCAGATATATGCTAATTTAAGGTGTTTCTGAACGCAATAGATGCTGAGATACGATACGTGTGCCGTAACGATACATGATACCTAACGCATCTAAACACCTATCGCGTTCAAGAACACCTTAGATTAGCATATATCTGCTCTTTTCGAAAGTGGTACAAGTTTCTGACCAATTAATGTGCTTGGTTCTCGCTAGATGCAGATACGTATACCGCGATGATTTACAAATAGTTTTATGTCGCTATTATTTCAACGCATCCGTATCGGTATACGTAACGCGTTCGAAACAAAGTCAAAATACCCTACATTTTTGACTTGTTTATGCGATGTTTCGAACGATGCCCGCTTTTTTGAAGGGTGAGATGACAGGACTGCTGATTGTAATCGTTGCGTACGTTCGTGGGTCCCTAACGATACGTACATCCTTCCGTACGCAACGAGATTCTGTCATCACACTCGTCAAAGAAGCAGGCATCGTTCGAAACATGGCATGAGCAAGTCAAAAATGTGGCGTATTTTGACTTTGTTTCGAACGCGTTACGTATACCGATACGGATGTGTTGAAATATTTACTTTAAGTGTCTAATATTTCAACGCATCGGTATCGGTATACGTAACGCGTTCGAAACAAAGTCAAAATACACTAAATTTTTGACTTGTTCATGCCATGTTTCGAACGATGCCTGCTTCTTTGACGGGTGTGATGGCAGAATGTCGTTACGTACGGAAGGATATACGTATCGTTACAGACCCACGAACATACGCAAGGATTTCAATCAGCAGTTCTGTAATCGCAACCTTAAAAAAAGCGGGCATCGTTCGAAATATCGCATAAACAAGTCAAAAATATGTGTATTTTGGCTTTATTTCGAACGCGTTAGGTATACGGATACTGATGCGTTGAAATATTTACTTTAAGTGTCTAATATCATTTTGGCACTTGTGACCGAGAACGGGCAAGTAATATTAGGAAGTTTCAACCATTAGAGAGTTTCAGCAGACTGGTCAAGTGACTTTCAACAGCCATTGATCAAGTGACGTCATTGGTGATCACTTCTTGCAGAATGATCTTGGGTCGCCCACTTCTTCGGGACTAGACACCACTTCTTCACCAAACTGGATGGCCAGTTTGTTGATGTTACCAATTGATCCAGAACCTCCACTACTTTACTTACTACTACAGTGGTAATGTGATTAAAACAACGTTTTAGGGAATAAAATGATTGTTTAATAATCTAACAAGATCATCTTCAAGAGCAACAAAAGTTAGAGCGTCCACTGCCAACTCTCCATTACATCCAACTCAACTTAAATTTATATAAACCGCTCTTACGGCTCTTAACAAAATCAGCTGATGTAATGGAGGATTGGCAGTGGATGCTCTAACTTTTGCAAAAAGCTTAATGTCATCTTCTGAATCTTCTTAGCCCTTGAAGAGGATCTTGTTAGATCGAAACGCGTAGGCAGGGGATTATTAAACAATCATTTTATTCCCTAAAACGTTGTTTTAATCACATTACCACTGTGTGGAGCAAAGGATCTAAACCTACCTAAACTTTTATAAGCATGCTCCATCTGGGAGAGTACCAGAACTTTATGTCTAACAAGTACTTGCTCATAAAATCACTTTACTGATTCTTGGCCGACATTTTAACGGATCATTTACTTAATCGTTGTTATCAAAGCTATCGAAAGTATTTTTGTAAATTTTTGTTTTCTTTCCCTAGTAAATTTTATTAACCGGTGTTTTTCTTACGGCCCGGTCTCTCTGACCGAGCGTATAAACTTTTCATCAGAACTTTCGAAACTGGCCTTTTGTTCAGCGGCGTACGGTCCATGGAAGCAAGGGAAGCAGTAATAAATAAACTACTTAAAGATACCCGATGCTTACGGAGACTTTTGTTATATTATTATCTAAGAAAATCTTGGGACCTATTTTTTCGTGAGAGGAATCAATCATTCAACATTCGCCTGTTCATTTAGGCTTGTTTTCGCGACTACGTCACACCCAACATATCTCCGTCGCCTTCCCTCCCTAACGTTTGGAACAGTATGGAATTTATTCCAACTCATTGTTTTGGTTTTGTGGTGTGTTGGAAAATTTTGTAAATAAAGAGTGGTTATTATTTGCCAAGGAGAAGATTAAGTGTGAATGTATGGTGTGGGTCTTAAGGCCTATTTATTAACTGTTAATTTTTAAAGTAAAATATATGGAAATCAGTGGTGCTGTTTACTCAATGTTTATTTCATGATTCTTTTGATTTTTGCATTTAATTTAATCAAAATAATAAAATGGGTGTCACTTTTTTGACCGTTTGTACGGTTTTTTGGGCACTATATTGTTAAACATTGTATAAAAAAAGCAAACAGTGTCACGCGCAGCTTTCCCAAATATTAATGTATTTTATTCTCGACCCAGTAGGGCGAAAAATATTAAAATTTTTACTGGTTTTATGAAAAACCGGGATTTTTTAAATAAATTCTCGAAAAAAGGGGGGGGGGCAATCGCCCCCACCGCACCCCCCCTGCGACCGCCACTGAAAGCAAATGTTCATTGATTTAAAAAATAAACATAAATCCCAACCAACCAAAACATTATTCCTTGTATAAAATTGTGATTGACCATTGTGCATAAAAACTTGAGTAAACACCCCTATTAATTAAGCATTACATATTACGCATTAAATACTACCCATTAAAAGTTCAGTAAATCGGCCTTTAGTAATAAATATTTTTTTCAACGCTCAAACGTATAAAAAATTTCGTGAGAAGTTCAACACGTCCATTAAAAATAAACTTCTCCAAAGCTTGTGATCAAAGAATCGAATTACATTAAAAATAGGGTAAATTTCCCTTGCTGGAAATTTTACCGCACACCGCTGCTCTCGTTAGTTTTGTATGCGCCCGGTTTAGTGCTTCTTTGGTGTTCAATCTAAGAGGATAGTTTTTGCAGCGCAACACATTTCGGTGAATATTTTCCTCATGTGTTAAAACTCTCATAAAAGGTTACATCAGAAATTTCCCTTGTAAAAATTTAGCTGGAAATTTGACAGGTAAATTTTCAAAAGTTGATAAGTGGAAATTGCGTCGATTTTGGAAATTGCATCTGGAAATATCCTGGGGATATTTAAGACGTAAGTGATATTTCTACTGGAAATTTCCCTTGTGCAAATTTAACTGAAAATATTACAGGTAAATTTTCAAAAATTGATAAATGGAAATTGCGAAGATTTTGGAAGTTGCATCTGAAAATATCCCGGGGTTCAGACAAAATTTTCAAAAAATTCCCGGAAATATTTTATGCACCAGTTAGTTATATTTCTGCTGAAAATTTCCCTTGTCCAAATTTAATTGAAAATTTTACAGGCAAATTTCCGAAAATTAAGTAATGGAAATTGCATCGATTTTGGAAATTGCATCTGGAAATATCCCGGGGATATTTAAGACTTAAAATATTTTAGCATAAATTAAGGGGTAATGTTTTTATTTAAGCAATTTTTACTATGTTTTTCACATTTTTATGCCATGATTAAAGCTTTCTTTCCAAACTGTCGATTTCTAGAATAAAACACTCATATTTTTCACGTTTTTTACTATTTTTTAAGAGTTAAAAAAAAGTACTGCCAAAAAACTTTTTTTCTCTGTTATGGTAAAGCCATGATGACCCTTAAAATAATTTAGTTAAATACCTGTTAAATGATTTTTAGATGTGATTAATTACACTTATGGTAGGATATGTTTTTTGGTAAATTTAAAGACTATAAAGAACTTTGATTGAAAGAAATTAATACCACACACTTTATGCTTTGAAAAATTACAATTTTTGCTGTTTTTTGTATAAAAATGGCAAAATAAACATCATTGACAATTGACTTAAATTATTTTCATCTTTCTCTAAAATACTTTTTTATAGCCTGCTGTCTCTTTTCAATAACCTTAAATATTTTGCACGTCACTATAAAATATTTTTCATTTTAACAGAGAAAAAGTACTTTTTTTGAATACTAAAAAAACAGTGAAAACTTGAAAAATTTTTATTCTAGAAATCGAAAGTTTGGAAAGAAAGGTTTAAAATATGTGCAAAATCCCATAATGCATGTTTAATAATAAAAATGTATGTTTTGCCATCTGTCTGTCATCTTTAGTGGTGTTGTGCATATGATTTCTATTTTGCCATTTTTATCCAAAAAACAGCAAAAATTGTAATTGTTCAAAGCGTAAAGTGTGACATAAGGTGGTATTAATTTCTTTCAGTCAAAGTTCTTTAAATTTACCAAAAAACGTGTTCTAATATAAATGTATTTTAGCACATCTAAAAAAAAAGTATAAAGCTAAATCATTTTTAGGTTCAATATGGCCCTGCCATAAAAATATTTTACAGGTATCTTTAATCAGGGCCGTACCATTATGTTAAAAACATTTGATTATGAACCAAAATTGAATAAACAACAAAACAAATAGATTATTTATACGATCACCTTGTCTCCACTTAATTTCAGCTCACTCCCCTCGATTTTCTCCAAGTTGTGGTTGCTCCTACTTTTGGACATTTGTGTAAAAAATAGGTATTCGGATGACATTGACAATAAAAATGACTTGTATCATTTACCACGCCTTCAAAATGGGCAAAGTTTTGCCAATATTAGGTTTGTTTATTTACCTCGCCTTGGTAGTGTCACAGGAAAAAGTTTGTATTCAACAGTCGTATCCATGGTAGCTTACCGGTTGTTTAATCGGTAAAGAAACTAGGGGTTGTTGTGGGATATCGCAAAACCGTCTCAACTAAAAAGCCAGTTAACTCCTACCGCTAAAAAGCTAAAAGCTAATCTTTAATGATTTTTTACGGACATTGCGCCCATGATAAAAAAAAATTTGGGGCCCCAACTGGAGGCCCAGGGCTTACCAACTATTTTTTTAGAATAAGAAGGTCCCACTTGGTTTTACCATGTATTGAAAATTTTTAAAAATCTATTTTTTGTCAATTATTTTAGATCCAAAATAATCTACATCTTTCTTTATTTACTAAGCAGTGGAATAAAGAAACTACCACACAAGGATATTATTGGCGCCCCATTTGGGTGCGCAGCCTAATTACTTTTTTTTTTTTTAGTTTACTAGATATTAGATAGCAATTGATTCAAAGCACACCTCGATTTTCTTTTTCACTCAACCGTCCTTAATGATAAAAAATAGATTTTTTTTTAAGTTTTTGACACATGGGTTGACAGAAGTCAAAAAATTTTATTTAATCGAATTTCTTTTTTTAGAAGCTTTCCAAAAAGGTGCCACAAGTGGTTCATCCTCATGAAAACAATGTTGGTAGGCCCTGGGCCTTCAGTGAGGGCCCCCAAATGAGCCGCCAATAATGTCCTTGTGTGGTATTTTCTTTATTCCGCTCAGTAAATAGAAAAATTTGTAGTTTATTTTGAAGCTAATTTGAATTTGACATTTTTAACACAAAAACTAATGCGTTAAATTTCCTTTTTAACAAGCTTTTCAAAATTCCAAAAAAAAATTCCCTTTTGCAGTTAGCGCTAAAGTTTATAAATGGTATGATGGCATTTCAATAGTTGATCTTCCATCGATAACAGCAACCTCGCCGTTCGCCGATATAGTCCAGTTTATAAATCCAAGGCTATAGAAGATGGCTGGTGGCACTCATTTTGGGGTTGATAAAATGATGAGAGTACGATGGAAAACGCGCTGGATACAGAATAATTCTATGAATAGAAAACATGGATCAGGACGAAAGCCTGTAAGTTCTGAGATACAAGATGAAAGGCTTATCGACCACCTCAGACAAAATCCTTTTGCCACGTCCGTTGAATCATCTAGTTCCTTATCAACTATTAACGGAAGCATTAAAAAATCTAAAATTTCCTGCCGGGTTGCTACAAAAAAACCTTCATCAAAAACATGATTTTACTAACTGTCTGCAGATAACTAAAGCATGGCTTTTTTGGTTACCGATGCAAAAAAACTTTTTTTTACCCAAAAATTAAAGAGAAATGGCGAAAAGTAGTAATACTGAAAAAATCTAATTATTCTTGCCTAAAAACTAAGCCATTTTTGCAAGTTTTCACCAAATATTTACGAAAAAATTAATTAAAAACATCGTCAAAATATGAATCTGTCAACGATTAAAATGTCGCAACAATAAACGTCACCGAATAAAAACGCACATCGCCATGGAAACCACCATTGTTATTTCATTTACCAGTCGCTTTGATTTATAGTGTAAAAATGGTGTGTTGTGAGAAGTGCTCTTCGTTTGAGATTTTTAAAAGTATTTTCCTGTTTTTCTTGGATTTTTTGATAAAGGTATTCAAAAAAATAGTGTTAACAACTCGCGGCTAAACTGTGCTTTTTTTTACTCGCGTTTTTAAATACCTCGCTGTACTCGTTATTTAAACCAACGCTTGTAAAAAAAAACCACTATTTTAGCCACTAGTTGTTAAAACTACTATTTTTGATCACGTGTGCAAAAAAATATTTCTGTCCGTTTTTTACCCAAAATTAAAGAGAAATAGCGGAATATAGTAAAATTGGAAAAATCTAATTATTCTTTCCTAAAAATTAAGTAATTTCCGCCAGTTTTCACCAAGAATTTACGAAAAAATCATTTAAAAACATCGTCAAAATATCAAACTGTCGCAACAATGAACGTCATGGAGTAAAAAGGCACATCGCTATGGAAACCGCATTGTTATTTCATTTAACAGCCGCCTTTATTTATAGTGTAAAGATGGTGTGTCGCGAGAAATGCTCTTCGTTCGAGATTTTTAAAAGTATTTTCCTGTTTTTCTTGGATTTTTTGATAAAGGTATTAAAAAAAATAGTGTTCACAACTCGCGACTAATTGTGCTTTTTTTTACTCTCGTTTACTCTTTTGCAATTAATAAAGATTGTTTTTAAATATATTTATGTGCTTTTTAAAAGGCGATTTTTGGTATCATTAAATAATTATATCCGAAATTAAAACATGATTTTAAAAACAAGAAACTAAACTCAAAACACTCTTTTGAGTTGCGTAGTCGGGTTATAAGGGTATTTGCTTTAAATTAAGGCATTTTTTGATTTACCGAATTTAATGCTGTCAGACATTACAAGCTGGTGGTTTGTTTGAGTATACACTAATAAAAAGTCAAAGGTTGAGACATAGGGAAAAAATGCATTTTTTTTTTGAAAACATGTTTAGGCAAAATTAGCAGTTTTTTCGATTTTCAAAAACTACTTATCAGAAAGTTTTCAAATTACGGATTTTCCATCCCCCTTATAGGTAGAATAAATGTACCAAAAACCGATCAAAATCTGTAGGTGGTCAGCCAAATTTGATATGAACATGCGCCCCAAATACCGTTGTGTCAATTATTTTCGTTCGGAACTATTTTTACAAACTTCCTAAATTTAAACTTGGCGCATAGACAGTTACTACGTTTACACGCGCCTAAAACCGGTTTTGTATAAGGACGGTTTTAAATAAAATCGCTTTCTCAAACAAAAAAAACCACTAAGGGCTAATTTTACAACCAAAGATAAAACTCCAGATTAAACCATAGTTTAAACTTCAGTTTTATAATTCGCAGTTAAACCACGGCCAGGAAGGAAAGAAGAGCTGTTGGATTAGCTGTCCCAAGTAGCAAAATAACATTCATAACGTTGTCAAGACGTCGTGTCGACCACATTACGTAAAATTGATGGCTGCGTTATAAAGGTCATTTTGTTACTAGAACTAGAAGCACAACCAGTTTTTTCTAGTTTAAAAAGACTACATTTTCTTGGCATATATTTAACCATATCTTAAAAATGGCACCAACTAGAGCCAAACCCAGCAAAGTCACCAAAGAATATCGCCCTTTTTAAATGGAAATTTGTATTCGGTAGAATTGCCTGATTTTTTATATGTTGTAGTACTCGTCCTAAGAAGATTTGCGCCAACTCTCTACCCCTCCCAGAAGTACCGGAAAAGTGACGTCAAAGTTGTCGAAATCACACTTTTAAGCAATTTTTGAATTATTTTACTGACCTTATTTGCAAACCGACCTAGACTCTTCTTTTTTTAGTTTGCCACGACTATCTTTTTAATAATAAAATTTTAAATGTCAATGGTTTAAACGAAACTTTCTCTAAATTATTAAACGTTTTCAAGACACCTAACTGTGACAGAAAACTGACAGATGTCGGCCATATTGAACTTTTTTATTTTTATCCGATTTAAACAAAAATTTTTATACATTTTTAGATTTTCTAACATTACTTAAATAGGACGCGAAATTGACAGATGTCAGTCTCCATCTTGCCACAGTTATGTGTCTTGGAAATGTTTCATTATTTACAAAAACTTGAAAAAAACAATGAAGTTCATTATGGCCGACGCAAGATGGCTACTGACATATGTCAATTTTGGGACAAAATTAGTTATTGTTAAAAACGCTTTATGTGCAAACAGGTTTGGTTTAAATCGGACTAATACTAACGAAGTTCAATAGGGCTGACGCAGGATGGCTAGTGACATGTCAATTTTGGGTCAAAACTAGATATTTTTAAAACCGCTTTATGTGTGTGTATAAATTATATATTGTTAAAAACGCTTTATGTGCAATAAAGTTTGGTTTAAATCGGACTAAAACCAACGAAATTGAATATGGCCGACTCTTAATGGCTACTGACATATGTCAATTTTGGGTAAAAAAATGGATATTGTTGAAAACTCTTTACGTACAATCAAAAGTTTTGTTTAAATCGGACAAAAAATTACGAAGTTCAATATGGCCGACGCAAGATGCAAACTGACATCTGTCAGTTTTCTGTGAAAGTTTCGTTTAAATCAGATAAGAAATAAAAAAGTTTAACATGGCGGATCCAAGATGGCAGTTCTATTTTGATGTTTAAAATTTTATTTTTAAAAAGGCAGTTATGACAAATTCAAAAAAGAAAATTAGATTTGGGTCGGTTTGCAAATAAGGTCAGTACAATAATTCAAAAATTGCACTTTTCGGGTACTTCTGGGAGGGGTAGGGAGTTTGCGCAATGATACAAAAATCTTCTTAGGACGAGTACTTCAACATATAAAAAAATCAGGAAATTAAACCGAATACAAATTTCCATTTAAAAAGGGCGATATCCTTTGATAAAAATCAGTCAAGTAGTTTTTGAGATATCAGCATACAGCCAGGCGCCACAACAAAAAATTTCAGAATTGTCAGAAAGATATATACAGAATATATTTACGTGTCGTGTCGAATTTCCTCGTGCACAATTTCGCATGTCTCTTATCTAAACCTCTTTGTAACATCTACATTATCGTGCTCCTCCAAAGAATTTGTTCGAGGACGAATAATTTTTGGTCTTCGTGGTGCTTCGACAATGTCAATAATTACGTGATCATTTTCATTCAGTGATCAAAAATAAATTTTATTCGATCATAACCATTTCTCTAAATACTAACAGTTTTTTTACCAAAAACAAATAAATTTTTAATAACTATTCCCAGACAGCACAACTCTGTCCCAAGGATGTCTAGCGGATAGAGTTTTCTGGACAATGCAGCAGTCCGTTGGACAACCAAATCTGTAGGAAATTTTGTCCAAGGCATATCGATTGGATAATACAATTGTCAAAACGTTGGACGGCTGTTGGACATCACAAAAAGTCCAAAAGCTTCAATATTTTGACTATTGTACCACTATACTAAATCTATTGGTTATCCAGTGGAACGAAATTCCGTCCAAAAGTTATCCATTGGCTATCCAAAAAGTATCTTTATGGTTCACTGTTGGAAAAAATTAATAATTACAATGTATATCCGTTGGTCTAATTTTCTTAGTACACTGGATACAATTATTTGTTCCAATGGATATCCAGTGGACAGTTTTGTCAAAAGCGGGGATATTTTCAATATATTAGTATATAGGTACCTATATATTTGAACTACTCCAACATCATAAGTCTGATTGTCAAACCTTGCGGATGGAGTTCCTAGCAAAGGATGGGTATTAAAATACTAAAATACCAATTAATCCAAAATAATGAAAAATACTTACTTAAATGATTCGGCTAGATATAAGAGAAATGTTATTGTTGGTAATAAATAAGAAAAAACATGATCCATTGGATATCCAAAACAGTTCGGATAAATGACTATATTTATCAATGTGCCAACTAGGCCAAGCCCAATTGACATAGATTTTTTGATAAATATTCAATGTTAAGTCAATGTATATTAAGTACATCACTGCTGGACACAAAATGAACGTCCGCCGGACAGAATTTATTTTTGGTCCGATGGATGAAAAATCGTTATCCATTGGATATCCAAAAACTAACTAAAAAAAAAAACAGTTTATTTTATGGATCAAAATTGGAAGTACTTTGGACTCAGTTTTTTTGTCATCCACTGTATCAGAAAAAACCTTTGTTCAATGCATGTAAAAAAGTCGACATCCGTGGTTTAAACTGAAGTTTGACCATTAACTATGAGTTGTAAAATTGCGCCTAAGGTAAAAACAGATGTTTCGATGAAACCAGGGTTGAGTATTTTTTGCAGGGCCGGTTTCTTAATAGCGAGTTAGCGATAACATGAGCAACATATATAACCTTATAAAAGTCTTTAGCTTAAAGGAGAGGGTAAGTTATTTTATGCCAGGGTTAACCTAAAAAAATACCTGCTTAAAACAGCAAAAAACTGGGATTTATAGCCCGAGTTAATTTAATTCTCTGGGTAACCAGCTATTGAGAAACCGGCCCTAAGTTGGAAGTAATAATGCACTAAAGCGTTTTAATAATGTTTATAATTACTTTGTTTATACGGGCCTCTTAAAGCGCTTTTATATAAGAATGGTTTGCAAATTTTGTCGTGTATAACACCACCGTTTTAAGCACTTAATCGATTTTATTTGAAAGCGATTTAAGGAAGCGGTTTATCGTTTAAAACCGATTTTCTGGTCGGTATATAAACACTTTAAACACGCTTTAGCGCATTGCTTCCAACTTAAAGACACTAATGTCCATTTACACCGCAGAGTTAAAACCAGAGGCGTTTTCTCGCGTTGAAATTATTTTGAAATATTATTTGAAACTATTTAGATGTGACGTCATTATTTAGAACCGAGAAAAAATGAGTAGTTCAAAACGCTGACGTAGTTTAGTGTAACCTCACTTTTTTTTCGTTTTTCTGTTTATTTTTTTGGTGTTTAAAATTAAAATGGATCAACTACTGTTTAATCTAACAAAACCTTCGAGTGTACGGCCCGTTTTAGTAGCATCGATGGCAAGCAATGGAAGCTACATGGATAGTGAAGTTTTTTTGATTTACTGTTATTTTAAGCCCAGAAAATCATATAAGACCACAGGGATACCATGAAGAATGGCTAACAAGATATCTAGAATACGATTTTTCATACATTTTCACGCAAAAACAAAAAAAAATCGGTTAAAACAAGAATGTAGAATTTTGACGTATCTTCTACGCACGCGTCAGTTTTGAAACTAGAGTGGATTCCGTTTCAAAATATTTTTAACCCGTTTCGATGTGACGTCACCGTTGCAACGCGAGAAAACAAATGTTTTAAACTTTTTAAAAACATTTTAAACAATTTCAACGCGAGAAAACGCCTCAGATTTAAATTTAAGATGCCGATTCATTTGCACCGTATTTTAAAACCGGATTTAAGGGTCGTTAAACCCGGTTTGGTTAACACCTCATTCGGCAAGGCTATTGGTCAGATTTTTGACGGAAAAATGTCAAAATTTAAGCAGCTATTGTTTTGTTTTCATACTTTTTGAGTGCGTTGGTGAAGTCAATGAATTTTAAAATAGAAAGACGCAAAGTTAATTTCAAGGCAGTAGCTAAACAAAAAAGGAAGTTAAAAAACCTTCATATCAGTTACTTCAACCGAAAAGAAACTAAAAGACAAAAGATCTCGGGGGAAAACAACGAAAATTCAAACTTGGATGAGCATCCCACAAGAACCACAGCGAAAGAGAAATGATGATTTTCGCTTTCGTCCTTTGTGTGTTCCTTGTTGGATCCTCATCCAAGTTGTTTTCCACCCGAGATCTTTCGATGTTTTGTCTTTTAGTTTCTTTTCGGTTGAGGTAACTGATATGGAGGTTTTTTAACTTCATGTTTTGCTTTAAGCGCCTTAGGAGCGTAAACCTATTGGAAATATTAACACGACAGGACGAACCCGTATTAGATAAGTACCAGTGCGGAACGATGCCTATTTATGAGTGATTCAAATTTGGAAATCAAAGTGTATGATGATGTTTAATGATATCTGGGGCGGGTGACCAGTAAAACAACTGACGAGCCCACGCTGGTTACCCAGGGCGAAACATCGTTTGATCACATCTCTTTTCGCTTTGGTTCTTTGTGTGTTCCTTATGGGATGCTCATCCAAGTTTGAATTTTCGTTGTTTTCCACCCTAGATCTTTTGACCTTTTGTTTTTTTTGCAGTAGCTAAAGTTACGACAGTCGTATCTAGAGTTACGACAGTCGTTTTTGGGATTGGGTTGCTTTTTCTGTGTTGTGTAGGGTTTACTGGGGTTTTCGCGACTGTCGTAATTTTAGCCACGTTATAATTTAAAGTGATTTTCCTATTGGTGAAAATGCTTTTTTATTGTAGTTTGTTCGTTTTGGAAAGTGGATAAAAGCAGTTTGTTGGCTGATTTTTGGAAGAGAGTGAAGAAACCGGTAGAAAAAAAAGATGTTTGCGCAAAGGTCAATGACCTGTGTTTTGTTTTTTTTTTGTTTTTTTGTATTTCTTTCGTTTTTTGAAGAATTGTGAGAAAGAAATATAATACGAAAAGTCGCTTGTTGCAAATATAAATCAAACAATACAAGAAATTTTTTTCTCACCATAAATGGGCTTTTAGTTGAGGCGCATAATTATGCATTCACAGCAGCTTCCAGTATTGCCAGAGTGTCTGCGACTTAACCTTAAATCTGGCCTGGTGCAAACAAATTTTCTTAAATTCGGATTGAAAATTAAATCAGGATTTAGCCAAATCTAGATTTAAAGAATTTACGGTGCAATTGGTCATAAATAAAGGACGTATAAACCCCGGAGAAAGCGATTTTATTTAAAACCGTCCTTATATAAAACCAGTTTTAGATGCGTATAAACGTAGTAACTTACTCTAAAATCAATTTTAAAGTGATAAACCCCTTTCTAGTTGTGTTTATACGACAACATTTTTAAACCGTCCTTATATAAAAGCGCTTTAAGAGGACCGTATAAACAAAGTGATTCTAAAATTAAACGGCAGACTGTAGCCAAATCACCAGTCTATATGTTTACACCTCGTAATGAAGTAATAATAATAATCAACAAATAATGTATCTACCTGTATTTAAACCAATTTGGTTGCGGTTTTAATTAATATGTTAGAGCTTCTCGAAAGTTTTCGAAACAGTTAGAATAAGAATCCATGTAAGTATCTCAATAATTAAAAATATATAGGTCGGGACTGTTTATGTATGTGTTGTTGATATTATTGTTCCTTATTTTGGAGTTTTTCTAAAACTTCTACCAAAATATCTACAGCTTTGTATAATACCAAATTGAAGAAGTAATATATCAAGAGTAATATGCATCTTTTATTAAATAGTTTTTTGATCTATCGAAAAGGCAATTTCGCAAAATTACAGCTGTAACTGCATTCAAATTTGTTTATATGTCATATAAAATATTTATATCTATATATCAGTGGCGGTCCCAGCCATTTGAAAAGGGGGGGGGGCGGTTTCGATACGAAAAAAAACTAAAATAAAAGCATATAGCTTTTATGAGGAACATATCAATATATGCAAACTAAACTTAGTAACTACAAGTGCGGATTTGACCTCAAATCTAGTGGGGGGGGATATAGTATCAACGGTATCATAGCGCCGCAGGCGAAATTTTATAATAAATTTTTTTGATTCAAAATTAGACTAAAATTGCAAATGTATCAATGGTTTCAAAGCGCAGCAGGCTTAAATCTTTTAAGAAAATGACACTACAAATGTCACTTTTAACACCAAATTAGACTCTAATACCGTAAATATCAAAGGTGTTATAGCGCCGCAATTTATGCCCTACTTTGGAAAAATATCGCCACACTTGTTCATTGCCATGTTATCAGGTATGTTTTGATTTAAGCTTTTGCCTACTTCTGAACAATATTGTTGCCAAATACTGACTTCTCCCAATAAAAGTTCAAGAATTTGTGTTTTGAATTAATCAAACAGTTTATCGTATCCAGAAACGACTTTAGTTAATTTTGCCTTGATTTTGGCTTCACGTTGTACAAAATTTGGTATGAATAAGTTCAGGTCAAAAATACTTTTTTATGTCCGAAATAATTTTGTCTTGTTAAATTAAATAGAAACTCTATAATACTGCTCTGTATTTCCAATAACGTGGTTTTCGCGGTAAGTACTTCATGCGTTTGTTTATTCTTGCTGTGACGAATTAAAGGTGAAACCGTCCCAAAATACTGTGGAGGAATGATGGAATGTCTTTAAAGCAGAGTTGGCTGCCCAGTGGATAACCGAAAAGTTTATTTTTTGGGTAAAACCCACTTTAAAAAAAAACACGTAGGGCTTTTTTAAAAGTGGATTTTTTTCATTATTAATAAAATCAATAAACTAAAATTACCAGTCGTTTGAATCTGATCGTAATATTCGTTAAACTTGACCAATTGCAAATCTTTTTCTAATCCCAAACAATTCCTTATTTTATTATTCCAAATAAGACCATGTCTTTCAGTGGATGCTGCACTAAGCTGGGCAACAATGCAAATTAGAAAAAAAAAACGATTCTGGTTCAGTATTTGCAGACTCTACTTTTATTACTGGATTCTAAAACCTCAGTCAGGTTTAGAGTTAATAACCTCGAAAAAAACGAACACTTGAATCGTATACTATCATGTCATACTAAGTAAGCAGGTACTTGCAGTGTAGTAAATACACAAAGTTAAGTATATAAAAAAGCGCTGGTCAAACTGAACAAACAAACTGTCGATTTCTGTATTCCACCTCCACCTATTTTTATGTCGTATTTTATAGTTGATATACGATCCCGAGAATAAGTCCTAATTTTAAAGAAGAACTACAATCTGTATATAATTTAAAAAGAAAACCAATCCAAACCCAATCAAACCTATTTGTAAAACCCAAAAAAGCCCAGCAGTTGGTTGGATTTAATATAAAAAAAATCGGGTTTTTTCCAACCCTGCTTTAAAGGAACGTTCTACAATTTCTCGTTTTTTCTCCAAAGACTTCAAGGTTAATAGCAGCATGTTTATTGTCTACTTTCTTCTGGAGCAAAGAAGGGGGGGGGGCGATCGCCCCCCGCTCTCCCCCCCCCCCCCTGGGACCGCCACTGTATATATTATATAAATTTTTTGTATATATTATAGTTTAGAATCTTCGATTTAGATAGCTTCTGGCAATAATGTCAAAAACCGTCAGAAAATCTGGCCCTTACAAAAAAATCTGACGATTTTTAAACACAAATTTACACTAACTGCTTTTTTGTCCGGACTTATTTGCTGGGGTTCCTTAAAATTTAGTTTTTTAATACTGTTCTAGTAATTAAAAAATATGTCAATTTTCTGGGCAGTTTTTATGAAAAACCTCTTTTTTATATTTAAAAATGCACCTATTTTATTAAGGCTATTTTCGTGTGTAAACAAACCTTTAAAACTTTTAACATACAAAACCATAGATAGTCATGGAATATGTCGCTGTCACTGTTCAGAAAAGTAACACAAATTCTGTTTCCTTTTACATATTGAGAATTTTCGACACTGTGGTCGCGATTCTTCAGAAACGACAGAAAATCTCACCCGTCAGAATTCTGGAAAGTGGCGATTTTAATGCGTCATTTTTTATTAACATTTTGTAAATTTAATATTTTAAAGATATTCTGTAGGACTAGTTTATGGCGGAGCTAAATTGTTACTACGCGTACCAATAAACGTTGAAAATTTTCACCATGTAAAAGGAAAGACAGAATTTGTGTGACTTTTCTGAATAGTGACAGCGAAATATTCCATGGCTATCTATGGTTTTGTTTTAAAGATTTGTTTACACATAAAAATATTTAAGGAATGTTAGCAAATAGTCCTTAAATGTAAACTTGTGTTTAAAAATCGCCAGATTTTTTGTAAGGGCGAGATTTTCTGACGGTTTTTGAAGAATCGCGACCAAAAAAATAAAAAGTTTGACCCGTGTTTAACTGGTTTGTTATTCTCGGGTTTGACTACGGTTTGATAACACCCTTTCCCCTTTTCATATGTTTTGAGTCCAATCATACCTGTTTGTTTTAATATGTGATTATTTATACATTTGACACCTCTTGTGTCAAATTTAACATTTTAATTTTTTGCCTAAAATGTTTCGTCATTTTAAATGTAACGCCTTTCCGCAGTACCACACATAAAGGCTTAAGGCACAATTACGCAGAGAAACTGGTTCGTCCAAAAGCTTGCGAAATTACTTGCGATCTTTTTCGGCAAACTTTTGCAGAACCTTTTCCACAAACTTTTGCTCGAACTTTTCCACAAACTTTTGGAAAGATTTTTGAACGAACTTTTGCTCGAGCAGGTCTCAAAATATTTTAGGTCTATCATTACTCACGAAAAAGGTGGAAATATACTATGTAATATATTTGTTACCTATATGTAGGGTTGCCATGTGTCCTTGCTTTCCAAAACGTTTCCAAACTATTTCGGAATTTTTTTTTTTTGAGGGGGTTAAGTTTAGAACCCTCTCCCCCTCCCTGTACTGTCATTCCTTACAAACTCCTTCTAATGCTATCCAAACCAACAATCGTGAAAAAATATGAGATGAATTTTATGAGCGAGTCATTTATTTTTGATTGTTTATTTTTAGCATTTTTGACATGAAAACGGCAAGAGATAAACCTTTTCGAGTGTGGTATTGCTGGGAAGGTCTTTGAAAAATATGTTAAAAATGATATAAGACACAGGGTGTTTTGCAAAGTTTTAAATTTTCTGTAGGGTTAAATTAAATCTTGATATCTTCCAATGTTCTGCAATTATTTTGAAAAATAAATACTTTTTGACACAGATATCACACGACCTCCCTTAATTAAAGATTCGTTTGTTAAATAAATTTTAAAAAAAAATTGACTAAATCAACGTCGTCGTTGTCCGCCCCGAACGCCCTTAAAATCCGGACATATTCGGGAAAATCCCGACGGATGGCATTTAAATATAATTAATGTGTTATTATTGTCTTCTAGATGGTCTGTCAAACATGAAAATCGACCCAGAACTTATGTTCGAGTGCCTTCTTTACATAAATGCATTTTACTACCCTATGTTCGCACCTTCAGATCTAATTATGGTGGTAAGCCAATAATAGAAAATGATTTGAAGATTTCTTTCCCTATTCAGTCTTTACTTGTTCTGGTTCTGACCCTTATTTATAGCAACTACACTCATCACGGAACTCTTTTTGAATTATATACCGGTTGGGCCATAAAAAACCGGACAAAATGTTTTTCGTTATAACTTTTAAACCATACCACCGATTTTAATGCAGCAAACTGTTCTTTGCAGGGAGTTGAGCAAGACTTTGATTAGAAATATTTTTTTCCGCCATCTTAAAATCTAAGATGGCGGACAGAAACAAACTTTACCCTTCAAAGAGCCTCGTTTTTTCTTATGTTACGGAAATTTTTTGGATTTTTTTATAAAGTCTTAAAAAAGCTTTGTTTCTGCCACGCAGAACGAGGTATGAATCATTTAAATCGGTTAAGTGGTTCCCAAAAAAAATTAAAAAATTTCAATCAGTGTTTTACGGATTATGCGATTGCCGTCTCAATTCTATCCGCATACATTTTTTCATAAATTCATTATTACTAAACCGATTTTGATGAAATAAAAAGGCTCGTGGCGAAAATCAATTGTTCTTTAACTACTGTTATTGAAATTTGTCGCCATTTTGAAATCCAAGATAACGGACAAAATCAAACTTGTCTCTTTAAAGAGGCTCGTTTATTTGTATGTTCTGTAAACTTTTAAATATATTTTTTTTAATTTGTACAGTAAGTTCTGCTTTCGCCACGCACACCAAATCAGTTTGATAGTTCTCCAAAAATTAATTTTTGTTTCCATCACTGTTTTATAGATTATACGATTGCCTTCTCAAATTGATACTCAACCGATCACTATCTAAATTTGTCGCCATTTTGAAACCCAAGATGGCGGATACAATTAAATTTATCTCTTCAAAGAAGCTCGTTTATGCTTAGTTTTCAAGCACCTAAAAATGCCCTTTCTCCAACGCGCATAGCTAGGTACGAATTATTAAATTCGGTTTAGTGGTTCTCCAAAAATTAATTTTTGTTTTAAGCGTTGTTTCCTCATAAACTCATTATTACTGAAACTGATTTTGATAAAATAAAAAACATCATGATAAGAATCGAGTTCTCTTTAAAGATCGCCATTGAAATTTGCCACCATTTAAAAAAGCCGCTCTTTTTTTTGTTGCGAGTAATTTTTTTACCCTTTTTAAATTAAAAATTAATTAAATTAATGCACACGGAATTGAGAAGGCAATCGTGTAATATAACAGTGGTGGAAACAAAAATTAATTTTCTGAGAACCACTAAACCGGTTTTAATGATTTATACCTCGTTGCACGTGGCGAAAGCAGAACTTTTCTACGAATAAAAAAAAATTAAAAAGTTTTCAGAAAATATAAATAAACGAAACTTTTTCAAGTTTGATTTTGTCCGCCATCTTGGATTTCAAGATGGCGGCAAATTTTAATAGCAGTGGGCAAAAAAAATCGATTTTCGCCATGATGCCTTTTATTTCATTGAAATCAGTTTTATAATAATGAATTTATAGGAAATGTATGCAGACAGAATTGAGACGGCAATCGCATAACCCAAAAAACACTGATTGAAATGTTTTTAATTTTTTTTTTGGGAACCACTTAACCGATTTTAATTATTCGTACCTCATTCTATGTGGTAGAAACAGAGCTTTTTTACGAATCCATAAAAAAATCCAAAAATCTTCCGTAACATAAGAATAAACGTGACTCTTGGAAGAGTAAAGTTTGTTTCTTTACGCCATTTTAGATTTTAAGATGGCGGACAAAAAATATTTTTACTCAAAGTCTTGCTCAATTCCCCGCGAACAGCAGTTTGTTGCATTAAAAGCGGTGGTATGGTTCGAAAGTTATAACGGAAAACATTTTGTCCGGTTTTTTATGGCTCACTCTATACAGACCGCTTCAAGCTACTGCGAACATAGGGCGGAAGAAGTCTAATTTGCCAGTGTACGTACATGCAGAGACACCGCACGCCTATCAGTGAAGCAACCAACACTCAGGCTTCCGATCGCCATTCGCTGCCGTTCGCCGTCGTTCGCCTTGTATTTAGTACGCCTCTAACCACGGTGCTGTGTGGAGCGTAGTCAATGAAACCGGAATTTGGTCAACAAATACGCAAATTTTTATAACGTAATTTTCTTATTTTTTGTCACTGATAAATAAGAGCGTTTTATTGTCAACTGCTCAGATTTATCAGTGACGACGTGTTACAATGAAAATAATAAGGAGAAACAAAATAAAAGCAAGTTCTCAAAATAAAATAATACATTCTAAAAACCAAAAAGATTCTCCCAGTCAAAAAAAAATTAAAGCAAATGTTCGAAAAGTCCTCCTTGCTCGGCTAGACAATATCCGAGCCTACTATAAAAACCCCTTCTAACGTTTCAAAGCATGTTAGGGGTGATAATTTGAAAAGCTTCTTCAAAAACAGATAGAAGTCATTAGGAGCAAGATCGGGAGATCGAGCTGGCCATAAAATAGTTCCCCGTGTACCTATAACCCGATTAGGAAATACATTATCAAGATATTCCCTAACAAAACCAACATTATGAGCGGAACCACCATCTTGTTGAAACCATGTTTCACCAAATCTTACACCTAACAACTGCCTAGCAGTTGGAATAATGTGCTGCTGCAGTAGATCCAAGTATCTAGAACCATTCAAATTGCAATTGCCGTTAATAAAAAATGGACCAATTACGTGTTCCCCTACAATACCCCCCCAAACATTTAGTTTTTGGGGATACTGTGTTCTTACGTCAAAATATAAATGCAAATTTTCCCTCGACCAATATCGAACGTGTGTTGGGTTATGACGATTTGACCATCTGCACTTTTTCGGCAACTTCGTAGACATCCATTTTTAGTTTTAAAAATGTATTATTTCAATTAAGAACTTACCCATCTGTTTCTCGAGCAAGGCAGAAATAAAACAAAATAATAAAAACAAAATGAATTTCCAAAAGATAACACTGTAGCGTGCTTCGAATCCACCTCGGTCGTACGGCACGCTTGAAGCGGTCTGTATATGGGTAATTCCACGTCAGATTTATAAGCTAATTTTTAATTCCTTCTAAAATTTTTTCTCGCACTCTTTATCGAAAAATAATCGACACGTATTTTTTCCCAAATAATTTTTTTTTAAGTTCTTTTGAAGTTTATAAAATTGAACATTTTTCAATCACCGATAACTTGTAAACTATTTGGTGTATGAAAAAAATTGTCGAATAATAAAAGTTGCGTTTTTGTATGCGCTCACCAACAAAATTTTTCAAATATTTTTTTTGTTTTTTAACTTGGAACAATTGATCTTTTGTTTTTTAGTTTCTTTTCGGTTGGAGTAACTGATTTGGAGGTTTGTTAACTTCTTTTTTGTTTTAATTGTCATAGGGGCATAATCCTACTGGAAATATTAACACGCCAGGACGAATTCGTATCAGGTAACTTGGATAAGTGCCAGTGCGGAACGATGCCTATTTGTGAGTGGTTCAAGGTTGGAAATCATAGTGTATGATGGTGTTTAATGATGTATAGTGGAGGGTGACCAGTGAAACTACTGATGAGCCCACACTGGTTACCCAGGGCGAAACATCGTTTAATCATTTCTCTTTTCGTTTTGATCTTTTGTATGTTCCTTGTGGGATGCTCATCCAAGTTTGAATTTTCGTTATTTCCACCCAAGATCTTTTGATCTTTTGTTTTTTAGTTTCTTTTCGGTTGGAGTAACTGATTTGGAGGTTTTTTAACTTCTTTTTTGTTTTAATTGTCTTAGGACCATAATCCTACTGGAAATATTAACACGCCAGGACGAATTCGTATCAGGTAACTTGGATAAGTGCCAGTGCGGAACGATGCCTATTTGTGAGTGGTTCAAGGTTGGAAATCATAGTGTATGATGGTGTTTAATGATGTATAGTGGAGGGTGACCAGTGAAACTACTGATGAGCCCACGCTGGTTATCCAGGGCGAAACATCGTTTAATCATTTCTCTTTTCGTTTTGATCTTTTGTGGGTTCCTTGTGGGATACTCATCCAAGTTTGAATTTTCGTTATTTCCACTCAAGATCTTTTATTTTTTTATGTAGAATCATGTTGGGAAGATTGTGTAAAAATTTCAGAGTGGCTCTCGAAATATTTTACGATATATAATTATACGATGCCCATCACAGGGCGTCTACTATCAAGTTGTTTCGCTACGCGCGGCTTAAATAGCCACGCTAATAATAGGTGATAACTCGATACCGAGTATGATTTTCCTCTATTCTGTATCGTCGCTATCTGTTGTGCGTTTTTTGATGGCTATGTTCGGCGCCATGATGCCCTATCATTTGCCGTGATCTCGAAATTGTTTATATCGATGTAAACCTTCATCATATTGCCTTTGAGAACGTCCTTGTACCTTTTTTGTTGACCTCTTTGATTTCTCTTTCCCTCCTTCAGTTGTCCATAAAATATCTGCTTTGGGAAGCGTGTTTCGGGCATGCGGATAACGTGACCAGTCCAACGAAGCTGGTGCTTGAAGATAAGAGCTTCTATACTAGTTGTTCTGGCTTCTTCTAAAACACCTATGTTTGTTCGTCGGTCTTGCCATTTGATTCTCAGGATTCGTCTTACAACAACTTTGGTGATATTTTTCTAGTCGTTTGATATGCCTTCTGTAGGTGGTCCACGTTTCGCATTCGTATGCTAGAGTTGGTATTATAACTGTGTTGTAGACACGAAGCTTGGTCTCCGCATTGACGTTTTGATTGTTGAAGACTCTCTTCGAAAGCCAACCGAACGCTGCGCTAGCACATTTTAGGCGATGCTGTATTTCTACGTCAATAGTTGCATTTGATGATAGGTGGCTCCCAAGGTATGAGTAATCTGCAGAGGATGGCAATTTATGGAAATGTTTGGAGCTTGGGAATTCGTACCTGGATCTGCTTGGTGAAGAATTTGCGTTTTGGCAAGATTGACCTCTAGGCCAATGCTTTTGTAGGCTTGGTTAAATGCGTTGATTACCAGCTGTAGACCTTCCTCTGTATCGGTCATAACGACGTTGTCATCGGCGTACTGTAGTTCGATTACCGAGGTCGTCAAGACCTTACTTTTTGCTGGCAGTCTGCCTAGGTTATATAGAATTTCCACACCCGGCGGTAGATGTTCCTTGGATGGGTATGAGATACTATAACGGCTCCGCCCTTGCATTTGCATTGCATTGGCCTTGCCCAGGGCCACCCCTGATTTTTTGGAACCAGAGGATAAGTTGTGCAATCTTTGCAGGATAAAGATTGGAAAAATGAGTGATATTCATGAGTACATGTTCAGTGTCCGTCGCTATGTCGTTCATTATTTTTAATTCACACGTTCATTATATTGCGTCTGGAGGCGTTTTCTTGCCTTTTTAAATTTTGTTTTTTTTCTAAAGACTGTTTATACTTTTTCAGATTAGAATGGGAACTCAAAAATTACATGGTGTTTTGCCAGACGAAAATTGCAAACTTATTGTTTCAGCCCGGATTTTAAAATAGTGAGTTTTTTGAAATCAGAGACAAAATGCACTCAAAATAAATGCGTACGATTGCAAAAATAACTGTGACAAAAATTTTTTAACGAACAATCGATATACACAGCATGACTCCTGTAAATTTCGATAATATGTGTGCATGTTATGTAAATAGCAATAAATAACATTAAGAAGATTATTAATGCATCAATTATTTAAAGAAAAACCAGTGTGAAATCCAGATTGCAAAGATAATATGGAATAATCCAGTCATTACGTATCTCTGAACTCTCGAGTCCAGGCGCGCGCTGCGTGGAGCGAAACGCAGGCCTATTATAATTGAAATATCTCGTAAAGTATTTCTAGATCCACTCTGAAATTTTTACAGAATCTTCCCAACATGATTCTAAATATTTACAAAGAAAAAAAAACAAAAAGATAGAATACAATAGTTAAATAACAAAAAAAAAACAAAAATTTTTCCGGTGAGTTCATACAAAAGCGCAACTTTTATTATACGACAATTTTTTTCATACATCGAATAGTTTACGAGTTATCAGTAAAAAATGTTGAATTTCATAAACTTCAAAGTTCAAAAAATCGTAACTTGAAAAAAAAATATTACTTTGAAAAAAAAATACGTGTCGATTATTTTTCGCTAAAGTGTGTGAGAAAAAATTTTCGAAGAAATTAAAAATCGGGTTGTAAATCTGACGTGGAATGACCCATATACATTTTTTTTTATGTCGTTTTGTTTACGGGGTATGGCAAAAAATATGTATTTTTTAAATAGGACACACTGTATAGTTTGACATTTTTGAGTTCTAAAAAAATTATCTTTTTGACAATACCACACACTCATACTCTATTTCTTATGGTTTCCAAGATAGACCCAAGCAGCATTTTTCTGACTTCCGACTAATTACAACCTAACATGACGTCGGTTTTGGCGCAAATTTAGGTCGGCAGTTGGTTTGTCCATCAAACAACGTATTTTTTACCAAGACCTGACGTCGCCAACAACTAGTGCATCAGTTGTGACGTCGATACTTACCAAAACTGACGTAGTCAAATGTTGGTGATACTCGCTACTTATCAGCGACGTAAATTACCGTTAATTTCGGCGACGTAATTTTTAGAATAAAATTTAAGGTCAGGCCAAAGTGAAAACGGACGTCAATAAATTTAGTTGTTGCCAAGATTTTCTGTAAATGACAACACTGCAAATACGAAAGTATTTTATAAATATACTTTACATGGACTTATGTTATAATAGAAAGTTTAAAATTTTCTCTTGTATAGTTTACAAAATAATCTTATAGGCCAGTCACCTCGGGACATCCGGTATAACGTCCAATGCATGAGACGTTATATTTAGTATGAGTTTTAAAGTAGAATTGTAATAAAATTGACGTTGCCAAACTTTTATTTATTAGATGTAACTATTCCGAGATCCACCGACGTGGGTGCGTGACCTACAATTATATTACAATATTCTAGGTCGGGTCGTTCTACAAGGCAACGTCGCAGGAGCTGTTCTTGTCCGAATAGGTAAATAATGATTAGAAATTTGGTCGGCGCCCGAAACGCCATTTTAAACGTTTAGCATCGATGTGCCATTACAACAGTACATTTTATTTTTTAATTTTAAAAGCTTGATATGTAAATTAACTCATTTGTTGGCAACTAAAATGCATTTTTTAAATGCCTATAATGTTTTACTATAAGAAACGGGCTTCCTTATAAAGATTTTATTTTTAGGTTAATTTTTTTCAAAATTAATTTCTTAATATTTTTGAATTATTTTTGTGGGTTTGTTTTTTTAATGTCTATTTTAATTATATTTATCAGTAAACTGACCTTCTTTGGAAGATTTGCATCCATAGAATGTGTAAAACTAACTTTTTTTCAGTTACCTACAATAACTAAGATAATAATTATTGTCATCCACAGTTCATTGGGATGTGTTTGTTTAGAAAAAGTTTTTACCTAATAAGTTTAAACTTGGTGTGCACAGTAAAACTTTGGGTCGTGGGTCTACGTAATTTGACGTAATATTTGACCAAAACATTGTGCAGCACCCGACGTCGAAACGACTCGAATTTTGATTCCCCACTTAGGTGCTAAATCGAGTCCTCAGGAAGACTGATGGACGTCGGAGCCGACGTCAGGTATTTCTTGCCCTACGTGACCATAACGTAATATAACGTCCAAATGCTTGTTGGGGAGGCATTTAAACATGCATGGAATTGTTGTCTATGCCCTGTTTTATGGGGAATATTTGAATGAATATCGAAGTTTTCCATACAGATTTAGATAAAAATATCTTGATTATCGTAAAAGATAGATCCTACTGTAAAATATACAGGGTGTCCTATTTAAAAAAAAAAATTGCCATACCTCGTAAACTAAACGACAAAATCCAAGATAGCACGATTAAAGGAAATTAAAAGTCTCAGTTGACGTGTTTTTGAATTTTTTTATTCAACCAAATTCTAACCTGCTAGAAGCACCGTTCCGTTTAAAGAATCCACCCTATATATATAAATATAAAAAGTACATCACTGGAATGGGATGAAATTCTGTTGGATCATTTTTAACTATCGAAATATTTTTGTTAATTTTTGTTCCTGAATTGTAAATTTTTTTAAGGAAGAACAAAACGTCATCCTTGTCCAACTTTCCGTTTTCATTTTGGTGAATTGTTTTCATTTATTTTTGTTTATTGAGGTTTTTGTGTGCTTTAACATGATTTTGATTTTTTTAACCTCTTTTAAGGGGAGGGGGAGAGTCAAAGGCCTAATAAATGTACCCAAAATAGTAGTTTTTACAACTAGTCATTAAACTATAAACATAATTCATATATTAAATAATAAAGTATGTCCAAAGATAGGTACATCAAATATTTTGCTAGGCAACAAATTTTATTTTTTTTAAAGGTCGTGGGTGAAGATAGAGTTTATGCACTTTAGAGATTAAGTATGTAGGTTAATTCCTCTTTTTAGGGACTAAAGTGAAAATTAAAAAAAATATAATCCACAAGGGATTAAAAGTAAATTTAATCCCTCGGGGATTAAAAAAAATTAATCCCTGGAAAATTATAATTAAATTCATAGCCAGTCAAGCCAAACAGCACTTGCTCTTAGCACCCTTTCTGGTAAAGCATCTTTTAATCCCTTCCAAACCTTTCGCCGCGGAATTTAAAGTCGTACTTTAGTCCCTAGGTTTATAATGTACTATTTTCGATTGTTTATGATTAAAACGGAGCCAAAATGTTTTTTGAGAAATTTTCTTAGGTCGTAAATAAAAAGTAGGACCACAATATCTCTCTCTCTCTCTCTCTCTCTCTTCTCATTTGATTACCGTCACTTTTTGAGTCCCGTAGGCACTATTAACTAAATCGGACGGGTCATCAACTACTTTCGTAGTCTACCGACTTAGGGAGTGTGTATCTAGGTCCGCCTCTACGTGATATCCGATCCCATCCGGCCTGGATACCGGCGTGAATAGAGGGGTAGGGCCTAAGATACATTTTACACTTATTTTCCCTGGGTTCCCCCCTTGCTCCGCTCATCAAATCGGTCTGATGAGCACCCCCTGGGAAGGCAGTTTTCTTTTCCTAGAAGGATTTAATTTAGCCTAAACCCCTTTGTCGGGGCTAGGGATCTTTAACGTGCTCCACTATCCATATATGGATCACACGGGACCTTCCTCTTAACGTCCTCTTCGAGGGACGGTATGAAATCGAATTAGCCCGCCTTTTAGCTAACTCGGACTACTTCGCTTCATACTGCGTTTTGCCTTAATCTTACAAAATTCTGTAATTTTATAAGAAAAAGTCCAAGCAGACTACCTGATGCACGACTCGGGGCTTGAACCCGGCATCTCCTGCTTGAAAGTCGCGGCGTTAACCCCGACACCAAGCAGGCAGGTCAGGACCACAATATAACCTTTGAGAATTTTAAGACATCTTTTCGCGACCGATGTTTTCGAAAGCACATTTTGAAAACATACGTCACCGTTTCAACCGCAATGTCACCGTTTCGAACCATAACCACTGATCTGCAAAATGACAATTATTGAGTGACATTAATCAGCTGTGTTTGTGTGGCTTGTCGTTTTTTGGATTTGGAAGGTTTTTTTTTGTGATTTTTCGAAATGAATGTCCTAGATTCACAAGTGAGCCTTTTTTTTGTCGCCGCTAGATAACCTTGACCTATTTTCATTCAATCAATTCAATCCTTTGAAATGTTTTGAACCGTGACGTCACCGTTTCGTCGCCAAAATAACATTTTACGCACGTCTTTAGTATGAAATTGTTTTTAACTATAATAATTCGGGTTTTCATAAACTACCATATCTCTACATATTATAAGAACTACTATACTTAATGATTAGCCTAGTATTAAAATGATGACAAATTAAACTAATCACTTCTCTTATGTCTTTTTAAGTTTCTCTTATACACAGTTTGGTTCCTCTCGACAAAGTGTCCAACAGTAGTCCGCTAACATTGAAACATTCCGCTTCCCTTGTTCTCCATGTTCTCCAATTTTCAGGGAAGTAGTCTAAGTGACTGTAGAAAATGTATTTTTAAGAACATATTACATCCCATATTTTCATATGATTGTAGAAGTTTGTTTACAATCTCTGGATAATTTTCTGCTCTATTGTATCCTAAGAATTTGGTCACCACCATGCCTCTTTTTCTTTTCCCTCAAGCACGGCGTCAAATCCCGAATACACCAAAAGCTTTCTTATTTGGGGTCCCACAAGAATTCCCTCTTTAATCTTGGCTTCAGTCATTCTGGGAAATTTTTGTTTTATGAGATTGAAGGCAGGAAGATCTATATTCATAGCTTTAACGAAGTTTTTAAATAAGCCGCCAAGTTTATATGTAACGACTGAAGTAATATTTTATTTGAAGGAACTAATGGATTGTTCATAATATTTTTCACTCCCACTTTGTGGCCAATTTCTTTTATAGTCATCCTTTTTAGCTCGGCTATCCAGTTCGCATAGAAAACAGCAGTATTTTGTATACCCCAACTGCATGCTAAGTAAAACAGCTACTACCTTCAAATCTGCACAGCGCCAACCATATTTGTTATATTGCACAGTTTCCAACAATAGCTTCATATTGAGAGTAGATTAACAATACTTTAAACATAAAAGAGTAATACCTCTCATTACCAAAATTAAAATACACACACAAAAATCACTCTCTCATGCGTCAGATTTATAGTTCGTAGACAGGTATTCTGCCTGTATCATGTAAATCAGGCTTCGTAAAATATTTTAAACGATGTATTTGCGTCGAGCAGTTCAAAATCTATAAGACTGAGCTTTTTTTATTGCCGACCTTTTTTTCGTGTTGAATAGAGGCCCTCTATACATTTGACAGTTATTGTTTTGACAGAGGTGGGCAACTCATATTGCCTTCTCTTTCTATTTTTTTTTTCATATTTGCATGTAAAACGGATTTTATGAAATGGACTGATGTTTTGTTGTCTCTTTTTATAATTTCTCCAGAGTTTTTGAAAGATTGATAGTAAAATATGTCAAGCTTTTACAAAAAAAAAAACAAAAACAAACAGTGAATACACACGGTAAATATTAAAAATGTAAATAATAGGTAAAATATAAAGACTCCGATGATCTATATTTTTGTTACTCTTTTTCTTACAATAAAATATGAAAACATAATGTGTTATTTATTAACGAAGTACATGCTAAATGCGTATGTTTGACCCATATATGTATGCGCTTAAATATACGCCCTTGCAATGCTTTCGGCGTGCACAACTTTGTAAGCAGGATGTCCTATATATATGCATATACCTTTCTCTTTTACTCTTTTATGACTCTTATTGTCTCTTTCTGGCGTCAAAACTTAGCGGTTCCGCACATGCGCGGCCATCGTCATCGGTTAAGACAGCTGTGCAGTTGTCCAAATTTTTCTATATGTTTACGTTTTTACAAAATCAGTATTTTCTATTTTTAAATAAATAAATATATGAATAGAAATAATTTTTAGGTATTTTCACTTGTTTTCCTTCAAATTTTAAGAAAAAATAGCTACCAACCTGTGGAACTTCACTTTTGTTGTTTGGCGGCATCCACAAACACAGCACGACTTTATGCGGCATCTTAAGCATCCAAGACATCTTAAGCTCCAAGATATAAACAGTTTTTATTATAACTCCTAAAAACTTTCGCGTAACCAAAGATTCAAAATATCACAATAAAAAAAATTGCATAAACAAAAACGCGGAAAAAGACTATATGTGATCAAAACAAATCAACAAAAATGGCGTCTCGTCCGAATGGCGAAGAAGAAGGTCGCGAAACCGGTCGCCTCGTAAAATTTTCGCGCATGTGCATAGTCGCGGAGCTAAGACGGCTCCATGGCCTGCTAGATTTTCGATCTTGCTTACAAGTTTGGCCTGGGAAAGGCCTATATTTAACCTCATACATATATGGTTTGTACCTACTGCTTGTAGCTCACTAGACATCGCGACACATAAAATGCATACGCCTATTTTATATGCCATATGTCCTTTACGATTTAGCAACCTTTTCTGTCACAAAATGTCAAAAGTCCACTCATTGTCATGTTTTGTTGTGACAGTCTTGTCCAACTCGAAAATGCCATGACAGCTATCGGAATTCGATAAATTCCAAATTTTAGCAAAATTAGATGGAGGTTGGTCTGTTCGTCGGGTCGTCGATCATTCTGGACGAGACGCAAGTCCACTATAGTACGACTAAAAACAAAATACGAAGAAGAAGGAACTGTCCGACGAAAGGAAGGAACTAGCTTGACCAAAGTCAGCATACCCCAACAGGATCAGCAATTCACTAATTGATGAAGAACACCCATTTGCCACGGCCAAAGAACAGTTCATCTTCCTGGTACAGTAAGAACTGCACCAATCATGTAAATCAGGCTTCGTAAAAAAATTTTTTATTAAGTAAACTTTATAACTGTGGTGTTAGAGGAGAACTTTTAGACTTTATAGCGACGTTTCTTAAAAATAGACATTTAAGAGTAAAGATGGAAGGGAAATTTTCAAAGGAGTACAAATGCGACACGGGTGTACCTCAGGGGTCTGTTTTGGGACCGCTGTTATTTTTGTTGTACATAAATGATCTTGCTCAACATAATAAACTGGGTTTCTGCACTATTTTTGCTGATGACACAACTATAATTATATCAGCAACTTCCTTAATAGAACTTGAAAATCTAATAAGTCAAGTAGTGTCTGGTTTTTTAGATTGGTGTTTCAAAAACAAGCTTATTTTAAATGCAAGTAAAACAGAAATTGTTTATTTTTCAAAAAGGCGAGCAAGACCAGAATTTGATTTAGCAAAAAATATTAAATTTACAAAGTCTGTTAAATTCTTGGGTACATATACTGATGAGAATCTATGCTGGGATCTTCAGATTGATTATATTTGTAAAAAACTTGTAGGTACATGCTATGCAATACGCCAACTTAAAAACTTTGTTACAACCAAAGACCTACTCACTGTTTATTACACATTAGGCTACTCATATTTAAGTTATAACATACTTGCATGGGGAGATTCCTCAACTGTAAGTAGGGTCTTCATTCTACAAAAGAGATTAGTGAGAACTATATTTAATATAAATCCTAGGGAATCCTGCAAAAACTATTTTATTAAAAATAATATCTTAACAGTCTACGGTATATATATATATAAAGCAATAAAATATGCTAGGTCAAAAATAAACAACTCTCCATCTCAGTTTACAAAAGTCTCTGATATCCACGAGCACAATACTCGAAATGGTCAACTTTTGCGCTTGCCAAAACATCAAAATTCATTTTTTAAGAAGTCTCCATACTACATAGCCATTAAATATTACAATACCTTACCAAATGATTTAAAATCTATAGTTAAGGACAGTATGTTTTATAAAGAAATTAAGAAATATTTAGTGGCGAAAGCTTTTTATTCATATAATGAATACTTAAAACAATAGCGCTTTTTTTCCCCTAATATTTTCGTTCTTCGTCACTTCTGCTTCTCTTGTATTTTTTTTAAATAATTACTGTGTAGGTGTTTATGAAATTAAAAAAAAACTCTTGTTATGTGTATTTAATTATACGAAAAAATAATTATGTTTCTTAAGCATGTAACTGTTAGTGCTGACTTTAAAAAGTGTATTAGTCTATTTACTCATTTACAATTATGACACGGGCACCCTGTGCTTAAAATTTAAAATATAAGTTTGACATGTATATTCTATAACATTTATAGGCCAAAGTACAGAATAAATTGAAATGAAATGAAAAAATAGGGATAAAGAAGTCGAAGCTGGGATGTCGTGTTGCAGCTAAAAAGATACGGCTAAGTGCTTTTACCGATGAAAAAATGTTTAATCCCATCGGGAACGTATGGTGCCTCATTGCAAAAAGTTATCAAAATATAATATTCTTCCAAGGAATGCTGACCATTTTTATGGAGCTAATAGTTAGAGCTTATGAAGAGATCGTTGAAGGAAAATCAAATTTATTTGAAAATGTAGATTCCATGCCAAGGCGTTTAGAAAAAATTATTTAAGCAAATTTGTTTTTTAATATTTGGTTGTTTATAAAACTGATCCTGTTGATGTGTATTGACCTTGCTTAACCCAAAGCCTTCCAGTTCTTTTTTCTTCGTATTTTCCTTTTAGTCGCGCTATAGTGGACTTATTTCGTCCATTTTGACCGGCTATTTGACAAAGGGGCCAACGTTCTTCTAGTTCTGCCAAAATTTGATTGAATTGCTTTCCTTATAATAAAAATTTTGTTTTAAAAGTGTTTTATCTTTTTTTTATATATTTCGTAACAGTAACCTTAGAACTATAGAACCAGTAAATATCGGCCAAATTACTTTCAGTCTCCTTAACAAAATTTGTTTATGTCGTCTAAAGGTGTTAACCTACAAGTCGGTAACAATAAGCAAGTAAAAATTTTTATGTGTCGGGATGTGTACCTCGCAAATTCGGCTATTTTTTATTAATTTTCCAGCTTGGTAAATGCATGTTTTCTTTTCACTTTTCCTGAGTTTCTTTCTCCGTTGTACAAAGGAACAATACAAATTCGTTGATGCACGTATTTTTACAGTTTTTGATACAGCAAAATTCAATTTTTAAACCTCACGTTTATTAATCAAAAATCTGACAGTGATAAAGTTATTTATTGTAAACTGTCAAATCCAGTTGCTCACCTCTGGTAAAACAATAACTGTCAAAAATCGTATACAGGGCCTCTAGTGTTGAATAGTGTCGACATCGACACAGCTAAAAAACAAGTTAACTCCTACCGCCTCAGTGCCCTTTAGCCTACTGTCGCTGCCATTTTTATAACCGAATCTTCTGTCAGTTAGGTGTCAATGTCACCTATAGTGGATCAAAGGATACTTAACTGGCTTTTTAGTTGAGAACGGTGTTGTCTGGCTTCATATACACTCGCATTCCCAATTCAAACGGACCAGTTTTTTGACACTGTCAGCTTCTGTATTTAAATAAAATTAGTTCGGAGAATTGGGAACGAGCAGCGGCTTTGTAAGGTCTTCAGGACAGCTTTAATTTTATTTTTTTTTTAAATCTAGCTGCTTCTGCCGTATGAAAAGCAAAATAACTACCACGTACTACTAAATAACGTTATAAATACATTTTTAACAGAAGCTTAATGCCTAACATAATCTGTATAAAGCAGCTACACAGCTACATTCGTTTCACTAGCGCAGGACTGGGATTAAAGACCATTTTAAGAATACCCTAATGTATCCAGTCAAAAAATTAAAATTATTGAATTTTTAAAATACATTAGTGTTTAGCTGCAAACCATATTTTGATTTAAAAAAATTATTTTGCAGTGTATTTTAAATTATGTAGTATACCTAGAAAAAAGATTGATACGTCATCAAGCAATAAAAAAATATTAGGTAATACTTACCTGAAAAAATATTATTACTTTGAAGCTTTCGCGGCTTGCAACACGTTAAAACTTCCGGCGCTTTTGCACATAACGGAGGCACCTGACCAGGCCTACTGGCTTAATTTATGTTTGCTTCAGACCCAGTTATCTGTACATCAAGTAGTATTAAGTATATAAATTTATAGTTTGCACAATAAGTAGTCAATCAAAATTATGATTGTTTTCCACAAACCAAAACTACACTTTTATGCACTCGACGCGCGTTTCGCTAACAACGTTAGCATCATTAGGAGACGATAAATAATGAACTAAATTAATCTACGCTCTATCTTATATACAATCCTTTAGTGGGCGGAGATAAGACTAATAATTTGTGATTGATCACGATTTTTAATCCTATCTCCCCTCAACCAAAGAATAAAGTGTACTAAACGGGATGGGTCCTCTATCTTTATTTAAACTATTTCTGGATTTAATGATTTCCATACTTTCATATGCATTCAAAAGTCTTTTGTGTGGTACACTTTTTAGAAGTTTTAGGTTATCTAATGTGAATCTATGATTGTTTTTAAAAGCATGCTCGGCCACACTTGACTTTTCTGTTCTTCCATATTTTAAGTGTGCTAAATGTTCTTTAAAACGTGTTTGAATAGAGCGTCTCGTTTGGCCAACATATTTTTTGTCACAATCCATGCAACTAATTTCGTAAATTCCACTTTTTTCTAGAACTGTAGTTTTATCCTTGGGATTTCCTAGTAAGCTTCTTATTGTGTTACCGGATTGATATACTAATTTAAGACCGGTGTTATTAAATACTTTGTGTAATCCTTTCGTATAATTAGGATTATAAGGAATTGATACAAACTTTGAGTCGCAGGTATCTTTTTGTCTGAAAAAGGTAGAATTCCGAAAGGTCTTTTGAAAAGAATGTCTATTTATCAGCTTATTTATTAAGCCTTCGTCATAACCGTTTTCGCCAGCTATATTCCTAATCCTATTCTTTTCTGCTTCAAATCTTTCTTTGTTTAAGGGGAAATTTACTAATCTATATGTTAAAAAAAGTGCAAACTTGCAAGCTTATGTTGTAAGCAATGAAAAGAGTCATTTGGAATATACCTGTTGGTGGCCGTGCCTTTTCTGTATAGGTCAAAGTCCAATTTATTTTTATTTCTTATAACTAAAGTGTCTAGAAATGGCAGTGTACCGTTGTTCTCTGTTTCATAAGTAAATTTAATAGTGGGAAATTTGTTATTTATTTTTTCCATAAAATTTTCAACACTAGTTACTTTAGTGTTGAATACTGCAAACACATCGTCTACATACCTGAACCATACTCTGGGGAAATAATCAAATTCTTTACTTATATCTGATTCAAATTTGCTCATAAATAGGTTTGCGATAAAAGGTGATAAACTATTACCCATTGTGGTTCCTTCTAATTGCTGGTAGTAGTTATTTTTATATTGAAAGTAATTTTGATTCATGCAGAGTTTTGTTAAAGATAGGTATTCTAAAGTCTGTTTGTCTTCTAGATTGTTTTTTCTTAGTAGTTCCTCCAGGTATTGTAAGGTATTGGGGACCGGCACACTAGGGAACAACGAACTAACATCAAACGAGATTAAAATTTCACCTTCTTGGAGTGAAATATCTTTAACTTTGTTGATAAATTCAAGGGAAGCAATCCCACTATGCCGAAACTGTATTGTCTTCCGAAAATCCACAAGCCTGGAAAATCGGTTAGACCTATAGTTCTGCTGTAGGATCACCTACTTACAACATTTCGAAATGGCTAGCAAACGAGTTTGAAAATTTACCGATAAAGGAAAAAGGTTTTTCTGTTCAAAATTCCCTTGAATTTATCAACAAAGTTAAAGATATTTCACTCCAAGAAGGTGAAATTTTAATCTCGTTTGATGTTAGTTCGTTGTTCCCTAGTGTGCCGGTCCCCAATACCTTACAATACCTGGAGGAACTACTAAGAAAAAACAATCTAGAAGACAAACAGACTTTAGAATACCTATCTTTAACAAAACTCTGCATGAATCAAAATTACTTTCAATATAAAAATAACTACTACCAGCAATTAGAAGGAACCACAATGGGTAATAGTTTATCACCTTTTATCGCAAACCTATTTATGAGCAAATTTGAATCAGATATAAGTAAAGAATTTGATTATTTCCCCAGAGTATGGTTCAGGTATGTAGACGATGTGTTTGCAGTATTCAACACTAAAGTAATTAGTGTTGAAAATTTTATGGAAAAAATAAATAACAAATTTCCCACTATTAAATTTACTTATGAAACAGAGAACAACGGTACACTGCCATTTCTAGACACTTTAGTTATAAGAAATAAAAATAAATTGGACTTTGACCTATACAGAAAAGGCACGGCCACCAACAGGTATATTCCAAATGACTCTTTTCATTGCTTACAACATAAGCTTGCAAGTTTGCACTTTTTAACATATAGATTAGTAAATTTCCCCTTAAACAAAGAAAGATTTGAAGCAGAAAAGAATAGGATTAGGAATATAGCTGGCGAAAACGGTTATGACGAAGGCTTAATAAATAAGCTGATAAATAGACATTCTTTTCAAAAGACCTTTCGGAATTCTACCTTTTTCAGACAAAAAGATACCTGCGACTCAAAGTTTGTATCAATTCCTTATAATCCTAATTATACGAAAGGATTACACAAAGTATTTAATAACACCGGTCTTAAATTAGTATATCAATCCGGTAACACAATAAGAAGCTTACTAGGAAATCCCAAGGATAAAACTACAGTTCTAGAAAAAAGTGGAATTTACGAAATTAGTTGCATGGATTGTGACAAAAAATATGTTGGCCAAACGAGACGCTCTATTCAAACACGTTTTAAAGAACATTTAGCACACTTAAAATACGGAAGAACAGAAAAGTCAAGTGTGGCCGAGCATGCTTTTGAAAACAATCATAGATTCACATTAGATAACCTAAAATTTCTAAAAAGTGTACCAAACAAAAGACTTGAATGCATATGAAAGTATGGAAATCATTAAATCCAGAAATAGTTTAAATAAAGATAGAGGACCCATCCCGTTTAGTACACTTTATTCTTTGGTTGAGGGGAGATAGGATTAAAAATTGTGATCAATCACAAATTATTAGTCTTATCTCCGCCCACTAAAGGATTGTATATAAGATAGAGCGTAGATTAATTTAGTTCATTGTTTATCGTCTCCTGATGATGCTAACGTTGTTAGCGAAACGCGCGTCGAGTGCAAAAAAGTGTAGTTTTGGTTTGTGGAAAACAATCATAATTTTGTTTTAGTGCAACCAAAGGTTCCAAATTCCCAACACCCCAAAGTATATAAATTTTTTGGAAAAAATGCAAAAACTAACCTAGTTAATATATTATCTACAATTAAAAAAGGCTATTCCAAATTTTATGAAAAGTTATTTCCTTAGACTTAATTTTATCCCCACTTTTTTTTTATAAATAATTAAATGCACCAAAAGACGAACAGGTACTTAAAGTCACTTGCAGACACAATAAATATGCAAATTTAACAGTATTAAAGTGAACTATCACTATGGCCGACCTAGTCCGCTTCGTTCTTCTACCCTAATGGTACCTACTGATGCCCCATGTCGTCGCGACATAAAAAAGTAGTGACGCCAAACCAAAAAGTATGACCAATCTATATAACTATAAGATAATATAATGACCTAAGGATCGCAAAATGCCTAACAATAATAACTTGGAAAAACAAAAAAATAATTTAAGACAGGGTTGGTCCGAAAAATCTATTGCGCAAGCCTGACGCAGTTGACTCGCACCCAGAAGTTTTTATCTGCATTCTTTTCAGGCTAACTTGATTGCGAGTTATAATCGGTACGGCTTTTTTTTCGGAAAACGCAAGGGCAGGGCCGTTATACAGGGTGTTCCAAATTCGATGCTCACCATGGGGATCTCCTGAACGGTAGGAGTTACGAAAAGGTTTAAATTAGGGCAAAGTTGCGCAATTTGACGCTTTGCTCAAAACCAAAAAAAAGTTTACAAATTCTGGGTAGTTTCGGAGAGGCGAAAAAAACCGAAATCTTTATTTTTAGTTTTTATTTTTCTGCGCCCTTATTCTTAAAGCTGTCAAAAAACGCTTAAAACTTTCTACATACACTTTTTTAAGATCTACCTAATGAGAGGTTCGTTTTCGAAATTTGACATTTCAGTGTGACAGAAGCACTGTCAAGTTCATTTTTTTTATGGACACATGCTTTTTTTTCCTGCCGTTTGGTTCATAAAGGATTATGACAAGTACCTGACGTTTTGAGTTAATTAACCATCATCAGCCTAAATTCAAAGATTAAAAAACAAAGAAAAAATGTATTTGTAAAATATTAGGTAGTTATTTTGTTATAAAAAAATGTAAAAAAAACTGTCATTTCTAAAGTGATAAAAAAAGTACGGCAATCGGGTTTCCAAAATATCTAGAATAAGTTAAAAGCAAAACTTAGAGAGAAAGAAAGAGAACACCTGAAATTCTGAAATCCAAGATTTCGGTAAAAAGGTATTTTTCAACCTTCTCGAAAATATTTTATGTGCGTCACTGTAATAAATTAATTTTAATAAATTATCACCTTTTGAAATCTGTTTAGAATTAAAAAAGTGATGAATTTCCGCCATTTTGAATTTTTACGCCATATTAATCATGACATTAATAACGTCAAATTTAAATTTTTATAAAAATTACTGTATTTTATTGTATACTCATGCCAATCGTTTTTCCTTTGTTTCAGAATTGGTGACAATATTTGCAATTTTGATGACCTGTGTGACCTACGCAACAATTTTGTACACATTTATACTTCAGGATCCGGTGTTAAAGTTGGAAAACGTGTTATGTTCCATATCGATAATGCTCACCACTTCCGAACTCTTTTTCGGATTTTTATACTTTTTACCTTGTTTTACAAAACCAGAGTATTAAAGTTTAGGTTTTATAGATTTCTTGCGTTTTATGGTAGTTGCATTACTTACTACGTTTATACGCGTCTAAAAGCGCTTTTATATAAGGACGGTTTTAAATAAAATCGCTTTCTCCGAGGGTTTATACGTCCTTCATTAAATGTCATTAAATATGTCACTCACTCACTGCTAAACACTGCCAGTAAAATTATTGAAAAAATTGTTAAAAGCAAGCTTACAAATTCAAATTTAAAAAAATTATCAGGAAATCAATATGATTTCCAGGATGATCTTTCTACAGAAGACGCCTTAGTCAAACTCACGACAAACATTAGTAATTAATTACATGATAGCGAAAAAGTACTGTGTCTTTTTGTCGATTTTGCTAAGGCGTTTGACACCGTTGATCATAAATTACTAATTAAAATTCTGGAAAACAATGGTATAAGGGGAATTGCTCTTGATTTTTTAAAAAGTTATTTGTCTCACCGCAATAGTTAATTTAGACGCCGATGCTGAATATGGTGTTCCCCAGGAAACTGTTTTAGGTCCGATATTATTTATTCTTTACATTAACAACTTATTTAGTATAGAATTTTTTTTTAGGGGAATTAATATGTTCCGTTGATGATTCCGTCATAATATATAAGGAAAAGAGTTGGCAAGATCTAAAAGAGAAAGCGGAAAATGACCTCCCAAAAATGGTTTAACAAACACCTCCTTACAGTAAATTATGAGAAAACTCACTTTATGTCCTTTGGATGTTACTCCGATTCTCTCCCACGCTATCAAGAACTAATTGTAAAAACTAACCAAACCAATATTTACATAAATTCAATATCTAAAATTAAATATTTAGGCATTATCATAGACCCTCACCTTAAATGGAATGAGCACACAAAACTTTTGAGTAATCGAATAAAATTTATTATGCGAAAATTTAAGAAATGTGATGGATGTTCATCTCGGGGAGCTTGAAAATATCCAAAAATGGACTTTAAAAGTGATATATGGTAAAAATAAATTATACCCAATCCAACTTTTATTCGATGAATCAAAAATTTTTAACACCAGACAACTTTTCGTGCAAAGTATAGCTCTAAAAAAAACACACTTTAAAAACTATCAGACACAATCCCAATACCAGACATAAGGCCCAAACAGATTGTCTCCCTAAAACCAAAACATCACTAGCTCAGCGACATTTCATATACATAAGTCCAAACATTCATAGAGAACTGCTAACTAACATAAAGAATCTAAACTCAATTAACACTTTTAGATCGCGGCTACGAGGATGGCTGTTGGACCAAGGAAGAACTAACACCTTGGCTCTAATAAATAAAAAATACGGATAAATTATTATCTGTTATTTTCTAAACTTATGTTCCAAAATTCCCGATTATGACTCAGCACCTCTGTTACGACAAAATCATAAAATTGACAAAAACAATCAAGATAGCGACCAAATCCAAAATTTGACAAAAAACAGAATACCAAATTTATTACCAATTACGGTGTTAGTTAAAACATTACATTGATATTTACTAAGATCTAAAATAGTACCCTCCACAGGTTTAAATATTTACACCTGTTGGGGGTACAAAATTTTAAAACCAATTTTCAAAAAACACTTACCCATACACAAAAGACACAATGTTATTCATTATTTTGTATTGCTATTGCAAAATATCTCTAAAAAACTGCTTTTTTCTCAAAATACACCATATTTTAGGAGAAGATACCACTGAAAAACTGCTTTTTTTTTCTCAAAATACAAGATATTATTATTATAATAATAAGTTCGTTTATAATTTCCTTAAGTAACCATTTTTACAAGGATTAATTTATTTTATTTAATATCCCAAGTTGTTCATTACCCAATAAATCACCTCCTATTTTGTCCAGAAAAACGCCATATTTTAAACCCGTTTTCAGCACAAAAAATATATTTATGAGGGCACTACGAGGCAAAACAAACATAAGTGAAGGTCAATACTGATTATGCACGAAAAATATACCAAACAAAAAAACCCAAAACAACTATATTAACTTATTTACAAACTGAAATTAAAACATTGAGGTTATCTAACAGCTCAGTCAAAAAAACTTTCCTTACTCAAAGCCCACTCATTTTAAAGCTGTAGCTTTTATCAGTAGAGGTTGGTACAAGCCAAGATGGTAAAAGATCCGAACTCGCTGTTTGTGAATGAACGCATCACTAATATTTTTAAACTGACATTTCGACAGTGACAGAAATGTAAAACAACTTGCATTTAAGTTTTTTAATAAATTTAATCAATAAAAACACCTTTTAACTAAATACAAAATTAATCTACTCCTTATTTTATTATTACCCATCTAAATCGTTGTGTGACATCAAGTATTGATTGGAAAAATTAATTATCAAAGGTAAGTTTTAATTAGAGTGTGAATGTTTACTATTTAAACCCCGCGATTTAAAATTAACTCTGTGTTTCGGACTTCCATTGTCTATACAATTTCTGATCGTCTTCAGGTGCAAACTACAATCAATTCCTAAGGCTACGTACTTATATACTGTGAGAAATCACTCAACCTTGAAGTTTAAGAAGTTGGCTCCGCCCAAGGAGGGGCTTCCAAATATTTGGAATTTCAACACTTGGTTTACTGAAAATACCTTGATTCTGCCCAATAAAGGCAGCTTCAAGGAATTTTCGTTTCTTCCAGTGTGACTCCTTGTGCAAAACCTTTGCTTCTGCCCTCTTCATTCGGTCTTGTTTTGACCATGCATGTTCGGCGATTCCTGATTTCGTTGTTTCACCGTTTTGGGTATTCGTCTGATGTTCCTTAAGCCTAACACTTGGTAAATGCATTCCTTATTTTATTTGTTCTCCGGTTTTGTTTTACTAAGAAGGCTTCGAATTGTATTACTAGATTTAAAAGCTGTTTTAATATTAAAGTTTTTCGCTACTCTTCGAATTTTCTCTAATACTTCTTTAACGTATGGAATTGTAAGAAATGCATTTGCCTGGTTTTGGTCTTGTAATCTCTGTCCTGTTTGTTTAAATTTAGAAATAGTATCTGTTATAAGTTTAAGGCTGTAACCATTCTGCTGCAGATCCTTTTTAATGTTTCTTATTTCGATTTCCAAGTCATGAGAATTGTTAGAAATTTGAACGGCTCTGTTATACAAAGTTTTGATTATGCCTCGTTTGGTTGTAGCAGAATGATTTGAACCTTGATTTAAATATTGTCCTGTGTGAGTGGGTTTACGATAGACTGTTGTTCTGATGTCGTTTTCTACTCGTTTGACAATTTTGCTCCAACTCCATTGTGAATTTAATGGTGGGTATTATGTTATTTAGGTGGTTCTGAATTCTGAAAGTTGTTGGTCATTCCCGGTCCAGACAATAAAAACATCATCAACATATCTCAGCCAGAGCTTAGGTTTATATGTTGTGGTATCAACCGCGTGTGATTCGAACCACTCCATCTAAATATTGGCCACCACTGGCGAAAGCGATGAACCCATTGGCAGACCGTCATCCTGAGCATAAAACCTATCTTTCACTTGAAAATAAGAGTTATGTAGGCAGCACTCCAACAACTCCATCACTCCCTCCAGCGGTAGGCTGGTACGTTCATAAAGGGATTCGTCATCAACCAGTCTCTTTCTAATAATATCTAGCGATTCCTTTATCGGGACATTGGTGTATAGACTTTCGACATCAAAACTGACAAGTCTATCCTCGGGTCCTAAAACAAAAGATTTAAGAATATTAACAAAATGGTTGGAATTTTCTACAAATGAAGGCGTCTTGCCTGCAAGAGGTTGAATAATTTTCAAAAGGAATTTAGACATTTAGACAGGTTGCTTGTTGGAGAATTTCTGGACCTTGTATTTGGGCATAAGGGCATTGCATCTTTGTGAATTTTGGGAAGTCCGTATAGATGAGGAGGCTTGCTATGATGTGGTGTAAGTTGAGACCTTGTATTGTCCGGAATATATCTGGAATACTTTTTCAGAATTCTATAAACCTTACTTTCGATTGATTGCGTCGGATCTTTTGGAAGAAGTTTATAGTTTCCTTTAGCAAGTACCTCTTCAACTTTTTGGTCATAGGTTTCCGTGTCCAAAATCACTGTTGCATTGCCTTTTTCTGCCGGTAAGATTTTAACTGATTTGTCCTTTTGAAGATTCTTCAATTTCCTCTGTCTTGCTTATATTAGAGGTATGCTTAATAGGTTTGTCAATAATGGTCCTTACTTGATGTCTGAACTCGTCGGCGTCTTGTCGTGGAAGAGGATGACCTTCTATGGCGGTGACGATATCGATGGTGGGTATCTTCTTAGGAGCGATGGCAAAGTTAAGTCCTTTGGCAAGTAAGGTCTCTTCTATGGGTGTCAATGTCTTCTTTGACCCATTAACGATGGTTCTTACAGCGTTGGTGGTCGATTGACTTTGTGGCTGTTGATGGGCGAATTTCCTTTGGTGCTTCGCTTGCCAAGTTTGTCGTAGATGGTCGCAGGTTCGTCTGATTTTGTCCAGAATCGGTTGATAATCTTCCTCCTTAGTATTTTCTCGAATCTCCTGAAACCGTTGTCCCAGTTCTTCTGTCAGTAATGACTTGTTCCAGCGATGAAAGCTGATTTGGGACCGTATAAGCGCTTTACTGGCGTCATCTAGAATCCGTTGAACTCTTTGTCCTGGAAATGATACCTTAAGACGAAACGCAATCGGAATAATGTTACTGTCTCTTGCTTGGTATAGGAATTCGATGTGCGTGTCTTCTCTGGTATGCTTAATTAAAGTTTTCTCATAGCCTCGAAAAAGATCGCTGATAGCGGGTCCGTACCGGGATTCCAACGTTTGTGTTTGAAATTAACTCTGTGTTTCGGACTTCCATTGTCTATATTTTATTTATACACGACGTTTCGATCAGTACAATCTCTGATCGTCTTCAGGTGCAAACTACAATCAATTCCTAAGGCTACGTACGAAGACAATCAGAGATTGTACTGATCGAAACGTCGTGTATAATAAAATATAGACAATGGAAGTCCGAAACACAGAGTTAATTTCAAACACATCATTGTCTTAAACTTTCAAACAAAAATCGATTTAGTTCCTAAATCGGTTTTAGTTGTGTTTATACGAAAATATTTTCAAACCGTCCTTATATAAAAGCGCTTTAAGAGGTCCGTATAAACAAAGTAATTGTTACATGCTTAAGTTTTGGACGATCCATGGAAACGATCTTCTAGAATTTTCACGTTCGACCTCGTTCGATAGGGTAAACGTAACGTAGTTCTGAAATCCAGCGGTCCCATTGATGAAAACCGGCAGGGGTGGGCATTTCCACCTCGACTAACGCGATTTCAGCTACCGGGTTAGACGACACAACGTATCTCATGAAAATCAGTCTCACTCGACGTGCGATTGAGAACTTCTGTCGGATCTGACCAATGAGGTTGCTGGAAGTCGGCGTGCGATACGTTCAAGTAGAGTGGCGTGGCTTTTACCCGTAGGTACAAATTTTGTGGCTTTTACTCCCTATTGTCATAATGAAGACAGGTTAACAATAAGTCGTTGATTACAAACAAAAAGATCACTGAAGAATCGACTTTCATCTGCGATTGAATAAGGGCCCTACTTCAGCCAAGTTCGTAAGTCTCACCAGGGTGCAGGGGGTCAATTTTACCGCTTTTAGATTTAAATTTCGATTTAGCATGACGTCACACTACAACTTCACACAGTTTAAACGTGCTTTGGTTCGACTTTAAACTGTTTTTTTTTACCTTTTTAACTAACAATAGTGTTTATTTATAGACTAAACAAATGTAAAATATACAAATAATGTTACTTAACAATAAAAGCTAATGTCTTTTTTCATTCAAGCATGATTTAATAAGGTGTGTGCTGAAATGAACTCTAGTGTTTCGGACTTCCATTGTCTATATTTTATTTATACACGACGTTTCAATCAGTACAATCTCTGATCGTCTTCAGGTACTTATATACTATGGGAACTCACTCAAGCGTGAAGTTTAAGAAGTTGACCCCGCCCAAGGAGGAGCTTCCAAATATTTGGAATTTCAACGCTTGGTTTACTGAAAACACCCTGATTCTGCCCAATAAAGGCAGCTTCAAGAAATTTTCGTTTCTTCCAGTGTGACTCCTTGTGCAAAACCTTTGCTTCTGTCCACTTCATTCGGTGTTGTTGAAATCGCCGAACACGCATGGTCAGCGTGTTCGGCAACTCCTGATTTCGTTATTTCACCTCTTTGGGTATTCGTCTGATGTTCTTTAAGCCTAACAGATAGTGGTCTTTTTGGTTCACCTATGTATGATTCACCACACTCACAAGGAACTTGGTAAATACATTCCTTATTTTGTTTGTTCTCCGTTTTTGTTTTACTAAGAAGGCTTCGAATTGTATTACTAGATTTAAAAGCTGTTTTAATATTAAAGTTGTTCGCTACTCTTCGAATTTTGTCTGATACTCCTTTAATGTATGGAATCGTGAGGAATGCATTTGCCTGGTTTTGGTCTTGTGAACTCTGTCCTGTTTGCTGAAATTTAGAAATAGTATCTGTTATAAGTTTAAGGCTGTAACCATTCTGCTGCAGATCCTTCTTTATGTTTCTTATTTCGATTGCCAAGTCATGAGTGAGTGGGTAAACCCACTCACACAGGACAATATTTAAATATTTAAATCAATTCAAATCATAATAGAGCCGTTCAAATTTGTAACAATTCTCATGACTTGGAAATCGAAATAAAAAACATAAAGAAGGATCTGCAGCAGAATGGTTACAGCCTTAAACTTATAACAAATACTATTTCTAAATTTCAGCAAACAGGACAGAGTTTACAAGACCAAAACCAGGCAAATGCATTCCTCACAATTCCATACATTAAAGGAGTATCAAGAGAAAATTCGAACAGTAGCGAACAACTTTAATATTAAAACAGCTTTTAAATATAATAATACAATTCGAAGCCTTCTTAGTAAAACAAAACCGGAGAACAAATAAAATAAGGAATGCATTTACCAAGTTCCTTGTGAGTGTGGTGAATCATACATAAGTGAAACAAAAAGACCACTAACTGTTAGGCTTAAAGAGCATCAGACGAATACCCAAAGAGGTGAAACAACGAAATCCGGAATCGCCGAACATGCATGGTCAAAACAACAACGAATGAAGTGGACAGAAGCAAAGGTTTCGCACAAGGAGTCACACTGGAAGAAACGAAAATTCCTTGAAGCTGCCTTTATTGGCAGAATCGGGGTGTTTTCAGTAAACAAAGTGTTGAAATTCCAAATATTTGGAAGCCCCTCCTTGGGCGGAGCCAACTTCTTAAACTTTACGGTTGAGTGAGTTCCCCTAGTATATAAGTACGTAGCCTTAGGAATAGATTGTAGTTTGCACCTGATGGTACAGATTGTACTGATCGAAACGTCATGTATAAATAAAATATAGACAAAGGAAGTCCGAAACACAGAATTCATTTCAAATACATCATTGTCTCAAACTTTCAAACAAGGTGTGTGTTGCCATGTAAACAAACATAAGCCCTCAACGCGCTGTTGTTGACAGAAGCACCCTTCGATGTTATAAAATATTTCCTCTAGAAATATTTTATGAAATCAAGTAGGCGGAAATGTAGTTTGACGTCATGCTAAATCGAAATCTAAAAGCGGTGAAATTGACCCACAAGGCCTACATAACATTTTAGTAGGTTCTGGTCTCACTTATTATCTTAACGAACGCATCGGCGGAGTGCGTAACACTGTCAATTCCTTTTAATTTTTGTGTTCAAATGTCAAGTCGCCATCTTGAATGTGATCGCAAAACTACTGCTCAGTACTTCATTTTTTGAATGCGTCTCAAAATCAAGTTATTTGTTTGGACAGTGTTGAAAATTCTGACGTCAAAATTGTGCCAATTTAGCCAACACCATCTCAACTAAAAAGCCAGTTAACTCATTATCGTTTCAGTATCCTTTGGCCTACTATCGCGGCTATATTGACACTAAAATTGGTTTTTAGTTAACACAGTGTTGATTTGACATATGCCAATTCGACCTAATACCCGGTTCCCACCTATGCATTTCCCATGCGTGGTTATCCTGACTCAAATAATTTTATATAAAAAAAGCTTTTCAAATACAGGCTTTTATAAAATATAAAGTGCACTAAAATGTAGAAAATAATTTTTAGCATTCTGATATCATAATAATAAAAGCGATGGGCGCATTATAGGAAGTTTAGCCACGTTGACTCGATAAATTTACGTTATTGATTATATTATGATTGTTCGCAAGAATCTGAATTCATTATAAAGCAGAGAAATGCAAAGGTAAGTAAATCCAACCCAACTCGACCCAAGCTACCCTAGCATTTTATTCTTTTCTACTTTTTAGTGCACACATATTTTATAAAATCTTGTATTTCCAAAGCTTTTTTGTATAAAATTATTTTTTAATTTTTAGGTTTCTCTCTCTCGTTAGGTGGGTACCAAAGAAACACGTTGCAGAGGTAACTTTGCTGACAAAAAAGAACTATTTCTCAGCTGAAATAGTGACAGATATAAATAAATTTTTGTTGAAGGATGGTTTATATTCACCAAATAACCACTACTGCTAAAAGATGGTTAGTTCTTATACGGGGTTTGTTCAAAAAAATATAATTTTTTGAATATGCATTTGACTTTAGTTTAGAAGAAAAAAACAAAAATGCACCAGGATTCTTCCATCTGCATATATTTTAGATAGTTGAAATAGGATCACTTCATTTTTTGCCCATACTTCTAACGTTACAATTTTTTTGTGACTGTTTTTCATCGCTTCAAAAACTCGACCCCAAAAACCAACAAAAACAGCTGACTGATTAATTTGTCACACTGGTCACTGTTTCAGCCCATTCACTTTCAAATTAATCGGTCAGCTGTTTTTGTTTTATCGCATGAACGTACAAAAAATACTTTTCTTTTGACTTCAAAAATTCATAGTTCAAAAACGAGACAGAAAGTTGGTCAAACTCATACAAATAGTACGTACCTGTCATAGTATCGTTTGACTAAAATATTATGCAAATTGACTTACTCACTCACTGACCACAGAAAAAGAAGTAAATATTCAAAAAACGTTAGACAAAAAAATTCTTTTGGATGGACCTTCTAAACTAATGTCAAATGCATATTCAAAAAATCATATTTTTTTGAACACACCTCGTATAAGAACTAACCATCTTTTAGCAATAGTGGTTATTTGGTGAATATGAACTCAACAATACAAACTCATTTATACCTGACTTGCAAGACTTGACCCGAACATACATACATACAGAGGTAATGTTAAATAAAAGTTTGTAAAAAAACTCATCACGTGGTGCGACATGAACTTATATAAGCAAATCTCGCTTTTGATTCAGGAGAGTCACGCATGAGAAACGCAGATAGGAACCATTAAGCGTCCCGATAATTCCTAGTACATCACTATACTTCATTCCAAATTCAATTCAGTGATAGTTCCATTTGATTGTGTTTAAATGTGAGCCGCCATATTGAAATTGGTTCGGAGAATTTGGAATGGACGGTAGTTATTTACTTTATGGTAATAGGATATACTTACTTGTGAATACTCGTAAGAAAAAGGAGGGTAACTTCTTATTTATTTTGTGATATATTACTATTTTGTCGCGCATACTCCAAAAGCGCCTTAAAAATATTTTCTTTACCCTCTTCCACGCAATCCAAATAAATTTGTGCCCGGAGAACGAAAGTAGACTGAAAGGACTGACCTAAAAATATGAATTTTTATAAATTACAAGTAACTATTTTAGAGTGGTGCTTTTATCAAAAAAGTCCAAAAAAATGCAACTCTAGCAGCAGTAGGTCCCCTTCTTCCTGGTTCTCGACTGTTCACAGAGAGGCTGGGCCCTTATTTTATTTGACATTGACAGCAAAGAGTACTCCTTTTTCTCAAATCAATAATAATGCCCTTGGTTTCTAGTTCTTGGCAATATCACCAGCCTCGGGCGAGCATTTCTCTTCACTTATATATCGCATTGGTCTGCATTAGTGCCAACAGAATTGTTTAGCCTGGGTGATACACCTGGCCCAGGTTCCACCCCCTATTCAAAGTAGTGCTTCCAATGTCAGGTGGCACGGTCTGAACACCAAAACCTCATACAACATCAGCATCGTCTTCGTGACACAGAGGCGGAGGCAGGCAAATAATATCGAAGAATATTCAGTTATGCAGAATAATACAGAACGTTTTAAATACATAATAAACTGGTGATATAAAAGACGCCCAGCTCAAAATGTATTTAAAAAGCGGCTGTATTACGTAAAAGCCTTGTCACATTAAAGTAAATATTATAAAGTTGATGAAAATTGATATTATAAATCATAAAAATGTAAACTAAACTTAGTAATTTAGGACGTGGTGATTTTTCAGTTTTCAGAACTTAATCATGTCACCTTTGTGTTGCTGTTTGGGATTTTTATCTTTTGGCGCAACTCTGACATCATGTCTTCGTAATAGTCTGCAGAAGATTGTTTAATATTTTTTTCAGATAGCAGCAGCGCATTTGGAACAAAACCCAATTCACTTCCAGCATGTAAAATGATTACTCGTTTTCCCCGAGAACACGGACCATTTAACGTACACTTTTTGTTGTTATTAATCCTACATACTGCACAACATCGTGCGTGTCATACCACTTTTCTTGTCGATATTTTTTAATAGTCCGCAAGTACTTGGAGCCCTGTGAAACAATTCTTGGCGATTCCATTATTACCATCCGTTTGGACCGCACTGGATTAACGCTTCGCGTAATGTCTGTAAAGATATCTATGTATAATCTGGATATTCCTGTAACTTATTTCGAATTATTTCTAACGTTGGCGCTTTATTTTCACTATAATATCCATTAAAAATTTGCCTAATAAAATCCTGATCACCGGCATCAAGCTTCTTAGTAGTAGTAGATGGACGGCCGTAGACCTGGCAATTAGGCCGCATAATGGACCATTTTTGCCATACCTCCCGTGCATCCCCGACTGATGTACGTGCCCCTTGCAAGTTTTCTTTTTTTAAGAGGGCTTAATTTTGCCTGACACCTCTTTGTCGAGGGAGGGATCTTTAGACTGCGTAGAAAGTATACACAGTGGACACCCCCTCCGAAGGGTGGTCCTGCTACATGTTAGACTTGGTAGCAGAACTTGGTTGAAGGTAGACTTTTCTCCCCAGCAGCCCGCCGTCATATAGGTTGACCCGAAAATCGAGGTCCCGGTTTCGCTGGTCGAAGTCGCCGTCGGAGTTTTCAGATGCATCTCTTTGCTACCCGAAGGTGGTACCGCCTCTTCCAAGTCACCCTCTGTCCACTCCCGCTACAAAATCTGTCGGAGTCCAGCCGCATCCCATGGAGTCCCAATCTTGGAGAAGTCCAGGTCGTCCTTTTTTGGGTCACCGGCTAGTCTCCTCTACCCAGTTTGGTGGGGTCCTCGGCCGCCCACCTTTGAGTCCCGCAAAGTTTTCGGTGCAGTGTCAACTGAGCCGCCTACTTCTACCTCGTTTGTTGTTACTCTATGCACAACGTCAACTACGGAGCTGCTGAGAAGTGGGGCCGCCGCCCGTCGTCGTCTCGAGTCGCATTCGGTGTTGTGTGAAGCAATGTGTACTTGCCGAGATCCGATCCAGCGATCTCTGTTCTACAGGCTAGGATGCTGTTCACTGGTCTACGGCGGCCCCATCAAGCTTCTTAAGGATTTGGCCAACTCTTTTACGCTTTACAGAATCATTGATCACAACTCCTGCTGTAATAATCCTGTAAACATTGGTCCGACTAAGTTTTGTCAGATCTGCTTCACAGATGGATCAAGGCTAGCAGACAAGGAATTGACAGGAGCAGGTCTATTCATAGGAAATAGGGAGATAAAGAAGAGCTACCCACTAGGTCGCTACGCAACGGTTTTCCAGGCGGAAGTATATGCCATACTGGCAGCCGTACGAGAGGAAGAATTAAGAGCCGGAGCAGAAGATAAGGTCTACATATGCACGGACAGCCAGACTGCCATAAAAGCACTTTGTAAACCTACAATGCCTAAAGGACTGGTCCAGGACGCCCTCCAGGATCCAGCAGCGGAAAAAGAGGTGTTAAACTTGTCTGGGTTCCAGGACACATGGGGATCCCAGGTAACGAGATGGCGGACCTTGCAAGGAAAGGGTCAGCTCAAGCATATGTCGGACCCGAACCGTGTCTGGGTTTTACCAGAGGTCAGATGAAATCTGCCAGCAAGGAATGGACCCGCACAAGACTAAATCAGGAGTGGCAACACACAGGGAACGCCAGGCAGGCCAAGGAGCTCATCCAGGGCTTCAACAAGACAAGAAGGGACTGGTTGCTGCGCAGGAAACGTACAGAAATAGGAGTCCTCACTGGACACTGCCCAATTCCAAAGCACCTGGCAAGGATGAAGGTAATGCGGGACTCAACTTGCGGAGAGTGCTGGGAGTAAGATGAATTCTCACACCACTATCTTGCAAGATGTCCGGCCTACAGAGGAATCAGAGAGGGATTATTCGGAGAGGAAGTGTTCGAGCCGGAACACCTTCCGTCGCTGAAATGGTCGGATATCCTGACCTTTATCCAAAGGACGGGAAGGTTCGACCGTGGTGGAGTGGGAGCGTAAGGGGGGAGCTTTGGGGGATGGCGAAAAGAGCTCGCGTAGAGCCTAGTCGCCGGGCCGGGAGCCCCCCCTTATTCTACTACTACTACTACTACTACTACTACTACTACTACTACTACTACTACTACTACTACTACTACTACTACTACTACTACTACTAAGTTTTGTCATTTCAAAAATTCTATTTAGAATTTGAATACCTAAAGAGTTATAGTTTTCTTCTTTTAAACATTTGTAAATCTTCAAAATAAGTCTTTATTCATATTCGGGAGATTCTGCCTTCACAGACTTCTCAACCACTCGAAAGTCATCACTCCAAGGTCTCTACATCGCCATGTTTAATCGCAAAATAATTCAAGAACACTTTTACGAAAATTTATTGCAATTCGACACAAACTTGTCATGGCACTGACTAAGAATATACGTAAATAAACGTAATACCCAATTAGCATAGGGATTAAGTACCCGCCTATCGCCCACCCAATCAGAACCCCCACCCACCTGAATGTGTTTGACGCGAGATGTCTAATCCACGTGAAGTGCCATAAAAAGCTATAAAAATATACGGGAAACGTCAAATGAATTTTAAAAGTTTATTTCAATGGAAAAACACTGTAAAACGAGGTGTGCCAACTGACATTGGAAGCACTATACACCTGTTTTTTCGCACCGCTTTTATTATTGTCGAAAATATACCTCAGAAAAAGTACCAAAAAGTACCTTACCTTGATTGATTTTCAACAACAATGCCGAATTAACCTCAAAACTTTCCGAAATGGCGCCGTAACCGAGAGTAGGTAAGGACATCATTCTACAGCTTTGAGACCCGCTCTTAATGTCACAGTTTTGAAGAATATCACTTAGCTTCCAGATAGGTTTGTGACGTATTCTTACAGCGAATTTGTTATTCTCTGACTCTCTATTCACACATTTGCAGTACAGGCTGATTAGTTCAGATCTAAAATTGAAATAAATTTGACAATATTTGTCTTTGCTTATTTTTAAAAGACAGGCAGAGAAGAAAATGTGTCTTATATGATTTTTACATATTCTGAATTAATAATGTTGTCACAGAAACTGTCAAGACTTAAGAAACTATGACTTTAATCGCACAAGTATCTAATGCACTTATCTAAATCAAATAGATGCATTTTGTAATTCCATTCTTTATAAAATACTTACTTACTTAAAAAAGATTGTCACAATCAATAATAATCATCTTAGTTTTGGCCCCTGTGCAGTTGCGACAATCTCTTCTACGCACCCCCTTTGTTAACAATTGTATTGTTTATTCATTCATGTAGCATAAATTCCTGTTGTTTTATGCAAATAATTTCTTTTATCTGGTCAAAAGACCTTAAGTGACAAATCCCGAGCCAATATTATAATTTCGCACATTTTTTTTTTTAATTATAGTTTATCAGTAAAAAAAGGATTATATTCAATTTCATTCAACTAAAATCCAAAGTTGTATCCATCCCTGCTAGTATGTAGACAAATATTGTTAAGGGGTGAGTTTTTAAGTGAAACAAGGTAATTTCTCAAAAACTGTTTGTAGTAGGTTAATAAGATTTTGTATACTTACATGAAGCAGAGAGGGACATATCTTGTTAAAACCAAATTTGCTGTCTTTCCAAAGGATTCTTAAGCCAAGGAAAAGAATATCAGAGGTATATAAGAAGTAAATAGGTGGGTTGCCAAGTCCGCGCCAGATTTGTACAGGCCCGATCATTTTTTATCAAAACGAAATCAGTGTTGTGTAGCCACAATCTTAATACCACTCTCCGAGTTCGTGTGCATTCGAGATGTAGTGTTATCGTAGGATACTCAGGATATCTTGGACGGATAAGTAAGTAGCACTTTGACTTTTTTTGTCAAAATGTGTACCCTCTGTTCCATATCAGTTTGTAAAAGCGTATTAACCTACCACAAATAGTTTTTAAGAAATTGCCTTGTTTCACTCGCCATGTACACTAATATTTTTTTTAAATTTAATTTTTTTTTTCTCTGAATTTAGAAGTCAAATTTTCGTATTTTTTTGGAAACCGCCTTTAAAATAATTTACCAAGCAAATACGTGTACTGACAGTTTCTACGTTTATACGCACTTAAAAACGCTTTTATATAAGGACTATTTTAAATAAAATCGCTTTCTCCGAGTGTTTATACGTCCTTCATTAAATGTCATTAAATATGTCAGTTTAAAGAAAAAACAAATAAAACAACTTAGTTAACAACAGATTTTTCGGAAAACCAGGGTTGAGTATTTTTTAGGCTGGAAGAAATAAGCTAAAGCGTTTTTAAAATGTTTATAGCGATCCTAAAATGGATTTTAAAGCGATAAACCACTTTCTTAAATCGCTTTAAAATAAAGTCGATTTAGTGCTTAAAACGGTTTTAGTGCTGTTTATACGACAACATTTTTAAACCGTCCTTATATAAAAGCGTTTTAAGAGGCCTGTATAAACAAACTAAATGACATGTTTTAGGGTTTCTGTCAAGCATTTTGAAGTAGTCAAAGTTTTCTTTTCAAAAATTGATGTTTCTACCACGTAGTAAAGGTTACACGTTTTGGATTCAAATATCTCCGAAACGTTTACAAAAATATATTTTACTAATTCTTGTTCAGAACAACACATTCTACCTACAGTTAAAGTCTTTCTAGGGAATTTTGAATCACCCTGTATAACCTTACCTTTCTTGAAAACTCATCCCTTCTAAACTTTTCCCCCCTAAATATAGGGCATCAATAACATGTAAACTAGATCTGTACGATTTCTCCTCAGAAACGATGACGTTCTCCTTTACGAATTCTCCATGCAACAGTGTTCCCGGAACTAATTCTATGTTCTTAACTTTGACCCATTTGTTGTTCGTTAGCCTACAGACTTTGTAATTGGAAACGCCTAAAAAATAAAAGTTTAAATACACACATAAGGTTACATCGTGTTTATGCGTAGTAAGTATACACAGTGAACCGCCCCGCTTTACATCCGAAGGATGATCCTGCTAAATGTCTACGTATCTTCTTAACAGCTCTTTCCATCTTTCCTTGTGTATTGTAAATTTGCGTAAGAGTTGATCTTGGTGTAGATAAGTTACTAAACCTCTTTTTTGTGATAAATATAAATAAAGGTATTTTTTGTAACTTTTATGGTACCACAGGTAGAGAACCTTTAATATGACAGGACCTGATTTTTTTTTGTCAACTTCTAATTTATTTTTAAGACTGAAGCGGAATCTCCAGAGCGTATGCGGACTCAAGGGGTAAAAGTATAGAGTAAGCTCTTCTTAGATTTTCAGTTGTCAGTGCCATATTTTTTTACTTATTTAGTACCTAAACCTATTACAGGGTGTGCCAAAAAAATGCACTTTTTTAAATGATTCCAAGTAAGCAAAAAAACAAAGCATAATCATCATTTTCGAAAAAAAAAATTTCTGTGCGACACTGTATTCTCAAACGTCGGATACAAAGCTACATTCTTCAACTGATATTTAGTTAAAATCCAAGATGACGGGCCTGTTAAAAAAAAACATTTTTGACCCCTCCCAGAAAAACTTTCCGCGCCCCACTCTCTTCAATATCATCAGTTACAATGTTACAAAGCGTATTTCAAATAACATTTAATTTTTTTTAAAAGTATTACCTTAAAATGCTTGCAAGGAATATAACTTTGTAACTAATGTTTGAGATTGAATACGGTATTGCACAAAATAGCTATTTTCCTAACAAGTGCGGAAAAGAAGGTTTTCGCACGTGTTAGGAACAAATGTTTTTCTACGAGCGTGAGGAAATACACTAAAAATAGTTTTTTAACATTTTTATTTAAAATAATATTTATTCACTTATTTATTTATATTATAGTTAATGGTAAATTTACAATGATTGGCACTATTCGAATTTACAGCAGATGCCAGTTGGTTGCGGTTGCCCAATAAAGATTGTGGGTCCTGTTGTACAGGGATAATTACCTCGATAATTACTTCAGTAGACTACAGCTCGTTTACGGATTCTTGATGCCCAGTTTGTTTGTGTTGTACAAGTGCACTAGTTTCAAAATCCGAATCAAAAAAGGCTACACAACTGGTGGAAGCATTGGCTGGAGAAGATTTCAATATTTTCCTTGCGATGAATTTTTTATTTCCAAGGATTCATTCAGGTAACATTCGGCTACTTTTGTGGATTGCCATCCTCCATGGCGCTTCAAGTTCGTTATGCCCACTCCAGCATCTGCAAGGGCAGTGGCAGAAGACCTTCGATAGTAATGTCCAGTAAACTCTTCTGGATTCGGAAGACGTAAATATGCCGCTACCTCAGATGGCATTTTTCCAAATTTATTTATACCGACGCACTGGATACTACATTCCCCTTTGCCCAAGTTCAAATTTTTGTCTCCATTGATCACAAAACTTCGGCTTGTGTGCGTTTTGTTGTCGGCTATTTTAACAACAATCATAGATTTTTCCAGCTGCACGTTTTTAAGTAACAAGTTCGTTAATTCTTCCCGTCTGCACGCCCATGCTAGGCAGAAAAATTGTTGCCACTTTAATAAGGAGGTAAATGTCATCGGGAGCGCTGTCAATAAATTTCACCACGTCATTTATGGTTAAAATTTTTGATTTTTTTGGTCTAAAACCAACCATTTTTTTCTTGAGAAAAGCAATTAACTTGAAATGCCTACTAATATCTACATTTTTCTTTAGCTTGAGCTTACTTTTCAACATTGAGTACCTTGACCAGAGTGTGGACGGTTGACACGATGTCGAAAATTCGTGAAAATAAGCTAGGAAAACTTCTTCCTTTTGAAAATTTGTGTTTTTCTTGTCCAAACTTTATTTACAAAAAGCGTTGTACTCTTTCTCATAGCTTTTTCTGGATTTATCTGGCAACAAATCCTCTTTTGCAAATTCAGCCGCCAAAAGAATCTCGTCAGGTACCTCTTCTACCGAATATTCGGTAATTTCTTCATTGGAAGTCATTTAAATTTTTTTGCCACTGACAAATAAATGCATAAACAACTGGTTAGTCACACCATAGCCACCAAGGCATAGGCAATATGATGAACAGACACTTCGAATCTGTACAGGTTTTTCGAAATTTGACATATCGGTGCGGAAAAGTTTTTCCACACCGTGCGGAAAAACGAATTTTCTGCACTAAAAGTAGTGTGGAAAATGCGATTTTCCGCACGCTCGTAGAAAAAGTTTTTTTACGGGGGTTAAAAATGCCAGTTTTTTAAATTAGACTGCTATTTTTTTTTAATGTCAGTTTTGACAATAGTTCGATAAATTTTGAAGCAAGCAATTTACTTCTCGTTGAAAAAAAAATATTTCTTTAAGGTCAAAAAATCTGGCGGTAAATTTTAATTCTTGTGGTTCATGCGCATCAAAAATTGACACTCCTAGCCCTAATCCCAGGCAGGCACCCGTGTCAACTACTGGATGCCTTGGAAAATTTCAAGAAATTTGAATAACTAAGTGATTATTTTGTAAAAACTGTCAAAATACAATAAAATAAAATGAAAATGCTAAAAAATCTCATAAGCATTGACACCCTAGCTAAACACACAAGTTTTTAATGAAACAACCGCTTAACACTTAACTGCAACTTGATTTTTATAGTTGGTAATTGATTAGTAACAAAAAACAAAGCTGTGCAAAATATAAATTAAAAATCAAAAACCGAAGCCTTAATAACTGATTTTTTTTGCTCGTGGTAGAAAAGCATACTGTGACTATATTTTGTGTTTTATTTCATAGATAAAGCTTTCAATAAAAAATATGTGTGAGCCAAAAAAACATATTTTACATAAAACATGTTCAATTAAAAAAAAATGCCCAAACTGTCAATTACCGGGAGAGTGTCAATTACTGGTGTCGTAACCCTACTTGTTTCTTCAAAACAGACAAAAAAAGTTGCAAAGCTGTGCCAAAGTAAGCACTATAATTTACCTGCATAGATGGAGCTTCGGTTTAATTCCTTTTTACTAACCATAAAACAAAACATCCAGTCGTTTATATCACTCAAAGTGATGTTTAAATTTTGCATGGTTTCGATGTCTCTGGGTTGTATTTTAAAAATATCTAAAACGGAATCAGGTATTACATGTGCATTAGCACTTAGCTCAAATATGTGGGGGGATGTTAAGGACATTTTGAAATGCCATGACTCTTATTATTGTTGAGGCTGCGCAACGAAGACGAAATTTGTTTATTGTTATTGTTATTTTGTACAACTAACCAATAAGTTTTCATCTGATTTTGACCAGAGGCCTTATTCTCGATCTGCGAATGAATATATGAATGTGCACGCGGATGAGAGTGGTTGAACGGCAGTTCACCGGTCTCATTATCACTAAAAAAACCCCAAAAAATGTTTAAAACCAGCGTGGCCAATTTAGTCGAATTGACACTTCGCTCGTTAAAATTGGCCAGAATAAGCCCGCCTATTATATTATTAATCTTCAGGGTGAATTTGAATAAAAAATGCGCTTCTTCCAATTAGTTAATCTAAAAAACTGTTAATCAAATTTGTATAAAATTTTGTACGGTGAAAGTTTAAAGCATTATCCTAGAACCATTCACGTGATTTTTGCAGTATTTTAAGTTTTTTACAATATTTTACGTATCCTAAAAATGTTTAATTCAAGGTAAAAATTATCAATTGGGGGATACCAGAATCGTCCGCTAAGCAAAATTTTGTTAATTTTTGATGTGCGGTTTATCTGTTTAAATAAACGAACTGTTTTTAGGATTCAAATTCACTCTCAAAGGGGCAGTTCACCAAAATAACAAATTCGGTTTCGTTATTTTCTACGATACTTCGCCAATGAGATATACTACACTCCATTCATGCCATATTTTATTTTTTATTCAATCTCTCTGGGAACGTCAAAAGATCTAGCCTCAAAAACTGACAGTGACTTGTTTTAAGTGTCAAAATCTTGACATTTCTTGTTTCGCGATCAGTCAGCTAAAAAAAATACGAAGATATACCAAATTCTTAGTTTTGAAAATAAAATGAATAAAGTGATACAATCGTGCTTATATCTCATCAACGAAGCGAGGACATTTGTTTTGCCATTGATTAACCCCAACTTCTAATTTTGTTAAACTGCCCCTTTAAGTGGGTCATGCCCATATTCACTTCTCTTCACATAAAACTGGTACAGCAGAAGTTAGCAGTCTGTTTAATTTTTAAAATTTTTATAGTACGGCATTGTCTTCCTATAATTGACAATGTCACAGACTCCTGACAACATCATGTTTTGCATGTCAGTGTCATCCAAATTTAAAAAAAATGCCGCCGCATCTTTCCGAATTTGATAAAGCTCAAATCTTAACAAAACTAGACGGTGGTTGGTCTATTCAGCAAGTAGCTGTTCATTATGGGAGAAGCAAGTCTACGATAGTAAACATAAAAAACCGATTTCAAGAGGAAGGAACTATCCACCGAAAGGGAGGCATCGGTTTGACGAAAGTTACTATCCCAGAAGAAGACCAAGAAGCAATAAATAAGTTTGCCAAAGCGAAAGAAAAAAAATTGAATTAAATTTTGCAGGATCCATAACATTAGGCAGGAGGATTAAACGTTCGAAGCTAAGGTGACGCATTGCGGCAAAAAAATTAAACTAAGTGAGGAAAAAAAGCAGTCCCGATTAATTTTTGCGTTAAATTATACTCTAAGGGACGAAGAAAGAGAAATTCGGGTTTATTATACTAAATTATACGAAAAACGATATATTGCTGGGAACGAAGACCGGGCGGGAAGATTTTCGGTAAATGTTTGGAGCTAGAGGACATGGCGCTCTATTTAGAATTAATGGGCAATTTACAGCCGAAGTTTACGTTAATATGCTGGAAAATATAATGCTTCCAGAGGTGAGAGTACCTTATCCAGATCATTTTTTATTCCAACAAGATAACTGTCCAGTTTATACAGCCAGCGATATGGTTCCAGGATAATAATATCGAAGTTTTGCCTTGGCCTGCAAAAACACCTGATGCGAATCCAATAAAGAACGTTTGGGGACTTATCGCTAACTAATTAATATCATTCCCAGGAATTCAGAACATCTAAGGGAACTTATCGTAAAGGCAATTTGTTTCCATATAGGGAAGTTATTGATGAAAATCCAAACTTATTCTAAAATTTAGTCAATTCAATGCCCAGAAAACTACTTCAAAACATCATTGCAGCCAGCGCGATTAAAAATAATAATTTTTTTTATATATTTTAAAATTTGTTATTTTTTTTATTTTATTAACTTGATCGGTCCTTTATATTTTTTTGGGCTAGTAACTTTCGTCAAACCGGGTCTTCCTTTCGAGGGCAATTCCTTCTTTTTGAAATCGATTTATTATGGTTACTATACGTAGACGTGCTTCTTTCATAATCAGCTAGTCGAATATACCAATTACTGTGTAGCTTTTGTTTAGTTAATAAAACATTTTTGCTTTTTTGAATTGGGTTTTTATTTTTAGTGGCCTTATATTTTGAATTAGTAAAAAATAAACAAGCCGGCTCTTTATAAAAAGTTTATATATGCCAAAAATATAACCTAAAATGATAAAGTCAAAAAGTCAGTGTTGTACATGGGAAAATATAAAAAATCGTATTTGCAGCTACCTTTTGCCAACACCGTTCTCAACTTTTATACCGGTCATTCCAAATACGTCCTACTACTTTATATCCTCCATTTCTCGATTTCGGCTCTTACTCGCTGGCTCCGTTTATGGTAGGCGGGCTATGCGAGTTTTAAAAAAAACCTTTAAACGCTTATAACTCTTAAACGACTAAACCGATTTTAATGTGGTAAAGTTCATTCTCAATGAGAACAACTTTTCCAATGAGCCTATAAGTCGGTTTGTCAAAATGGTATTTTTTAAAAAAAGTGGAGGGGGGTAATACCTTAAAAAATGATGGGGCAAAAAAAATTTATTTAACTTTTCTTCTTCACCGGTCATTCCAAATACGTCCTACTACTTTTGTTCCCGCATTTCTCGATTTCGGCTTTTACTCGCGGGCTCCATTTATGGTAGGCGGTCTATGTGAGGTTCACAACCACTATTAAATAAAAAAGGCGAACCTAAACGAAAAGGATCGCTAGGTTCGCCTTTTTTGTAATCCATACCCCTACTTCTTGTATCACAATATTACCCATGTTTTCCGTGGCGGTCTATGTGAGGTTTAGCAACATATTGAAATAAAAAAGGCGAACCTAAACGAAATGTATCGCTAGGTTCGCCTTTTTAGCATCTATCTCACACTACCACTTCCTGTATATCCGAGGCGGTCTATGTGAGGTTCATAAAAACTTTGGAATAAAAAGGCGAACCTAAACGAAATGAATCGCTAGGTTCGCCTTTTTTCTATCACAACCATCGCCACCACCTACTTACTAATCTTTGCTAAGATAGTAAAAGCGGCAGCAATAGCTGGACTGTACAGGGGTCCCATCTCACCGACAAGACGAATCCCCAAGCTAAGGGCTGAGTCTCAACAGATCGCAGCGTGAAAACTGCTCTACCGAGTACAACACGCTGCCAGGTGCGTAAGTCGTCTACAGACAATTCCGAGTTCCAACATCGAAATGATTGTAAGACCCATGATCGACCGCCAAGTGGTCTGGTCGGACGTGGCAAGGATCGATCCCGCCGCCGACCGATGACCACACGCGGTAATCGGGCTCGTGCGACGATCGGCCCGAGAGCCGACCGCCTAGTAAAGTCACATTGTTTTGAGCCTTTCGACTCTCGGAACTCCAAGAGATATCGTTGACACCTTTGACTAGAAAGGATACGGCCTTAAAAGCGTTCAGGCATAAACCAACGGATGGTAGCTTCGCACCATAGCCCGCTCGAGCTAGTGCGTGAACCAAATGTCCGAACCTGCGGTTCCTCTCGTACTGAGCAGGATTACTATCGCAACGACGAGTCATCAGTAGGGTAAAACTAACCTGTCTCACGACTGTCTAAATCCAGCTCACGTTCCCTATTCGCGGTGTTGCTTTTGCTGTACCAGTTTTATGTGGAGATAAGTGTACACTTTGCGACACATAAAACGCATACACCGATTTTATATGCAATATGTCCTTTACGATTTAGCAACCTGTTCTGTCACAAAGTGTCAGAGTCCACTCATTGTCATGTTTTGTTGTCACAGTCTTGTCCAACTCAAAAATGTCACGACAGCTATCGGATTTCAATAACTAAATTTTATCAAAATTAGATGGAGGTTGGTCTGTTCGTCGGGTTGCCGATCATTATGGACCAGACAAGTCCATTATAGTAAGACTAAAAAGAAAATACAAAGAAGGAACTGGCTTGACCAAAGTCAGCACACCTCAACAGGATCAACAAATCACTAATTTCCTGGAAGAACACCCATTTTCCACGGCCAGAGAAGTAACATTAACAGTTCATTTTCCTGGTACGGTAAGAACTGCACTAAGACGAATAAAGAAGTCGAGGCTGAGATGTCGTGTTGCAGCTAAAAGGATACGGCTAAGTAAAGAAAAAAATCAAGCCAGATTACTTTTTCGAGACAGAAAAACGAATTTTGGCAACAGGTAGCTTTTACCGATGAAAACATTTTTAATCCCATCGAGAACGTATGGGGGCTCATTGCAAAAAAGTTATCAAAATTTAATATTCGTCCACGGAATGCTAACCATTTGATGGAGCTAATAGTTAGAGTTTATGCAGAGATCGTTGAAGAAAATCCAAATTTATGTGAAAAGTTAGCAGCAGACTCCAGGCCAAGGTCTTTAGAAAAAATTATTCAAGCAAATGGTGCAATGACCAGATACTGAAGTTAATATTTTTTATTTTTTTTATCGATAGGTTTTTTAATTCTATTTGTTTTTTAATATTTTGTTGATTAACCCAAATCCTTCCAGTCGCACTATAGTGGACTTGTTTGGTCCATTTTGACCGGCTATTTGACGAAGGGGCCAACCTTCTTCTAGTTCTGCCAAAATTTGTTTTAAAGTGTTTTAAAAGTGTTTTATCTTTTTTTTATATTTCGTAACAGAATCAGTAAATATCGGTAAAAATGCTTTCAGTCTCCTTAACAAAATTAGTTTATGTTGTCTAAAAGCGTTAACCTACAAGTCGGTAACAAAATTTTTAATGCTGTACAACTTCTGCTATATGCGTTTTATATGTACTTAATAGGGCACTAAAGAGACAGGAGTTGGCTTGCTTTTTAGTTGAGAACGGTATTGGTTTTAGCGAAAATACGCAACAACACTTTTTTTGACCAAAAAAACAACGCAGTAACATCCTAGTAACTTTTGATTTGGTTCAAGCAAGTGTCTGGCTAATAAAAAAAGCAGCAAATATGTATCATGTTTACACTTGAAACCCATGTAAAAATGATATAATTTTACTTTTTCTATTAACAAAAATTGAAAAAACCAAAATTTTAATATATTGCGAAAAATCACCGTAAAAAATACCATTTATTGATTGTGGAAAAGACACATCAAAAATAAAATAATATCAAGTCGATTCGATGTGATGTGACTACGTTCTTTTAGGCTCATAACTGTCACCTACATAAGGCGATCATTTTTGTGAAATTTCTAGGGATTATTATCATTCCATTTATTTTTACTTCCGTGCTTTTAGTATGTTAAGTGATGGACCTTCGTAAGCTAGTTAATGAAAAAAAAATTGGGTTTTAATTCTTTCCTCTGTTTTTCCTATGTAGCTTAGCCTAGGTAGACTTATCCCAATTTTTACGATTACCTCGTTTTTACACAACACTCTAACCAGTGACAATTTCAAGACGTGAAAAACTCTTTTTTGATTGGTATTATTTTGTGGTTACTTGAATTACGTAACGAAAAATAACGATCACTGTCAAAATTGAAAGCGTTCCAAAATGTCCCTATTTGTAAAATGCTACAACTGTATGTTTCATTTAATTTTTGGATAGTTCTCTCAATAATTTTAAGTTAATTTGATTTAGGGACAGAGCATTTTCTTCCTCTCTACAACAAATTTTCAGACTCCAACAACCTCCAGTAGAGTACTTTTCCATTCAAATTAGCAGAATTCTAAAACAGTATTTACCAAATTTAAGAGCTGCATTCAAGCCTTTTGTAACTATAAAGTCTATAATATAATAAAAAAACTTTTTTGAGGGAAAGCTCGCTAATCATTAATTTTTTTAAAAAGGGATTTAGTGAGGGTGAATAAATAACAAAATCAATGAATAGCAAGCTTTCCCTCAAAAAGGTAATGGTAACCGTAGATCCGGATTTTGCACTTGTGGTGCTCATCAGTACGGTGCTAGGAATTAGGAGATGAAATGATGATGGAAAAATATGACGCAGGAAATCCGGATCTACGGTTACCATTACGTTTTTGAGGGAAAGCTCGCTATTCATCGATTTTGTTATTTATTCACCCTCACTAAATCCCTTTTTAAATTTATTAACTCCAGATCTGCAATTTGACAGATGGTTGTCTTTTACATGAATCCTGTGTCATATTTTTCCATCATCATTTCATCTCCTAATTCCTAGCACCGAACTGATGAACACCACAAGTGCGAAATCCGGATCTACGGTTACCATTACCTTTTTGAGGGAAAGCTCGCTATTCATTGATTTTTTGATAAAATCCCTATTTGTAAAATTAGAAGAAAACCAAAAGTCAATAGAAAAAAGTGGAGTCTACCAATTAGACAATTAGTAAAGACTGTGGTGCATCTTACACAAGGCAAACAGGTAGAAAATTTCATAAAAGAGTTAAGGAACATTTATTATCTCAACGATATCAAAGTAATAATAAATCACCTCTTGGCAAACATTTGAGAGTTGAGAATCATGCCTTTGAAATTTCAGAAGATTTTAAGCCACTTTACACCAAAAAGAAAATTATTGAATTTTATGGAAACATAGAGATGGCAGGCTAAGTTTGGATCAAAACAAAAAAATCTTTAAATCACCAAATACCCAACTCACACGTGGAGGTAGCAAGAATTTTCAATAGTTTTCAAAAATTAAAATTTAAAGTCTGTTTCCTAAACAATAAATTTTCTCAGTTTTTTCTCACAATTAAAAAATTTCCTCAACATTTTGATTCACCTTTTTAATGGTTCCACTTCCATTTTTTAATGGTTTGTATTCAATATCGTTTTATTTTATTTTTTTAAAACAGTTTTTCCACTTTCCGTAATAAAAGAAGAAGAGTTATCTACTAAAAATATTGTTTATATTTAATTTTAATTTGTTTACCATAACTCGCAATTAAGCCTAAAGATGGATGTAATTGTATCTTTTTTTTTAACAAATTTACATTTACTCAGTGGTTTGTTATTACTAATTATTTTAACCTACAATTTTTAATTTTACGAATTCAAACATCTTTTATAAATTTTTAATTAGTCAGAAGTTTTAATTTGGTGTTTTTAATGTGTTTGTTAGTTTGCGTCAATACCATATAAACTTCAATTTGCCTGTTTTTCGAAAAATTCGTCATTTTGTAAGTATTAATATTTTTGTACTTTCTTTAACCCACCATACCTTAAAATATATCTTCTCAGTTACTTTTTATTGTCGAAATTAGGATATTTGCTCTTTCCTTAAATCATTGCAACATGCTCCACGACGGAGAATTTAAACAAAATATAAACCATTAATTTCCTTTTTTTGTTAATAATAACTCGAATAAAAGTAAGTTAAAAACCTTAAGAAACCAACCTTACCAGGTGTTATATTAATTTCTTCCAAAAAATTATCAATCTGAATCAAATTTAGCAGCGACTTCTTAGGTAAATCAGGTATGTTCCAATATTTCAAACATCTTTCTCTTAATATTTTTCGTCGTACGTCCACTAGATTTGGGTTTCTACAGAAACTGGCTAACTTTCTCAGAGCAACGATTTGATTGGCGCCTATCCTAAAAGTATTCAAGTTAAAAGAAAATACGATGAAAATATTAAAAATGACAAATTTTTTTTATAATCATATTTTTAATGAAAAAATTAATAGTTTTTGACAAAACTTGAAGGGCGGTATTTACTAAGATGGACTAGAGTTTAGAATTCTGGGACGCATGTCGTTTTAATCTGATTATGTGGGTTTTTTTTTAAACTTGAGTGAAACTTGTTGGAATTTTGGAATTATTACGCAACTTATTTCGCAAGTAAAAAACACGGGTTTTCCCAGTATTTCAAGAAGAAAGTGGGAAAAAGGAGTAGGCCTTTTCACTAAAGATGCTCTGTTAATTGGGTGACTTAATCAGATTTTTGTATACCTTTATTTTATATTTTTTAAATAGTATTTTTAAAATATCCATATACAGACCGCTTCAAGCTACTGCGAACATAGGGGGAATCAAGTCCAATTTACTCTCCGTGCCGTACGACCGAGGTGGATTCGAAGCACGCTGCAGTGTTATCTTTTGGAAATTCATTTTGTTTTATTTCTGCCTTGCTTGAGAAACAGATGGGTAAGTTCTTAATTGAAATAATACATTTTTAAAACCAAAAATGGATCTCTACGAAGTTGCCGAAAAAGTGCAGATGGTCAAATGGTCAAATCGTCATAACCCAACACACGTTCGATATTGGTCGAGGGAAAATTTGCATTTGTATTTTGACGTAAGAACACAGTATCCCCAAAAACTAAATGTTTGGGGGGGGGGGTATTATAGGGGAACACGTATAGGCGTCCTAGATACTTGGATCTACTGAAGCAGCACATTATTCTAACTGCTAGGCAGTTGTTAGGTGTAAGATTTGGTGAAACATAGTTTCAACAAGATGGTTGTTCCGCTCACAATGTTGGCCTATATCTTGATAATGTATTTCCTAATCGGGTTATAAGTACACGGGGAACTATTTTATGGCCAGCTCGATCTCTCGATCTTGCTCCTAATGACTTCTATCTGTTTTTGAAGAAGCTTTTCAAATTATCACCCCTAACATGCTTGGAAACGTTAGAAGGGGTTTTTATAGTAGGCTCGGATATTGTCTAGTCGAGCAAGGAGGACTTTTCGAACATTTGCTTTAATTTTTTTTTTGACTGGGAGAATCTTTTTGGTTTTTAGAATGTATTATTTTATTTTGAGAACTTGCTTTTATTTTGTTTCTCCTTATTATTTTCATTGTAACACGTCGTCACTGATAAATCTGAGCAGTTGACAATAAAACGTTCTTATTTATCAGTGACAAAAAATAAGAAAATTACGTTATAAAAATTTGCGTATTTATTGACCAAATTCCGGTTTCATTGACTACGCTCCACACAGCACCGTGGTTAGAGGCGTACTAAATACCAAAGGAAAGTCATGCAAGTGGTGATCGCAAGCCTGAGTATTGGTTGCTTCACTGATAGGCGTGCAGTGTCTCTGCATGTACGTACACTGGCAGATTAGACTTCTTCCGCCCTATGTTCGCAGTAGCTTGAAGCGGTCTGTATACATTTTTTCACTATATAGTTGGGGCATATGGACTTCCATGGGCTTTTTGATGATGATTTTACGAAACCTGTTTTAACCGGTTAGTAATAGGCCACTTAACATCACCCTACCTGTGAACAGCCTGAAAAGTGCTGCAGTCAAAAAGTGAGGTTAGGACGACAAAATATTTTTTTAAATCTTAACGGTTTAACCTACGATAATAAAATTTGGTACTCATATTGGCCTTTACCAATCAGCCTGATATCACAAAAAAAAAATTAGCCTGTGAGCGGAGGGCCCTCAACAGACGCAATTTCTTTCACAATTTCGAAAAAAAAAATCTATTTACGCAAACTTAACTTAAGGGCATCGAAAATTTATATAAATCGGTTACTTATAGATCGCTAAATATTACCCCACCTGTGAAAAGCCTCCAAAATGTTGCAGTCCAAAAGTGAGGTTAAGGTGACAAAATATTTTTTTTTGAATCCTAACGGTTAAACAGGCTGAACATTTTTTTTGTGATATCAGGCTAATTGGTAATAGTATCTGCTAGCGTGGTCATTCGGGAGGGAAAAATCTAAAACCACATTTCGCCCCCTATCGGCTCCTAGAGGAACTAAATGTTATTTTTTTATTTTTATAATACAATCTGGCCCGAAGGCCAATATGATTACCAAATTTCATCATTGTAGGTCAAACCGTTAAGATTTAAAAACATATTTTGTCACCCTAACCTCACTTTTGGACTGCAATATTTTTGAGGCTATCATAGGTAGAGAAATATTGAGTGGTCTATAAGTAACCGATTTATATAAATTTTCGATGCCCTTAAGTAAAGTTTTCGTAAATAGATTTTTTTTTCGAAATTGTCAAAAAAATGACGTCTGTTGAGTCACAGGCTAAATTTTTTTTTTGTGATATCAGGCTGATTGGTAATAGTATGTACTACAAAACCACATAGTTTCAATTGTGCAGGATAAGTCGTTAAGTAGATACAGGGAAAAATCTAAAAACACATTTTGCCCTCTACCGGCAATTAGATGCACTAAATTTCATCATCGTAGGTCAAACCGTTAAGATTTAAAAAAATATTTTGTCGCCCTAACCTCACTTTTTATTTCACTGCAGCACTTTTGAGGCTGTTCACAGGCAAGGTGATGTTAAGTGGTCTACTAGTAACCGATTAAAACAGGTTTCGTAAAATCATTATCAAAAGGCCCACGGAGGCCGAATTTCGACTCTATGCCCCTCGACTAATAATGAGAAACAAAAATTGAAATTTTTAATATCGAAGAATAAGATATTATGTTGTCTCTGTCCTTTTTTTTCAACTTTTATTTTCAACCTATTTTTTACATGCGCAAATCATTTACCGCTTACATGTAAAAGGCTTTTTTCTTAATTGAAGAGGACAGTGATCTCCTTAAATCACCTTAAAGTGAGATCTAATGCGTTCCTATACAATACATTTACTTAAATAATGGACTGGAATAGTCAATTCTAAATAAAATACCATCAACAAAATCGTGATTCAAAATTCAAAGTAGACAAACACCTCTTGGCGGTGGTCTACATTATACGATGATTTTACTCGAAATTTGACTTTCACAATTCTCAGATTTCTTGTTTACCATGATTTTATTAATTTTTACGGATAATTTGGACTGTTTTGAGAAAAAATGGCCTTACGCGTCTCATTCCAGTACATTTTGACGTTCATCCATGTTAAAATATCTATCAAATGCGGTATAGTTCAGCTTAAAATCAATTTTTAGATACCCAAACCGTCAAATCAAACTTTCTCTAAACTATGGCCCTTAGTAAATATCGCCCAAAGTAGTTTTTTGTTGGTTGACTATCTATCCATGTATATATGATATATATATATATATGACATGATAATTTAATTTTTTGGTTGCGCTATTTTTGCATGCTTTTACTTTTTACCAAAAACCAACAACAATAAGGAATGAAAGAAAAATATTTTTTTCTGAGACAACATAAAATAATGAAAACTGCACTCTTTCCTGTTTCAGAAAGGTGCATATTTGACACGCATGAATGATTAAGAAGAAAATATTTTCGTCTCTATGGACGGCACTAAAAAAATTGATTTTATCCAAGAATATCTAGGAAATTCTGGTTAATATCTTGTGATCATAGGAAAAATAGCGTGCATTACTCGTTAGAAAGTGACATTCTTACATTCGTGTGATTTTCGCACTCGGCTAGCGCCTCGCATGAAAACATTCGCACACGTGTAAAATATGTAACTTTCTTCACTCGTTATGTAATATACTGTTTTGTACCTTTATCAAAAACATGATCTTACAAGACAAATAAGAAAACCATGTCTATTTTGGTTACTGATGCATTTTTTTTGTTTTTGTACATAATTTAAAAACGGAGTAGGCGGTGGAAAAACAATTAAATGTTTTTGGGGTTCTAGTTTTTCCTGTTTTTTAAAAATATTTTTACAAAAATAGTTTCTAAAACTGTGCTTTTTATCTCGCGTTTTTAAATTAGTTCCTTAAAACCACGCTTGTACAAAGCACTATTTTAGTCACTAGTTCTAAAAACTACTCTTAACGATTTTAATTAATCATAAACTTACCTATTGTTAATAGTCTTAACGTACGAAAAAAAATTGTTTTCCTTTACTAAGACCTCCAAAGGCACTAATTCTAACACGTCCATGTCAATCCTATCTTTATAGTCCCATAGCTTAACGATAGCGCTCCACAGGTAGTTTCTGATGCAATCAATCCGAGGGTTTTCTTGCAAGTCATAGCATATAAAATATCTTTCCGAGTTTGCTGGCCTGGAGGATTTCGGCTTCAATATGCCAACTAAAATAAGTCCAGAAATAAACCAAGGGATGGAAATTTTCCTTGAATCATTTTGTGTAAAGGCCACGTGTTCTACTTTATTTTTTTTACGGGATCAGGTTTGGGATATAGAGTATTAAGCCCAATTTTTAAAAGTTTTAGGTGACCATCTAACAGCAGCCCCCTACCAATTTAACTTTCAATTTTGGAGACGTGAGAGGCCATATCGTTTAGTTTGTTGATTTTATATTGTTTACTTGTTCAGTTCCGTTTGTAGCGTTTTTATTTTTTTGTTGAAAATGGTTCATCTTATGGAACCGAACCTGTTACGAATAAAAATATTTTCTAAGCATGTTCAGGCTGTTCAACATAGCTCCTTCATAATGTTTAATGTAGAGGTTAATATAAGAGATCCAATCATATCCACTTATTGTACATACAAAGTGGGAGCAAAGACATTAGGACTTTGTGCACATGTAGCATCAATCCTGTGGTACTTAGGATATGCAAGGCACGAAGAGAATGAGGTACGGTATCCTGCACACCGCAGCGTCTTCTTACTAGGATACTGAATGCTGCATAGATATCTAGCGATTTCTTCACAATTTCGCAACCTGACTTTTAGGACTCAGTTTGAAACCATTTGAAAATAATACTTAAATTAGTACATAAAAAAAACATAAAGAGGTTAAAAATGACTGCCAATCAAAGCTTTCAAATGTCGAAACTAGTATCGGCAAAGTAAAAAGATCGTGGCGCACAATTGAACGTTGCGTACAAAAGTAGGTAATATTAATAACCTGTAGTTAATACACATAATAATATATTATTATGCGTGATTATAAAGGACCACAATCATCCGCTAGTAAGTGAGGTACCAAAAGTATGATTAGTACCCTTAATATTGAGTCTGACAGTATAAACTCAAAATATTCTGAGAGTATTAGCCATTTTTTGACATCAAAACATTTTAAATATTTAAACTTTGGATCGAAATTGTGAAGCTCCTACGGCCCAGCGGCACTTTTGTCAAATTTAAACAGTGTTCAGAAAGAAGTTCTCTACAACATATTTCAGTACCGACGCATTCCACGGAAGTCCAATACCTATGTTATTTGGCCCATGTCCGAGACTTTTCATTCTCTTAATGGGTAGAACATCTGTATCAAAAATCATCAAAATCGAAGGTGGTGAGGGTCCGACCCCTGGTTGATTTTAAATGAAATACCCCGTTATTTTTTACTGTTATTTAGTGTTGCTTACCTATGTATAAGTCGTAGTAAAATTTATTGTCACCTGACAAAAAAGTAAAAAAAAAATATATTGGTGGTAGGGGGAGCGGAATTTTACGAATTTGCCTCAAGCAGCCAATACCTTAGCGCGGTCGCGTGCTTTGGGCGGGCGTGGACGGGGCGGTTTTTGCGGGCGGCGGTTTTTTAAAATTAAGACTAGTTTTCATATACCTTTTATTTAACAATACCTTTTTTTAAAAAATGTTGTCAATAACAAAAATAAATTAGGTATAATAATTATTCTTATAAGTGTATACCTAAATAAATTAAACATGAATAATTGTCTGTCAACTGCACCACAGTGCAACATAGGTAGTACATTTTTTAAAGTTTGTATCCACTTTATGTATTTTTGATCTAAAATCTGAAAACTGGAAATTGAAATTTGAATAATTATTTTTTTATTTTATGTCAGGGAGGGGGGGGCGGCCACTTTATTTATTATTCTCCAAAGCTTGTCAAAGCATCTACATTTTTATGATGACGTCATTGACGAATTTGCAAAAAGGGATCGAGAAGAATCGGATTACATTACAAATAGGGTAAGTTTTTAAAAACTACTTCCCTTACTTGAAATTTCACCGCACGCCGCTGAGGTCAATTATTCCAAAATAAAATTCAAAATGCAAGAATACATCATTATGATTTTATGTTCTTACCTTTCTTAAAACAAAGGTACATCAAAAACAATAATCCAACACTGAAAGGAGTAAAAACGTCAAAAAGCTTGGTAACAAATAACCCGTGGGGCCTTAAAATCTTTAACGCCAAAAAACACTGACAAACATAGATATTTTTCGATAAAATTTCTTGCAGACTTTCGTTTCCTTCGACGGAAAAGCCCTAAAAAGAAAAACAAAAAAGATTAATACGTGTCGAAAGTGTATGCTCATCTTTAGAGTTACGAAAGGCTAAAGTTAACCAAGAGGGCGATTCAAATGGCGGCTATTATTTCTAGCGACACGATTTCTCGATATCTGGAGGTACACGCTGGCAAAATCAAATGTTGGTTGCTGGATGAGTTTTTTTTTATTAATAGTCACTGTACCAGACGATATTTGCTGACTTCTGTTATTTTTGTTTACAATATGGTCAAATATCCTTTTTAAAAGTAAAGTAGCTAGAATTTTTGACAACAAACAATCAGGTTTGACGTTGTAAAATTATTCACGTTTTCTGAATGCATTGACTTCACTGATCTACATAAAATTCAAGGTATTGTTAGTTGCATACCCTTTACCCCTCCCTTTTTGATAAATATAATACTATAAGCAAAAATATTATAGTATTCTACTAATATTATGCCTCACAAGTCTTAAAACGTCAGACAATTCTCCAATTCAAAATAAGCAGCAAATCAGCATCGAAAAATATAACAATTTTTCCGAGGATTTTTCTCTAAAGATACCGATTTTCAAAAAGATCGCTATGACAGTGGCAACACTCCACAGGTCAAATTTGCTGTGAAAAGCCATCACTCAAAATAGTAGCTAGAGTTCGCTTTACAACGCCAAGTGTAAACTCAGTCAAAACATCGGTATAGGGTCGCTTTGATACTTGGGTCGCTATAAAAATAGCCGCCACTGGAATCGCCCTCCTGGTGCTCCTCTCACTTTCTAGGGGGCGGATACACCTCATTCGAAAGTAGGGGGAGCACCACAGGCAAAATGACAAGTAGGAATAGTAGAACTAGGGTGGCTCGTTTTTTGAGAAGTACCCCGTGCCTTCAACAATCTTTCCACTTCGCGCACTCTTGCACACTCTTCTGGCCTACCCGTTCTTTTTACAAAGTCCAGTATATTCGTCCATTTGAGAGAAAGAAGTTCTTCCACCGTTAGTCCTCGGGCTCCCACCCAACACTCGATGTCTTACTCGTGCCTAGACTGCGCACTCCCCTACTAGGTGCCACGATGTCTTTTATGTCTGTCCGCAAGAGGGACACAGATTCGTCCCCAACAGTGATCTACTTCTGGCTGCGTCTGGTCCGTCCAAAAATTTCTTGGACTGTCTACACTCCTGACCTTGGCTCCATGAACTTCTAAGTATTTCATAAATTCGTCTTCCACAGCCATGCGGAAAATATGTCACCTTAACTGGTTAGTATGCTCGTGAGCACCTATGTCCTAGCCATCTACTTCTGGCTGCGTCTGGTCCGTCCACAAATTTCTTGGACTGTCTACACTCTTGACCTTGGCTCGATGAACTTTTAAGTGCCTTATAGATTCGTCTTCCACGGCCATGCGGAAAAGATGGTACCTTAACGGTTAGTATGCTCGTGAGCATCTATGTCCTAGCCATCTACTTCTGGCTGCGTCTGGTCCGTCCACAAATTTCGCACACAAAGCTGAAGTACCTATTAGACTACATGGATACGGCGTAAGAAACGAAAGAGGTTAAACGTTGCTAGAATTATTATTGGAACAAGGATTATTTGCAATGAATACTTTTTTCGAAAAACCACCACAACGAATGTGAACATGGGCAAAACCTGATGGACACACAAGAAACGAAATTGACTTTAATATCACAAACAATAAAAACATCGTGTAGGATGTTTCTGTCCTAAAAAACTTTCAAGTAAATAGCGACCATCGATTAGTAGGAGCAAATGTTGTAGTCATAATAAAACCACAGCAAACGTTGATAGGATGAAAAACCTGGCGATAAGAAAAGATATAAGAACACATAATACAGTAGAATTAAAGAGAGTTATAGAGGCCAACAAAGGTATAAAGTCTCTCAGAAAAAAACTCTCAGAAGGGAAAAAATGCACTAGTAAATTTACAAACACAAATGTAGAAGTTACTTTAGACAAATCAGAAATCCTCTTAGTTCTCCAGTCATTTTATGCAGAACTATACAAAGACAATACAACTAGAAGGGAAAAACCAACATTTCCAAAATCCAAAACAGAGATTCTGAAATCCTACCCAATGTCTCCCTCCAAGAATTAGATAGCGCTTTAAGTGACATGAAAACCAATGGATCTATTGGCGATAACGAGATCGAAATCGAAGCAATAAAATAGGGCGGCACTATCCTTCACCGAAATATTTGTAAGCTTTTTGATATGTGCCTAATGCACGGAACAACACCAGACTTTTGGGACCGAGCAGTGATAATTATCCTTCACAAAAAAGGCGACATAACCAAGCCACAAAATTAACGACCCATAAGTTTCTTATCACAACACATAAGCTTTTCAATTTCAATTTAATTTATTCAAAATTGGCACAAAAGATTCTTAAGTATAGAAAACATAGAGTTGTAGTAATAGATTTATTCCCAGCTTAATGTTCACTTAAGGTCACTTAAGCACTTTTTTAAGTTTGAAAAATTCATTTAGTCTTGTAAATTTCTTAAAATTTTATTATAAACTTGGTGCCCGAAGTATAAATAACTTTGCTGGCCAAACACTTTTTTTTTGTTTGGTGTATTTTGAACTGCCTTTTTTATTTCATCTGGTGTTGTATAAATTTGTAACAGTGATTTTTTATAGAAAATTTGGCAAACATTCCAGTAAAAGTATATAGTTCGTTTGTTGGAAAAAGTGGGTTGAGATCAAAGATAATTTTAATTATTTTTCTTTATAGTGTCAAAAGTGGCCCCAACCTATATTGCCGTAGTCCAGTAAAGATTGAACAAGTGCATAGTAGAGGTTTATCAGTGTGGAAATATAAGAATTTTTTTTTTAGTTTATGGAATAGATATAATAAAGATCCAAGTCTTTTTGATAAAGTTTTTCTATTTAAGATTGTTGTTAATTGTTATGCCTAAATATTTTGCCTCTGTTCATATCGGAATTTGCCAAATAGTGTTTTTTCTGGATGGTAAATTGATCTCGAGTTTTGTTTAAATTTATTGTAAGATAGTTAGAGTCTAGAGACCACCTCATTTACAAGTAACTCTACGTTCTTCCATGAATCCGTCTTCACAAATATTACGTGTCACGTGGCCAGTGCTAAGGAGATCGTTAAGGTAGATTTTCATGGGAATAATTACACAGAGAATCTCAAGAAAACTTGACTTCTATCAACCACGCGAATAGGCAGGATTCAGAGCTACATTCGGAATAATAAAATAAAGATGATCAAAACACTGATAGAAAAGTGCACGGAATACAATAAATCACTCGTACTTATCTTTATTGACTACGAAAAAGCCTTTGATATGATAGACTAGCAAAAAATGTTAGCGGCTTTAACAGAATGTCAAATAGACTACCGATACATTACCGAAAGAAAAAAACATGTATGGAAAAGGTAAAGCATGTCTCCAACTACACGCGCGTACAACCGATTTTCCTATACAAAGAGGCGTAAGACAGCAGCAACTCTGTTGGAGTCAATGTTCGAGAAAATCAATTTTGAAGAAATGGGTATTACCATTGATGGAGAATTATTAAGTTATCTAAGATTTGCCGATGATATTGTTGTAACTACGGATCGAAAAGCGCTAAGGCAGTTAGGACTCAAAATAAACGTAAGTAAAACATAATATAAGACAAATCTGGTACTAAGCAAAAATCTTACGATTGGTCTCTTCATACATAAATCAGGTAAACTTCTACAAATATCTTGGTCATGAAATTCGGATTGGTAGAGAAAATCAAACATGCGAAATAACACGCAGAATAGGACTAAGTTGGGAATCATTTGGAAAACTAAGAGGTATCCTAAAATCAAATATACCGATATACCTCAAAAGGAAGGTATTTGATCAGTGTGTACTGCCTGTTCTTACTTGCGGAGCAGAAACACTTACCTTGACAAAGAAGACAGCGAACAAAATCCGGGTTTCTCAAAGAGGCATGGAAAGAGCTATTTTGGGCTACTCGCTAAGAGACCGAATTCCAAACGAACGTCTTAGACAAATATCAGGCGAAACAGACGCAGTAAAACGAATAGCGACTGTGAAATGAAGCTGGGAGAGGCACGTGGCCAGAATGTCAATGACAATCGGTGAAAAAATTTTGGAATGGAGACCACGTACAAAAGCACTCCGCAGCAGAGGGCGTCCGCCCACCCGATAGTCCGATGATTGAAGTGTTGTATGAGAGAAGCGCAAGATCGAAGAAAATGGAATAGACTACAGGAGGTCTATGTTCAGCAGTGGACTTTAATAGGCTGATTGATGATGATGAAGCTAGTATTAAAGATTTTACCATTTTTTCTCGAATACAGGATTAGGATGTGTTCGGAAGGACAAAATAGCAAATATATCACAAAAAAGTCCTTGCTATGATTAGATTTATTACAATAAAATAGGTATTGTTCCAACCACACAAATCTTGTATATAAATTTCATTTTATATTTTTTTTTCTCCATTTTTCTAGAATTTTATGTTTTATTTTCTACGCTCAAGCAATTCTTAATACAATACTTCGCGCTATATCGCGATAACGTTGCTTGGGTGAAACTCGTCATAAATCCCCACACGGGAGAAACACGACGATCCTGCGCGGTGCGCGCGCGCAACTTCGAACTCGCTGTGCGCAGAGATGACCAAGAATCGAACACTTACACCGTACGGCTATGCACGTTTAAAAATTAGAAACCAAAACTTTCGAAATTCGCCTTTCTTTTTTGTGCTATGCAACGTGTGTTTGTCTACAATCGACGGAGTTAATGGGACTGGATTGACCACGGGTGAAAGGTAAGTGGAACCCAGCAATTCGCCGTATTCTCTCTACTTCTATTTCCTCTCAAAATTCGTTCCGTATTCTATTATCAACCCTTCCTGGGTTGAATAGGTATTATTTTATTTTATCAATACATATCCTGTTTTGTAACTTTTTGGAATCCCTCACAACTAGTGTGCTAGGCCGAAACTAAGTCTGGGTAATTTAGCCATCCAGTTTATACCGTTTTTGTCTTTAGAATTAGGAACGAATTTGCAAAATTGCCTTAATAGTTGGACTCTTTTTGGATATTCGCCATAGTCACAAATTAATTGTTATTTATCTAAACTTTGGAAGATCGAATTAGTTAATTTCAGGTCAAATATGGTTTAAAGGCCATATTTTTGTATTATTTTATCTTTCAGTATTTTTTGAAATTCACAGATAGAAGGAAAAAATGATAAAAATTTTAATTTTTCACACTTAAAGTTTTTCAGTCTTTCAAAACGTTTTAGTGCAGAACTTGATCAGAAATCTAGCAGAAGAATTTCCGCTGATCATAAATATTCTGGATTTTTCCGGACACTAAAAACTAAAGTTTGTGTGGAAAATACTTAGAACGGGTCGCACAGACACAATTTACCATTCGGCCGATTAAAAATAATATATTACTTACACCGTCCGACATCATAAAGTGCACCCCTTGACCATCCGACTCGTGTCTAACTTTTCCAATAAAGTCAACTAAATTATCCGGGTTGCAAACATCGCCGTCGTCATTTGTTCCATACAAGGCTTGAAAAGTGGCCGGCGAAGCGCAGAGTGATGCGTGGAGCTTAAAATCGTTTTGACCTATAATTTAAAAAAAAAATACGTTGAAAAATTTAGGCAACATAGGTTATTAATTAGTGAAGGGGAGGATTTAGGATTAAATAATAATTGAATAATTACAATATAATCTCCAGACGGCGTTTCTTTAATGCAAGATTGTTTAGCACTTCGTCTACAGAAACTGGAATCTCTGAATGAATAAACATTAAAGTCAATCCGTTTAGTCTATCTCAGAGTTGCCACAAGATTAAGAAGAATTATTAAAAAAAATCGCGATGTCATAGCGCTGCAGGAAATTTTTTGTAGTTTAAGTAGAAAATACTGGTTTGGGATCTGGTCTCAATTCTAAATTTGTTGCCAAAACCCTTTCATAAACATGCTTAAAGTAAACTAAAATTGTAACAGTCAATAATGTTATACCTATAAGATGTCTTACAAGTTTTTCGTAACTATTTAAAAAAATTTACGTCAAGAGAAGCTGACTTGAAATGTCAGTAAATTCCCGCAGTAAATTTTCAAACAGTTACACTAAAAAAGCTATTTTTTACACGATTTGAATGCTGTTGACAAAAACTGTTAACGAAAATTGTAACAATTAATGACATTATAGCGAGCGCCAAAAGCAAATTTTGTTGAAACTTTTGGGTTTGGTGAGGTGCAGAGGAGGAGGGGGGGCGATTGCTCACTGAAAAAAGGGTCATTCCATATCAAATCAACCAAAAAATCACAAAAATTTTACGCGACCAATTCCAATTTTGATGATTTTTGGTATATATTTTCTTCTTACCATAAAAGTTGAAAATGCAAATTTTTAGATTTTTTTGATTCGTAGTTTTTTTTTTTAATTTTTCAAAATAAAAAAGTCAGCATTTTGACCTTAACAAGAATGTACAAAACTAGCAATATCTCGAGAACCACTTACACTAGGAAAGTAATAAATGGCTCATTTTAAAGTCATTTTGAAGCTCTTTTTTTATGAAATATCACAACATAATTTTAACAAAAAAAAATTGAAAATAAAAAATTGAAAAAAAAAAAATTGAAAAATTCAAAAAGGCCATTTTTAATTTTTTTGAAAAAAATATATAATTTTGGTCAAAGTGTTACTTAATTATCCACAAAATTTTATGATGGACAAATGATGGGTTCAATGTCAAAAAAAATATCAAAAATATTAAGTACATTAAAAATCATGCATTTAAAAAAATAAACATATTTTAGGAGCACCAATAGTGCACTGGATATTGAAATAAATAAATTTGTTGGATGGATACAGGTTTTAAAAATTATTTTATTTTAAACTCGCAAAAGAAATAAACAAACTTTTCTACTTCGTTGATAAAAATTAGACAGAAAACACTAAGACTAACTATATACCTTAAATTTATTTTTTTAACTTTCTTTTAAGAATTTCTGATGAATCTGACATTTCTTTTTTGCTGACATTGTAAGTTCTGCCAGTAGCAGTGTTGGGTTCAACTTTTTTTATAAGACTTTCTGGTTTAATAATTAAAATATCTTGAGGTGTTGGGTAAAAAAATGATGAGGCAGGTCCTCGTGGATGAAGAAAGCTTACTTTCAGTTCTCCGCTCTCATTATTTTTCCCCAAGACACAAGCCAGCCACCAAGCACTGTCATATTCTACAGTGACAAACCCTGACTCGATATTTTGCAAAATAATGCTTCCACCTTTAAAAAGATTATGTGTTTCGACCTCTAAGCATGTAGAAAACTGTTTTACCAAAAACGTGCTTTCTGTAAGAGGAATTACAGCATGAATTTTTTGTGTCCCCGGTATTGTTAAGACTTCCGCAAATCTTTTATTCAAAATTATTTCATGATTTGTATAATCTGCTTCTGTGCAATATTTAAAATCAATGCCAGATATGTTTTCTTCACACCAAGTAAACAATTGTAGAGGTGTCATTATTTGATTGTCATAGGGCCTCTGCAAACTGGCTTTGGCAGCAAGTCTTTTAACAGTTCCTCCCAAGCCATCGCAGGCACTTTTGCCATGCGAGGTGGCAAAATAATGCCACTCTGCTTCAACACCAAAATCTTTTTTATGCAGGCATATATTCAGAAAATTCTTTTTGTTTTTGTACTGCGCAGCACATCCACCCGAAAAATAAAAAATTTTGTTAAGTCCTGGTATTTTGATTTTTAAATCAGGCATTAATTTTTTTAAAAATAAATGAAATGCAATTGTATTATGTGTCAAGCTTTCCGAAATAAACACATAATTCAGGTTGTGCAGTTTACCATCACTTAGAAAATAAATGGCAAAAGGGTGGAGGGTTGCCTGGCTGTTATTCCAATGATAAGACTGGACTTCATCTTGCATAACAAAGGAATAATTTTCCGCAAAGTCGCAAGTGATCAAAGACTCTCCAGGTTTAAGGTTAATTTTTATTTCATTGTATCTATCTTTTTAAGTTTTACAAGATCATCAGTAAATTCCTGGACAAAATCATCACTTTTCTTAACAACGGTTTCCATAGACCCACTTTTTAAATGAGACCTCATCAATTAATTCTTTCTCAAATTTTTCTATTAACGTATTTTTAAACTGTTCTACTCCAGGACATTGCTTGCATCTATTGCTTAAAAAACAGTCCACTGAAGGTGGATTACACATTAGTTTATAAAGGCAATCATGATAAGATACTGCAAGAGGCCTGTTATTTTCATCATATAGCTTATTTAATTTGGAGCCATTGAGCATTAGTTTTATATTTTGATGTATAGTACATACACATACAGTATGAGTCCCACTTTTTCCTGCCAGTATACAGTTTTTGGGTCGCAGTTCACAAAATTTTGAAAACCCAATTTTTTCATTGGGTTACTCAGTTTTAAACAATGCATAAATTTCTTTTAAATTAGCTAAGACTAATTTTTTTTGTACATATTCTTTTTCAGCTCCATATTTTCTGATAACAACATAATCTTTTTTACCTGGCATGGTCCTGCTAATGTCATCCCTTTGGTAAAAATCTACCACTATTTGGGCCACTCTATCACTAAGGGTCTTTCCCGGTTTGGGGTTAGGAGAACATAATATCCCATTGTCCTTAACTAACTGTTTTACAGCTCTGGCCAAATATTGAGAAACTCCAAATTCTTCTTCAATCTTCTTTCTACTCCAACTTTGAGGTAAACATGATAAAACTAGTATTTTCTCACTCCTCTTTTCGGTTTTTAAAAATTTGTCCTTTAACTGCTTAATCATTTCACTTTCGTCACTCTGGCATTCCTTTACTAGCGTTGAATCTGATTCCTTTGTAAATGCTTTCGCAATTTTATGCTGTACAATATCAATTTTTTCTTTGTATACATTTTTTCTTTTAATCGGCGACACACCAAGAAGCTCCAATGACTTGTTTAAAAGAGTAAATGATTCAGCAGGATCTTGAAAATCTGGATCATTTTCTGGAACTTGACTGGGTCTAAAAAAATTTAAAAAGTTAGTTTTTTATAAGAACTTAAAAAGGGGGTAACAGCTGACCCAAAATGTGTACATAATGCCAAGAAATTTGTACATAATGTCTGTATTCTCAAAATGCCATGCAAAATAATGCCATGCAAAATAATGCCATGAGATTTTTCCACTCCGTACTTGACGCAATTGGTTTAGTTTATTAATTTTATATTAAAAAATACTATTTGTTACTTACCCTGCCTCATCTTCTTCAGATGCCTTAAACTCCTTTGAAAGCTTTAGTCTACAACCATCACAGATTTTCATTCCCATTTTGACATTTTTGTAACTGCACATCCACTTGGTCACATTTCTTAATTTCCCAAAATGCTTGATTTTTAACTCTATTGGATCACAGCACTTTACTTTATATTTAGTCCATCCACTTGCCTCACCCATAGTTGAAACTTTTAAAATTACACAGAGATGACTTCTGATAAACCTTCAGTCGAACTATTATGTATCGATTATTTGGATCTGTATCAGGAAGATATTTGCCAAAAATTTAAAATCAATTTATGCAGGAATTTTCATGTCAGCAAATCCCCACAATGTACCTAAACAGACCAATAAAATGAAGGAGGTGTGTCCTTAATGTTAAACAGGAATAAACAGGCAGTATTTCACAAAAGTATTGGCAGGTTTATACAGGCATATTTTCCTAAGAATTGGAACATCCAATAGTACGTCTCCGGTGGAAAAGAGGTTTTGTAAGTAAATATTACAATGGGGGGCAATGTTAATCTGATTACTGATACAGAATGAAACGTAGGATATAATTTTTTATTAAATAAAATATTGTTAAATATTTTTATAATATCGCTTTAAACCCCATTATATTCTTCTAATTACCAAAATGCATTGTCTATTTATAGGCGATTTTTCATGCATGTGACATTTTTAATAAATTTTTTCACATTGAACCCATGATTTGTCCATCTCAAAATTTTGTGAATAGTTTAATAACACTTTAAAGAAAATAATATAATTTTTTGAAAAAAATTAAAAATGGCCTTTTTGAAATTTTTCAAAAAAAAAATCAAATTTTTTTTTTTTTTTTTTCAATATATGTTATGCAATATTCTCATATGAAAGGTCTTTATAAGAGCTTTAAAATGAACCTTCACCTACTTTTCTATTATAAGTGGTTCTTTGGATATTCCTAATTTTGTGCGCACATGTTAAGGACAAATAAGTGACTTTTTCGATTTTCAAAAATTAATTCAAAATAAACAACTGGTCAAAAAAGTCTGAAATTTTGGATTTTCCAGTTTTTTGGTAGGAAAAACATGTATACTAAAAATCATCAACATCGGAGATGGTGTGGTAAAATACCCTGGTTGATTGATGGACTGACCCAAAAATGATCTGATATTGTGATCGAAACACATACCGCAGAGTGTAAAATTTTACAAAATATAGATTACACACTATACATCGTATATTTTAAATTAGAAAAAAAAAAACCGTAAAATTTTAAATATTTTATAAAAGTATATTTTCCATTTTTTATAAATCGAAAGGTAGCGCTGAAAGCGAACATTTCATTGAAATTTATATTTTTTCTGATACTGGGTCTTTTTATCCATAGTAGGATCAATGCCCAATTTAGCAAAGTATTTTTGCAGAGTTAAAAATAAAAACAAAATATCCATCCTTTCTGGGATTCGAACACGGGGCTTTCCGTGCGACATGCAAATACACTACCCACTGCGCTAATTAAATTTTACCAAATTTTAATATTAATAGTCCTAATGAGAAGAACCTATTGAACTTGTACCCTGGGTTAGTACCTCACCAGAAATTGGCTTCTAATGCGCTGACGTGACATAAATCCAAGTGTAGTCCAAGCTTAATCTAATACTCTGAGTTCGGGAATTACCACGACCCTAAACTTCGTGACGTAGTTTGAAGGAAGAATTATATTTTGACTGGCAGCTGCGAAATTACGTCAGGAAGGTGAGGTGTTTGAGGTCACAAAAGTTTAGGGTCGTGGCCCGTCTGGTTACATAGGCCCTGATTCAATGTATTTTGACCTAAGGAATTCTAGTGATTTTTCCACAAAAAAAATTGGGAATTTTACAATATCACTTGTTACATAGGTAATTGTGCTGAAACCATTTCAAAGCTTTCTATGCAATCAAGCCTACTCAAATATTAGTCGAATTATAGAATCAGTGAAATACTTTTACGAACTTGTTGAAACTGCGTTTAAAGGTGAAACCACTATTGGTTTGGTTTTAATAAAAACAAAGAAAAAACGCCATGGAAGCACTTAGATATGTGTAATGTGTAATAAGCAATTGTTTCCTTGTATCAATGAAATTTTATCAAGTCAATTGGTAAAATTTAATTATTTAAACTCAAGGTCGATTAGTTCAAAGCAGTTGAAAATTCCCTAGATATTAGGACAAATTTTCTATTTCGCTATAGCATCAAAAAATGACATCACCGCGAGTGGCACGTTGCGCGAATGCCAAGAATGAGACTTTCATCTTGAAAGAAGCGGGGAAAGGATATTTTCGAAGTATAAGGATTATTGGGATTTTGCTATTTTACTCTCTATATATATATATATTTTATTGTGCCCCCTCCCTCACGGTGCGCCACTCTTTTTATGGCACCGGGGTACATGGTAGAAAAAGCCCATGAAGCAGCTTAGTAGGGAGCGAAAATATATGTGACTTCACATTTTTTTGGCGTCTTTAATATTTATCCTAACGTTTTAAGAGAAACGTCGCCATTTTTTTAATAACATTTTGTAAATTTAATTGTTTAAAGATATTCTTTAAGACTAGTTTTACGGCTAAATTGCTACTACGCGTACCAATAAACATAAAAAAGTCTCGATAATTCTCAGCATGTAAACGGAAAGACAGAATTTTTGTGACTTTTCTGAACAGTATCGGCATCATATTCCATGGCTATCTATGGTTTTGTATGTCAAAAATTTTAAAAGTTTGTTTGCACACAAAAATAAGCCTAATAAAATATATTTTTAGATAAAATGGGTTTTTTTCCAAAAACTGCCTAAAAAAAATTAAATTGACTTATTTTTTATTCACGGGAACAGTATTAAGAAACTAAATTTTAAGGAATATTAGCAAATATGTTCGGACAAAAAAGCAGTTAGTGTAAACTTTTGTTTAAAAATCGTCAGATTTTTTGTTAGGGCGATATTTTCTGACGGTTTTTGAAGAATTGCGACCTTGTCATTTTTGTTTTCGTTTGCTTAAATGCCAAATGGTTTAATTTGGAGCATAGCAAATGGGAATAGAAATTTTTGTAGGAGGTTCTTACCTTCCTTGAGAGTAAGACCAAATCCCTTATACATCCACTGTTTTCTCCAAAGAATATATTCCGAAAACCCACCTGGTCCAGCACATACGTCGGCAAAATAAATTGGTCCTTTTTTACCTCTAAAATTATCCTAAAAAAGTTAATGGCAATCAATAAATTATTAAATTCTAAGTAAAAGAAAACTTCTAGTATTAATACCAATAGTGGTGCACCAAAAGTACAGATTATTGTTGATTCATTTGCAATACACTTTTACGCACCATTTGTAAAAATAATCATGACAAATTTTGTTGTTACACTGTTACTCTATTTAGAATATCCTCAGTCAGAAAGGAATTAATTTGGCAAAGTTTTCCATCGAGGTACTGTAGTAAAATTGTTCGGCTATTTTCCAGCGGTGTTGCTGTTTATTTTCAGTTTTTTTGCTCGGAAGAAAATTAAAAAATTCAAGTGTTGTACTTTAGATAACTTTCAACAAGGAATCTAATGGTGACCTTCAAGTTGACCTTGAACCTGAATTTCAAACCAACTTCAACTTACTTTTTTTTTATCTGAAAATTGAAAAGAGCAGATAATTCTACGTTCAGATACAAGATCAAGTCACAGGTTTGCGTGACCGTGACTGACAAATCTCACTCTGATAACGAGGAAAAAAATGGTGACTCTGGATTTGACCTTCAATTTAATGAAAGAATTTTTAAGAAATATTGTGCTTTCAGATGATGTAACGTTTATGTTGAATAGAGATGTCCGTAGACATAACCGCATTTACTGGTCTGATACTAATCCTCACTGGACAAAAGAAAGCCATACTCAAAAAAAGGAATAAAATTTCTTTCATTAAATTGAAGGTCAAATCCAAGGTCACCACTGTATTCCTCGTTCAGATTTTTCAGAGATGTTACCTTGTCAGTCACCTATGAGATTCTGTGGTGGTAGCGTGTTTTGAACTTTATTTGTCCGCCAGAGGTCACGCAAACCTGTGACTTGAACTTGTATGCGAACGTAGAATTTTCTGCTCTTTTTAATTCAGAGACCAAAAAGAGGTTTAAAAAAAATAAGTTGACCCTCAAATGACATTGAAATTGAGGTTCAAGGTGAATTCGAAGGTCACCATTAGATTCCTTGTTATCTAGGGTACAGCACTTGAAGTTTTCACCCTGTATACATTTCATATTATAAAAAGTTTATTTCGATCTAGTTGGAGAATCAAATCAGCCAAATCTGGCTTGTCATGCATACATACAATCAAGAGTACGCTATGGTGTCATTTTTTGGGGGAATTCAACAGAAACAGAGAGAATATTAATACTTCAAAAAAGATCACTAAGAACAAATTTCCAGATAAACAGCCGCAAAATATTTATTGAAAACGGAATCCAAACTGTCAGTAACATTTTCACATCTAAGTGCATTAACTTTCTGGCTGAAAATCCATCACTGTTTGAAAAATATAATAATATAAAATAGAACACAAATATAATACACGTCACAAAAAAACATCAAAAACATGGTAATTAAAGTTTGGAACACCCTTCCAATTATTCTAAGAGAAATGCCTACACAAATTGTTAAACAAAAACTAAAAAAAATCTTAAGATAGGGAGGTTCAAAGTCTAGGCATCTAGCTTTTTTGTAAAAAAAATGTAGATTCTCTTGGGGCGAATGCTTGAGGGCTCGGGGAGAAGGTGACAGAGTTAGGCATGGAATTTGTCAGTTTCTCTTGCGCTTTTCTTTGTCATAGTTGTCTTAGTTTTCTTTATATATGTTCATATTGAGAGTTAAGAGTAATTACTATAATTTAATATTGATATATATTAATATAATATATACACCCTATTATATTAATATAATATATACACCCTACTGGGTACAAAATGTATTTTACTTAACGAAATCATTGTAACAAAATAAATAAAGATTCAGTTCAGTTCAGTTCAGTCCAATAGTCTATCCCTTTTCCAGTCAATAGATTTTTATTAAATGAGGTGTAAAAAAAACTTCATTTTTGAATGAAATTTGGGCCGGAATAGGACACAGTCTAAGTGTCCTAAATGGATAAATGCCAGTAAAACGGTACGCAGGTTTCACACTTTTCACGGTTTAGTATTTACATTCCTAGTACTCCTGGCTTTTATAGTTGGAGACCTACCTGTTAAGGTGGATTCTGACAGCACTTAAAGTAATTTAATTTAACTTAACTTAACTTAACCTAAGAGTTGATCCAATGAAATTCAATGATCGCGCTGATATAGGCGTGACTAAGCGTAATTTTATTTAAGAGATGAACAACATTGATTGATATTGATAATTGACTTCTTATTGTTGTTGTCGTTTTGAAGACAGTCCGAAGATGGTATTGGTTGCCTATTCTTCTTATCTTTTCTGAGATTCAGTTAATGTGTAGAATTATAAATGTCGCCTTTTTTTCAGTATTTACGTCTGTCGTCCTTTTGTTGGTGTGGTCTGAAGAGTTTTATTGATCGTGTAGTTGGAGAAACCGTTCCTTCGCAGATCGGATCGAATATTTTGCCTACTTTATTTATTGATCTATAAGAGATTTTGCAATTCCCAGTTTGGTGGATGTGAAGTGGTTTGATTCAAAGTTTAGATATTGTCCAGTGTGAGTTGGTTTGCGATATACGGAAGTGGTTATAGTTGAATTCTTTTTGGTGACTAGAATGTCGAGAAAATTTTCAGCTCCCTTTTCTCAGATTGCAGATATATAAGCACTCAAAACATTGTGAAAAAGTAAAAAATAAAGTCAATGGGTGTCCTATACTCTACTTTACTCTTTGGTTTAACATTGTCTACCACCTTCAAACAACAGTAAGAATAATTTGATTGGATAGCTGATAAAATTTTAATAAGAAAGCTGTATGAACATCTAAATTTTTTTTAGTTAGGTTAAATGCTGCAGAGAGAGAGTTAAACGTAAAAAAAGATTGAACAACTTGATAGAAAGTCAATATTCTATAAATGAAACCACTTTCAAAAAAGTAACCACTGTTAGGGACCTGGGTGTTCGATTTGATAGTAAACTGACCTTCTTGCCTCATATTGATGACATTATAAACAGGAGTATGCGAAAGCTTGGTTTTATCACTCGTAATACTGATCAATTGTCACCTTATTGTTCTCTAGTTCGTTCGTTGTTAAAGTATGCCTCGGTCATATGGTCTCCGTACTATACATGTCACATAAATAAATTGGAATCTGTTCAAAAAAGGTTTCTGAGAACTTTGGCATTTAGAGCTAATATCAATATTGTAAACAACTTCGAAATAGACTATACTATAATCACCAATATTTTCAATATTGATAGCTTGGAGAACAGAAGGACCTGTGCTGATGCCTTAACCTTCTACAAGATCCTTAATGGGGTATACTTTTGCCCTTCTGTTCTTGAAGTTAATACTATTCATAGAAGAAATAATTCCCCAATGTTTCGCATCCCTTTCAATCGTAGCAATTATGGTTATTTTTTCCCCCTTACAGCCACTTTAAGATTCTATAATAATCATGAGCTTGGCCCATTTTCTGGCAATCCACGTACTAAAATTAGGAAGATACAACAAGACTGATTTAATTTTTGTGATAAAATTTTGTGATTTTTGTGAGCTTTTGTTGTTCATTATTTCGTTATTAATTATCGGTACTACTTCTATTACTTTGTTATTTTAGTTACCTAGTAATAATTTAATGTCTGCATCTTGTTAATTTTAATTTAAAATTCTATTGTAAAATATTTTGTAAAGTGGCTCTGCCGTTGAAATATATAAAATAAAAAAAAATAAATTAAGTTACGTTCAATTAAATTACATCAAATGATGTTTGAATCCACCTTTAATAATACCGTTTTAAGACAGTCAGCAAATGAAGAAAGTTATATCATTTTTTAATTACATTATTACCTACATTTTCCTCAATGTTCGTAAAGGCAAAATCTGTCGCAGCGTCAATGTTGGCCATTTTTAGAGCGGCACGGTTCATGAAAAACACCGACTTGACAGTCTCGAATGGGTTTGATTTAGTTCTCGCGTGGCTCAACTCCAGTGGGTTCAATTCATTAAAAATTTCCTAAAAAAAATACAACTACCAACTAGGAACTTATACTAATTCCGACTTATCAACTTAGAATTGTACTAATCGCGACTTATCAACTCAGAAATAAGTATAATTCCAATTCCAAGTTGACAACTCAGAATTACAATATTATTAGTCATCCATACATAATATGGAGGCTATTGGGATCGCAAAAAAAATTTTTTTAGTTCCACTAAAAATAAGTTATTTGAGTCAAAAAAGACCTAAATACAAAATTTTGTCATGATGTTTCTATAAAAACTATATTAGTAGTTTTTGAGATATTTAAGAAAAAAAATATACTCATAAAAATCTACAAACGAACTGTATCAGCTAGGGACGCACGATTTTAATATTTAGAGGGATAATTACATTTCAACAAAAACTATATCAATGTTAAAGTCTGTCAGATTCGTAGTTTTTGAGATATCTAAGAAAAACAAAAAAATACTTATAAAATCCTAACTCTCGAACCATACCAGCTAGCAAAACGCGGTTTTCACAGCCTCAAAAAAAAAAAAAAAAAAAAAAAAAAAAAAAAAAAAAAAAAAAAAAAAAAAAAAAAGTTTTATGGATGGTTATAAGTGCCGGCTGGTGCTCTTTATTTTTTACTGGCTCTTTCATAGCTTGGTACAAAAGCAAAAATGTGCAAGAATAAAGTCAAAAAATGCATCAGTAAAACGGCAAAAAAAACCTCAGGATGAAATTTGTGTGATACAGATTGGTATATTAAATACTTTTTAATTTAAAACACATGCATTGTAATCTGTAAATACCAAAGATATTCAAGTAAAATAGAGATCAGTCGTGAAGATTTAGGGAAAACCATTGTCTTCTCCATTGGGAACGCCGCATCAGGCAATACCAATTAAGCATGCTCCACCTCAAACATGCTCCATACACCTTACGTTTACCAGCTCGATTCTACTAAAGCGGCAACTCCGACGATAAATAATGAATGAGGTAGCGCAGTTCACAGTTATATAGGTGACCCGCTACAAGTGCGAGGTTGTCACATTGTGTAGGTTTTATTGCCAATATATATTGGAAAATTAAAATAATTCTTTTTTTGGTACTTGTATTAAAAAAAAAACGGGGGCATTACGTACCCAAACGTCAAATACGTGTCCCCTTTTTTTATGAACAGAATCTACACGTTATGAATTATTTATTCAATATTAAAATTTTAAAAATTTGTGAATATGTCAAAAAAATCACTCACAGGTGAGCCCAAGCGTTGTGACGTTTAACGTATGATACTATATCCAGTTTTTTTTATAGTTTGGTGTTTTTTCTTTGCTTTTAATACTTTTTTGCAGAAATAGAACATTTTTATTTCTTATTTTTTCCAATAGTTTCTTTAAATTTTTCTAAAATAGCACTTGAGATTCTCTCCGGTAATAAGTTTTTGCAATTTTTATACACAATATTAAAAAAACAAACAAAATTTTAAAAAAAACTAAAATGACGCTACCATTTTGTTAATAAAAAAGTGTTTATAGTACCCAGGTGACGTTTCAATAAGGCGAACAGTCAAATGTTGGGTTCTCCTGTGAGTATAAGCGCCTTGAATGCAAATAAGGTGTTTCGTCCTGTTTTAAAAAGCCTACCATAGAATTGACATAATTGCAGGTAAATGATAAAAAAGTTATAAAAACAATATGTTTGTAAAAACATTACGCCTAGGGATACAACTTTCAGCGCAATCTGGCATCGTCGCCAAATTGTTTACGTTATGTCTGATCGCAACTGTGGTAAACATAATAGGGAGATTTTGGTTAGGCAGTTTAACGGAAAATTTCGTTACTCTTATGGTTACCGTTACCGTAAATAAAGGTAACTTCAAGAGGTTAAAAATAGAGCTTTTGAACGTAGTCAATCGTTTGGCGGTAAACATAACCTTACTTTTTTATTGACTTTTGTTGTTTTTTTCTCAAGTCTTTTTTTTATTTCCTTTCCATTTCCTAACCATATCATGGAGAAAAATATTAATTTAGTGATATATAGGACTGGGAGCCGGACACCCCGACATATAAATTTAGTCAGTCAAGATATCTTTGGTGGAGTAATAGAAGAAATCGAGCCTCTGCAAACTTATTGGTACTTACTCACCTGTTTACAAAAAAAAAGGTAAAAAGGCACCCCACTACTACTATAAACACGGTTAAAAAAAATAAAATCCAAATACCCAAAATTTTTGTAAAACAAAACAAACTTTTATAACCTAAAAATCTTCCACCACAGAATCACATCAAGTTTGGTTGGTTGTCTTTTTAACGGTAAAGGTAGTCGCTATTCGATGCTAATTAGCGCCAGTGGTTACCTTTAATAAAGGTAAAAGCCTGACAGAGCGCTACTGAGCATGCCCAGAATAAAGGTAAGGGTAACAGACAAAAAACCTGACCAAAATCTCCCTATTGTCTCTATTTTTATTATACCTTTATGGTAAATACCAATTGTCAATCTTAAAATTGTCAATATACGGAGGTTGCTTGGCCATAAAAATCGTTGACTAAAGAGTATTACAATTGTTAGAAAAATAAACACCATTTTACCTTTGCATTAAAAACTTCATTGGCAATATTCGAGTCACAAAACTGACATCCAATATCGTGATTGGGCGGTCCCTCGACGAGCCAAGATGTCAACACATCTTCAGACAGCTCACCCAATTGACAATCGACTGTTAACCAATCAACTTTCTCTTCAACTGACACATCATCTGTGTCAAAGTCCCACTGTTCATCTGATAAATTGAGTTGGTTTACCTGCAGGCCTAAGCCTCTGCGCCCCAGGTGAGTTTTGATATCAATCGCTGAAGTGATGCCTTGCTTGTTTTTTCCTAAACCTGCGCCTAGTTGAAAGCCCATTTTTTCCTATTAAAAAAAACTTGTATTAAATCAATTACATTTTTATTTTGACACTGAGAAGTCGAAAATTAGAATGGGAAATAGCAAATTGCTTTTTAAATGCAGTTTCAGGGATGGAAGCGGGTTAGAATCATTTTTTACTAACTGCCCAAAAAAATTAGGTATAAATAATTTTTTGAAGATTTTATTTATCTGGGTTCCTTCTACCTAGCAACGTTTAAAGCCTACAAAAACTGCTAGTAAGAAAGTCTTATTTTTTTTATTTCTTACATACCATGTTACTAATAAGTAAAGGTTTTTGTTTTTTTAATTTTGTTTAACGCCTTTGATAATTTTCCGCACTCTATCTGCGTCTTCTTTAATTAAAGCACACTTAAAATTGAGGGCATTATAAATAACGTTTTCTACCACAATCAAATTATCCAAAATATCCAATTTTTAAAATTAAGTTTTTATTATCTTTATAGGTAAGTGTAATAGGTAGCTGTTAGGTATAAGTATACGGATACGTTTAAATGTCCCCAATGAAAATGAGGTTCTTGCAATTTTTTCAAAAACAGGATGTTTAGAAACCATCTCGTAAAAAAAACTGACTGTTTTTTTCTCCCTTCGAAAAAAGTAATAATTAATCAAGAAAATCGCGTTTGAATGAACACCTGGTGGTTTATCAAACCCGGAATTTATCTGACCGTATTTAGCCAATTTTTTATCCGATCTTTATTTCTTAAAACCCATTCAATAAAAAATTTGAAATTTATACCCGGAACCATTGTTCATCAAACTCATTCAATTTCAAACTCGTAATATGTAAAACCCATTTTTAATAAAACCTGTAATTTGTCAAACCATTATTTTTCAAAACCGGAATTCGTAAAACCCGTTGTTTAGCAGATAATTTTTGCTAAATTGTTTGCGCATTCGCCAATAATACATGAACCGGAGGCGTATATGCAGGTGGCGCGGTGGCGTGGCGTTTCGATGCATTTGTCGTTCTATGTGCGCACACTTGGCTAAAAGTATTCACAGGTAATGTTCAATATTTTGTGTATAAATGATACTCTATTGTGCAGCATCGCCACCTGCGTGTACGCCTCCGTTTCATGTATTATTGGAGAATGCGCAAAAAATTTAGCAACAATTTTCTGATAAACAACGGGTTTTACGAATTCCGGTTTTGAAAAATAATGGTTGGACAAATTCCGGGTTTTATTAAAAATGGGTTTTACAAACTACGAGTTTAATATTGAATGAGTTTTATGAACAATGGTTCCATTAAAAATGGGTCTTATAAATTTCGAATTATTGAATGGGTTTGAAGAAATAAGGTTCGGATAAAAAATTGGTTTAACGAATTGCAGTTTCTATAGTGAATGATTTTATGATTGAACACAGATACAGCGGATTTAAAAGGGGCGCGGTTTAGTAGAGGTGTTAGGTTGGAAAGAAAAATTGATTTTTATTTAAAAGCAAAGGCACAATCTTTCGGCGGATCTAGATGTAACTCTAAATTTTTTTCCAAAATTATAATTATGAGATACTATAACGGGCTTCTGGGCACGAGCAGACTGCGTCAGTCATGCGCAGTAGATTTTTCGCCTTTGGCCTTGCCCAGGGTATTTTCCTTGTTTTTTAAAAATATTTTTTTTTGAAGATGTAGGTTTATGGGTTGAGGGATCTTGTTAATGAAACGTCCTTTTTTTGAAATGCCAACGTTTCGCAAAATTTATTTGCTTCTTCAGGGCTATTCAAGACGGCCGTTCCATGTGTCGATTTTATTGCCAGTAGACGTCATGCTTGGAAAAAGAGGCATTATTTTTACAGAAGTACCGTAAAATTTTGATTAAAACTTAAAAAAAAGATAAACAAACACATTAAAATAATATTACTACGGCGAGTACTTCGTTCGCATTTTGAATGGGTTTGAAGAAAAATGCGAACGAAGTACTCGGCGTAGTAATATTATTTTAATGTGTTTGTTTAGTTTTTTTTTTAAGTTTTAATCAAAATTTTACGGTACTTCAGTAAAAATAATGCCGCTTTACCCAAGGATGATATCTAAAATAGCCCTGAAGAAGCAAATAAATTTTGCGAAACGTTGGCATTTCAAAACAAGGACACACACAGATCCCTCAACCCATAAACCTACACCTTCAAAAAAAATTAAAAATCGTTAAACCATTCTACAAGTATTTAAAAAATATTATTGTTACACAATTTGCGATCCTTGGGCCATTATAATATCTCATAACAGTTATATGAGGGAACTAACAATCATTAATATTAAAGTAACAATCAACGTGGTATACCGCCGCCGCTGGCAAAATTTTTCGAAACTTAGGAAAGATTTTTCATGTTTTTTGAAAAATATTTAAGAAAACGTGGATTAGGTCAGATATAAAGGGAGGGGGGCGATCGACTTGACTGTGATTCTTTGTGCTTGACCACACACGAAACAATAGTTGAGCTATAAAGGAAGGAGGCGATCGCCTTTATCCGCCTTTGTACTTGACCATAAACGAAAAAAAATGCCTGAATAATTTTTTTAGTTGAGTTGTGTAACTAAAAATTGTGTAGATTACACAATTGTGCATAAAATATACACGTGTGTAAAATATAATACCAGTACACATCCAGTTCCTAAAATTATGTCTTAAGTGTAAATAACAATCACTGATGTGATAGCGCCACCGTCAAAAATTTTTGCTGTACATGCAGAAAAGTTTTCAGAAATTTAACTAAAGTCGTAAAAAAAAATTTTGAAAATTAGAATAGCTTTTTTATGTTTTCTGAAAAATATTTAAGAAAACGTGAGTTGGGTCAGCTATAAAGGGGGGGGCGATCGCATTTATCCGCTTTTGTACTTCATTATAAACTAAAAAAAATTACCTGTATAATTTTTTTACTTGAGTTTTGTAAATAAAAATTGTGTATAAAATATACAGAAATGTATGTAAAATATAAAATAAAATGTAATTTTGTTACACAATTCTGTAACCAGTGCACATCCAGTTCCCAAAATTATTATAGTTTAAATAAAAATTGATATTATAGCACCGCAGACCAAAACTTTTGCTATATGCGACGAAAATTTTCCAGAAATTTTACGAAAATCGTAACAATCAACGACGTATACCGCCGAAGGTAATTTTTTTTTAACTTAGGGTAACTTTTTCATGTTTTTTGAAAAATATTTAAGAAAATGTGAATTGGGGGAAGGGGCGATCGCCTTTATATAAAAAATACCTGTGTAATTTTTTTAATTGAGTTGTGTAACTAAAAATTGTGTATACTTATTACACAAGTGTGTATAAAATATAAACAACTGTGTGTAAAATATGCAATACAATGTAGTTTTGTTACACAATTCTATGATCATCATACATCCAGTTACAATTTGTGTAAAAAAAATCCAAAATTTTTTTTTTACGCAAATTGTGGCCGCGTATTTGGGTCAGTTTTGTATCGAGGACATTTTATTCAATTTTAGCAAGTATACTTATAAAAAATACAAGTATGAACAGTGTGATGTCTCAATGCCCAACGGATTTTGTTTCAAGCGCCCCAAGTTTGAAGCAAAAGAGTGAAGTAGTGGAATTTTTTTTTAAAGAAACCTTTTCAGTAATTTTAACAATCTAAATATAACAGAAGAAAAAAAGACTATTTCTTCTTTATGCAAGAAATCCATTCATGAAACTTGAAACTTCTAGTGCTACATGATTGTTTTTGCAATCATTTGTGAAACTAAGTACTCAAAAAATGATACTAACCATCATATGAAGAGCCCATTTGCTGGGAATTTCATTTTGACTTTCATTTTGGACATCTGACCCTAAAAGAATAATATATCTATCATATCACTATATATATATATATATATATCACTTTTAACGTTTTGATTTCGATAGTAAATATAAGTTAAACAGTTAACAAAATTTTCATGAAAATATTATACTGGCTTTTTTTCTGTCAGTGAGCTTAGCTCAGGAATTTTTGGTCAAATAAACATCAGAATCGGCTAGACTTTGACTGGAAGATACATTTCGTAAAAACTTAGACACGGCTAAAACTAAGCTAAAATTTCTACCAATTCAAATGTGTGAATATTTCGAATTGGTAGCCTTACAAAGAAATTTTAGCTTATCCGGTAGAAAATGTTGATATTTGAAACCTAAGTACTTACCTATGGATGAATTTGGTTCAGAAACATCCATACTAAATGTTGCTTTTAACAGAATGAAGGTAGGTAGGTACTTCAATAAAACAAAAACCTCCGCCAAACCTTTAACTCACACCTAAAAATACAAGGGTATTACCCAAGATATGAATTTTTAGGTTCTACAAAAAATTAGCTTTCTAACCATACAACACCCTTTGGGCCTGCCCTTGATAGTTTTTGAAATATTTGCACTTAAGGATTTTACAAATTATTAATGAAAATTTTAAGTTGACAACTTTATTTTAAAATAAACCTAAAAACTTATCTATCATTTATTCTAGTAAACTTAAGAATTCCAAAGCCCACTTTAATTTTTCTCTACAAATTTGTAAAACTTTTAAGTGCAAATATCTTTAAAACTATCAATGGTAGATCCAAAGTTTGCGGTACTGCTATTTTTTAGAATTAAAAATAAATAATATATAGGGCGTTTCATTAAAAAAAAAACATTTAGTTTGCTCTATGTAATTCCTGGTGAAAGCTGTCAAAAAAAATATTAACCTAATTAATGGTAAAAAAATTTCTTGCACAAAGCAACAGAGACGAAATACGAGAACTCATCTAACTTTTCCATAAGGTTCTTGATCATTATATATTTTAACCATTTTTTTTTGTTTAGAATCACATAAGATTTGTATTTATCTGCCTACGCAGTATACTTCTATAGGAATTATTATTCTTCTAGTTCGACAGCATATAAGAATATTTATTTTTATTTTATTAGATGCCCTACGTTTGGTGCAAATTTATAGGGGCCTAACCCACTTCAGTCTTTGTGGCAGTTGCTTATTTATTTGCGCAAAAGACAGGTCAAAAATATTAACAGGAATTTATATATATTTATGTTTTGCAAATAATTAATAATAATAATAATACAATATAGCCAAAACCAAGGCAAAATCGGAATGTATGTAATGTGTATAAAATTTAACTTATTATATATATCTATTTTTCCCTAAACAGTTAAGCAAAGGGCTTAGGGGAAAATAAGAGTAATATGGTAAAAATATGCAAAGGAAATAAAGACCAAGTTTACATTTATTTTAAATAAATTTAACTTCAAAATTAAACTATATCCTACTTATTCCCTGGAGTACCAATATTTAAAATAATTGTTAAATGTGACTAACAATAATTTTTCGCTTGGATATGTTTTTATGACAAATTTAGGTAATTTTCTAAGAAATGACGCCACTAGACCACACTAGGTAATTAAATTTGACCAAAATATTGACATTCTTTTTTTATCGTCTGTGGTCTTCAAGTAGCAAATTCATCACTATTAAGAATTTGAAAATTCAAAAATACTTACTGATATATTTAATATAAAATATATATATATATACATTTTGTCTTATACGCCTCCGAAATAGAGACGCTTTGGATGCACTCGCCTCCGAAAATGACGAATTCGCCTCCGATCTGGAGGCCAATACGAATCGCCGTGTATAACAATTTTAAACAGTTCCTATAGTCAAGGGAAGGCTTTAGCCAAATATACAAAGCATACGATGCAATCGTATACGCATATACACCATAAATTTGTGCAATACGAACTGGCCTCCATACACGAACCGGGGTAACCGCCTCCGGAAATTTGACAACACTGTAAGATAAAAATTAAAATAGATTTTCTCTATTCTGCCATATTTAGAATATTATTGGGATAATAATATACACCTAGATAGGTGCCATCAAAAGCCACTGGCTTGTCCGAGGGAGGGTTGGAAATTATTATCACCGTCAGTTGATTTTAGAGTTTTGGGTATATAGTGACTGACAAAGTGTAATTAAGTCAGATCCCAGTAAACCTCAGGAGAAATAATTTATTGGATTGAAACAGGCTACTCTCCCAATTTAATTCAACTTCCTTTAAATAAAGATATTTTTTGTAAGAATTGCATTTTGTCTTGTACGCTTCCAAATTACCCAGACCTTCCTTTAATAATAAAAGTAGGAGGCTAATGCATACCACGCCTTCATATTTTGGAGGCGTGGAAGACGAAGATGTAAAAAATGTGTGTATAAATTGCGCCGCGCCACAAAAGTATATCATTTTAGGAAAAAAAATTTGATAAAATAATGTAAGCTGTGATTTGAAGTTTTGTGCCAAATGACAAATGGTCAGAGAAAACCAATTTTTTCTTAATTTAAAAAATGATATCTTAATACTAGACCTTAAAAAAAATATATTTTATTGGATCATAACAGGCTATTTTCGCCCCCCCCCTTTGCTCCAGAAAAAAGTAGGCAACAAAGGTGCTGGTGGTGATCCGAAAGTCTTTGGAGACTAAACGAGAAATTGCAGAACGTTTTCTTTAAAGACATTCTAGAATCCCTCCACAGTATTTTGGGACAGTATTATTATAGAGTTTCAATTTATAAACAAGTTTTAGGGGGGTAACGAACCCCTCCCCACCCTGGATTAAAATTTTTGACGAAAATATGTAAAGAATCAAAAGTAGGGCATAAATTGCGGCGCTATAACGCCTTTGATATTTACGGTATTAGTTTAATTTTGTGTTAACAATGACATTTGTAGTGTCACTTTCTTAAAAATTTTCGCCTGCTGCGCTTTGAAACCATTACTTACTTACAATTTTAGTTTAAATTTAAATCAAAAAATGCATTTTTCACTGCAATTTCCATAAAAATTTTCGCTTGCGACGCTATGATACGTTGATATTTACGATTTTACTTTAATTTGACTCAAAAATTGCATTTTTAATGTGATTTTCTAAAATTTTCGGCGCATTTTAATAAAAAATGTATGAAATAAACAACTTAAAAGCTGAGTACCCCCCCCCCTTAGATTTGAGGCCAAATCCGCGTTTTGTTTGCATATATTGATATGTTCCTCATAAAAGATATGCTTTTATTCTAGTTTTTTTTTTGTATCGAAACCGCCAATCCCTTTTCAAATGGCTGGGACCGCCATTGTTATTGTCTTGGTTCAACTCGAAAATTGTCTTGATTTTGTATGTTTTTGAAATTTAATTAGAAAATATTGAACTATTTAAAAATCATATAAAATAAAACGTTAAAAAATCGAATATTAGATAACCTATAAACGTATTACAAATTGTAAGAAAATACCTATCTATCTAGGTATTAATATGACTAGGTGTTAGGTTTGTAAAACAAATTTTATGACGTGAACAAAAAAGTTAAGAAAAAACGCAAAAAATAATTTACTATTATTCGACCCTATCGGAGGCGAAAGATGTGAAATTGTCTACAAACCATCTATAAAATCGGTTTTTTCCAGAAAATAGAATAATATTTGAAATTTAAATAGTTTTACAGCTTTAGAGGAAGTTATATATATATTTTTATATAAAATGGAGGTGATTTGACTGCTGCTTATGCAGAGGTGTCTTCCATTTAAAAATATACCAAAAAATTCTATATAATTTTGTTGAGAAATTATTAACACTCTAATGGTTTTCTGTTTCAGAAAAAAATTAGACGCCTATATATACAGGATATATACGCGTGGAGTAAACGGTTAGGGTTGAGGCGTGGGCGCGTGTTGCGTATGTGGAGGCGAAAAGGATAGAAATACACATATATATATATATATATATATATATATATATATATAAAATGTTTTTAATTTTCTTAATTTTAAATATCTTTTAAATCCTAATGGTTAATTTCTAGAGAAACAGGCGGCTCTGGATGTTAAATTTACTTGCGACTATTACAAGCAATTTAGTTATAGATCTTGTTATTTTCGGTTAAAAAATATTTTTATCTAAAAAAGAAGGAAAAAACTCATTCCTGTACCACTCATTCCTCTAGACTTTTTATAATAGACGAAACCATAATTTCCAAAATTCAGAAAAAAAAGTTTTCTTAGTACGCACACATCTAATTAGTTATATAAATTTTAAGAAAATAAAATTATTTACTGTGCTGTATTATCAATTAGAGGCAATTTATTGAAATTTAGAAAGCAATTGATTTAGCTTTCAATTATTTATTATCATCTTGATTATCATACTTTTACGATTTAAGTGCTACTGCTAACTAGGTACCCAGTGAAGTTATTTATAGGTATCTTGTTTCTTCAAACCAACAAAAGTTTTACTTTAATTTAATTTAGCCATTTAGTTAGTAACTTTTAATATCAAAACATTTAATTTGGAAATAAAGCATTTTATAACTTTTGCTTCAGGTTGTGGTTATACATAGTCACTAGCTGCATAAAAAACATATATCTAGGAAGTTTAACTGCCGAATTATAAACTTTTTTTGTACACCTCCTGCCAAAAAAGCCCATATTCTAGGTCCTGCCAGGTCCCAGGACCTGATATATACCTATAATTTTGGTCCTGTCAAGAAATTGTAGACTTTCTGCCAGATTGGTTCGCCCCTTGGTTTAAAGAAAGTAAAAATTCAATCAAAATATAAAATTCACAGTACAATCAATATAACTACTAGAGTAAATACTATTAGTAGGTATTACATAAGTTTAAAAAAAAGAGTAATACAATCACAGGAGTCTAGATTTTACCTGAGCTTTGAAATTACCAAGTTCAACACAAAAAAAAAATCAATATCTTTATTAATAGTTAGATTAGTTATATGACACTCCATGTGAAACAACTGATGTTGTCTGAGGTTGACCTGTGGTACTAATAGTAAAATTTTTTGCAAAAACTCTTTTCTTTCATCAAGCTTTGGTAAATCTCGAGTAAATCTAGTAAAATTCGAAGATCAGTTTAACTTATAGGTGCCGTAAAAAGCGTTTATGAACTTTTTCGAGGTGATCGATGTGAAGACCAAATTGTTGAAGCATATTCAAATATAGATCTAATAAAAGAACAGTAAACAGTTTCTAAACTATTCATTTTAGAAAAGTCTGATAAACTATATTTTACCAAAACTAACATTTTAAGAGCACCATTTGCTACATATTCAATAAGATGTTCTGGTATAATTCTAAACCATTTTTTAAAAGGTACTCAAAAAATCGATCTAAATCCTGTTGTATCAGAATAAAATTTTCAATATTTTAAACAGCTCTGTAAATTTTTGTCCCCCTCCTCCTTGAGGAACTCCTGATGTGACATTAATAGTTTCTGAGAGGTTGCTGTGAATTTTGACAGTTTGTTTTGGATCAGTTAGAAAAAAAAGTAGTGTACCATGGATACCTATAGCATAAAGTTTTTGAATTAAAATGTTTATATTAACCTTGTTAGAATCCTGCGAAATGATTGTACTCTGCAACAAAGGACTTATCTTTAATGCTACGACTGACTTAAAGATTTTTGTAAAGATATTAATAATATGTAATATTGGCCTAGAATTCCTAACTTTTGCTGTATTTCCATTCTTAAAAATTGGTTTTACATAAGATTCTTTCCATTTTGTTTGAAATGTACCTATGTTAATAGAAATCATAAATATTTTTTCTAGTACAAATGATAAGAAAACCCTATAATTATAAATAAATATAGGTGATATATTATCTGGACCAAACGATAATTTTTAAATATCACAGTAATTCAAATACGCACATCTATGAAAAAATGGTTCTTCTTGCAAAGTGTGACTCTTTGAAATAGTTTATTATTTCTTTTAAATTATTTGATGTTTCACCATTAAATTGCACCAGATTAGGAATTTCACAATTTTTTCTTTTTTAATTTAATTCACTACTCTTTTGGAAACACCCTGTTCTTACATATACAGTTAAGAACAAAGTTACAACCTTGTCAATATCCAGAATGCACAAAATGTATTTCCAATTTAAAAAAAAAAACTAAACATCATTAACTAACCTATAATCTGCTTTTTAAGTTCTATAAAATGATAATTAAAATTTAGAAAATCACAATTATTACATTTAATAGTTCAAAATTATGATTGCTTTCCACAAACCAAAACTACACTTTTATGCACTCGACGCGCGTTTCGCTAACAACGTTAGCATCATCAGGAGACGATAAACAATGAACTAAATTAATCTACGCTCTATCTTATATACAATCCTTTAGTGGGCGGAGATAAGACTAATAATTTGTGATTGATCACGATTTTTAATCCTATCTCCCCTCAACCAAAGAATAAAGTGTACTAAACGGGATGGGTCCTCTATCTTTATTTAAACTATTTCTGGATTTAATGATTTCCATACTTTCATATGCATTCAAAAGTCTTTTGTTTGGTACACTTTTTAGAAGTTTTAGGTTATCTAATGTGAATCTATGATTGTTTTTAAAAGCATGCTCGGCCACACTTGACTTTTCTGTTCTTCCATATTTTAAGTGTGCTAAATGTTCTTTAAAACGTGTTTGAATAGAGCGTCTCGTTTGGCCAACATATTTTTTGTCACAATCCATGCAACTAATTTCGTAAATTCCACTTTTTTCTAGAACTGTAGTTTTATCCTTGGGATTTCCTAGTAAGCTTCTTATTGTGTTACCGGATTGATATACTAATTTAAGACCGGTGTTATTAAATACTTTGTGTAATCCTTTCGTATAATTAGGATTATAAGGAATTGATACAAACTTTGAGTCGCAGGTATCTTTTTGTCTGAAAAAAAGACTTTTGAATGCATATGAAAGTATGGAAATCATTAAATCCAGAAATAGTTTAAATAAAGATAGAGGACCCATCCCGTTTAGTACACTTTATTCTTTGGTTGAGGGGAGATAGGATTAAAAATCGTGATCAATCACAAATTATTAGTCTTATCTCCGCCCACTAAAGGATTGTATATAAGATAGAGCGTAGATTAATTTAGTTAATTGTTTATCGTCTCCTGATGATGCTAACGTTGTTAGCGAAACGCGCGTCGAGTGCATAAAAGTGTAGTTTTGGTTTGTGGAAAACAATCATAATTTTGATTTAGTGCAACCAAAGGTTCCAAATTCCCAACACATTTAATAGTAAAAATTAATGCTTGATGATATTTATCACATTTAACAAAAGGTACATCCACAATATTTGAGTCAGCAAAGTTGGTAAAAATGAGATCTTAGTTTTAGGCATTACCTTACTCAAGCAAATGGTCCTTTATTCTTACCATTTTTCTTTGATAACATTACATTTTTCTAACGCATTATAAGACTCTTAGTCAACTTTTAATGCTTAATACATAATTGATAAATGTGATGGATAGTGGTGTTTAATGATGTGTAATGCTAAATTAATAGAGGTGTTTACTCAAGTTTTTATGCATAATAGTTAATCACAATTTTATACAAAGAATAATGTTTTGGTTGGTTGGATTTTATTTGTTTTTTTTTTTAAATAAGTAAAATGTAAATAAATTATTTGAAATGCCTTTTTTTTATATACAATGTTTACCTTTATAGGACATATACCAGGTTATGCATTTACCTCTGCAACATAGGGATTTTATGCATTGGAAAAATATTCGGTCACTAATCATAGCCTATCAATCAGCTGTTGATAGTGGTTTCTCTAGTCAATGTCTGTCAAATTGTCTCTTTCAGGTTACCCAATATTATTGCCATGTTCATTGGCGTTTCATGAAAAATAAGAAGTCAGTCATACAATTAATGACACATTAGACACTTGCTTATAAGTGTCCTAATTTTTTAATTATTTATTCTAATTATATATTCTAATACGAAATATAAAATTGAAAAATATTATTAACACACAATTAACTAATAGTCTATTAAATATACATGTCAAGTTTCATTACTTAATAATATTTTGCAAGGTTTGACCCCTTATCCTGCGGACTATTCGGCGATGGGGTGCTGTTATCTCTAGTAGTCAATTTTTTGTCTTTAAATTTGCTATTATGTTTTTTGTTGTATGGTCGTTTTCATGTTTGCAAAAGTTATTTAGCAGAATGTTTGATTTTCACCATAAAATAGATTTCAACAAAAATTCTATTGAATGTTCATCAGGATCATTTGGAAAGGTAAACTCCAAAACCTTTGGCCCGTACCTATATAATTGCCTTTGCAATTAATAATACAGCAAACCTTCGGCATTTAAAAAAATATTTTAAGAAAAGATGGAGATGACAGTGACTTTGAAAAATGCAAAAGAATTTAATTTTTTATTTTTCCGACGGTTATGGTGACAGCATCATACATATGTACAGGTTAGAAACTTCTATCCACAGCTGATCTATTCTGACAACCAAACTGATGGGCTACATTAGTGACCAAAGGTCATGACTGTAAACCTTGCACTTTTAATCTAAGAGCTTACAGAACGAAAACCATAGATATTGTCAGATTTAATCAATTTATTACTGTCAAGAAATTATCAGGAAAATTTCAACTAAAAATAAACCATTACAACACTCAAAAAAAAAATTGCCACTGCATATACCCAACTGCCCAATTCCTTGAGCTTCAAAACAATTTAAAAAATTACAGGGTGGTCACTGGAAAAAAACAATTTTTTTTTAATGATTTTATGATTTTTATTTACAATTTGTAGAAAATTTTGACATTTTCTGTAATTTTTTTCGACAAGCATTTGGAAGGTGTCATGAAAAAATTACACACACACAGCTGTGCGTGTAACTAACACATGAAATAAGCCTCCTTACCAAATTTACAGCTTGCCCAAACTTCGCTGGTGTGTGGTTCAGGCAAATATCGGTGCGTGCAGAAAAGTATCACTTTCCGCACTTGTTAGGTAAATAAGTATTACTCACAAGTAGGTACCTGTAGCTAATTGTGTGTGAAATTATAAATCCACCTTATTTTTAATTTGTTCATTTATCATTAAAATTAAAACATTTACTAATATAAATATAAAAAAATTTAAAAGCTCAGAGGGTTTTTCCAGTTTGATGTGAAGCTGAGTGGATATATGTGGGATTTAACTTGCCCAATTCCACATCCATCAATTCTGAATATTTTTTTTCCAAAGTTTGCAAAAAGTAAGCAATAGCAGTCTTTTATTTTCTTAAGTATACTACAGCTTCCAAGTCGCATTAATTTTAGTTTATTAAACAAAACAAAACCTTTTGGAAGGATATAATATAGCGGTTATTTTATCACAACAAGTACAAACACAACTGATATCTATTGGTTTATATTAAAAAGCCTCATGACTTATGATGACTCATAAGTTGCCTATATATTCCTGCTCTAATTTACAAGATGTGATTGAAAATTTGACGTTTGGTTTATATAAGGAGTTGCCTAACTATCCCATGTGGAATATCAAAAGTTTGTTTACACTAAACCTAATTCAGGTTTTTGTACAAATTTTATGAATTCATTAGAGTTTATGACAAGTGGCGACCCTGAAATTACCAAAAAATCACACTGTATCTATGAAGAAACTTTTTTAAAAACTACAGAGAAAAAATCAAGGAACAAATAACATGTTGTAGACAAGGTTGCAGAGATAAGCGCATAACCTGGTATAATCTGTGCAACACCTTTTCAACTAAAAAACCAGTTAACTCATTTTCGTTTTAGTATCCTTTGGCCTATGATCGGTGCCATATTGACACCAAACTGACAGAAAATCCATGTTTTACTTGTCAATTTGGTTATAAAAATGGCAGCCACAGTAGGCTAAAGGGCACTGAGGTGGTAGGAGTAGGAAACTGACTAAAAATCCTTGTTTTACCTGTCAATTTGGTTATAAAAATGGTGGCAACAGTATGATAAAGGGCACTGAAGAGGTAGGAGTTAACTGGCTTTTTAATTGAGAATGCTGTTGATCTGTGACTATTTATTAGTGCCAAAAAAAAATGCAAAAACTGTCAAAAAAGTGACAGATCGAACATGCGCATTTTATGCGTATTAAATTTAATGCACAAAGTCCATTACACATTAAATTTGAATAATGCATTAAACATTGAGTAAACACCACCATTGATTTCCATATATTTAACTGTAAAAATTATCAATTAATACCATTGTGTTTATCAATTACCCATTAAGCATGAAATTGAGTAAATAGGCCTATAATTACAAACCAGCATTTCTAGTTCTACTTCATTTGCCTCGTAGAAAATTAAAAAAAAAATCAAAACATGATTAAAAACATAAACACAAAAATGGGGTTATGTCACAAACCTTATAACCTTATAACTTGGTTATAAGGTTTGTGGGTTATGTTCTTTTCCAAAAAGAAAGAATAAGGATTTTCGATTTACAATTGGTCCTGGTTCTGGTTAAAACAGAACCAGAACCGATCCTTTCAATTTAAAACAATGACGTCACAGTTGCAACCCGGTTATGAAATTTTAGAAGCAGCCTGGGAGGTTGGTTCGGCCTTTTGAAGGATTTTCGATTTAAGAATTGGTCCTGGTTCTGGTTGACATTATTTTGAAATAAATTTTGAGAGCGGTTCTAAAATAATGACGTCATTTAAAATATTGTGAAGATATCTTTGATTTTACACAAAAAAAAACTGCCTACAATTTTGCAAAATTTTAGGGGTTATGTTTACAACCAAAGGGCCGAACCAACTTCCCAGGCTGGTTCTAAAATTTCATAACCGGGTTGCAACTGTGACGTCATTGTTTTAAAACGAAAGGACCGGTTGCGGTTCTGCTTCAACCAGAACCAGGACCAATTGTAAATCGAAAATCTTTTTGGTTGTAAACATAACCCCTAAAATTGTGCAAAATTATAGGTAGTCTTTCACAATATTTTAAATGACATCAATATTTTAGAACCGCTGTCAAAAAAAGCTACTTCTATAGCGTTTTTGATTATCCTCCTCGCAAATCACTCCGAGGTTGCCCGGAATCAGATCAAGGGCGTCAGAGATCAGTTTTACGGGGGATTTACGTGCTCAGGCAACAGCGTACTCAACTAAAAAGCCTGTTAACTCTTACCGCTTCAGTGCCCTTTAGCCTGTTGTGGCAGCCATTTTTATAAACAAATTGACAAGTAAAACATGGATTTTCTATCAGTTTGGTGTCAATATGGCGCCGATCGTAGGCCAAAGGATACTAAAACGAAAATGAGTTAACTGGCTTTTTAGTTGAGACCGGTGTTGGCTCAGGCTTGATCTGTAGAATTTCAGATCAAATTCGAGCAATCGCGCTTGGAGCAGCGATATTCTTCTTCTTCAATCGATCGATCAATATTCTAATACGCAAATCAGGCAGAGAGCAATGATATTTTTTGTGAGCTTACTATAGTTAATATTGTTCTCTTCTTTTAATTACTGTAACTGTAACTGTACTTTATTGTTTTTAAAAATTTACATTTTTATACAATATTGTTCTAAGCCTAGAAATTTTTATAGCGTTAGAAAAAACATTAGAACTAAAACATAGCAGATAAATGTAAAGAATACCATGCTAGTTAATAAACCTAGTAGTTCAGCTAATTTATTTTCCTTTTTTTTATACTTAACAACCTGTTTAACTATTCGTTTCTCAAAAAAGAACATAGCTTAAGTATTCCTAAGATGACGGTGGCTATTTGCTTGACGTCATGAATTAGTTAGACTTGTACTATATAGCCCGGATTTGCCCATGTTGCAGAGCTCTTCTTTTAATTGCTTCCCCTGCACCTCTCTGCCCATGAAAATGTTACTATCTCCCTGATATAGTTATCGTTGACAGATATCCGGGGTCGAAGGGTGTACAGGCAGGTCTGACAGTCCATTTTCTGTATGCTGGATCCTGGATCTCTCGTCGAATGTATTTAAGGCGCGTTTCTGCGAACTTAACATAGTTACTAATATTCTCTTTTTCGAAATGCATTCGTCTGAGAGAGACCCAGCATACCAGGAACATACCGCCTGTACACCCTTCGACCCCGCTGTCTAACTACCTTTTTGAAATAGTTATCCCCTGACAGATATGCGGGGTCGAAGGGTGTCAAGGCGGGTATTTTTTGTGATAGTGTAGTATGCTGGATTTAATCATGGTTAGCGAACCATGATTAAATCCAGCATACTAAACAGAGAAAATAATAGTAACTATGTTAAGCTTGCAGAAACGTGCCTTTAGAAAAAGAGAACGGTAGTAACTATAAGGCGGATTTACGCTGGCCAAGCAAGCAATTAAGCAAGCAGGAAACTGACAGTTGTACATGGGAAATTGTACTTCTGCTTGACATATGACATTTGCGAGCATAAACGATTGTGTGTGTTCCCATATGATGAACTTTTCCGACTTGCTTGCTTACCAGCGTAAATCCGCCTTTAGTAAGCTCACAAAAAAAATGCTATATATTTTCTATAAATGTGCGAACGAACTGCTTGGGCGGATACCCCGCCACCACAAAGGGATGATCAATGCCGAGATAAAAGAAGAACGTGTCCCTAACCCAACTTTTTTGTTTATGTTTATAATAAAAAAATTTCATTATTTTTCAAAAACAATATTCCTGTTTTTGTTTTCAGAATATAGCAAATTTTGGTTCCGCATCTTTGTGAAAAGCGCCCAGGGTGAGATTATTATTCTTCTTTAAAAAAATCTTTGATTGCCTCTGTTTATGACTAGAAGTATTTTATGTAGCCTGTTGTGTCAGAAAATGCGTTTGTTTATTTTTTATGCTTAAAAGGTACATTTTTTTACCAATTGTGTCTTATCTTTGCGTACTTTCTGTACTGTGTAAAGAAGTGTATAGCGATTTCTTTTTTTAAAATTGTAAGTAAAAAAAGTTAAGTTTAGCCAGCTTTGTTTCGTATTTTTGTGTTGTCTTTAATTTTTACCAGATATTCAAGTCTATTACTTTTAAAATTTTTCTTTGGTTTCGCTGTTCCATCCTATTTTACTTTTTTTTTACCTGGATTATTTGGTAAGCAATAACCTGGAAAATACCTGGAAATTGAATATTGTTTTTGCATACGAACCCTGTGTATGATTTTGCGCCGTTTCACTTTTTTTACACTGGGCATAAACCGCTACATCGTATATGTTTTATTTTTTAACTAAAAAAATGCTTGTTAATATGAAAACTCATATTTAAAATAATAGTTTTTTTAATTTGATACCTGGACGCAGAGGACCTGCAAATGCTCAAATGGCATAAAATATTGAAGTTTTCTAAAAGAATAGAGAAATCCAGAGAGGCTGTGTGTCCCCCCTTTTTTACTACTACTTAAGTGCTACTACTTGTTTAATTTTTCTTAGTACAAAAAAACTGAGGCTATGAGTTTTGGCTTAAATTTTGTTTTGTTGTTTTTAGCCCAGACCAAACTCTGTTTTAAAAGTATAACATTTCTGTAAGAACCTTAACATTTTCTCCTCCCTATTTTGTCACACAAAAAATAAATCAAAATTATGAAGATGGGAACAAACCATAGCAGTTTTTTTCAACTAGCTTTCAACCCTGTTTTTATACCTTTATAAAAATATCCAAAAAAAGAAAAAAGCAAGAAAAAAAGAAGTTGTCTCGCAGGTTTTCCATTGCCTTCTAAAATTTCAAATATCTCACTTACTTATATTTCTGGGCATTTTAAATTTTGCGAACCAATTTCAATATGTCGACTGACAATAAAAACTGAAACTAATCCAATTCAATTTGGAATCAACTGTATCTAGGTATCTAAGATGCATTTCAAGGACACTTTTAACTAAACGCAAAACTAAGTCTTATATAGTAAAGAATCAATGAAGTTATTTTTCATTTCAAAAAATTTTAATTGTTTACTTTTTATTAAAATAGTTTATTTTTGTAATCTTGAAAACTGTCAACAAAAATATATTATTCAGGAAGCGAGGGAAACATAAATGGTTTTGTGATCATTACATTTTTTTTCATTCAGTGACCTTACACTATTAGCTGTACCACATCCTGCATTTGAATGCTGTTTTATATTTATTTTAAATGAATGTCAATCTATGTCCATATGCGATCAATTTTATTTTAATTATAAGTATTGCAATTTTACTGAAATTAATTTTAGCTTATCATGTGTCAACTGCAGTTTAATTTCTGTGCAGTGATGTTGACACTGTGGTCTCTATTTTTTATAATGTTTTGCAACAAATCATTGAAACATTTACTCCATTATCAATTTTTAAAACACCTAAGTTTCCCAAAAGGATGGATAGTGAATTAAGATCCTTAACTATAGAGAAAAAAAGGCACACAAAAACGATTTAAAATTTCAGGAACTAAGAGCAAAATGCCGTTTATTAAGTCACGATTCATACAAAAACTACATTAGATCATTAGAAAATAGTGATAAAAATTAATTCTGGAAGTTTATTAACTCAAAAAAGGAAAATAAAAACTACCCTAACTTCATGTTTTATAAAAATCAGGAGTCAGACAATCCACAGGAAATCGCTGAAATGTTGAAAGAACATTTCTCATCTGTGTACTCAGAATATGGAGCATCCTCTTTGTCAAAAATTTTTAACTGTACCAAAAATGTGAATTATGTAGTTTGAACTTGTCATGGATGTTTTTAATAAAATTGAGAGCCTCAATAAAAATGTTGGGACCGGACCCGATGGCATACCAGTTATTTTATTGAAGATCTTTAAGTTTGTTCTGTTAGATGTTCTGTGTAAAATTTTTTATCTTTCATTAAAGACAGGTATTTTCCCCTCTTTATGGAAAAAATCCTTTGACATAGGAAACTACAGAGCTATCTCAAAGTCTTCGCTTACAAACTTACTATCTTATGAGACGACTCTGTTGGATGCCTTTGAGAATAAGTGTCAGGTAGATGCTATCTACACAGACTTCTCGGAGGCGTTCGACAGAGTTGATAAAAATTTAATACTCTCAAAATTGCATTCATTTGGAATTGATCGTCCATTCCTAAACTGGCTGGAAAGCAACACAAAAGAACGATGCCAGGTAGTGAAGATAAATAACTACATTTCTTCTGAGTTAAGGGTGACATCGGAAGTGTCTCAAGGGGGGCATCTGTCTACGCTCTTTTTTATTCTTTTTGTAAACTACATAAAGGATATTTTCTCTGATTGTATGTTTTTGGCTTTTACAGATGATTTTAAAATTTTTAAAATGATTAAAAATTTGAGTGATTGCCAATTCTTGCAAGAAGACCTAAATAAAAAAAATGTCAGATTGTAACTTTTGGTAGGATTAAGCACCCAGTAATTTTTGATTATGCACTTAAACTTGAGAGGACAAACCTAGTTAAAAAATTTGGGAAATGGATAGATAGTGAACTATCATTTTTCCATCATATTGAGAAAACTACTTCTAGATCCATGAAACTCCTGGGTTTCCTCTTCAGGTCTCTGAGAGAGTTGAATAATTTATTAATTTTAAAGAACATATACTGTGCAATAGTTAGATCTGTGCTCGAATATGCCAGTTATGTATGGTACCCCTACTATAAGGTACACAAGGATAGTTTAGAGAGGATTCAAATAAAATTTTTGAGAAGGATTGGCCTTAAACTTGGTATTACATATGAAAATATAAACTGTGATGAACTGAGGAAGCTACTAAATCTTATTAGTCTTGAAAATCAAAGAACTTTATTTGACTTATGTACATTATATAAAATCCTTAACAACCAAATAGATTCACCAGAACTACTTCAATTAATCAGATTTCACCTACCACCAAGAGAAACAAGATTGAGGCCACTCTTTCACATAGACTGTTATAGAACAAACTACAGTACTAACTCTCTGCTAGTAACAATTCAAAAATGTAATATTGATTTTTTTAATGATAGTTTGCTAAGATTCAAAAATATTAAAAAAAAATATTCTTCTGTAGTGTAGCCATCTTGGTCCGTAAGCTTTTCAGCATTTCATTTTTTAACTTGTTGTGTATTTTTTTGTCTTTGTCTTTATATTGGTATTATTATATAAACTTTACTTTACTTTACTTTGGCCATTTTTTCACAGTTTGTATGATTTCGTTTTGTAAAATTGCTAGATTTTTAATTGAGAAAAATTGTTTTTTCTAAATACTACCATTTTACGCTATTTTTCTTTAAAAAAATGGATGAGAAATGGAAAAAAAATTACATCTGCGTTTGTTTTGCATTGGTAACTAAAAAAAAACAAGTTTTGTTTTTTGCAGGCACTAACTAGAATCGTGGTCTTGATGAAGTTTCAAAAACAAAACATTTTTAGGTAAATTTAGTCAGGTACTAATATTAATCTATATCAGTCTCTAATTTAGTAAATCCTATAAAGCAGTGTACCGCAGAAGCAGAGATTTATTTATTTTGACAGCAAGGCCTTTTTACAAAGTTTAATAATATTATAAATAATATTATTGAGTATAAATATGACTGGGATAAAAAGATTACCACCTAAAAATGATAATACTCAATACTCAATACCAAAACACTCACTTAATTTGGTTTTAAAATAATTAAAGTCGTGGCAAAAGGATCAAAACTGAGCATTGAGCAATATCATTACATTAATACCTAATAACAAAAAAATTCTTGTGTTCTTGGGTCATAATTGGGAATTGTTTACTTTTGGACCTTTTTAAATTGTAAAAAATTTGATAAATTTTAAAACAGATTGAGAGCTTCAATTGCTAAACATGCAAAATAATTTTATCGTCTCAAAAGCCTTTTCGAAATTTTTAACCCAAATCCACTATGTAGTACACTTATTTTCTTCCAGACGTGAATTTCAACTAGCTATCTAAAATGACTGACAATGAGGTTCACAATTCAAGTCCAGTGGAAAAGCCACCTCTTTCTCCCGAGTTAAATCTAAGCAGGTCCTTTAGAAGAAACTTTAAGCACAAAAATAAAAAAACAATTAAAAAAAATCAGCTGGATCAAGATAACAAAAATGAAAATGCAGTTCTAAATGGTATGTAATTCTTTTATTTAAACTGCGCTTAATTAATTTTAAATCATTTCGTAAAAAAAGAAATCTATTTAAAAGTCCAAATCAGTCGATTAACATTTCTTGTGTAAACTAATTTATTAGCTTTCCTTCAAATTGCTAAAATCAACAGTAAACAAAATTTCTTGTCAAATAAAAATGCGACACACTATATATTTTGCTTGTGCGTCCACTTATTTTTCATTAAAATTATATTTCAGATTGCCTTGATAATTTAGAATATTCAGTTACACCCACCAAAGCCTTAAATGAATTAGATACTCTTTTACAAATCGAACAAGATCGAAAATCTCTTTATGATAGACTAAGTACATCCAAAGAAGGTCCATCATTCATAGAAAACTGTTCTGTTTGGCAACATAAAGCTTTTCAGAATGATATTTCAAAAAACTTGGATGGACAAAGTTCAAATAAATCAATTTTTTGCCCGATTAAAGCAACTGAACAACTCGAATTTGCAAAATTAGATACACCCCTAAATAAAATGAAATCAATAGCAATTGTAAATTCCCATTTAGAAAGAGCTAAGGTTTCTGCTGATAGTACACAAAATTACGAATCTGTGATAAAAGTGATTAGTATTAACAATATTAACGTTAAAGATACTAAATTAGTTAAGAAAGACATAGCCTGTAAAATTAATAATATTTTTAAATCCGAAAATTTTGACGATTTAAAACTAAATAATGAGTTAGGTAGTTTCTCAAAGGCCTCAGATACAATAATAAATAAAAGTGGTGCTGAGCTAACCAAAATTAAATCTAACAGTAGTGATTTACAAATTAACGAGGTAGATCTCTGTAAAGATAATAAAATAGCAAAGTTAAAAATAGACAACACAATCCATAATCAAAAAATTGTTGGACCCGCAATAGACAATAAATCACATTGTTCTAAGACGGCAACACATAGTACAAATGTTTCTCAATATACTCAGCATAACAAAGTAGCAGAGAAAAGTCTTAATTTTAACATTTTTAATGACGAGAATTTTAGTGACCTAAATATTTCTAATAATAACTTGGCCGGTTTTCAAAAAGCATCATTTGCCATTAAAAATGCGAAAAAAAAAAATCCACCCAACGAACCTAGAATTTTTACCAGTAATATTGTTACCCCTAATGTGGTAAATATGGATATAAGTGGGTTTGAGAAAATAGAAAAAGGTGAAAATCTTACCAATAAATATATTAGTGGAATTAATAAATCAGAGAGAGTAGCCGAAACATCTTTACAAGTTATATCAAGCAATGTAAAAAGCTACCTCGGTAATATTTTTAAAGATGAAGACTTTAGTGACCTTAAACAAAATGGCAATGGGCTCCAACAGGCTTCTGTTAGGATTCAAGACGATAATTTTAAAAAATCTTATGAGATTAGCAATCAGACTGCTTCAGAAAGTCAATTCAATAATACAAAAGACTTCAAAAATATTTTTAAGGACGAAAATTTTGTTGATCTCGATATATCCAATAGTAAGTTTGGTGGTTTTCAAAGAGCTTCGAGCTCTAAACAAACTTTTAACAATATGAACATTGAGAAGAATTTACAAATGTCTGGATGTATCAAGAAAAATGATCATTTTACACCAAATAAGTTTGGAGTTAACAAGGTAAATGTTGCTGACATATTTAAAGATATAGATTTAAGTGACATTACGCCCATAAGAGATGCATTTAATACATCTAGACCTGTAGGAACCTTAAGGAAGTTTCCTAACAGCAGTGGAAAATTATCAAAAAGTCGAAGTTTTTATAAATCTGAAGATTTTACGAATCTGTCTCTAAAAAAATGTGAAAATAGTATATTTAAGAGGACACCAATCTCTCCAGTTTGTGAAAATGTAGTGTGGGAACCTAATTTTCAAGAAGTTAAGGGTGAGTAAGTGTAATAAAACTGTTTGATTTTTATAATTTTATCACTTTTATTAAATCAGGAAAGACGAAGATCTAATCCTTTACTATAGTCTTTTGTGTTTACTAATCCTTTTTTCTTAATTTACAATTTTTTTTGAATTTTTAACTGTTTACACAAATAAGATCCTTTGTGTTAAAATAATATGTGGCTTATAATACTTTAAATGATCTAAAGTATTTTAAAGTCTGGCCTCTTCTGCTATTTCAGTGGTGGATTTTTGCTAATTGACGTCGGGGAGAAAAAATGTAAAATTGTCATGTACAATTGTGTAGTCGCCAAAAATTCCAATTCCAAAAATTCCATCCTAACCCGACCAAACACCAAAGGCTTATCCTAATTGGTTTCAAAGATACTCGCTTCCAAAAATTTATATTTTAATATTTTATTCTTTTTTTAAATCAAATTATTTGAAAAAAAAATATTTGAAAATAGGGCATTGCCCCCCTAAAAATGGATAAACAAAAAATTAGAGTTTATATTACTTTAAAGCTAGGATTTTGTTTTCTTAAATATGCAACTTCGCTAAAAGGACTTAATTTTGGCGTTACAACTCTCTGTCTCGGGCAGAACCTGCGTAGCAATATTATACAATAAGAATATGCAACTCAGATTGCTTTAATTTTTTGTTTGTTTTAGAGTTTAAAGGCTTTACTCATTCAGATCAAACTTTATCTCTAAGACTGGAAAGACAGTTTTGCCAACACGTAGGAGTTTCGGATGAATATATTTTAAATTTTAAAAGTAAAAGAAAATTATCCTATACCGAACTTGAACAGGACACAGAATCTCCAACTAACAAAAAATTTAAACACCACGAAAACCAATCTTTCCTTCGGAAACCCAAAAAAAGACTGGGAACTCATTTCAAGCCGTCAATAACTATGTCAACAAATGACTTAGAAAGAGCTAAAGGTTTCTTCAAAGAGGAACTTAGTGTTTGCCCTCTGCAAACTAGCACGCCGATACGATCTCACTTCGGATCTAGCAGTTACATAACTTCTAGTGTTACTCCTATTAAATTTAATAATTTGACACCTATCAAAGAGGAGAAAAGTTACCTGTCGAATGTTTCGACAAAACTATTTTTCGCTGACGAATCAAGTAATGTAAGTTTAGCAGACAAGACCACAGTTCCGAAACAGTTTGGCCTGAACAAACCGACAGAGGGAACTGTTAATAATTGGTTAGAAAATCTTGACTCCGAGAGGAGGTTGTTGGAAAAAAGATTAAGGATTGTTTGTGAGCGGCAGAATATTTTGGAAGGTCAAGGGCAGATAATGTCAAAACGACATTCAGTAAGGTATACGTTTAGGATTTTTGAAAGATGGTGGGGAATAATTGAAAAATAGCGTTTTTAGGTCGGTTTAACGTTGTTTTTCTTAGAATTTTTGTTCTTGAACACGAGACAATAAAAGTTTCAAAGATATCACAATTTTTATTATTTGTGGACATACAAATTCCAATATAAGTTAGATGGACACAGACCGAAAGCGCTCAGCTTTTTTTTTTTATTTAAATACGTTTGTTTTCATTATTTAAACGCTTATGCCCTGTTCTCACTATGCAACTTTTCCATGCATTAAATTTGTTAATAACAGGTTAAAAGAAGACACAAGCAGATATTGTCTTCTTTTAACCTTATCAGAAAATTTGATGCATGGAAAAGTTGCATATAGTGAGAACACGGCTTTATATTGACTTATTTGGTGTCAAGGAACACCGTATTAAAATAAAAGAAATTATGTGAATTGAACACTTGCATATACATAATTTAATAATTTGGTAATTTTTTAGGGCGGAAGCAGGTGTATTATACGTCTCAAAAACTCAAACTGATCGATATTCATTAAGGTCTATCGGCAAACCAGGTTCGACATTTGGAGGTTACAGTGGTAATAAGTTCTTAAATATGATCAATCCACAAAATGCTATGCTGGTTCATTTTGGCGTAAATAAAGGGTAATATATAAAATTTACGTTAACATTTTAACTCGCCCCCAATATTTTACAATGAATTTTAATAAATAATATATTTTTGATTATTTATTTAAAAACGAGGTTTTTGTGTTAATTTAAAAGAGACGAAAATACTGACGTTTTTATAATTTATCCAAAAGGCACAAAGGGCTATGTGCGAGATACTTGCCGATATCAGATTTCTCAAAACATCATTCAGAACAACAAAAATAGTACATTAAATCATAATAAAACAATTAAAAGTTTGAGAGAGAAAGATGTTTTCTATCTAAAGACTGACAAAGGTAATAAAGTTGTTATATTAGATAAAACAGATTATTTCGCAAGTAAAAAGCACAATTAAAAAATGTAACAATATTATTACTGACAATATTAAATATAAGCTACAAGTAAGCAATCCTACTATGCCGAAACTGTATCCACAGGCCTGGAAAATCGGTTAGACCTATAGTTTCGGCTGTAGGATCACCTACTTACAATATTTCGAAATTTTTCGAGTTTGAAAATTTAACTATAAAGGAAAAAGGTTTTTCTGTTCAAAATTTCCTTAAATTTATCAACAAAGTTAAATAGATTTCACTCTAAGAAGGTGAAATTTTAATTTCGTTTGATGTTAGTTCGTTATTCCCTAGTGTGCCGATCCCCAATACCTTACAATACCTGGAGGAACTACTTAGAAAAAACAATCTAGAAGATAAACAGACTTTAGAATAACTATCTTTAACAAAACTCTCCATGAATCAAAATTACTTTCAATATAAAAATAACTAATACCAACAATTAGAAGGAACCACAATGGGTAATAGTTTATCTCTTTTTATTGCAAACCTCTTTATGAACAAATTTGAATCAGATATAAGTAAAGAATTTGAGTATTTCCCCAGAGTATGGTTCAGGTATGTAGACGATGTGTTTGCAGTATTCAACACTAAAGTAACTAGTGTTGAAAATTTTATGGAAAAAATAAAGAACAAATTTCCCACAATTAAATTTACTTATGAAACAGAGAACAACGGTACACTGCCATTTCTAGACACTTTAGTTATAAGAAATAAAAATAAATTAGAATTTGACCTATACACAAAAGGAACGGCCACCAACAGGTATATTCCAAATGACTCTTTTTATTGCTTACAACATAAGCTTGCAAGTTTGCACTTTTTAACATATAGATTAGTAAATTTCCCCTTAAACAAAGAAAGATTTGAAGCAGAAAAGAATAGGATTAGGAATATAGCTGGCGAAAACGGTTACGACGAAGGCTTAATAAATAACATTCTTTTCAAAAGACTTTTCGGAATTCCACTTTTTTCAGACAAAAAGATACCTCTTACTCTAAATTTGTATCAATTCCTTATAATCCTAATTACACGAAAGGATTACAAAAAGTATGTAATAACACCGGTCTTAAATTAGTATATCAATCCGGAAACACAATAAGAAGTTTACTAGGAAATCCCAAGGATAAAACTACAGTTCTAGAAAAAAGTGGAATTTACGAAATTAGTTGCATGGATTGTGACAAAAAATATGTTAGCCAAACGAGACGCTCTATCCAAACACGATTCAAAGAACACTTAGCACACTTAAAATACGGAAGAACAGAAAAGTCAAGTGTGGCTGAGCATGCTTTTGAAAATAATCATAGATTCACATTAGATAACCTAAAACTTCTAAAAAGTGTACCAAACAAAAGACTTTTGAATGCATATGAAAGTATGAAATAAAGATAGAGGACCCATTCCGTTTAGTACACTTTATTCTTTAGTTGAGGGGAGATAGGATTATAAAGCGTGACCAATCACAAATTATTAGTCTTATCGCCGCCCACTAAAAGATAGTATATAAAATAGAGTGTAGGTTAATTTAGTTTATTGTTTATCGTCTCCTGATGATGCTAACGTTGTTAGCAAAACGTGAGTCGAGTGCAAAAAAGTGTAGTTTTGGTTTGTGGAAAACAATCATAACATTGTTTTTTTTTTTTGAGAAATATCGAAGTTTTGATATTTTTATTACTCTTTGATACTTTTATTACTTTTTGCTTCATACTTGTGCGCAATTAATTAATAAAATTATATTTTTCTAGAAATACGTGTATCAAAACATCAGACTGTGCGGAAATTGTACCGAATTTTAAGGAACAAATAGGTGTATCTGAAATTGAGCACAGTTTTTCTGTTATGCAAAGTGTTGATCGGAAACTTATTCCAGAAGGTTAGTACATTTTTAATTCAAGACTTAGAAACTTGGAAACAATCTAGTCATTTTTTTAAAATTTAACCTCTCCATTTTTTAATAGGGGTTGTGTACCTTTTAGGACGATTTTCAAATCATTCGATAGCTAGAGAAAAGAGTAAAATAATAATCCACTTCAGTTTTTTTCCTATGTTGCGCTGTTTCAGAAATATAAGGGTTTTTGCCACACGGATAATTTGCTTGCAATAATTGGATTATTTTTTAGAGTCGATAGAAGTTTTCATTCAAAGAACTTCAGAGTTTAATTTAATAATTCAATTTTAAATCAAATTGTTCGCATGTATCTTTTTGTAGGTTGGGTGAGAAATCACTATAGATGGATCGTTTGGAAATTGGCTAGCTATGAAAGAGCGTATCCCGAAAAATTCGAAGGAGTTTTTTGTTTAGACAATGTCGTGCAACAGTTGAAATATAGGTAAGGAGGAAAGGAGGGAATGGTTAATTCCGACAAAAAGGAGAATTATGATGAATAAAAATATTTTATTTTTTTTTAAATAGCTTACCACATGACCAATCTGTTTTGATAACCAGTTTCGCTAATTGATGTAATTATAGGTATTATGAGATTAACGATTATGATAATTTCTATTGAATTTATAAAAGTGACCCAGAATCAGTAGTAGTACTGTAGTAGTAGAAGGGGGAGGGGGGCTCTCGGCCCGGCGACAGGGCCCTACGCGAACGAGTACGCGATCCATTTTTACCATCCCTCAGAGCAAACACTTCCACTGTTCCACGGTCGAAACTCCTTTGGATAAACCATTGGAGCGTCAGAACGTGTTTTGTCTCAAATTTTTCCTCTTGCAATATTCCAACTCTGATTCCTCTGTAGGCTAGACATCTTACAAGGTAGCGGAATGAGGATTCGTCCATCTCCTAGCATTCTTTGCTAATCGAGTCCTGCTCTATCTGCATCCTCGTCAGGTGCTCTTGGGGCGCCTTTTTCTTTCCTGGAATTACTATGCGTCCTAGTAGCCATACAAGTCCAATCTCTTTTTCCTTTGGTATTTCAGCTCTTTTGACATTGCAGATTTACAAAGAGCCTTTATATTATGTAAACCTTATCTTCTTCTGGCTGAAAATGGCTGAAAAACTCTTGCATGACGATTTAGTGGTTATTTTCCACCAAACCACTTGCGATAACGTCCCAGTAACCTTAGTTATAACCTGGTTTATGTGACCGTTCCAGGTTAGTTTGCTGTCTAACACCACCCCTAAATACTTCACCAGAGTCAGATCTCTTAAAATATAACTCAGGAGAGCCGATCAGTCAAATTACATGGGTTGATTTTGCAGTTCCAAAAGTAATAACTATAGTTACAAAACCCGAGGATATCCTTTTATGATTTAGTTGAATGCACGGTACTACAAAATAAAATTCGACATTTTCTTAGAGACCACTACGAGTTGTATTGTAACAGTGTCTTCAAGTACTGGGAAAAAGGGCTGGAGAAGTTGCATAAGAATTTACGTACTTTGAAGGATTGGATCGCTCATAAAATGATTACTTAAGGTTAATGGCTTTTTAGGTATGACAGAGAAATTGACAAAGCCGAAAGACCTGCTCTAGTGAAAATTTTTGAAAAAGATGATTGTTCACAAAAAAGATTGGTACTTTGCGTTTCAAATATAAAAAAGGTAAGATTCTTCTCTTTACAGCACTTTCGTCGTTTTTAAATATTTTCATTATGGACAACAAATATTTTACCGCTAATTCCAAGAAAATTACTTATTCTTTGTCGACTTCATTTACTTGGTGAATGTGTTATTGTTTTATCTTAGCTCTTCAAATACTGCAAGATTCTATAACCAAAGCAATAAAGTATAGGCTATCATTCATTCCCCGTAAACAAAATGAAATTTTAGGATTGCACGATGAAAAGTAATAAAAAATCTCAGTTGACTTTTGAGATAAAAAAAAAACCAAATTTCAGCACGCTAGCTTTGTAATTCGGTTTGCAGTCTCCACAGTGTATATTTATTTATAATATTTGAAGGAATATATGTATATATATATATCTTGGTAGGTTAACAAAGAGTATGAACTGGACCTCACAGACGGATGGTATTCTATCAGGACAATCATTGATAAACCTTTGTCAAATCAAATTGCAACGGGAAAACTAAAGATTGGAACCAAAATTGTGACTTGTGGAGCGGAAATGTTAAACAATAGTGATGGTTGCAGTCCTTTAGAGGTAAAGCTTTCTTTTTTTCTTTTTTTTTTTTGCGGAAATTGCAAATTTTGCACCTCTATCAAAATTTTACGCTGATCTTGCAGAGTTGTTAAATTTGTGAAAAAATGTCGATACTTTGGTATGAAATTATCGTATTTCAGATGTCTTTATCTTTTTAATGTTTGTTGGATTTGTCATTTCTAAAGGTTTTGCTTTGCTTTTTCCATCAGATGTATTAAATTATATACAATGCGTTTGCGTTTAAATAACCGCACAAATGTAATTACAATGTGGGTTTGATCTAGATAATGGCAGTTTAGTTTAACTTGACGTGCCCAAAATATGCGGAAAAGATACCTTGCTCGACTTTCTCCGACCATTTAAAATTTTTCGAAATTTGGCCGCCATTTTCAATAAAAAGTCAAGTGCCGTCGAATGAAAACTTGATTACTTTAAAAAACAAAACAAGTATACCCCTTCTTTTGCAAGCCTGTCTGTCTGTGTGTGCCTAGTAGTTTTAGGGTCTGCTTTTGTCCCGAGACTAGCTTTAACACTTACGAAAAATTCAAAGTTTGCTGGTGTCCAGAAACAAGACAGGAAACTTACTCTCAACAACATGATCTTATGATGTTCTAAACGGAATTCCAAAACCTGACTGAAAATTTAAAAAGTGTATTTTATATTCTAGGCATCAAGTAATATCTGTTTAAAAATAACTTTCAACTCTTCAAGACGAGCAGCATGGTGGTCAAAATTAGGGTACCAGAAAGACCCTTCTGCTATTCGGATACCATTGTCAAGTGTGGACCTCGAAGGGGGAAGGATAGGATGTATCACATTTTATGTCGCCAGAGTTTATCCCATTAAGTATCTGGAGAAGCTTAAGGAAAATAATGGTAATTTATTATTTCAGTGGGAGTCAAACTAGGTTACGTTCAATTTTCGAGTTTTTGAGCTGAGTTTACCTGACTATTTCCATTTTTAAGGTATTTACAAGAGTTAAGTAGTTAGCCAAGTTCAAAGAAAGTGTAATGCGATTAAATGTATTTTTTTAGTGTGGAGAAATTACAAAGCCGAAGAAAGAAAAGCGCAGTTATGGGAAAGCAAACAGCATTCTAGATTAGAAAAATTGATGAATAATGTTAACCAAACGATTGAAGAATCTCAGAGTGATAGTCCAGTAATTTTTGATAATATCGAATCGATTGAGGATCCCGAGGATTTACATAAAATTTTAAAGAAGAGTAAAGATCCAGAAAAAATAAATGTAAGTAAGGAAACGCAACGATTTTGTAATTATTCTCCCCACTTACACTCCAGTACAAATTTTTTGACACTGACAGTGACAGTTCCATTTAGGTTTCGTATTTAATTTTGATAATAAGGAGTGGCAATTTGTATTACATAGCGACAACTGCCTTAGACTGGGGATTTACGCAGATGATAGGAAAGGATATATGTAGCGAAATTATACAGGGAGGGACAGCGATGCTTAGGTATGGTCATCCACAACCCTCATTTGATACTTGATTTTTTACTTACATCGACTGCCCGTTACGTCCTGCCCAATTTTCTATTAGTCGTGAATAATCAGTTCATTGTTTTTAAAGTTAAGATAATTGACATAAACGCCAAATTACTTTCTATTTATATACGAAACGGTTTTACACATTTTAATTAAATCCACAATTCGTAAAAATAACGTCACCAAGATTAAAATCTGCATTTGAAAATTTTATCCCTCTTACCTTCTAGTGAAGACAATAAATATCCTTTTTCATTCGCCCTCCCCTCCTTTCCCCTATCTGTCACTTCCTTCCTCTCACCGCTACTCATCCCTAAGATCTGCAGGAGTTTAGCTCATTAAAAATATTCCCTAAAGAGTTGAGGAGTGATTTTGAGCTTTTTCCAATTATAGCAAAACTTTAATGCTCATATCCACCAACAAAAAAATTTTCGGTTAGGCTTTAAACATGATTAGAACTAGTCGGTAATTGGAATGTGGTGTTTAACACTGAAACTTTGTTTGCCAAAACTCACTTTAAACTCCGATTAGTGTTAATCATGATTAAAGCTTAATCGGAGTATTTTCACGTTGGACATAAAACTAATATTAACATTTCATTTTAAGTTCTTCGAAAGTCATCTATCATCTAGCTATCATCAGCGTTATCTGCACCTTATCCACTGTCTTTCGAAAAAGTGTTTTCCGCCTTCAATTTTGTTTAGTTTTATGTCTATTACACTAGGCCCACTAGGGAATAAATTCCAACTTTTTTTTGTTTTCCTGAAGAAAAACTATTTTTTTGGGTTTAACTACATCTAAGTAACGATAACTAATTAAATATTTAGGTTGGCTCGCCAAAAAACTATATTATTTGTTACAAAATTTATAGGCATACAATGAATAAACAAAATACATATAAGCATATATTTTAAATTAAATTAAAATTAAATGGCACACATTTATTATTGAATCTAGAGTGTAGACACTCATTTTGCGCTTCTTAGCCTGCCCTATGAAAGTAGCCTCTGGGGCATTTCTCGTAATAGTCTAGTAGTAGTCGGCTCCCAATGAGCATTTTTGTCTATATAGAAGTTACAGCAAATAATATAAAACCTTCATAAAATAACCAAAAGTTATATTATTTAGTGTTGGTGATAATTTTATAACTCTAATATATTTCTTAAATGAGTAAAAAAGACTTGAAAAACAACTGACCAACACTAGCTTATAAAAATTTATGGTACATAGTAATGGATAGAAAAACAACATATAGATTTTATAAAACTTCCTCATAAACCCTCAAGTCTAGATATTATTATAAAAAGGTTTTACAACTGTTCTAACAATACTACATAACAAATTAAAGGTTTTTATCGATTTAGAAATATAAATTTTCCATCTTTCTTCCCTTTGCTTGTTATGTATTATTCTTTTTCTTTTTAAAATAAAAAATTTATAAAATGGTGTTTACCAATCTTCTAAAATAAATTAAAATGGAAGTGAGATAAGTTGAAGCAGGAATATGAATATTTATATACTTTAGGTTAAATAAAAGCTGTTTTTCCAGTCATCCTACTCTGATAATCAGCTGCGGTCCCGTGTGTACTGTATAGTTTTCGAATACACTCACAAAATTTTCATGGGCTCCAAAAATACTTGAGAAAACGGGGGAAAAAAATATGTTTTTTTTGCTTTCTGGCTTCTTTTATTCTTATTCTTCTTATTCTTCTTTTATTTTGGTCAAAAACCTATTGTTGGAATCCAAAATGGCGAAAATTTACGACAATTCTATAAAAAAAAACAATACAATTATACCACTGTTTACCTCTTTCAACACTATTTTATCAACGTTTTAAAACATGATGCTAGTTGGAACGAAAGGCTGCAGATGGCGCAGTGTTGAACACTGAAGGTCCGTTTCTGCGAGCTTAACATAGTTACCATTGTTCTCTTTTCCTAAAAGGTATTCGTCTGAGAGATCCAGCATACCTACACATACCAGGAAAAATACCCGCCTGCACACCCTTCAACCCCGCATAATTGTCAGAGGTAACTATCTCAAGAAGATAGTTAGATTGAGGGGTCGAAGGGTGTACAGGCAGGTATTTCCCTAGTATGCTGGATCTCCCTCAGGCTAATGCATTTAGAAAAAGAGGATAATAGTAACTATGTCAAACTCGCAGAAACGGACCTTGAGGCTGCGTTCCGTCGCGTCGTAAGGTGATGTGTTCACAATTGCCGCCGACCAGCCGTGCGCACTGTATGCACTCGAAGTTTCGCGGTGCATTTTTGGGAACTTAACACGGTTACTATATTGTTCTCTTTTTCTAAAACCCGGTTCTTATGCGCAGGCTCCCCGAATCAAAACACGGATCACGTAGTCTAAGCGAGATTTGCCTATACAAGTTCATGTCCGTCCACGTGATGAGTTTTTTGAGTCAGGGTGGCCGCGCATGGGAAACGCTGGTCGGAATCGGGTGTAGAATGCATTCGATCCCGATATCTGTCATCGAAAACTATCTCAAGAAGATTTGGATCTCTTATGTCTCTCCTCAGATTGATGTAATTAAAACCAGATAATGATAGTATGGTATCTCGCAAAAACGCGCCTTTTGATGTCGCAAAAACGCACTTTTTGATGTCACAAAATTAACCTAAAAAATCTTGTTTGTTTTGTTATAAATTAAAATTGTTTTTGTTGTTGTAAAAATAGTGGTATTATAACCACTATACAAAGAAATTAATAAAAACATTATAGAAAGAATGGGCAAAAAAGGTTTATGAATGAGTTCATAAGAATATTATAGGCACCAATTTATATAAAAGTGTCTCTTTGTTGTTGGTTAATTAAGTTTTTATAAGTGAGTTGATAGCAACATTTTAAAAACCAATCTATATATCTTTAATTGATAGTTACTTACGGTTTTATAGATGGGTTAACAGAAAGATTTCAAAAACCAATTTATATAACTTTTGTCACTGATGACTTATATTTTTATAAATATGTTGGTGGAAACATTGTTAACACCAATTTATATAACATTTGTTACCGATGACTTTAATTTTTATAAAGATGTCCGTGGAAATATTGTTAACACCAGTTTTATGTTACCTTAGGGAACCATCAATTTAGAACCTTTAATAAAACAAATATACAAACTCAATTCCTGTAGGAAACCTCTAAATACCCTAGGGCATTAATGGAACCCTCTTTATAATAATTATATAAATTTTTGTCACCAGAGGTTTCTGAAAATGCTCATTGGGCTGACATCTCATAGTTCCATTTTCCCTGATACTTTCTTTTCATTTTTAAAATATCTTGGTGGAACCTTCCACCGTGCTCGTCACTTACAGCACCACAATTTTCTGAAAAGTAATCCAGATGACAATCCAAAAAATTAATTTTTAACGACACGTTACATCCTAGGTTTTGGTAACACAAAAGAAGTTGGGCAACTAGGTCTTTATAGTTCTCTTCTATAGTGTTTCCCAAAAAATTTGTTGCAACCATTTTAAATACATTCTAAGCGTCTTTTTCCTTGCATTGAGGTATGAAATCGGATTGCGCATCTTCGAAAAGTTTCCTAATCTGGGGACCCACAAATATTCCGTCTTTAATTTTAGCGTCACTGAAGTAACTAAAAGCTAGCCTTCTTTGTCCATGATCTTCACAAAATTGAGCTCTAATTTTATATGAAGTGCCGGTAGTAAAATTTTTTCTTAGGGAACTAATGGCGCGCTGGTTACATTTTATTTCCCTGGCTCAAAAGACTTGGTGGCCAAATCTTCTTTTTATAGTGATTCGATCGTGCTCGACTATCCTATTCGCAGAGAAAGCAACAAAATCCTCACAAATTTGCCATTTATATCTTTTATATTGTATGATCTCCAGTAACAATTTCAAATTGCTATATTCATATGAACTGCATGATCAAATGGTACTGAAGGTAACTTATTTCCATTATGGAGTAGCACAGCTTTAAGATTTACTTTTGAAGAATCAATTGAAAGTCTCCATTCTTTTGAATCATAGTCCAGATTGTCTTCCATGTTAAAAAATGGTGTAGAGTTTTTTTGACGGCTTCGGTACACAGGCGCTTTTTCTTTATCTTGAAGCATATTCCATTGTCGCAATCGAGAGTCCAATACTTTGACTTTCTTCTTGGGCAATTCTTTGGATTATTTTGTGAGGCTTTTTACTGAAAAGTTTACAGACAAAATCAGAGTCTTGCGAGCTTGATTGACCAGGACCAGCGACCCTTTCTGGTATACTGTTTTTTGAATCCGAGGAATTATCATCCGAATCATGGGTATATTCCTGAGGTGGATGGTACAGGTAACTCGTCGCTATGAGGCCCAGAGCGTGTAGCTGTATCGCTGACCTATTTTCTTCTCCGAAAAGCCTTTTTTAGTGGGAGGTGTTAAGCAAAAGGCATCTTACGCTCTTTTCCACTAAACCAGGGGCAAATGTTGGACGCACATTTGTAATAACATATATGGGGAGCCCAATTTTTATCTTGGTCGACAACTTTGCATCCACAATACAATTGGTCCTTTTTTATTAAAGGACTAAGAGCACGTTTCTGTTTCACAAAAGTCACTTCACCACATATATAATAAAAATATTCTTTAAAACTCTGTTATTCTTCATCAACTGATTGAGCTGGACTGACTCGCGTGGCTACGGCCGCTCGTATTTATATGGCCGACGAAGAGACGCTAAGGTTCCAAAATACTTGCAGCCAGAACGCGCTTTGCCCATTCGTGACTATTCAGTCACCATCGAGCACAGCACGATCCTAGATAAACTAACTCAAAAGTAGAATATCAATACTTATCATTACTTAAATTCAAGAACACCTATAAAATTCACTATCTCAGTCTAATTCCTAACAATATTATATAAAAATGTAACTAAAAATTTAGGATTTATGTTTTGTAAAATTTTCCCCTACAGGCAGATAGGTAATTATCATAATTAGCATGGATCTATAAAACCAGAGCGGACTGAGACTTTTCCAAGACAAATTGTTAATCAGTATAATAAAATATAATAAATATTTGTTATTTCTCAAAATTAGGCTAAAATATTCAAGTTTCCGTTTTTAATAAACTTTAATATTTTTTTATTCTAAGCAGATAATCCACGTTAGTTACTTTGCCCATCCAAGATATCCTGAGTATTCTTCGATAACACCAAATCTTGAATGCCTTCAACTTTTTGCACATGGCATCAGTAACACGTCGCCACTTCACAAGATGATCTGGCCTATTAATTCTTGCACGCATTTCTTGCATGTTGTCCCAGTTGTTTATACGAATCGATGCGTTCGACTTGTGGACCATTTACTTCTGATATGCCTCCGATCTTGGTTTTTCTAGCATTATATAGAGTGGACCACAAAAAACCGGACTGTTTTGTTTTAATTGCCAATTTTTTATTTATTGCCGGATTTTAATGCCAAAAAGAGTTTTGGAAAGCTAATGAAATAGACTTTTACCAAATATGTCAAAAAATTACATTTATCAAAAATTCAAAATGGCGGATGTTCAAAAGTTTTATGCATGAGATACTTTGTATATTTTTTTTGCAACCACCAAAATCTTTGTGTTTGTCTGTTAATCGATGTATCACTTGATAAATTTTATTAAGAAATAAAAAAACTGGGTTTTTTTCGTATATCAAATTTTTGCATAAAATAAAACTGAAACTGATTTTAAGTGAACCGGACCTCGTTATCTTTTCGCCAATTTTGTTGGCAAGGACACTTTACAGATACTAACAATAAGGGTTCGTTTTCTAAATGTCTTTTTTATTAAACCACTTTGTATATTCTTTGCTATAAAGAAAAGTACGAAATATTATTATCTGTTAACCCATGTATTATTTGTTAAAATCTATTAAAGAATAAGAAAGATTTTGGGATTCTATTGTAACACCTTTTTTGCATTTTTTTGATGTATGATCTAGTTTATTGTTACAAAATTGACGTTAATTCTTTATTTTATACATAAATGGTGTTACACTAGAATCCCAATATTTTTCTTATTTCTTAATAGATTTTAACAAATTATAAATGGGTTAATAGATAATAGTTGGTAATTTTCTGCTATAGCAAAAAATATACAAAGTGTTTAAAAAAAAGCCAACGGGTTTTTTAAAATGCATATAATTATAATTTTCACAAAATGTTATTTTTTGACATTTAGAAAAAGAACCCTTATTGTTAGCATCTGTAGAGTGTCGTTGTCAACAACATTGGCGAAAAGATAACGAAATCCGGTTTAACTTAAATTATTAGCAGTTTTTAATTTTAAGCAAAAAGTTGGTATACGAAAAAACCCATAGTTTTTTTATTTCTTAATATAATTCATCAAATGATGCATACAATAGATAGAAGTTTTTTGTAGTTGCAAACAAAAATATAGAAAGTGTCTCAATAAAAATCCAACGGTTTTTTAATATGCATAAAACTTTTGGACATCCGCCATTTTGAATTTTTGATAAATGTGATTTTTCATGACATATTTGCAAAAAGTCTATTTCATTACCATTCCAAAACTTTTTTTGGGTTGACGTCCGATAACAGTCCGGTTTTTTGTGGTCCACTCTATATAAACCCATATTGCGAACTTTTGGCTGCAATTTAATTCAACAACTCTTGTAGACCTTCCAACGTGTCTGTTATTATCACAGTACCACTGTCTTCAGTAGATATTAAGCTACAATTACATTGAAATTCATTTTCAAAGATTCGAAAGCAGCATCTTCAAAATCAGAGTGGATCTACCCAAAAATTCAAACTTCTAACCTACAGGGTTCCTAAGATTTTCCTTAGGGATAGGATTTCAATAAATCAAACAGAAATGGCATAGAAAGTTCTGCGCGCACAAAAGAAACAGGTATATTGAGCAATGGTGCCAGTTTGTTATTATCTCCGAACTGCTTTCATGAGAAAAAATTGTCGCCACTCTTTCATTGTGAGCATAAATCATAGTTGCAATAATAACCGTTGACAAGATGTCTGCAAATTCCGCTAGATGGCGGCCACACCATGAGATAATCGAGGAAAAACTGGGATTCACAGGCATTGCATTTTTATTTCCTTTCGAGTCGCTTCAGTTTCGTAAATTTTGTGTTTTTAAAATGCCGTATACTCGAGAAGAAAAAATTTTTATTATTAAAAACTACATAAAAAGTGACAGTGCGGACGAGGTCATTGGGCTTTTTGTTTTTGAGTTTCCAGATCGACCGGTTCCTGTGGCTCAAACTGTCTACAACATTTATCATCGTTTTGAAAGTGTTACCACGACGGCGAAATACCAGAGCATCCCGTTCTTCCACACAGGGTGGAACGAGACGAAATGGTTTGCGCTTACGTTGAGGCACATGAACCATGTTCGACGAAACCGATTGCGGAGGCACTGGATATTCCCAACTGTACTTGCCAATGGATCCTAAAAAAATACGGCTACAAGTCGATTAAGATTGGGAAGTCGCAGGAATTGCAACCAGGTGATTATTTTCGCCGGTTAGAATATTGTGAGGTTATGAGAGATAAATGTGACAGGAACGAACATTTCCTATCAAAAGTTTTGTTTAGTGATGAGAAGACATTTGAACTTCATAGCTCTCATAATCCACAAAATATTCGCTATTGGTCCCGCTAAAATAAACATCTGCACGCAAGTGTTAGAACGCAACATCCTCAAAAATTAAATGTTTGGAGCGGTATTGTCGGGGATCACATTATTGGACCCTTTTTCATTGAAGGGAATTTGAATAGCCAAAAATATGTTGATCTTCTCCAACACCAGGTTTTACTACGGTTGAGGGAACTCAACATAAATTTGGACGAATTGTGGTTTCACCAAGATGGCTGTTCATCCCGCAATTTACGCCAGGCTACAAATTACCTTCGTCAGGTATTTGGTGATAGAATTATTTCCACGTATGGAAATATCCGATGGCCTCTTCGATCACCAGATCTTGCGCCAAATGACTTTTTCCTGTGGGGTTGTTGGCATGACAAAATTTTCCAACACCTTCACTTACGGCCTACGACTATACAGGAGTTGAGGGCGAAAATTTTGGAGGCGGGCAACTCTATCACCGCTACGCGCCAAGAGTTTTACAATAGATTGGGATATTGTGAAGCTCAAGAAGGGGACAGATTTGAACATCTAATCTAATTAAAAATTAGATGTTTTCAAGTCCAAACCACAGCTTTTTCTTGCTTAAAGGAGGCGGCAGGGTCCATTATTTACGATACTGAGCGATAAACTCGTGAGGTTGTTAACATTAGAAAGAAATATCTTCGCTTTTAATTAAATTTCTTTCCATTCTGTTCTACTAGTGACATCTATCCGGAAACGGCCAAACCATGCAGCTAGCACTAGCAGCCAAAGAAATCAATAAACGGCGCTGTTTTTCCTGCAGAGCTTTTTGCTTGCGATATTATTGATTTTAAATAAAGCTGGCCCTACACTACATTTCATATTTTCGAGGTGTTTTATGACATGATCTCGAAACATGTAGCGAACCAATTCTTTAAAACTAGCGGGAGGGTAAAAGCGAAAAATAAGGGGCAACAACAACAAACGTTTTTTTTTACGAAAAACTTGAGCTCTGCCACTTTTTTTATTTTTTTCTCGAAATTTTCGTCATACCGTAGAAAAAAATTATTTCCCCCATGGTCATACTCTACTTTTATTCGAAAAAATTTAGAAACAGAGACGGGATCAGTTTTCCTAAAACGGGGGATCTTCGTTTCGAGTGAGAAGATAAAGGGCGCCGCAGGCAAAAATTTCTCAATTAAATTAGCCGAACGCATAAATGTTAGAAAAACAAAGCACGAAATAAAAATGGCGCCGCTTACAATTTTTTTTCAAAAATTACGTAATTTCGGGAACGCAAAGAAATAGGTCTAAAGAGTATAATTTTTAAGAAAAAAATATCAATTTTCTCGCCCTCCTTCACTGGGACTACAGGGGCCGTGCACAAATTACGTAATGGTCATAGGGGGGAGGGGGGTTACAAAACGTTACGTAGGGGGGACGGGGGTTTTCGACAGCGTTTGCATTTGTGTGAAACTAAGAAAATTTGGAATGAAAATATGTGAAAAGTTTTTTTTTTTTGGGGGGGGGGGGTAGTGGTCTTGAAATCATTACGTAATATTAGGGGAGTGGCGTGCCAAACCGTTACAAAACATTACATAGGGAGGGGGTCAAAAATTGGTAAAATCACCGTTACGTAATTTGTGCGCGGCCCCACATCTGACTGTTCCTCCTTTTTGATTTCGAATCAAAGTGAAAAACCCGGGTTGGACGTTCGAAGGCGTCAACCCGTCCTATTTGCTTGATAAAGTTTCAACGGAAATATCTCAGTCGATTTCTCCGGCCGTGTATGAACGCTTTAGGTTAGGAATTTGCATGTATCTCAGTCCCCAGCCTGTAAACAGTGCGTAAGGACAATGGTTACAAAATGAAAAGCCGAAAAATATTTTTTTTACGATATCTTTCATCAGTTTGGTATTAAAGTCGAGCAAAAACAATTTTTATTCCAGTCCTAAAGGTATGAAAATGGAAAACATTAGAAAACAACAACCTGGAATGGATTTACTACGTGTAAGATGTAGTGACAACATCGCCCCATGCCCATCCTTTTCTGCCTAATGTGCTTTTCCGTTGTCTGCGTCTTATACACGGCTGCTTGGCCCCCTAAGGATTTGCTTAGGAACCCTGTATAAATTTATAAAAAGTTTTTAACAGTTTGACCAAATTGGAACAATTGATTCCAATGTAAATGTCTCCTTCTTTCTCTCTCTCTCTCTCTCTCGATTTACAATGGTCCTGCGCAACTAGGACGTCCGACCAGTACTACTTTTTTCCCTGTTTTATCTATATGCCCCCCCCCCTCCCCACTCAGCAGACCGGTCTGATGAACACCCGCTAGGGAGGCAGTTTTCTTTTCCTAGAAGGATTTAATTTAGACCTAAACCCCTTTGTCGGGGCCAAGGATCTTTAACGTGCTCCACTATTAATATATGGATCATACGGGACCGTCCTCTTAACGTCCTCTCCGAGGGACGGTATGGAATCGTGTTAACCTGCCTTCTAGCTCTCTTTATCGAAAAAAGTGAGATGGCAATAGAAAATATATTTCCCTCTTCCTCTAAACGACGAAGAGGAAAATAGAAGTGAGCTCAAAGAAGTGAAACTGTGGATCAGTCGTTATGATTCAAACCAATAGATATGCTCGATTTTGGTTGCCTTTTTTACTGCACCAAAAAGTTATGTACGTACTTGTGTTGTGAGAAAATAACCCCTATTATATTCTTGCAAAAGGTTGTGTTTTGTTTAATAAATCAAATTTAATGCATCTTGGAAACTGCAGTATTCTCAGAATGGATTGGATGTGGAATTGAGTAAGTTGAATCATCATATATGCACGCAGCTTCCGAAAAATATATGAAACTGGCAAAACCCTCTTATCGTTTAAATTTTCACAATAGATTTCTTTTTATATTTCAGCGTCCACACTCGTTACATATTTACATATTTAATAGAAGTTTTCTACCTACTACATAAAAGTAACACATTTTAGAAAAAAGAACATAAAAGTACATAAAATCGGTCTCTTTTGACTGATCTATTTAATTATTAATACCTGGGCTCATAGCTCATTCTTTACTGGCTTATTAACTCGATATTTTTTTTAACGATTTCAGTAATTTATACTCAGATTCTTTTTCGAACCCATGTAAAAGAGAAGTGCTAGGTTGTTTGGGAACTCGAACCGAATAGATCGACGTCTGGCATATGAGGCATAATCTACACGCAGCTTTTCGCGGGGTACTTTCTTTCCTAAAGAACACGCATTAAAAAGAGAAAGACCAAAAGCTGGGAGTTCGGACAAGCTTTAGATGCGCGAATGACGCTCCTCGCACGTGTTAAGAACTACATTTTTTCTAGTAGCGTAAAATTGTTATTTAAACTTTATTTTAAAAAAATGCACATATTTTCGAGCTCACTAGTACATATTTGTAACCGAGGTGGCTAACGACGCTGGTAAACGTTTTAATTTTAATGATAAATGAACAAATGAAAAAATAAGGTGGATTTATTATTTTACACAATTACAGGTAGCTACTTGAAATTCAATTTTTAAAATATATTTATCATTTTAATATCGATTTAAATCCACTTCCTGGATGGTTGGTAAGAGTTATTTACCTAACGAGTTCCGCACGCACCGGCGTTTGCCTGAAAGACGCTTTAAGGGTGCGCATAATTTATCAAAAATTACTTTACAAAAAAGGTAAATTATAGAAAAGCACAGGTGCATAGCAATACTACGTAAAAACAATAAATACGCAAAACTATACTATCACAAAATCGAAATAGATCATAACGGACTGGCCTAAAACGTTACAAGGGCAAAAGTGTACAAAAGCAAAATAGTGTAACATATTCCCGCTAGGTGGCGACACAGTACAAAGCCGGCTGAAAACAGCTGGACAGAATTAGATGGCCATGCCATTGGCTATAGGGTCAGGTGTTCGACCAATATGCATCAGCTGTCGTTTTGTTTTTTCGAATTTATCAATAAACTAGAAAATTGCATTGGTGTTAGCAAGCTAAGAATTCCCCCATTGTTTTAAGCTTCTTTAATTGTCTTAAAATAGCATACTTTCCGAGAAAATTCAGAAAAAGGGTTTAGGTTGGCACACTTGTTTGCTTGCTTGCTTGCTTAATTGTAAATCCGGCTTAAAGTAAATGGCGTTCACTAGCGGCCATATATTACACTATTTTAGGTTTGTACGGATTTGCCCTTGTAACCTTTTTAGGCCAGTACGTTCTGATCAATTACTGTTTTGCCGCTACACAGTTTTGTCATTTTAGAATTTTTGCTCAGTACTGATTTGTTATTGTAAATTTTAGGAAAGTACGTTTTTACATTGTATTGTTTTGCTAAATTATAGGCATTCCGCTTTAAGCACGCTTTAGGTACAACATTTTTCCTACGAGCGTGAGGAAAATTTGAAAAAAATTGCGTGCGTGAAAAGGCTTTTTTATTTATGTTTTTCATGCACGCTGTGCAGAAAAGTGATACTTTACGCACGCTCATAGAAAAATATTATTTCAAAAATGTCATAAAATTTTCATAAAATTTTTCAAAAATTGTCATAAAATCATTAGAAAAATTAGTTTTGTCCCAGTGGCCACCCTGCAGTTTTAATCACGTCAACTTAAAAAAAAATATATTTGACTCATGAGAAACATTCCAAAAGTAGGCCTTAAGTATGAATTTGTAAAGAAAATGTCTCATTTTAGGAAATTCTAAGTTCTTCGCAAAGGGCATCTCTACTCTCATATCAAGTGATGATATCCAGTAAAAATCATTCCAAACTATTAACGAAGATTTGCAAAACGACTGGAAACACAGAAAAGCGTAATGTAACTCCTCTTTTAAGAATCAGGATACTGGACGCCAGTGGAGACTCTGAAACGGATTATAATTTTTATGTATGGAGTCCTAAAGAATACCATTTGACGCTTTTAAAAGAAGGAGATATTATTAGTGCTTTCAATGTGGCTTGTAGGTACGGTATTTATTAAAAGTCGTAATGTCAACAGTGTTAGACCGCCCCAGGTGAAAACGTTTGTAATTTAAGAAGGAAATTGTTTAAAACGATATCGCCCTTTTTAAATGGAAATTTGTATTTGGTAGAATTGCATGTTTTTTTATACGTTGTAGTACTCGTCCTAAGAAGATTTTTGTTTCATTGCGCCTTCCAGAAGTACCCGAAAAGTGACGTCAAAGTTGTCGAAATTGCACTTTTGAGCAATTTTTGAATTGTTATACTGACCTTATTTGCAAACTGATCGGAATGTAATTTTCTTTTTTGAATTTGCCATGGCTGCCTTTTTAAAAGTCAAATTTCAAATGTCAAGATTGTACTGCCATCTTGGATCCGCCATATTGAACTTCGTTATTTTTTGTCCGATTTAAACAACCCAATTAGCATTTGGACGTCGTTTCGACGTTGGCGTAGGCAACCTGACGTCAGGAAGCTACGTCGCACCGGCTCAAATTTATACCAAAATGGGTAATACAAATCCAGGTTTTACCGACGTCGCGCCATACGTGGATTCCATAGAGGGAATACAGAAATTGGTACTACAAACTAAGTCGTGCTTAGTGCAAATAGCTCAACGCTTGGACAACAAACTTAGTTAATATTTTTGTCCAAATTTAGGTAACCCCTACGCTTTGATTTGAAATAACAACCAACATGACCAATGCAGGGCCGAAAATATACGATCGCCACAAATATTCTCTCTTTTTCAATAAAAAATAAGATTTAATTGAAAAAAAAACTTTACCATTCTTTTTAAAATATGCTTAAATGATGTATTTAGACATTTTAATAATATTTTATTGCAAAGTTCATGGGATTTCATGATATTTCACACAAAAATTTCTGATCGGCTTTATTATTTATCCACAACTACCGCAAAGAAAAGGTGGCTACGTCAGAGAATTCCAGTAAACTTGCCCGATTTCTACTGAGAGTCCAGTTTTATTGTCCAAATCTGACTGGTCCTGACCACTAGTGAATTTTTGTTTACTTAATCGGTCGGGTTGTTTGATTGGGGAGTAAGTTAAGAGCTTTAATATTTTAATAAAAAACATATTTTATAGAATTGAGCAGCTATAAAAAATAGATATATGTTAGCTCATTCATTTTTCACTTTTTTTTAAATATACCATTTTTCAAAGACTGCCAATGCCAATATTCGTAGATATTCGCCACACAAATAGTCTTAAAAGTTCAATTCTTTGTTACTTTTTTGTTATTTACACTTTTGGGTGCCAAGAAGTGCCAAGCACTTAAAAAAACATTTTTTTTAGGCATAATGTCATTACTTAGAAACAACTTATTTGACGTCTGGTGTGGGCAGAGCTCACTTACCGACAAAAATTCATAATGAGTCTATAAATTTTATTGAACCACAAAATGTCTCTGAATTTAGTAGGGGCAGACCAGAAAAGCCTTTTGAAGAACTTGGCAAACAAAGAAAAAGACAAAAATTAATACCGCTCTTAGAAAATTATTCTAAGGCAGAAATTGCATTTGCTGTTCCAAAAAGTCTACAGGCTGCTGGCTAACCAGTCTTACCCGTTAAGTATTCAGGAGATGAAGCTCTTACTCTTTTTCTAGATTGTTCTCTTACCAAAAAATCTTATATATTGATGCAACAGGGAGCAAAAGAGCACAATGCTCAAATTTATCCTAACTACAATAAAGTTTTGGAGGCTAAAAGGAAATGTGATCCAAATCAAAATGATAATTGTATAACAGACATATCTGCTGTAGTTACCCTTCAGGCACTCGTTGACTACACTGTAAAAAGAATAATAGAATCTCAACAAGATCTTTACAATAACCTACCATCAAATGTGTCAAAAAATGCAATTACTATTAGTTACAAATGAGGATGTGATGGTAGTGCGGGACATTCGCATTATAAGCAAGAATTTAGCGGTCAACAAAATGAATCAAGTGCAGATTTAAATTTATTTTCAGTTTGTATCGTTCCTTTGCAGATGACATCAAATAATGGCACTATATTAGGGCAGAATTCGCGGCCATCGTCCACGAGTTTTTGCAGACCCATAAAATTGATTTTTGACAAAGAAACTCCTGAGTTAGTAAAAATGAAATTAAAAATATTGAAAACCAAATATCTCAAATTAAACCTACAATTATTGATCAATTCCAAATAACAATTTATCATACATTTAAAATGACAATGATTGATGGAAAAATATTTTCGGTTGTAAGCAATTCATCAACACAGACCTGTGGAATATGTGGAGCAAGTCCTAAAATTATAAACAGCCTGGACAAAATAATGGCGCTGCCAGTAGACGAGAGTTTATATGATTACGGAAATCTGGCATTTTGTACACACCAAAATATGTTTACTTTATTTTAGGACTCGACGAAGATTTTATAAAACGTCTTTTTATAATTTTAAGCACAATGTCATCCGGCTATGAAATTAATACAGAAGCATTTGCAGAGTACTGCAAAAAAACTGCAACGCTCTATATTCAGCTATACTCATGGTATTATATGCCAGCGAGTTTACACCGGATACTCATTCATGGGCCAGAAATTATAAAAGCAGTGCCACTTCCTATAGGCATGTTTTCGGAAGAAGCGCTTAAGTCTCGCAGCAAAGACTTCAGAAAATATCGGGAATGTTACTCCACGAAATTTTCAAGGGAGGAGACAATGAATGACATATTTTCTAGGTTACTGCTTTCGTCTGATCCACTGATATCATCTTTATCTAAATGTGTCGGTATTCGCTCAAATAAGAAACCCTTTTTAAAAGAGGTTTTAGATCTGCTCCAAGAGCCCCAATTGCCAAATTATATTTCTGAGAAAGAAAACAGTAGCGATTCCGACTCCGACAATTTTGATGAGTAATGCTTTAAAAATAAGGTTTTAGTTACAGTTAAACCACCCTGTATATAAAATTTATAAAGTTATACTTAAAAAATATTATTTGCTTTAAAATCGAATACTTTTTTTGATTAGAGTTTAATGGTAAAAAAATATAGGCTATGTACTACATACTAATTGCTATTTTTTAACACCCTGTATAATAAAAACACATAAAATTGAGCAAAAAAGTATTAGCAAGTATCTTTAAGGCTACTACATAATTTTAAAACGGTTGAAACCCAACATTTTCAAATTCGTATTTATTACGGCCTAATTTGCCATAAATGACCTCTGTGCGACGCCGCCATACGTGGGTTCCATAGAGGGAATACAGAAATTTGTACTACAAACTAAGTCGTGCTTAGTGCAAATAGCTCAACGCCTGGACAACAAACTTAGTTAATAGTTTTGTCCGAATTTAGGTAACCCCTACAAAAAAATATTCCTAGATTTTTATACTTGCAACGTTGGCAGAAATACAAGATGCCGTCAGTGTTTCATGTCAAAATTATTACATACCTCATGAGAACATTGAGACTTGTAACTTGTGCGAGCTTGAAAACTAGGCTGAAACCAAAAATTACCAACGCACTTTACTTTACTGACACACATGACCAATGCAGGGCCGAAAATACACGATCGCCACAAATATTCTCTCTTTTTCAATAAAAAATAAGATTTAATTGAAAAAAAACTTTACCATTCTTTTTAAAATATGCTTAAATGATGTATTTAGACATTTTAATAATATTTTATTGCAAAGTTCATGGGATTTCATGATATTTCACACAAAAATACAAAATTTCTGATCGGCTTTATTATTTATCCACAACTACCGCAAGGAAAAGATGGCTACGTCAGAGAATTCCAGTAAACTTGCCCTATTTCTACTGAGAGTCCAGTTTTATTGTCCAAATCTGACTGGTCCTGACCACTAGTGAATTTTTGTTTACTTAATCGGTCGCCCGTTCTGGCGAAACGTTGATTTCTCTCCATTGCAAGATCGTAGAGGTCGCCAGTCTGGTGGTCGGGTCAAGATGTCTTGTTATCAATTATTATAAAACCACTTTGATAAAATAATTTTAGCACAACTTGGGGACTCACAACAAACAAGAGTACTAAATTTAGGAAAGAGCAGAATTTGGAGCCAAATAAATTTGAGAGGATTGTAAGGAAAATAATAAGAATAGATGATTTAAGCAAAGATGCCCAAAGACTAGTTTTTCAAGAATTTGATACGGTTGGAATTGTAGTGAAAATTAATATTGGTCAATCACAGGAATTATGGCTTAGTAGTATTTCCAACAGGTACTTTTTTAGTATACAACAAAAATTAATCTTTGTGTTCATTTAACCTCTTTCCTAGTATGTTATCTACGTTTTCAGAAATAGTAAAGATGCTAATAAACATTAGGAAGCTATTGTTTTTGAACGTGTAATATGCATTAGATAATTGGTTCAGTCAGCAAAGTTAACAATATTTAGTTTGCAAAGACAATTCAATTTTATTTTATTTTTGGTGAAATTTGGAAAACTTTCTTAAAACACTTTTAGCAAAAAGGAAAAGCTATAGTCAACTAAAGTTGAATTCCGAATTTATTTTGTAGTTAGTAGTCAATGAAATTTCTACCCAACTAGCAATTTTTAGTTGTGCAAGTTGTAAAAATTAGAGTTGCACTAATTTTAAACGTTGTTTTACGGATAAAGAATAGTTATCATGGCGACCGTCGACAACTTCGACTATTATACGACGCCTAAACGTTTATCACAACTTCAGTCACCATCACAACTATTTATGACCGTCTATTTTACTAACAGTAATTCCTTAGTTGTGAAGGCGCCGACTGCAAATCGGTGTGTGCTAAACCGAAAATTGATCAATTTGCCCCACGTTTTCTGGCCCGTTTGTTGGAGACGCGGGCACGCTTGTTTTCATCTAACCAAGTTTTCTGTTACGTTTGCAACAAACCAATTTTGGAGCACTGCTGTCTGTCATACAAACGTCAAAAGTGTTTTGTAGAGTTTCTATTAGTTTTGTTTCAACATTTTGCGCTATGAAAAGGAACAATTTGTATTCTATTCTATATTCTTCGATATTTTATCGTCGCAGAAGGCTTTAGCCTAGCATTTAGCTGATATACTGGATCAAAATGTGTCATCTTCTGTGTGGCGGAAAAGAAAAAGGAAGGTCCTGTGTAAACAACAAGGACGAAAATTAAGTGAGCAGCAGAAAGCCTGTGGAGCAATTTCGATTGGGTAAAAATTGAGGCGTGTTCGCGTCTCTTAAGTTAGGGGATCAGTTCAAAACAAAGTTAAGTAGTTACAGCGGTCGAGATACGGGACTCCTTTGGTTGTCATAGAAACTAATAAGTGCCGCCATGATTGATTGTACAAACCACTGTATGCTAATATGTAAACAAACATAAATTTTTTTTTTACCTTTTTCTACAATAAACTACGATCTTTTTGCATGTAAAAATTCGTATTTTGTTCTTAGGAATCCTAAGCAACACCTTCAGAGGTTTTTCGAAGCGACTTTTAAGTCATGATTTTTTTTTTAGTTTCATAAAATCATCTTAATCAAGGGCGCGCTTGTTTTTTAAAGCTACGACCTGCACATTTGACAGTAAACTACCGTCTGTTTATATATTTTGGCATTGGTTCGCATGTTTTGATGATAGAATATCATTTTATTTTAATAATATTATGGTGTTAGAAATAGTTTAATTTGTAGTCGAATAGTTTAATTATCATTTTACGTAATGAACAATATTTTGAACAAATAATTGTACTCCAAAACCCATTGAACTATTACTTCAACTGTAGTCGCGATCGGGACGTTGACTGAACCAAAAAATCATCCACCAAATTGGTGCAAAAGTGGGTGGTGTTTGAGTAAAAGTAAACGTTGCGACGCAACGTTGGCACGCGGTGCACAACGTTGAGTCGTCGACAAATTGCTAGTTGGGTATGTTTTTGTTTCTTTTGTGCGTGTAATTTTTACTTGCTGTTACTTTATTCTGGAGAAAATAAAAAAAAGATGGAAATGAATGGTATAAGATATTTTTTTTTAAATCCGATTGATGCTATTCTAGCACCCATGGCACCATGAAATATCCAAGATTGAGGCCATTTTTAAGTGAAAAAATTAGATAAAAAAATATCTGAACAAAATATAGACAGGGCACATCATTTTAGTGAGTTTTTGGTCGTTGATATCGAAATCCGGCATTATTTTTTTGCCTGAGGGGTACCCTAACACAGGTGGGAGCTTATTTTATGAAAAAACTTGACCTATAACATAGGTATATAATACATAAAATTGTGGGGTTTCTGAGTCCGCTAGTTATATCCCTCGGCTCGTAATTATTATTACAAATACTATAAATAATGAGTACATAAGTTACCCATTATTCATTTTTATATAACCATTTTTATATATAAATCTGTATCATTATAGTGTCAAAGCTTCGGCTGTTCATATTGATCATAGTAGTAGCCTTATTAGGCCTTTATTATAATAAAGTTTTTTAAAAGACAGTTTGCGAGTTCGAGTACTGAATTCACTGAATTTAAATCAGAAGATAATAGGGGGTAATTTGGAGGAGGGGGGGGGGTTTACTTTTTACTGGGTAAACAGTAAAACTGTTTATTTGGAGACCTAACGAACAATCTTTATTAAAATTTTTTTGCAGATTTCAATAACTCTGTTTAACCCTGTTATAAAAATAATGACTTCTGGGCATTAATGAGTGTTTTACCTCTTTTCTCCAAATTACCCCCAAATTTTTGTTTAACAACAGATTTGGATTAGGCGGACCCAACCCTCATGCTTCTCTTTTGATTTTTTGGTGGATGGGTTGAGTAGCAAAGCTATCGAAATCTGTAAAAAAACTTGGAACTGCTGCTTGTAGCTCTAGCCTAGGGATTAGGTTAGGTTAGGTTTGTTATGAGTGGTGCAATTTACAGCTCCCCCCACTGAGACCTGTGAGATCTATTGTGGCTCATTTCCCCCTACCCCACTCACCAGACCGGTCTGATGAGCACCCCCTAGGAGGCAGATTTTCTTTTCCTAGAGGGATTTAGACCTAAACCCCTTTGTCGGGGCTAGGGATCTTTAACGTGCTCCAATATATGGATCACACGGGACCGTCTTCTTAACGTCCTCTCCGAGGGACGGTATGGAATTAGCCTGCCTTCTAGCTAACTCGGCTCACACCGCTTCAAACTGCGTTTTACCTTAATCTTACAAAATTCTGTAATTTTATACGAAAAATTCCAAGTAGACTACCTGCAAGGCCCGGGGCTTGAATCCGGCATCTCCTGCTTCAAAGTCGCGGTGTTAACCCCGACACCAAGCAGGCACCTAGGGATTGATACTGCGTGTAGAGGAGCTCTACTAGTTTCTGACATAATAAATGATGTTTTAATCTTATTCTCAAATTCTATTGTTGCATACGCCACTGATTCAAAGGCCTGAGCACTTGCATCACAAAAAACATGCAAATCGATTTTTTTGCCAGTTCCAATGTCTCTTACATAAAACCTAGAAATTTTCAGCTCAGGAACTTTTTTGACACCATCTAGCCAATAATTCCATCTTTTTGCCAACTCTTCGGGAACTTCTTCGTCCCACTTTAAATCTTGTCTCCACACGTCTTGAATTAAGATTCTTGCTCTCACTGTGAAATGACCGATAAAATAGTGGTTCAAAAACGGTCATTACACATTTTAGAATATTTCTTTTGGTTTTCATGTTTTGTGTCTTGGAATTCTCAAATTTAGCCGTATTGAGACTGAACGAGAAGGTATCCATTTGGGTCCCACTTTAGCTCTAATATGCGTTTAGCTGGTAGATCCTTGTCTAAATCTATATCTTTTCACCTCCGTTCTGGTATCTCCCAGAAAAAATTGAAGTATTTGGATTTTAGCGACCAAGAACCGACCTATATTTTCGCCAGATATTTTTCCAGTTTTTTTTACTTGAAAATGGCCGCATTCTTGGATTTTTTTAAAATGTCCAAGGGATGCCAGTTCATCGAGTAAAAATATCTCATACTAGCAAGTTATGTTTTTTTCCTTTACAATATCTTTTACCAGAATGTGATAATTATACCCAGTGCGACCAAACAAACAGAATTTGAGAAAAACTTTTATGCGCCTACAAGTATTTGTCATACTTAAACGGCGATTTGTATGTTTATTTGTGCAAACAAAATTTGTATAAGCTCTTCATTTAATTTACTAATCTATATCTTGCAAAATAAACATCTATTCTATTCTATTCATTTCCCACTTGAGGCGAAAATTATTGATTCGCAACCAGACTCTTTTTAACGTATTTAACTAAAGGCTGGGCCAAAAAATCTTGCACACTTTTGAATTTGCTATAACTTTTGATCGAATCGGTCGATTTTAAAGTGTTTTGACTTTTTGGAAAGACAAGACATGAGACTTTTCCGTTCCGGTCCAAAATTTGACCCTGCAAAAAATATGTGCGGCACTGGAGAAAATCTAAGTCATTGTGATAAAAGCGTTATGTATTCTCTCTATACCAAGGCATCAGTTAATTAAATCGGCTAAGAAATAAAAAATACGGGCTTTTATATTGAGTAGAGTTGTTTGCTGTAACTTTAGATAGAAGTACAAGACTTAACGCTTTTGTGTTGTGGTTCAAAATTTAACAGTTCTCAAAAATTCATGATGGCAGACATTTTTTAATAATTTGTAATTTTCACCCCTCCCCCTCTACCCCGAAAAAAAATTATGTTTGGTACCTAGACTAAAAAAAAATTAACTTAATGCGACAAAAGTTCCCTCCCTGCTGCATATATGAAGGTATCACTAAATTAAATCGGTTAAGAAATTAAAAATTGATCATCAAGGATGGTGACATGAACTAAATGCCCCTTTGCTTAAAATTTGCCTGTTTCTGCATATAGGAAAATGTCGCAGATTTTATTAGGCCCATTGAGTGGCCTGCTAACAGCTCCGATTTGAATCTGGTAGACAGCCATTATTGGGTAGATTTAGAAAAAGAAGTGTACAGAAATGGCTGCAGCTACAGCGACATTAACGAACTGTGGATCAGCTTAGAAAATCTGAGTAGCCCGATCTAGATTATTATACGTTAACTAATGGTTATTTTTATTTAAAAGTATAAGTGTGCAAAAAAATTTATAAAAAATATAAGTGTTTGATGATTAATAAAAAAGTAAACTCAGCTTAAGTAAGTAAAAAATCAGTAGTTTAAAATCACAGCAATTTTTTTTATTTTGTTACAAGTCACAATTTTTATTGAAAACACTGGAAATGATGACACTAACTTGTTTACTTCTTAACTGATTTAAGCAAGTGATATCTCCATATACCTAGCAGAGATGGGAGGTAGAATGACCTTGATTTTGTTTTGTTACTTTTTTAGGGGAGTGAAATCTTGGATGTTCGAAAAATGTCAAAGCCACAAGCTTTCTTCACGCAAAAATGTAAAAATGTTTAAAATCAAGTAATCCGTTCAAAAGTTAAAGCAAATGCAAAAACTGCAATTTTTTTTCTAAATGACAATGCCAAGTCAAAAACCACTTACTTCACAGGTCTATAGTTTTCTTATCTCTTAACCGATTCAATTAAGTAATGCCTTGGTATAGAAACCATACATAAGGTTTTTGTCGCAATGACTTAGATTTTTTCCAGTGCTGCACGTATTTTTTTTGCAGGGGTCGTGAAAATTACCCGATATTCAAAACGGTCCGCCATCTTGGATTTTTGCGAAATGTCAAATTTTGAACTGGATTGGAAAAGTCTCATGTCTTGTATTTCAAAAAAGTTAAAAAAATTTGAAATCGAGCTATTCAATCGAAAGTTATAGCAAATTTATAAGTATGCAAGATTTTTTGGCCCACCCTATACATTGAACCCATTTAAACCAAATATAAAAATAAAAAAAAATATTTTCAAATTAATGTAAAAAATCCGACTTATTAGACTTTAGTCGACTGTATGGACTACTACTACTTTCAAAGTTTTATTTTCTTTTAGATTGTTGTTGATAAAAATTTACGATTCTGCAGAAAACGTACTTCTCCTGGATGGGTTCAAAGACGGAGACGTAGTGATAGTTTGTAATATTATATTTAAGGAAATCAAAGATGAATACGTTTGCAGTGCGGCAGATTACTATTCGTGCATTTCAAAGTATTCAAAAGTTAGACATTTGCAAGAGGAATCGTGGAATATTAGTGCCGAGCTCCAGAAAATGGTAAGTTTGGACAAAAACTAAGTTTTAAGCCAATTAGAAACTTTTATAGTACTTAAAGTATACGTTTACCTAACGCTTCCCAAGCAGCAAAAATCTGACTTCCAACCAAATGCGTCTTAATATTACGTCAATTTCGGGTAGAATTAAGGTTGTGATCAAGGACGTTTGTCTCCAACGTTGTTTTTGTGGTAAAAGCTGTGTTCTTAGTTATCCGTTACAAAACCCAACGATATGCCCACGTCGGCAAAAGCGACGTACGTTTTAACTGCAAAGCCGACGTCTTCAATGCGTAGGAAATTTAAATGTGCGGTATACCGACGTCTGCTTGCCGTTGAAAAAAACGTGTTGCTCGTGGGAACTGGCCTACGTGAACCTACGTCCCAAACGAACACGTCCATTTTCGTGCTTTTGATCCAACTTAAAACAACTATTTTTATTTCTCTGGTTCTAACCTAGTAGTAGTAGTAGTAGTATAGGGGCGGCCCGTGGGCCTGGCAATTAGGCCTCTTCATGGGCCCTTTCTGCCATACCCCGTTCCTTACCCCTATGTTCTTACTTCCGCTACACCTCTCTCTCCGGGCCTCCCTGTCTTCTTTACGAAGTTCAGTATGTCGGCCTATTTGAGCGAGTGCAGCTCTTCTTCCTCTGTCGTGGGAAATCCCCACTTCAGCTGCCTTGATCTGGCATATGCATCACACTGTGCTATCAAGTGCTGCGCCGATTCCTCTTCGAGCTCGCAAGCGGGACACACGGGATCTCCTGCTACTCTTATTCGCGTCAGATGTTTGTTCAGCCGATTGTGCCCAGTCAGCATCCCTGTCAGCAGTCCAATGTCCTTTCGGGTCTTGCCTAAGACCCATTTCGTTCTGGCTACATTCGGACCATCCACGAATAGCTTGGACTGTCTGCACTTTGACTCTTGCCTCCAGGACGTCTTCAGTTCCTTGTTCGCCCATTTGTTGAGCTCACTCTGTACCTGTTTCCTTGTTATTTCCAGAAGAGGTTCCGGTCCAATGTATTGGGTTTTGGCCCCTAGTCTGGAAAGTTCGTCCGCTTTTCTAACCTGACTTTTTTTAAATTTGAAATTTTATCCAAGTTTCTTTTTCTTGGAGTTTTTGGATCCAGGATCTGCTTATTGCTAGTTTGAAGCACTCTTGAAAATGCAAAAACGATTATTCAAACTTTCGAGTAGTTTCTACAGAAAAAAATTTAACTTCTGCAGATGAAAACCTCCGGAAGTAATCACACATGTCGGGATAAAATGTGAGGTTAGGGCGACATTTGATAGTTAGGTGTGTGATACTAAAAATGACTGGTTACATATTACATGCCCCATGAGAGACGTGCGATTCTAATACGTACGAACATGGCAAATTTCACGTTTTATTCGTTGATCTTGCGTTTGCAAACCGACGGGCTTCGTAACTTTAGTCATGCTTGACGACTTAAATTGGAGACCCGGTCGGACTTGGTATAATATTAGTTCAGATTAAGTAGGGCACGAAAATTCGCCATTTTGAACAGATTGGCGTCTGTCGGCAATTGTAAATTAATTTGCTTTTTAGATTTAGAATAAAATTAGAAAGTGCCGTGTAGTATAATTAATAAAATAAGATTTTAGGGGAATGCTAGATCATTTTTACAAGAAAACTAACCACATCATTTAAAAAATTATTTTGACCCAATTTAATAATTATATGACCGTGACTCTAGTTAATCCAAAGCAGGGCTTTGATTCTAAGAACGCAGATTCCGCCTCTGCCTTAGCAAGAGAATTGGCTTTTTCTTTGTCTTCAAGTCCTGTGTGGCCCGGGACCCAAAACGAACTGATTCCATTGGTTCTACAGGTCTTTAGTAGGTTAGGCTAGGTTTGTTATGAGTGTTGCGATGCTGCACCCTCCACTGCGACCTAAAAGGTCTATTGTGGCTCATACCTGTTTTACAAGTCACATATCCCAACTTCCCTGATAAAGAAAATCAGTCTATTTGGTGAGACTTGCTCGAAATCTTGGGGCACTTTCAACCCAGGACCAAATATTTTCGTCCTTGTCCATTAGTCCTACACAGTGGCATAGGATATGTACCGACGTTTCCCCCTCTCCTCCCCGGAATCTACAAATCGGTGTATTGCTCACTCCAATTCTATTAATGTGTTGGTTAAGTCGGCACTGGACTGTATACAGACCTGTGATTATTCTTAGGCTGTTCTTTAATAGTTGCAGGAGCTGCTTTGCTCTACGTTTATTTGGCTTATTCAGAAAGGCATTGGAGTGAGGTGGTTCCGGAGTTGAGCGCCAGTGCTGCACCCTTTTCTTTCAACGAACTCGGATAATTCCCTATTGACCGTAGTTAGTCCAAAGCAGGGCTCTGGCCCTAAGAATGCAGATTCCGCTCCTGCCTTAGCAAGAGAGTCGGCTTGTTTCGTTTCATTCAATTCCTGTGTGGCCCGGGATCCATACAAGAGTGATATTGTTGGTTCCACAAATCTTTAGCAGAGTTTGAAGGCAGTTCCAAACTAAAAGTGATTGGATCTTATTTGAGCTTATTGCTTTCAGAGCAGCTTTACTATCTCAAATCAATCAAAAAAAGCTTTATTGTCGAAATTTTACAAAAAAATTGTTGACAAAGCAAACTTAACTGGCTAAACATATTTTAAATTTATCAATTTTTGACCTTATACTTAGTGCCCACTAAAACTAAGGCTGGTTACGGTAGTGAAATTGTTAAAAATTAATAACTAAAAGCGACTAAAAGACATGAGTGGCGTCAATAAAATTATACAATATAAGATCACAGTTCACCAAGTTAAAATTACATAAAATCATAAAAGTTACAATAATTAAAATAAGGATAAAATCACAGAATAAAATAAAAATTAAAACAAAATCACAAGGTTATAAAATCACAATATTAGGAACAAAAAGTAGTGATAGAGCGGCATCTAATTTGTATAAAACTCTTGCAGGCTGTAAAATGCCTTGGAAGTCAGAAATTATTTTGTACTCGCACGAAAAGTAGAATATTCTGCAATCTTCTTTATGTTACTTGTCAAATACTTTCATAGATTACGGAGTTTTTTGTTAGTGTAAATCTGGGTATGGGTAAGGGCAGGTTATTATGCCTCAAGTTGTATTGCCTTTCTCTTTCAAGCCCTTTGAACTTTTTGAATATCAAGCAAGCAGTCTCCAAGATAAAGATAGATGGAACAGTAAGAATTGCATGCTTGATAAAAAGGGGCTTGCAGCTTTGCCTGCACTCAGCTTGGCATAGATATCTTATTGCTCTTTTTTGCAAAACAAAAGCCGATTGGATCGAGATTTGTGTCGAGTAACCCCAGGATGCTATGCCATATCTTAAATGGGATTCAATTAAAGCATGGTATGCAGTTTTAGCTGAATGCTTCCCTAGTTCCTGCGTAAGGGTTTTTATAAATCAAATCAAATCAAATCAAAAGTAGCTTTATTGTCTGAATACTTGGTACACATCGACAAAGCCATGCTTATAATAAGTAAATAACTTAAGTGTAATAAAAATCACACATTCAATCAATCAATCAATAGGTCGAATCCAGTCGCACATTTTTTAAAAAGAGAATAATTCATACATTTTTAAAATAAAATTCAAAATCAATTTCTAAAATGATTTTTAAGATGATATGATATTTAAGTACAAAACAAGTTTTTAAAATATAGTACAAAACAAGTTTTTAAAATAACAATAAAAAAAACATTAATGTTTTTGACAAATAAAGAAAAACAAAATATATCACAAAATAGTTCATTCCGAGTTTATTCTGTAAAGAATTTTTCCAGTGAGTAGTAAGCTTTGGAAATTAAAAACTCTTTAGTTTTATTTCTAAATGTTTTGTAGAAATTGTATAAGGTAACAACCCTTTGCTAATTTTATATTCAGTTGATCTATGTGACCATCAAATTTGAGTTTAGAGTCTATGTTGAGTCCGAGAAATTTCTCTATATCTTTCCCTTTCATCTTGTGGTCATCAAGAGTAACGCTGTCAATTGAACATTTAAAAGATAGAATACTTGTTTTTGAGGCGTTAAAGACAAGACCGTTGGCACTGCACTATTCCTTAACCCTACCCAAATCCTGTTCAATCATATTTGCCAAGACTTTGTCGTCCCTATCTTTCCAAAGAATAGTAGTATCGTCAGTCTGATATGATTTTGAGGTTTCTTTTTCATCTTTGTCGCCTATTTCTTTTGGCACAAGGCTTTCGGCTTGGAAGATGGTAACTAGGTTACCGAGTCCAACTGAAAGTGCAGTTCCTGACCCCGATACACCGCGGTCAATATAAAATATCCGTTTTTTTAGGATTTGTCAGTTTTTTTAAAAACTGCCCGAGGCAAAATTAACAAAATCGAAAGAATTCCGGGGGTCCAAGTCAGATCTTCAGTTTGGAGTCCAGACGATGGCATGGATTGTTCACAACTGACCACCACTGACATGGCTCTGCTTGAGTGCATAAACAAATTAGATTCATAGTTTTTCCTAACAAGGTAAATAGATTAAAAGCGATTGTCTAAAAATCTTGTCCAAATCCAAATTTTTCAAGTGAGAGTCGCTAAGACCAAAATTCTTTTATAAGAAAGAATGATAAAAATATATATTTAAAAATACAGTTGCAAGAACGAGTTGAAAACAGCATCCCGGGAGTGAATTACCTGAGTTAAACAAAAACCATATAGTTGAAGTCTTAAAATAAAATCGAATAAATTTTGGCATATTTTCTACAGAAATTATATTACAAATTTTGACCGTTTCAGAAACCTCTTAAACGTAAAAAACAGTATCCAAATAAAGCCGCTAAAATCACTCACACACACACAAAATAATTAAAATAAAATTAAAAATAAACAACAAAAGAAATTAAATTGTTATTTATTTTGTTATATTTTTAGTGCCAAAACAGTGATATAGTTTTCACTTTGCGGAACCAGGAAATCATTCTTGAAAGATTTGGACCCCAAGTACTTTTTAATCAATAATTCCATAAGTTACCAAAGTTTTTTTATTTCATGTAGTTATTGCACTGTTATTGTGAGCTTTAAGTTACCTGAAAACTGTTTTTAAGATTATTTGTTAGAATTTTTAAAATGTAGTATTTTTTATTCTAAGTAAAAAATATTTGTTGGTGTATTAATTATTGCAAAAAGTATAAATTTATTAGTGTTAAATTGTTTGTTGGTTAGAGTTGTTTGCCATCCTAAATAAAGAACTAAAAAAAGAAGTTACCAGTGCAAAAAATTTATTTAAAAAAATACATTGACATAAAACACAGTTTAACTAGAACTTTAATTATCTTTAACAATTTCCACAAGGAAAGTTCTAATTTGCATTGGTGTTAAATTGATAGAGGTTATGTCGAAGCAGTCTTGTTCAGTTATTTCTTGGTCAATATCATTACTCTCATGATTTTTACACCTGTTTCTATTTAATGATTCCAGTGGCGCGATACCTCCCAGTGATTTTTCTTCCAAGACATTTATGGAGAATCCATTCAGTAGATTCTGTAAAAAAAATGTTATGTGTAAATATATATTCCGGGTGGCCATACAGAACTGCAAAATTCTAATTTTATATACATTTCTTAAATTTTTATGATATATCCTTTGTTTTTTTTTTTAATAAATCTAGATTGATTCTAAACCTATAATGGCCACAACACATTTGTCACTGACTTCGTGTCAAAATAACTATAACTAGGTTTTGATTGTTCAAGCCATTTGTCTTCCTAGCTGGGGAAGTTTTTAACTCCATCAAATCAGTTACAGGACGGTTTAAAATTTTTGTCGTATAAACACCGCTAAAACCATTTTAGGCACTAAATCGATTTTATTTTAAAGCGATTTAAGAAAGTAGTTTATCACTTTAAAACCGATTTTAGGGTCGGTATAAACACTTTAAAAACGCTTGATTTCAATCTAAAGAAATACTCAAACCTGGATTTGCCGAAAAATCTGTTGTTAACTTAGTTGTGTTATTTTTTTTCTTTAAACTGACCTATTTCATGACATTTAATAAAAGACGTATAAACCCTCGGAGAAAGCGATTTTATTTAAAACCGTCCTTATATAAAACCGGTTTTAGGTGCGTATAAACGTACTAAATGTAATGATGGAGTACTTACCAGGTAGGGAGTAGAAAATAAAACTTAATTTTTTATAGCTAGTTCGTGACCCTAATGTTTATGAAACGTTGATTTGGTTGGGAAGGGGTCAATTAAAAAACAAGAAAAGCTTTTTTTAAATTGCTAAGAGTCGTACGGTATCGAGTCTAAGAAACCCCACAAATATTTTTTTTTAAAATATTAGTATATTAGGGATATTTTGGAACGCTTAAAATTTTGACAACTTTGACAGCCGCTGTGCTAGTGTTTAACAACCACTACCACTACCACTTATCGATTTTACCAAAGTTTTTGGAACACATTAAAAACTGTCACCTGTAAAAACATTTTAAGATGAGGAAAAATAAAAACTTTTAGCTTCATTTTACAAAATAAGTGTTTTATATATTGGAACCTTGTAATATTTTATTATTTTTAAAATTAATTAAGCCAAAATTCTCTAAAATTAACCAGAAAAATAACCACAACCACAACGAAATAGATTCGTAGCTTACGGCAGTGGTAGTGGCTAACTACCACAAAGGAATGACGTTTAGCTATTGCGCAGGCGCAGTAATTACCACAACCACTACGAAGCATCAAATAGCGTTCCAAAATATTCCTATTATCGTTTGTTTAAATCTGAGAATTTTTAAAAATGGTCAATGTTTTGGAGTTTTTGTGTTAGACTATGTCTATTACGTATTTGTCTCACCACTGCTTTTGTGACAACGGAAAAGCGAATTCAAGATGCGCTGATGATGATTTTAAATAAATTGAAACGTTCGCAAATTTTAAAAAAGCTTTTCTTGTTTTTTAATTGACCCCTTCCCAACCAAATCAACGTTTCTGAAAACTTAAAACCTTTACCAAACCATCTGGGATTTCAAAATGGCTTACATTTTGTTAATTTTAAAGCCCAATTTATTTTAGTAGCGATTGTTTCTTATAAATCGGTTGGTAGTGAAAAAGTTAACAAACAAAGATTTTGTGCATATTTTTATAGTCCATTCGATTAGCAGGGCTGTTAGGAGATTCATATTTTTTATATTTTTGTTTAAGGTACTTTCATAAAGGAATGTGAATATTTACTGAAGGAAATTTTATTCTTCAGTAAATTTCCGCTGTGTTGGTTAGTTTACAAGAGTGCATTATTTTAAATTTAATTTACATGCACTTTTGAACTGGATTGCCCAAAGCTCCGGACCACCAGGATTTTCGGACCTCCCACTTTTCTGGAAGCAATAGTAAGTTTAATAATAACACATTATAATAATATCATATCAATTTACCTTTAAGTTAACGCTTGCATCCTGAGAAAGGGCAGGGTCTTCATTTTTTTCAAATATATGCTCTAGCCTCAAAAGATAAGTCGATTCGGTCCAGGGCTCCAAAGTTAGCAAATTAACGTTTTCGGGAAGGCTGGCTTGCAGGCAGGAGATCTAGTCAAAAATATTGTAATAACCCTTTTAGGTAAGTTCAAATTTACTATAACAGAGTAGCTATTATCAGAATTTAGCGACTTATTGGTACACCATAAGCTAACCTTAATAAAGTGGGCAATATTTTTGACAGTATCAATGAATAGCGAGCTTTCCCTCAAAAAAGGTAATGCAATTTGACAGATGGTTGTCTTTTACGTGAATCCTGTGTCAGCACCACAAGTGCGAAATCCGGATCTACGGTTACCATTACCTTTTTTGAGGGAAAGCTCGATATTCATTGATTTTGTTATTTATTCACCCTCACTAAATCCCTTTTTAAATTTTTGACAGTTCCGCATTTTAGGAACTTTACGCATCTGTTATGAGACGGTTATCCAAAACCTACGTTAGGGCAGAGCTTTAATGTGCGCGATGCTATCAAAATAATGTCATTTTATTTATCAATATGAGCATCTTTTAAACTTCGTGCGGAACTGTGAAAAATAGTGTCGACTTTATGTACCGATAAGTCCCTATTAATGACTTATTGGGCGTTACTCTATTATTTAGGTTGCACCTTAACCATACTTATAAAAAAAATGTTATTGGAGGTCGCATTACTTTTTCTTATTCTTAACCTAAAATTTCTAACCTTGTAGGGATTTTCTCTGATAAATTCTCGCAAAAGAATTATATCGTCAGTGTAGCTGAACCTCATCCTTGTAGCTTTCTCCAATTTATTTATTTTTTAACATAAAAATCCACAAGACTGTTTTTGTTTATAAAAATGCTAATTGCGGTTATGTTTAAAGATAAGGGACGTACGGTAACTGTACTGAATTAAGGGAACACGGTATTTTATTACGGTTCCCTTAATAAAAACGCAGGTTACGCGCATGCTCAGATATCAAATGTCAATTTTCCTTAATAAGGGGACGCGAAAATGTACGCGCAATAAGTCCCCATTATCTCTACTAGCCATAGCTTGACTTTAATATTGTAGGCTTCATTTTTGACAGGTACGCAAGCGCAGTATCAGAGAACTTGTTAATATAATAGCGTTTTCGATTATCCTCCTTGCAAATCGCTCGGAGATTGCCCGGGATCAGAGCAATGGCGTCACAGATCAGTTTTTGGGCGCTCCAAAGCCGATTACGAGTTGTCACGAGCGCTCGGTCTCTGGTCTGTTTTAAAGGTTAAAATTGTTTAGAAAGGATTTTTTTTCAAGTATATTTCTAAAAAAAATGAGTGGAAACGGAACCACAGGAACTATAATACAAATTTTTGATGAGCTGGGAAATCCGTGCATTGACGAGAACAATCATATTCTTATCCAAATCGTATATAATATATATATACAGGGTTCCTAAGATTTTCCTTAGGGATACGATTTCAATAAATCAAACAGAAATGGCATAGAAAGTTCTGCGCGCACAAAAGAAACAGATATATTGAGCAATGGTGCCAGTTTGTTATTATTTCCGGACTGCTTTTATGAGAAAAAATTGTCGCCACTCTTTCATTGTGAGCATAAATCATAGTTGCAATAATAACCGTTGACAAGATGTCTGCAAATTCCGCTAGATGGCGGCCACACCATGAAATTAAAAATTAGATGTTTTCAGGTCCAAACCACAGGGTCCATTATTTACGATACTGAACGATAAACTCGTGAGGTTGTTAACATTAGAAAGAAATATCTTCGCTTTTAATTGAATTTCTTTCCATTCTGTTCTACTAGTGACATCTATCCGGAAACGGCCAAACCATGCAGCTAGCACTAGCAGCCAAAGAAATCAATAAACGCTGTTTTTCCTGCAGAGCTTTTTGCTTGCGATATTATTGATTTTAAATAAAGCTGGCCCTACACTACATTTGATATTTTCGAGGTGTTTTATGACATGATCTCGAAACATGTAGCGAACCAATTCTTCAAAACTAGCGGGAGGGTAAAAGCGAAAAATAAGGGGCTGCCAATATTTGTAACACCCAAAAAGTAGTGAAAAGATTTATTTTGATTATGTTTCTTTACAAAAAAAAGTTTTTTTACGAAAAACTTGAGCTCTGCCACTTTTTTTATTTTTTTCTACAACTTTCTCGAAATTTTCGTCATACCGTAGAAAAAAATTATTTCCCCCATGGTCATACTCTACTTTTATTAGAAAAAATTTAGAAACAGAGACGGGATCAGTTTTCCTAAAACGGGGGATCTTGGTTTCGAGTGAGAAGATAAAGGGCGGCGCAGGCAAAAGCACGAAATAAAAATGGCGCCGCTTACAATTTTTTTTTCAAAAATTACGTAATTTCGGGAACGCAAAGAAATAGGTCTAAAGAGTATAATTTTTAAGAAAAAATATCAATTTTCTCGCCCTCCTCCACTGGGACTACAGGGGCCGTGCACAAATTACTTAATGGTCATAGGGGGGAGGGGGGTTACAAAACGTTACGTAGGGGGGAGGGGGGTTTTCGACAGCGTTTGCATTTGTGTGAAACTAAGAAAATTTGGAATGAAAATAAGTGAAGTTTTTTTTTTTTTGGGAGGGGTAGTGGTTTTGAAATCGTTACGTAATACTAGGGGAGTGGCGTGCCAAACCGTTACAAAACATTACATAGGGCGGGGGTCAAAAATTGGTAAAATCACCGTTACGTAATTTGTGCACGGCCCCTGTTCCTCCTTTTTGATTTCGGATCAAAATGCAAAACCCGGGTTGGACGTTCGAAGGCGTCAACCCGTCCTATTTGCTTGATAAAGTTTCTACGGAAATATCTCAGTCGATTTCTCCGGCCGCGTATGAACGCTTTAGGTTAGGCATTTGCATGTATCTCAGTCCCCAGCCTGTAAACAGTGCGTAAGGACAAAGGTTACAAAATGAAAAGCCGAAAAATATTTTTTTTTACGATATCTTTCATCAGTTTGGTATTAAAGTCGAGCAAAAACAATTTTTATTCCAGTCCTAAAGGTATGAAAATGGAAAACATTAGAAAACAACAACCTGGAATGGATTTACTACATGTACGATGTAGTGACAATATCACCCCATGCCCATCCTTTTCTGCCTAATGTGCTTTTCCATTTGTCTGCGTCTTATACACGGCTGCTTGGCCCCCTAAGGATTTGCTTAGGAACCCTGTATAATATGTATATAATCATAGTGATTCTACTTCAATAATTTTCCTTTTATACGCATTTTCCAGCAAAACAAGAAAATACAATTTGAATTAGGTTATGTCAATTTTACGCGGGATTTCCGTGCTCTGTCCCGATCCCGCTTGAAGCAGCGATCAATATTCGAACACGCAAATCGAACAAGCAAATCTTTTTACGATTGATCCGGGAGCGCTTTAGATCAAGTTTCGAGCAATAATCCTTCGTCGTTTTCCCAAAAGGGGTGTTTGCTATAACAGGATTGGATACAGCTCCTATAGAAGGGAGAGGGACGATAAAAAAAATCCCAAGTTTTTATGAAAATCTGGTTTTTCAAAGAGTTACCATGCCCCGCTCTGCCCAATCCTGACTGTAAAAGTAATTGCGACTTTATTAGAGATTGCGCCTAATTTTATATAAAGTCTGTTTTGGCAGCTTTCTTTGTCTTACTCATGCAAAAGTTCACTTTCCAGGGTATTTTTGTTCCCACACTTTTCTATAAAAATACAGAAATTTTGCAGAAATTTTAGTCTCATTTCAAAGATAAAGCTTAAATTTAATGTAATATTTTGAATTTTGAATCCAATGCCAGCGAAGACTATACTCTTAAATCACAGCTAGCACAAAACTTTATTAATCTTATACACAGGGTGTCTCATTTAAAACGTACCACCCAGGATCGAGAATCGCTAAAAATTTAGAAAAGTGGCTCGAGTGATACCTTTATTTTGAAAGTTTTTGAAACTACCCAGAAACTCCGAAGGAACCCACAGGACAGGAAAGAGGACATAACTACGAAGAAGGAGCTACAAAAAGAGGTGACAATCTGGAGCAGGTGATTCTGACCAGCTTCGAACAAGCCTGTGTCTTAAAGCCAGAGCCCCTAGGGAGGGTATCTTGGTGGAACAACGAGGTCGAAAGTCTTCGTAAGAAAACCAAGCAACATGGCAACGGCAAAAAAAGATAAATAACCTGGGCAATAAAAGAATTCAGTCCCTACAAGTCACCCGGTCCTGACGGAATCTTCCCAGCACTGCTACAGCGGGGCCTAGAAACACTATTTCCTCACATGAGGAGAGTGTTCAGGGGCAGCGTAGCCCTGGAATACGTTCCTACCTCATGGAGGAAGGCTAATGTAGTTTTTATCCCGAAACCGAGAAAAAAGGACTAAACCACGGCTAAATCCTTCAGACCGATAAGTCTCACATCATTTATGATGAAGGCACTGGAAAAAATGGTAGAGAGATACCTTCTGGAGGGAACACTGGCTAACAGACCATTCCATAGGGACTAGCACGCGTACAGGGAGAGCAGACGGACTCAGCCTTTCACACAGTAGTGCAAAAGGCAGAAAAGGCACTTCAGCACAAAGAATATGCACTAATGGTGTTCGTCGATGTGGAAAGAGCCTTCGACAGGCCAGCTTAGGAGAGTCCAAGGTAAAGGTGGATGTGACGGGAGGCTGCCCCCAGGGTAGCTGCTTGTCTCCCCACTTGTGGTGCCTAATAATGGATGATCTACTAAATCGCCTGACGCAGGAGGGATTCGACGCACAATCAGTAGTCTGATGGTCCGCTGTAGAGAAGCTGACCATATCCAAAAAGCTTAGGAGCCTGCAAGGGCTCTTCTGCAGAGGGATAACCGGCGCAATGAGGACGACCCCCCTGTAAACAATATTGGGTCTCCCCTTGCTTCCAACTTGGATCAGGAAGGAGGCGATTGCGACGCACCTGCGATTAAGGGACCAGGGACTGTGGAAGGGCAGGGAGGAAAGAGAGGGCCATCTGGCGGTCGAGGGACTGGCGACGAAAGAGTTGCCCCTCCTAAGACTGCCAGTGAAAGCACCGCTTAAACCATGGAGGTTCGATAAAAAGTACAAGGTCACAATACCAAAACGGAATGAGTGGCAAAAAGAAGAATTCCCAACGGAATTAGCAGAGAGGCGACGGTCTGCTACACGGATGGCTTTATACTGTCAGCCAGGCAGACAACAGGCGCAGGAGTATACGCGGAAAGCCTAGAAGTTCAGAAGAGTTATCCACTTGGAGATCACGCTACGGTGTTTCAGGCGGAGGTATATGCCATTATCATGGCAGCAACCCTACCCGAGATCAGAAATGGCAGGAGGGACATATACATATGCTCCGACAGCCAGGCTGCCCTCAAGGCTCTCAGTGCACCCAAAATAGTCAGTAGTCTGGGGGAGGAGTGCGCTGAAGCACTGCAAACACTGGCTCAGGACAAAAGGGTGACAGTGATGTGGGTCCCAGGTCCCAGACTAGAAAATAACAAGAAAACAGGTACAGAGTGAGCTCAACAAATGGGCGAACACTGAACTGAAGACGTCCTGGAGGCAAGAGTCAAAGTGCAGACAGTCCAAGCTATTCGTGGATGGTCCGAATGTAGCCAGAACTAAATGGCTCTTAGGCAAGACCCGAAAGGACATTGGACTGCTGACAGGGATGCTGACTGGGCACATTCGACTGAACAAACATTTGACGCAAATAAGAGTAGAAGGAGATTCCGTGTGTCCCGCTTGCGGGCTCGAAGAGGAATCGGCGCCTCACTTGATAGCAAAGTGTGATGCATATGCCAGATCAAGGCAGCTGAAGTGGGAATTTCCGATAGAGGAAGAAGAGCTGCACTCGCTCAAATGGGCCGACATACTAAACTTCGTAAAGAAGACAGGGAGGCCCGGAGAGAGAGGTGCAGCGGAAGTAGTCATACGAGTAAGGAACGGGATATGGCAGAAAGGGCCGATGAAGAGGCCTAATTGCCAGTCCCACGGGCCGCCCCTGTACTACTAGTACTACCAAACCCAAACCAGTCCCTAGAAAATTAACATGGCAAAGTAAAGTATTTAAATTTAATGTTACGTCTAAAGGTAAAAATAATATATTTTGTAGCTTTTTTTTACTTTTAGCCTCAGCCAGTTGTTTAACTTTTTAACAAACGCGTATTTGTCCATTCTTTAGCAAGAATCCTCTTTATGTACCTATACATTTTCCGAGTTAGGTAGCGCCTATTTACTATATGTTATTAGTTAAATATGAATTTGGAAAAAAACTAGATCCTCCTATATATAATTTTGGGTAACATATTCATGTGGTAAATTATTTTTGGGATAACTTACATTGAAAGTTGCCCTGTTTTGCAGCTGCTCCAAGGACAAATTTTTAGCATCAGCTAAACCAAGCCAGGGCCTCAGCAGAAGCTCTTCAGCAAGAAGGCGTTCTTGTGCAGTTGTAGACAGATCTATCAAAACGTAAAGGATTGGATGATATATTTGTCACACATACCAAATAATGTGAGTAGAAAATTATTTTAATACGAAGGGATGATGGTTAAGAAATGTGGTAAAAGAAAAGCCTGATGGGCATAAAATTTCACGACAATGGGGTTAAGTTCCTGGATGCTTGACTAGGGCCTCTTAAATAAACTGCAGATTTATTAGTGCTAAATTATTACGGCGCTTTCGTAACCTTTATTAGTCTACTTTTGTTTTATGAGTGTTTTTTTAATTGAATTGATAAATTGTTTATCTATTTTATTACTTTATAATTAAAAAACCGGTCTGTTCTAGACGAGAATAATTAAATTTCATTAGATCTAAAATAGTACCCCCCACAGGTCTAAATATTTACACCTGTGGGGGTACTAAATTTTAAAACCAATTTTCAAAAAACACTTACCCATACAGAAAAGACACAAAGTTATTGATTATTTTGTATTGTTATTGCAAAATACCACTGAATAACTGCTTTTTTTCTCAAAAAACACCATATTCTAAAGGAAATGCTCTAAAACTATTTTTTTTGACAGCTTCATTATTTGTCTTTGAGGTTATAAAGTTGGTGATTTTTTAGACTACCTCAGAGGGGTGGTTTAAATTTATAGCCCCCAGAAAGGATTGTTTTGTGGCATTTGGTAATAGGTTTGTTTATAATTTCCCTAAGTAACCGTTTTTACAAGGATTAATTTACCTTATTTAATATCCCAAATTGTTCATTAACCAATAAAACACCTCCTATTTTGTCCAGAAAACGCCATATTTTGAACCCGTGAATGAAAAATATACCAAACAAAAAAACCCAAAACAACTATATTAATTTATTTGCAAACTGAAAGTAAAACATTGAGGTTATTTAAAAGCTCAGTCAAAAAAACTTTCCTTACCCAAAGCCCACTCATTTTAAAGTTGTAGCTTTCATCAGTAGAGGTTGGTGCAAGTCAAGGTGCAAGCAGAGGTAAAAGATCCGAGCTCGCTGTTTGTGATTGAACGCAGCGGTAATATTTTTAAACTGACATTTCGACAGTGACAGAAATGTAAAAAAAACTCTCATTTAAGTTTTTAATACATTTCATAAATAAAAACACCTTTTAAATAAATAAAAAATAATCTACTCCTTATTTTATTATTGCCCATTTAAATCATTGTGTGACATCAAGTATTAATTGGAAAAATTAATTATCAAGGGTAAGTTTTAATTAGAGTGACATATAACCCCAATTTTAATTTGTTCTACAGAGTGTTTACTATTTAAACCCCGCGTGGGTTTATATTTTTTAATTTTCTTTTCTTCTAAATTGAAACTTTCTTCTTAAATCCAACAAAAGATTGTGTTAAGATGATTATTCAATAAACAAATTTATTAACTTTTTTGTTTATAAATCAAACTATGTCCAAAACTCAAGGAGGTTTGGTTTTAAATGCTTAAATCCAAAAATTTCACTTAAACCCATGACCGTTCTAAAATAGACTAAACCTTTTTAGTAAATCCCACCGTAAAAGTTAAATTTCGGGTCTATCGGTATTCATATCCTTATCTCTATCGAGTCGACCTATCGAGCAGGTGTATTTTTACACTAATGGCGAATGCGGGACAGCTCCAGCTGATCAAATGCGTCAAAACATCATTTTGTATGCAGGGACGGTCGTAATGTTACGACTCCCTTATCGTACCTAACGAGGTTTTTGTGTATTTAATCATCTGGAGCTGTCACGCATTCGCCATGATTTTAAAAGTGCACCTGCTTGATTGGTCGACTCGATAGAGATAAGGATACGAATGCTGATAAAACTGAAAATTAACTGTCTATTAAAAGTTTGGGTTATAAACTAGGTATAATACCTTTTTCATTGGAGTTTTCGGTAGAACCCACGACAAGATAAACTTGACCCCTGGCAACCATCCCCTGTCCATACTCTTGTTCGTTTAGGGCTTCTTCTACCCCTTTGTGATCGTCTTTGACCGTTCTTCTGTGTAACTGTTAAAAATTTAAATATTAGATTTTTTGACCTAACTTGCACTTCCATGTAATTACGATACCGGTTCTCTAAATAATAACTTGTCAAAATTATAATCTTAAAACTGTTGTATTTTTTGAATAGATTTACACTGTTATTTTGTAACGCGGGACGATATCGATGGAATACTTGAAATTTCTGTTATTGTTAAACATACGCAAAAATATTTGTGGTTATTTAAAGGCTGGTGCGATCGCGAAAAAGTATTGATAGCTCGTGAGACAGCTGTCAACAGAAGCCTACAGTCCCTAATAGAATCATTATTGGAGTTCATTGTTCCCGATTCTTCCAAAAACTAGTTCTTCAATATTTTAAAATAAAAAAACTTAAAATCAATAATTATCCAAAAACTTATGCAAAGTTACATTAAGATCAAAACAATTATGTTTTTTTAAGGACGTTATTGGGAAACTAAACTCAAAATGTTTGTTTCTTTTAAGAGAGGCTAATATGACGTAAATAGTCCTTCTCCTTTGTGATTAATCACTTACCATAAGTTCAATCTGCCCGTTTTCCAAACTGGTACCACCTTGAGATCTGTCATTCAATAACGACACTTGCACCTTCTTACTTTGATCCTTTATGGTGATTTTCGATGTAATTGGGTAGTAATTACTGGCTACTGGTTCATAACTATTGTTGTACTGATAGCCTTATAAATTTCAAATAAATTATATATAAGGCTAGCCTTCCATTAGCAGATTTTCCGTGCGGATTTCAAGTTATGGTAAAGGCGCCAATCGTTGTGTCGCTGTTTCACTCACTGACAGACAAGGTAAAATTTAAAAATCCGCGCGGAAAAAAAACTCATGGAAGTTCATCCTTGGGCTGGACATTTTTCCCGCGCGGATTTTTTAATTTGACCTTGGCTGTCAGTACTAATAGAAGGCTAGCCTAAGACGATCACAAACAACTAACCTTTGGAGGCTGCCCAACTTTAAAAAACAAAGTATACCGCAACTTTAACAGGTCCGTAATGAAAATATTTATATTTTTAAATAATCAAGTTTTTCACGATGTATAGATAGGTAGAGATATTAATTTGTTTCTTTTGCGTTACGTGCTATGTTACAATAAAATATTTCTCTGAAATGTTCATTTTTGATCATGTGATAATGGTCAATTTTACCTGGTCTAACGTTGAGCTGTCTTTTAATCATCTCTCTTCCGTTCGAGTCAGTGTAAAATGTTTCGTTGTTGTTGAAGTTTTTAAATGTAAATCTAGTGATGACCTCTGTTCCTAGCTTTTGTGAGCTGAAATATGTACATGCGCCCAATTACTTACAAAAGCTAACCTAGTTTTTATGGCATCGCTAACAGTTTGATACTAGGACACTGTTTTGGGGTTTTATTAGTTTTGCAAAACTCCAAAATTTCCGAATTCTATCCTTAAAAAAGGCGCCAAGTATCTTTTCTTTGTTACACCCGGTATACAAATCAGTGTTTTACAAAGAACTATTATTAGAATACAATCAATTGAACTTTTAAATCCAATCAAAACATTTTTTGGGTTTTTTTAAGCGCTAAAATTATGGTCAAAAAAAGACAATTCAATCACATTATTATTGTTTGCAAAATAGCAAGCTGCTAAATATTAAATAATTTACTACTATTTATTTAATGGGCAAAAAAAAATTTGGGACAGTTTAATATTAAACAAAAAATACGGGGTGCCTATTATAATTGTATAAATATCTTCTAATATACTCTTTGTGTACCTTATACTTACATATCAACGGGTCCCACCAGCCAATCGAATTCAATGTAATTTTTGGTGTCTTTGTATACCCTTATAACCTGGCTAATCCAGTCGTTTACTTTTTGATGAACCTCTTCAATCAAATTTCCTCTCTTTATGTGGGTAATTTCTGGTTTTTCAAAAGCTTTGGCTGTGCCATTTGGTCTAAATATGTAGGCTCCTTAAAATTGACAGAATAATGTAAGTAGAAGTTATACATTCTGGCTTCACATTACATCCAGCATTATGGGCTATAAAATATAACTTAGTTAACAAAATTTTAAATAATTATTATTTTATTCAATGTGGCCTGCGGGTGGGCGGAGGCGGCAATGTGAGGCATACCAAAGGACGTGGCACCAGATATTTGGATCCTTGAACCTGGATGCAGACCACCTTCAAACAGGACAAAATACTGAACATTGTAAAACTACTACTACTACTAACTCCAGGTTGTTCCATCGTTGACCAAATTTTTGTGTCAAGTTTGGATCTGCATCCTGGCGGCACCTAATATGGTGTTAGCGCCACGACACTTTTCAAAAAAGCAGAAGATGCAAATTAGCACTGAATCAAAGTATGTACTTGAAAAAGAATTACGCCGGCTCATTTTAGTTGGTGGGCCCCACGTCTGACATATGCCTTACACTCTTTGTTATGCTAAGGAATGGTTTTCGACCAATTATTAACTGCAAAGAACAGTAGATTTTTTTTTACCTGATGGATCTTCGTCATCACTTCCATTTGAACTAATATAAAACATAAATTCCTGTTTCACACTTATGATTACGCCATTCATGGTTACAGATTTGAGCAAGTTGGTAGAGTTGTCTATTTCAAAGCCTGTGTTCTAAAAAATATGGATAAAGTTTGTTTTCTCTTCTATATCTCTTAGTACGTTTGCATTATAAAAAAGCATACAGTGTTTACATACATTTTTCAAGTCAGTTTTTTGAACCCAAATCCCATAAGAAGTATGGGAGTTTCTTTGTTTATGAATACTCCAGAATTATATGGTGCAAAAATTGCTTAATTAAGACTTTTTTCATTTATTGTTTTTACCTTATTTCCAAATATCCAATTGTTTTCTGTTTCTTTTTCCAATTTTTGACTTAGTTTTTCTTTGGTTGATGACGTTTTTTCAACAAAATATATCTGAGTACCTAGTGGTAGGATATTTGTCGCCATAAATGCTAGATCCAAACTTGCAGGAGGTTGAAGTGATTGGTTGCCGATGTATGAGAAGTTTGATATTGGTTTCAGTATATCATATTTTACCAAGCCTAAAATATCAAGATTAGTTGATAGTGTCTACAAACGCAAGAAAAAAAAGCACAGTTAAGCCAGGAGTTTTATACGTGCACTATTTTTTTATACCCGGTTTTTTTTTTTTTTGAAAATCTAGACAAACAAAAATCACGAACAGGGCAATATAGCAGCGCCTTTTATTTAGTTTTCCGCCATCTAAAATCAATAGCAATCAAACAGATATCACGCCGTTGGCGTTACCCGCTATATGACGACGCAACGAGTATTTAATTAAGGAATCAAGCAATATTTTTAATTTTAAGGATTTTTTTCTGTTATTCGATTTTTATTAAAATACGTTAAGTTATCGAAAAAAGAATGTTTTTTAGTGTTGACAAGGAATTTTGTCTTGAAGTTACCAACACCGAGCCATTTCGCCAAAGCCATTTCTCTTACGTATCCATATGGACTAATATGTCAACGATGAAATTTACCAGTTTAGAATCGGAGTTCTGAAGTTCTTCCCCAACAGGGAAATGAGACTGTGCTTTGAAGGGCGTGATCTTAGCAAAATCATGGAGAAAGATAGATATCAGTGACCTTAATATTTGCCATGTTGTTTTTTGGCAGTCTAAAGCCAATGGAGAAATCGTCGCCCTAGATGTGAATGGCCCTAATCCACAAAATATTCAATTTTGAGTTAATGATAGCAACTACTTTAAAAATTTCCAAATTTTATGTTGACAAAAGCTCTAACCTTCATTTACTTTCTTACTTATTACGTTTTTTAATGTTTAATCTTCTTTTTACTCAAAAGTAGTGTTATGTGGATTAGTTCCAATGACATCTGGGGCGACGAAATACGACTATGCTTTGACTGGCGTGATCTTATCAAAATCACGATGAAAGACAGGTATCAGTAACCTTAGTACTTGCCGTTTTGTTCTGACAGTTCGTTATTTTGATATATTTTCGCATTTTCGTAAAATTACTTTTTGTGAGTATTTGAAGACAAGGAATGGCTGTATTTTTGATCGAGGTATAAAAAAATTAGATAGTATCGTAACACGGGGCCACTTGAACACCCGTGGGGTACTTGAATGTAGAGTGGCGCAAGTTTAGTGACACATTTTTACATAGTTTTTTTCGAATATTTAATATTTTATTTTCTATTAGAAGTTGCGTTTTAGTTCATATATTTAACAGTGTTTATTTTCCCACACATCGTGTTCTTTAAAATGTTAATTTTATTAAAACAAAAATAAATTGGATCGTATCCTACAAGCATATACTTCATATTTAGGAATATTAATACGAACACGCAACACTTACCTTTCATTTTAGGGCTACATAAAGATATAATGAGGCTACTTGAACACCCTGGAAACAATTTTTTTTAGCTTTATGGCTGACTTGTAGTTTTTTTAGTCATAGTATACCCATCAGTCGGTACGATGCATATTTTTTGAAGTTCATCTCAAAAACTTTTTTTGGCAGTCTAAAGCCAATGGAGAAATAAGACTATGATTTGACGGGCGTGATCTTATCAAAATCACGATGGAAGACAGATATCAGTAACCTTAGTACTTGCCGTTTTGTTCTTTGACCGTTTGATATTTTGATATATTTCTGCATTTTTGAAAAATTACTTTTTTTGAAAATTTGAAGACAAGGAATGGCTGTATTTTTGATCGAGGTATAAAAGAAATAGACACTAACGTGGGTGTACGGTGACGCAAGTTTAGTTACATGTTTTTTTTGGTTTCTTTCGAATGTTAAGTTAGTCTTACCAATTGCCATTTTTTTAATTTTTTTTTCTAATTGAAGTTGCGTTTTAGTTCATATATTTAACACTGTTTGTTTTCCCATACGTCACGTTCTTTAAAATGTTAATTTTATTCAAACAAAAATAAATTGGATCGTATCCTACAAGCATATTATACTTCATATTTCGGGATATTAACATGAACACTCAGCACTTACCTTTCATTTTAGGGCAACATAAAGATAGGTAGTATAAGGCTACTTGAACACTCTTGAAACAATTTTTTTTAGCTTCATGGCTGACTTTTAGTTTTTTTTTAGTCATCAGTCGATACGCCTATTTTCTAAAGGTCATAGCTCAAAAACTTCACGAGATATTTTCGAAAATGTTTGAAAAACATTTTCAAGTAGTTAGTTGTCCATAGTACGGACGTGTTAAGTTTTTTCTTGTATCCAACAAAAATCATTTGACACCAGATTTTTTTTGTTTTTTTTTACATACCTTGAGGTCCAGTAACTGTAAAATTTTCCGTATCTATTGGCAAGTGAACAGTATAATTAACAGGCCTTGTCAAGGGATTGTAGAGTGATATGAAGAATTTATCTGCATGCGTAGATACCCCGCATATGCTTAGGTTTGACAAGTGACAGGAGTTAATCTGGATATCTAGGGTTTGGTTTGGTTTTGCGATTAGTGAACTGTAAAAAAATATGCTGAGTTACATGATTTAAAAATTTGCATAATAAAATAAAGTTGTCAAAAAATATCTTGACTGGGAGAATTGTATTTTTTTTTAATTTGTCTAATCCTTTTCGCGAAATTCGTAATAAAAAATGTTTCTTGTGGGTGAAAAATTGCAACTTTTTAAAATTGTCCACCATCTTGGATTTTTACCAAACGTCATTTCTGACATTACTTTTTTTTTAATCGGACCATTGGTTCCCAAATTATAGGCAAACCAAAAAGTCTCATTTTTTGTGGCCCATCCTAGAGGCCCTGTATACGATTTTTGACAGTTATTGTTTTAGCAGAGGTGAGCAACTGGATTTAACAGTTTGTTAGGGAAATGTCTGAAATTGTGTGTTGGCATGATGGTTGGTAACCCCTGACAATAAATAACTTTGTCACTGTCAGATTTTTGATTAATAAACGTGAGGTTTAAAAATGGAATTTTGCTGTAAAACTGTAAAAAACGTGCTTCGACGAATTTGTATTGTTCCTTTGTCCAACGGAGAAAGAAACTCAGGAAAAGAGAAAAAGAGTAACAAAAATATAGATCATAGGAGTCTTTATATTTTACCTATTATTTACATTTTTAATATCTACCCTATGTATTCACTGTTTGTTTTTGTTTTGTTTTGTCAAAGCTTGACATATTTTACTTACCAAAAAAAATCAATCTTTTAAGTACTGCCTGGGGAAATTATAAAAAGAGACAACAAATCATCAGTCCCTTTTATTTTACATGCAAATATGAAAAAAAAAATAGAAAGAGACGGCAATATGAGTTGCCCATCTCTGGTAAAACAATAACTGTCAAATGTATAGAGGGCCTCTAGCCCACCCTATGTAATAACCGCTGTAAGATAGGCATTTGAATACGATTAACAAACGACCCACATTTTGTCCCGCCCTTTTGGCGATTCAAGTGGCGGTTATTTTTTATGGCCACCCGATGTCTCGGTATCTGGCGGTACACGCTGGCAACATCACATCTTGTGTGGTTGCTAGGGTCAGTTGTTTTATTAATAGGGTCACTGCACCAGAGGCGTTTTCTCGCGTTGAAATTGTTTAAAATGTTTTTAAAAAGTTTGAAACATTTGTTTTCTCGCGTTGCAACGGTGACGTCACATCTGAACGGGTTAAAAATATTTTGAAACGGAATCCACTCTAGTTTCAAAACTGACGCGTGCGTAGAAGATACGTCAAAATTCTGCTTTTTTGTTTTAACCTAAGTTTTTTTTTTGTTTTTGCGTGAAAATGGATGAAAAATCATATTCTAGATATCTTGTTAGCCATTCTTCATGGTATCCCTGTGGTCTTATATGATTTTCGGGACTTAAAAGAACAGTAAATAAAAAAACTTCACTATCCATGTAGCTTTCATTGCTTGCCATCCATGCTACTAAAACTGGCCGTACACTCGAAGGTTTTGTTAAATAAACCAGTAGTTGATCCGTTTTAATTTTAAAAACCAAAACAATAAAAAGTGAGGTTACACTAAACTATGTCAGCGTTTTGAACTACTCATTTTTTTCTCGGATCTAAATGATGACGTCACATCTAAATAGTTTCAAATAATATTTCAAAATAGTTTCAACGCGAGAAAACGCCTCAGGCGATATTTGCTGACTTCTGTCATTTTTGTTTGCTTTTTAAAAGTTACTCTGTTTATGCGCGCTTAAAACCACTTTTATATAAGGACGGTTTTGAATAGAATCGCTTTCTTCGAGGGTTTATAATACGTCCTCCTTTAAATGTCATTAAATGTCAGTTTAAAAAGACAACAAATAAAACAATAGATTTTTCGGTAAAACTAGGGTTTAGTATTTCTTTGGGTTGAAAGCAATGTGCTAAACCGTTTTTAAAGTGGTTATAGCGACTCTAAAATCGGTTTTTAAGCGATTTTGTTGCTTATTAACTCTTAGAGCTTATTAAGTGGCCTACAAGTAATACAGAATTATATAAAAAAATGATTACGCCTTTTCAAAAACCTCTTCAAAAAGTTTTCAATTAGGGAACATTTTTCCAAGACATGACTATACCATTAAAAATGATTCGTTGAAGTATGATACATATAAAGTGACAAAAACACCTAATTGCTAAATATATTAAATTCATTAAGCTTCTGCGGCGGGTTGTTGTGCTTTTTTATAAATTTAAACAATATCCACTAATTCGCCGTCATTTTTTACAACAAAACACAAAACAAAATCACTACAAATACTCCACACCATAACGCGACGTGACATTCAAAACTGAGTCAGGTAATATTGCATAGTTTGTTTACTTTCGGTGATACTATATGGACATTAAAGCGGGACGGGTAACGCACGTGCTTGATTGATTGTTTTTTGTTAGATACTTTGTTTATAAGCTGAAAAGAAAATGTTTTATCACATTTTTGTTTTTTTTTTGTGAAAACTTTTGAACAAATTTAAACGAAATGAATCGCCTCTTTCATTTTTATATATAAGTTGTGAAACACCCTGTATAAAAGCGATTTAAGATGCCCGTATAAACGAAGTAAGGGAAAACTCAAAGTAGATAGAATATTTGACCCATGAAAACTTTTCTTCTCTTTTAATTTCACTATTTTCTAAGATTCTTTCTTCTCTCACTTTTCACACAACACAACTTTGTTCATTTACCGAGTTTTTTATCTATAATTTTACCTTAGATTTTTCAAAAATACAAAAAAAATAACAACAAACAATCACGTTTTAAAAATATTGAAGTTTTCTGAATGCAGTGACCCTATTAAAAGCCAAACTCAGAAACCAGCATTACGCACTGAGGTATAGTTGGTTGCGTACCCTTCACCGCCTTTTGTGGCAAATATATCACTATAGCATTATAGTATTCTACTAATAGTATGCCTCATAAGTCCTAAACTTTCTCTCAAACAATTCTCTGATTCAAAATAAGCAGTAAAAAGCCTTGCAAAAGATAACGATTTCTCTCAAAAAATACCGATTTTCAAAAAGATCGCTCTGACAGTCGGAACACTGGCAACACTGCACAGGTCAAATTTGTTGTCAAAAGCAATCAAACTCATTTGTATGGCTGCTTTATCAAATAACAGCAGAAATAAAATATATAGGGAATAAAATACAAGAGGCTGGACTTTAATGTTTAACAAAAATCTTTAAGAAATCATAAATTGCAAAATTTTTCGCCTGCGGTGCTATAACATCTTTTATTTTTACGATTTCGTTCGTTCATGACCGCTATAAAAAAATTTTGATTTTTTTATTTGTTTTCATTTAGTCATTTGTGCAAAGAATTTTTCCTGCGGTGCATTTTTGCAAACCAATTAGGGGTAAACAAACTACTCAAATTCCCAAACCCCAATCAATATTTACGATTTTAGTTTAATTTTAAGTACACAATTACATTTTAAGTGTTAATATCTCAAAATATTTTGCCTGCGGTGCATTGAACCATGATTTTGACATCAAATTTTGGATAAATAAAGAATTTTAAATTTGGTTACCCCCCTCCCGTCCCCCTGTACATTTGAGCCCAAATCCGCGCTTGTAAGCACCTGTTTCCTTGTTATCAATTATGATCACATTTTCACTTCAAATTAAGTTTTTTTTTAAATTATTTATCCCCCTCCCCCGGAAGCCAATTGCTAAAAGAAAAGATAAAGGGTACTTTTTCATATTTTGATGACATACTTTCATTTAAAGATAACAAATAGTTAATTAAAACATATAAACAGTATCCTAAAATCCGGAGAAAGTAGCTAGAGTTTGCTTTACAACCGCAAGCCTAAGAGTAGGTCTCAGGTCCGGAAACGATGGTGTGTCGTTTAACGTGAGGTGATCCCCAAAATCTGAGAGCTCAGGACACGAAAAAATGTGATTCGTTTATTAGGATTAGGATGCTTATCCTACAGCGGTTGTATCAAAGGTAGTAGTAGTAGGCTTCAAATTCACTTAGTTAGGCTGTTAATGAACAAAACCTTGATTTTTGACCTGACTGGTTAAGCTTTTACACACTAAATGTATGTACTTATCCTAAGGCAACTTTTAAGAAGTGTTGCCACGGTGGCCTACAATTCCCGAAATCTTTTCTATTTTGGTCTATATCTCAACAACCAGGTACGATGACGCGGTTGGTCTCGTTGGATTCAGCACACCTGATACCATATGGACACATTATTGGTTCACCCTCCTCCGGCACACATGCGCGATGGGGGCGGAAAACAGGCAAGAAAGGGCGCATGTGTGCCGGAGGGGGGTGAACCAATAATGTGTCCGTATGGTATCAGGTGTGCCGAATCCAACGGACAACCGCATCATCGTTGTCGAGATATAGACCAAAATAGAAAAGATTTCGGGGATTATAGGCAACGCCATGAGCAAAAACCTCCCCCCCCCGCACTCTGACAGTGTTGCCACCGTGGCAACACTTCTTAAAGTTGCCTTAGGACATGTAAATTTAGTGTACAAAAGTTCAACTCGTCAGGTTGAAAATCAAAGTTTACCCTGAAATCGTTCACTAACGTCCCCACTATCTGCTGATAATATATTTAAACGTGAATGTGGCGAAAACGTAAAACGTTTTTTATCTGAATTTTTGTAATCTATTTTACCTGATCGGTATCACCCAAAAATTAGTAAAGGTGCAAAATAGGTTCTACAAAAGAAATAAAACGGACTCGTTAAAAATACATAAAAACTATAAGAAATAACAACAACTGCATTTGTCATTTCTTTAATGGTAAATTTAAACTAAAATATCTCGAAAACTAAAGATGAATTAAAAAAACTTATGTTTCCTAAAAGTAATTCGAATACCTTTAAAATGAAATATTACACCGCTTATGTTCCCTATCCTAAATTTTTGGGGTTAATTTTACCCCACCGGTATTGTTTCCTTTACCCACCCTGTACGGGCTTACCTTATGATACTAGAATACTGGTATTCAACCTCATTAATTCCCTTGGAAAGCTGTCTAGAATAATCGTAAGTTACATGTTGTTTCTCTGTTCCAGTTATGGCGTCATGGTGCTGAGCAACGCCCATGGCTTCTCTTAAATATCTCAATTTGTCTTTGTCTATGTTATGTTTTTTGGCGGTTGATATTGAGAATAGTTGCTTCGAGATCTAAAAATATACAGGAATAATGAGATATAGTGGTGAAATTTCAAGTAAGGGAAGCAATTTTTAAAAATTTGCCCTATTTTTAATGTAATTCGATTCTTCGATCACTTTTTGCAAATTTGTCAATGACGTCATCATAAAAACGTGAATGCTCTGAAAAGATTTGGAGAAGTTTATTTTCAATGGACAAAAGCGATATTTGCGAAAGGTCTCCTGATCTGTTGAATTTCTCACGAAATTTTTTGTACGTTTAAACGTTCAAAAATCCTTTATTATTAAGAAACACACCACGCACAATCTTCTTCATTAAGAATCGTCATCAATTGAATACTAACAAAAACTTAGACTATCTAATCTTATATACTAGCATGTGTTCAGTGAACCATAAAAACCACTGTTTGGCTCCGCCCTTTCATAGTTGAAATCTGAATCCTCTGAAGTGTGTGAGTTTCCAAATATCCTTAATGGTGACGCTCGTTTGAACAAATACATTCGGGTTCCTCAAGATGAATGCTGTTGCTTTGAATTTTCGCTTGAATAGATTTTCCTCCTTGGCAACGATCTTTGCTCCTTTCTATTCGTTGATTTTCCCAGCAATGTTGAGCTATTTTCGATCCAGTTGTGTCCCTTTGTCAAGTTATGCGTTTGTGTTCTGTAAGTCGAACTTCCATAGGTCGATGTAGATATCCCCACACTCGCATGGTACTTGGAAGATGAAGTTCTTTGTGTCGTGGCGTTGTGGTTTAGTTGTTGTCAATTGACTTCTTATTGTCGTGGTTATTTTCAATACAGTCCGAAGATGGTATTGGTTGCCTATTCTTCTTATCTTCTCTGAGATTCCTTTGACGTATGGAATTGTAAATGTCGCCTTTCTATCAGTATTTACGTTTGTAGACTTTGGTGTTGGTGTGGTCTGAAGAGTTTTATTAATCATGTAGTTGGAGAAACCATTTCTTCGCGGATCGGATCGAATTTTTGACTTCTCTTTTTTTAAAGCTTCTTCTGTATTGCAGATGTAGGTAACTCGATCTATGTAGATTTGGTTGATGTAGAGTGGTTTGATTTGAAATTATGATATTGTCCAGTATGAGTTGGTGTGCGATATACGGAAGTGATTATGGTTGAATTATTTTTGGTGACAGGAACATCGAGAAAATGAAGCTTCTTCTTCAAAGAATTCCATAAAGATGTTGGCCACTACCGGTGGAAGTGAAGATCCCATCGGTAGACCATCTTTCTGTCGAAAATATCTGTCTTTCTTCTGGAAATTCTGCAGATAGCATTTCAACAGGTCCATGATGGCATTGATTGGTAGATTGGTTCTGTCAGAGAGGTGGCTGTCATTGAGTAGCTTTTGTTCAATGATTTGGAGAGTGAGAAAAGAAGGGTTTCTCCAACTGCATGATCAATACCATTCTTCAGACCATACTAACACCAAAGTCTACAGACGTACATACTGAAAGAAAGGCGACACTTACAATTCCATACTCCATACGTCAAAGGAATCTCAGAGAAGATAAGAAGAATAGGCAACCTTCGGACTGTATTCCAACCGACCACAACAATAGGAAGTCAATTGATAAAAACTAAACCACAACGCCACGACACAAAGTACTGCATCTACCAAGTACCATATAGGATATCTACATCGGAGAAACTAGCCGATTTATGAAAGTTCGACTTACAGAACACAATCGCAAAACTCGACAAGGGTACACAATACTCTGCTGAAATTTTCCCATCGAATCTCATTAAAAAAAAATGATAGAATTCTTGTATGATTTTTTATCGGGATTTGGGTCGGTTTTGGAACAGATTTCGATGAGATCCTAGAAGATTTTATCAGGTCTATTGGTCTATGATTTTGAAGAAGTTTATATGGGTGTCCATAAGGGATTGGTTTCTTGAAGATTTGAGGAACTTTTATCGTTATGGTTATTTTAGAAGATCCTATGATTTCCTAAGATTTCGAGGAGATCCGAGGATATTTTATTAGGTCTATGGGTCTTTGATTTTGGAGAAGATTATATGAGTTATTATGGGATTGGTTTCTAAAAGATTTGACGAGCTTTTATCGTTATGGTCATTTTAGAAGATTCTATGGGGGAGGAGATTTTATCGGGTTTTGGGTCGTTTTTGGAACAGATTTCGAAGAGATCCGAATATATTTTATTAGGTCTATGGGTCTTTGATTTTGGAAAAGATTATATGAGTTGTTATGGGATTGGTTTCTAGAAGATTTGAGGAGCTTTTATCGTTATGGTTATTTTAGAAGATCCTATGAGCGAGAAGATTTTATCGGGTTTTTGGTTGTTTTTGGAGCAGATTTCGATGATTATGTCTGTGGGTCTATCATTTTGGAGAATTTTGGAGAGATGAGATTAGATGAGGCAATATTGATAGAATCTCATCAAATATCCTACAAATTGATCCCGAAAGAACCCATAAAGTCTTCTCCAAAATCATTCTTCATCTGATATTCTAAAATCACAATACTGATAGAATCTTATCTAATATTCTAGAAACCGATCCCACAAGAACCTATACAAGCTTCTCCAAAATCATTTGTCATAGGATCTTCTAGAAACACGATACTGATATAATATTATCAAATATCTGAAAAATCTATTCCACAAAAACCCATAAAAACTTCTCCAAAATCAATCCTCATAGGATCTTCTACAATCACGATGCTGATAGAATCTCCTCAAACATCCTCAATACCCCATTCTCATGAAATCTCCTTCAAAAATGTGCATTTATGCGTTCATAAAATCTTCTCCACCATTATAAAATGTCCTAGACTTCTGTCTTATAAAACATCCTCCGTGATTCTCATAAAAGTACTAACTAGTCTTATCCAATCTTATAAATTATTCTAAAACTACATGCTGATAAATTATTATATATTTCCTATATAATCTCTCTTCTCTGCTTTTAGAAGATTATAAAATATTATAGAAAAAAATATTGTCCTTCTCATTGAATCTTAAAAAAACATGATAAAAACTTTTCCGGTCTGGATGAGATTTAAGGGGAAAATTTCAGCAGGGTAGCTCAATATTGCTGGGAAAATCAAACTCATATGGAATGGAAAGGGGCAAAGATCGTCGCCAAGGAGGAAAATGTATTCAAGCGAAAATTGAAAAAACCAGCATTCATCCTGAGGAACCAGAATGTATTTTCTCAAACGAGTGTCACCATCAAGGACATTTGGAAACCCACTCTTTTCGGAGGTAACAGATTTCAAGAATGAAAGGGCAGATCCAATAGTTTTTATATAAGATTAGGTAGTCTTAGTATTTTGTTAGTATTCACAGGATAACGATTGCAGATACTTAAGCATTCGAAACGTTGTGAAAAATTAAAAATAAAGGCAATGGAAGTTCGAAACTCTAGTTTACTCTTAAGTTCACACCGATGGCTGTTTAAACCTGCAAAAAACCTATCGCGACTCGACGCTCGATGCATTCAGCAGGTTCAATGACCTCTCGACGCACGCGAAAGCAGGCACACTGCTGCTGCCGGCGAATTATAGCTGCAGGCTACAGAGAACCTAGCAGCGGAGATAGCTTCTATTGGATTTTTCTAGAATAGTGAAAAGTCGCGCGCACACGACACCCGGGCTTGCTACTGTGACTTGGTTTAAGTCAAGGCTTCATTTGTTATGGGCTTGATATTTAAAAAAAAATGCATTTTTAATACAATCTAAAGTAATTGTGTCCTATTTCGAAAATTAAATTTAGATTTAGATAGAGGAAGCACTGCTCCCTTTGCTTCCATGGACCGCACGCCGTTACCAATAACTTATTGTACTTTTTGAATGAAGATTATTCACCGTCTCTAAAACTTTATACATTAAAATCCTAACAATTCTCTTTTTAAGGCAATTAAAACAAAAAAGAAGTTAAAAAACATCTAAATCAATTACTTCAACCGAAATAAACTAAAAAACAAAAGATCAAAAGATCTTGGGATGGAAATAACGAAAATTCAAACTTGGATGAGCATCCCACAAGGCTTACACAAAGGACCGAAGCGAAAAGAGAAATGATTAAACGATGTTTCGCCCTGGGTAACCAGCCTGGCTCATCAGTGTTTTCGCTGGTCACCCTCCACCATGCATCATTAAAGACCATCATACACTTTGATTTCCAACTTTGAATCACTCACAAATAGGCATCGTTCTGCACTGGTACTTATCCAGTACTTATCCAGTACCAGTGCGGAACGATGCCTATTTGTGAGCGATTCAAAGTTGGAAATCAAAGTGTATGATGGTGTTTAATGATGTATGGTGGAGGGTGACCAGTGAAACCACTGATGAGCCCACGCTGGTTACCCAGGGCGAAACATCGTTTAATCATTTCTCTCTTCGCTTTGGTCCTTTATGTGTTCCTTGTGGGATGCTCATCCAAGTTTGAATTTTCATTATTTTCACCCCAAGATCTTTTGATCTTTTGTTTTTAATTCTCATTTTGCTCAGAGTTAGGTATATTACGAACATATATATATAACACATTTTATTAAAATTTTAACATGTTATTTGCGTGGCGAAAATAAACCACTTTTTGTTTGAGGTAGACTTCTTGATGTTTACGAGGTGAATCAGAAATCATGATTCAAATTTGAAAATAGTTTTTGTAAAAGCTTATGTTCTTGAATTCGAATAATTTTAAACATTTTTTAAATTAGGAAGGGACATCATAGTTATGCAGGATGAGTCAAAAAATCAATACTAATAAAAAATTTGGATCACCCTGTAAACATGTGATGGCACCAGAGTCCTTGTATGCAATTGTGACAGATTTCAATTATCAAAATTCGTACAGGGACTCCAGATGACACTTTTCATAGTGGAAAGGTTTTTCAAACTTTCACGATTTTTTTACCCTTTAAAAAAAATGTGTATTTTCGCCGCGTTGAAAACAAACCAAAGTTTTATTAAATTTGCTTAAACACTTTTAATATGTGCAAAATTTCAGAAATGAGATCAGCTGGGATTTTAGGGATTACAGTTTTAAAGACGGGAAATATCCCCTATTTAAGAAGCTATTTTTGTGCGACCTATTACTATTTAAGGCAAACCGTGTACTTATTTTAGGATCTAACAGGGTTTTGTGGCTCCGAAGATCTATCCTTATGCTTACGTGTAAAATATTGTGACTTATCCTCTCAAATCTCTTGAAATTTGGCCTAGAGCTGAAGTAGCCCACCCAATTTGAGTAATAGCCACTTGAATACGGAAAGAAATCATCATCTTTGATTTCAAGCTCAAGATCTGGTTGAGCTTCGTATACAGCTTTCAGGTAGCAAGAGGGGGTAGAATAGATAAGGTTCACATCAGCGTTGTCTTTTAGAGCCCTAAAACGCACAAGTTTAGTCGAGATTAATAATAGCGATAATTACACTAGTCAACACAAAAAAAAGGTCGGCAATAAAAATAACTCCGTCTTATAGATTTTGACCTGCTCGACGCAAATCCATCGCTTAAAATATTTTCCAAGGTCTGGTTTACATGACACGGACAGTATACTTGTCTACGAACCATAAATCTTTTACGATGACGCGTGCTGTTAACGTATTGTCACGGACTAGACTGAGAGACAAAGAAAAGCCTGCCTAAGTCTATACGCACCGTGGGCCACCGATTGCTCAAAATATTGAAAAAGTCCCAAAAAAATATAGAATATTGTGTGGATTTAAATGGGTAACAAAAATCAAGTACTCCTTGAACTTAAAAAAAAAAAAAATATCTTTTGCTGAAGTTGCCATGGTTACGCCACAGCCCGTCTTAAAACTGTCAGATTAAGCGTCTATATTTTAGAGGAGTACGAAATACTCTAATAAACGTAAAAGTTACAATTGAATTTTGTTTATATGTATTGATAATTATAAAAAATTGCAATGGGATCGAAAACCGGTAAGTATACGCTTTTAAAAAATAACAGAGTTATTGAATATTTTTTGTTGAGAAGTGCACTAAGAACATGGTTTGGCTTCAGATGTAAAATAAAGTGACATATACTTAAAATAGGCAAATTTAATGAGGATTATGTCAAAATGCGAGAGGGTGGTATTTTTCTAAATCACTTTTTTCAATAAATTATCGATTTATTTCATTCGCAAAAGAAAAAAAAGTTGCACTATTTTTTTGGTATAGTGTCATATTCTTTCAAGGCAATTTAAAATGCATATTAGGATATTCTGTATAGTAAAAAAAAGGGAAAAGATTGTTATCAAAGATTTTTTTTATCTTAAAGCTTAGGAAAGACTGACATATTAAAAAATTATTAGAAAAATCGAAACGCAATATTAAATATACAAACCAAACTTTTGAACTAACTCTGGCCTACTGTGCAACGGCAGCTTTGGAAGTTCTACTGAATTTGCCACCTCTGCATGTCTTCATTTAGGCAGAAGCACGAGAGGTAGCCTACAGGCTAACGCGGGGTCAAGCACCTATTATCAGTTCACATGGAACTGAGCATGAAAGATTTGAAAACGAGCTCAAAAAAGATCCTATACTGGGATTGCTGAGCGACGTAATAGTCTGCAAGTACAATTTCGAAAAAAAATACAAAGTCAAAATTCCAGATAGAGCCGACTGGGAGGGAGGTCCTCCTTTCGGAACGGAATCCATCTGGTACACAGACGGCTCCAAGATCAATGCGGGTGTAGGAGCTGGCATATACAGGCAAAAAGACGAGACTTTAGTCTCTATAAGCCTGACAAACGATTGCACAGTGTTTCAAGCTGAAGTAGCGGCAATATATCACTGTGCCGAAGAAATACAAAGAGTAGAGGAAAACTCTCATTCTCTACTTATATATTCAGATAGTTAAGCAGCACTTAAAGTTCTAGAAGTAGAACAAGTGACGTACAAACTGGTTTGGGATTGCAGAACAGCTCTAAATAGGCTGGCAAGCACCAAAAGGATGACACTAGAAACTCTGGGTTCCAGGACATTGGGGACACTCTGGAAATGAAAATGCCGATGAATTGGCCAGACAAGGCTCGTCAATAAAGCAATCTATTAAACAGTGGCTCACCAAAGAGACGAACGGTCTGTGGGAGCAAGCTCCTGGACAAAGACAGGCCAAACAGTGCATTATAAAGAACTTTCACCAAAGCTGACTGCAGAACTTCTTAGTAAAGGAAGCTTGTCAGACAAATAGTGGGGCTTCTAACACGTCACTGCAAACTCAATAAGCACTTGTCTGCAAAAGAGAGGAACAAGCCTCATTACATGTCCTATGTCAATGTGAAGGTCTAGTTAGAACCAGGGCCTTACTGGGGGACCTAAAACGTCCGCGGCCAGAAAGCTATATACAGGGACACTCGCAAAGCTTCTGGGTTTCATGACAAGGATGGGGCTGAAACTGTTTTGTAGTTCTAGCAAAGCAGGGAAAAAGAAGGGGAAGCACAATAGATCTGAGAAGGTCGAGGTGGACAGGTCTACACTACCTCATTCTAATCTAATCTAATCTAGACTGAGAGAGTGATATTACTACATAATGGTAACATATTTCGATCAGTTCCAATTGGTTATGCTGCTTATATTAAAGAAACATATACCAATATGAAGCTATTGTTGGAAACTGTGCAATATAACATATGGTTGGCAAATTTGTGCAGATTAGGGTATACAAAATATTGTTGTTTTTTTATGCGAGTGGGACATCCGAGCTAACAAAGATCACTGTAAATAGAATATATAGAATAGAATAGTTAAATCACATAAAACAAAAATTTCCCAGAACAAGTGAAGCCAAGATTAAAGAAAGAATTTATCCAAGTTCCAATGCATTAGTTCTGAATCGGAGCGGAGAGGATGAAACTTTGAGGGTAGTTAGGGCCTATATAAAGAAGCTTAAGCCCAAGTTTTAGACTTCATCCCCGGGGAGGTTTTTCCGCCATCTTGGATTTAGGGGTACATTTATTTTTCGCGATTTACGGCTTAAATATGCAGTTTACGGAAAAGTATGCCCAGTGATTTATTGTAGATAATAAGATTCCCCCGAAATTCATTATTTAAACAATTATGATCATTTTAGTGAAAAATTTAGGGGTTGAACTACAGTTTTTTGACTTTTTTAGCCTTCCTGTGCCATTTATGAAAAAATATAATCAGGAGATAAATGTAGACCTTGAAAAGCTCTACAATATTTATCTCTTAACTTTTTTGCGTATCATTCTTCATTTTCGCAGTGCAGCGCTCCGAATTCGCGCGCGCTCACCCCCAGCGCCTGAAAGTCGAGCGTGGTGCGGCTGATATTATAAACCGAATCTCGCAGAACTACTTTGGTATAAGAGAAGACTCAATGAAACTTTTAGTAGAATCTCGCAGAACTACTTTGGTATAAGAGAAGACTCAATGAAACTTTGTGGGTAGTTTGGGTACATAAGCGAGAAGATAAATCTACGTTTTAGACTTCATCCCCCCCAGAGGTTTTTCCGCCATCTTGGATTTGGGGGTGCATTTGTTTTTCGCGATTTGCGGCTTAATTATGCAATCTACGGGAAAGTAGGTCGAGTGATTTCTTGTAGATAATAAGATCCCTTATCAAACTATGTGCATTAAACAATTAATAAATGCATTATTTAAACAATTACGAGCATTTTAGTGCAAAATTTAGAGTTTGAAGTATAGTTTTCTATTTTTCTAGCTTTTATGGATTAAATGATATGAAATCAACTCAACAACATCACTGAAATGCTCCTCATTGTGTCAATAATCCATTTCTTATTCGTTTTATACACGGTTCGATAAAAAATCTTATTATCTACAATAAAGAATTAGACCGTAGACAAATGCAACTCTAAATCCAAGATGGCGCAAAAACTTATTGGGGAATTAAGTTAAAAACTCGGATTCGAATTCTCACTAACGTTTTCGAACTCCTTGCAACATTTCATTTTACGCTTTCGTTATTTCAGAGCAATTCTAGGAGTCAGTTTATGATACCACTCGTACCACATTCGACTCACAGGCGCTGGGAGTGAGAGCGCTTAATTTTGGAGCGCTGCATTGCGAAAATGAAAAGTGATATTTTGCACTAAAATGCACATAGTTCGATAAGGGATCTTATTATCTACAAGAAATCCCATAAATTGCACAATTAATTAAAAACCCCTGGGGGGATGAAGTCTAAAACGTAGATTTATCTTCTCGCTTATGTACCCAAAAACCACAAAGTTTCATTGAGCCTTCCCTTATACCAAAGTAGTTCGGCGAGATTCGGTTTATAATATCAGCCACACCACGCTCGACTTTCAGGCGCTGGGGGTGAGCGCGCGCGAATTCGGAGCGCTGCACTGCGAAAATGAAGAATGATACGCAAAAAAGTTAAGAGGTAAATATTGTAGAGCTTTTCCAGGTCTACATTTATCTCCTGATTATATTTTTTCATAAATGGTACAGGAAGGCTAAAAAAGTCAAAAAACTATAGTTAAACCCCTAAATTTTTCACTAAAGTGATCATAATTGTTTAAATATCGAATTTATGAATTTTTTTTATAACTATAGTTTCGATGGGGAATCTTATTATCTACAATAAATCACTAGGCATACTTTTCCCTAAACTGCATATTTAAGCCGCAAGCCGGGAGATAAAGTCTAAAACTTGGTTTTAAGCTTCTTTATATAGTCCCTAACTACCCTTAAAGTTTCATCCTGTCCGCCCCGATTCCGAAGTAAAATTCTAAGATTGCTTGGACTAAAATAAGAAAGCTTCTTGTGGATTCGTGATTTGACGCAGTGCTTGATGAAAAAGAAAAAGAGGAATGGGAATTCTTTAGAATAGTGGTGAAATTATCCAGAGATCGTAAACAAACTTCTACAATCATATGGGATTTAATATGTCCTTAAAAATACACTTTCTACACTCTCAGTTAGATTACTTCCCCGAAAACTGTGGAGATGTGAGTGACGAACATGGAGAACGATTCCGTCAAGAAATTGCAAATATGGAAAATGATACCAAGAGAAGTGGAATGAGACTTAAAAATACATAAGAAAAGTGATTCGTTTAATTTGTCATTATTGTAATTAGATGAAGGTTAATTAGATTTAATATTAGACTAATCATTAAGAATAGTAGTTCTTTTAATATGTAGAGATATGGTACTTTATGAATATCTGAATTATTACCTTAAAACAATGCCATACCAAAATTCTCAAATGGCGTGTCTATGAAATAAATGGCACTAAAATATTGTGGTCCTATTTTTTATTTTTACGACGAGAAAAATTTTTCGAAAAACATTTTGGCTCTATATCAGCCATAACCAATCGAAAAACTGTATTTTTAACCAAGACCTTTAAAAAAACTTAAAATTTGTTGCCTAGTGTTCACTATCTATTTCTAAACAAAAAAAAAATAATTTAGCTTGAAGATGATTTTCAGGACTTACTTTATTAATTTTTCAGTGTTAACAAAATTCCTATCAGCTGACTGATACTGAAAATCTCCTCCCATCGGGATCAGAACGTTATTAGTTTTAAAATAACTTCCAGCTTTTTTAACGTCTGCCAAGAAGGTTGCTGCCTAAAATATATGAAAACTTCAAATATGTTATAGCTTTTACTTAGGCAGGGGGCATAGGTGGAAAATTTGCCTTCCGTGGGCCTTTTGATGAAGATTTTACGAAATTTATTTTAATCGATTACTAATGGATCCACCAACACTGCCTAAACTGTTAACAGCCCCAAAAATGCTGCAGTCGAAAAGTAGGCTTAGGGTGAATATATTTTTTTCTTAAATTCAGACAGTTTAAGCTAGATCAATGAAATTTGGCACATATGTTGGCCTTTACTATACCAAATTCAAAAAGTACAACTTTTTTTTGGCAGGGGCCAAATGTGTTTTTAAACTATGCCTCATACATCCAGAAGAATTCTCAAGTCAAGGCTTAGATATAACACCGGAAGAAGTACAGCATGCAATATCTTTAGCTAAAAACAGAAAAGCAGTAGGGCAAGACGAAGTATACACGGAAGTTTTAAAACTTATCAAAAACGAAGAGACGCTGAATATTCTTGTCAAATTTTTTAATCTGATTTATAGCAGTGGTAAAATCCCAGCTGATTGGCTAAAATCAACATTTGTTACATTGCCTAAAAAACATTCAGCAAAGAAGTGTAGCGATTGCCGTCTAATTAGCCTAATGAGCCATATGCTAAAAATATTTTTAAAGATTATTCATAGGAGAATTTATAAAAAATGCGAATCCTTTATGGGCGATACGCAGTTCGGATTTCGTAGAGGCTTCCGGACAACAGAGGCGTTATTTGGAATTCAAGTCTTGGTTCAACGGTCTAGAGATGTGTCAGTGCCAGTATATGCCTGTTTTATAGATTATGAGAAGGCCTTCGACCGAGTCCAGCACGAAAAGCTTATGGAATCTCTTAAAGAAGTTGGTCTAGATGATCGAGATCTAAAAATAATTGCCAACCTATACTGGAGCCAGACAGCTCAAATAAAAGTTGATGGTCAACTGTCCGGAGAAGTCCGAATAAAAAGGGGTGTTCGCCAAGGCTGCATATTGTCTCCGCTGCTATTTAATATCTATAGTAATAAAATCGTCGAGAATGCACTTCACAACTGCGAGGAGGGTCTAACTATAAACGTCATAAAAGTTAACAATTTGAGATATGCTGACGACACCGTCATAATTGCGGATACGTTGGGGGGCCTTCAAGAGCTGATAAATCGCAAAGCCGAAAGTTCGCAATTTGGGCTTGACTTGAATGTTGGAAAAACAAAATGGATGGTTATAGCCAAGCAAAAAAACATAAGAGGCATACTGGAAGTAAATGGCCAACAAGTCGAACGCGTAGAATCGTATAAATACCTGGGCTGTCAGCTCAATGAAAACTGGGACAACATGCAAGAAGTCCGTGCAAGAATTGAACAGGCTAGATCATTCTTTGTCAAAATTAAATCAGTGTTGTGTAGTCGCGATCTTAATACTACTCTCCGAAATCGAGTGATTCGTTCTAATGTGTTTAGCATTTTGTATTACGGCGCAGCGGCATGAATATACAACGTTCCAAGAGAGCATGGCACTTGAAGAAGTAGAAGATACCTTCCATACTAATGCACCTGCTTATTTGAATCTCAGTCAGTTGTTAGTTCATATTTTCTACAAGTTTACTATACCGAAAAAGTTTTCATAACTGTTAAAAAAGCCCCCTAGCTTAGGAGCTAAAAATTTTGTCGTTTTCTATTAAAAAATTATATTTCACTTATCTTTCACCCTATGTCAAGAAAAATGCATCAATAGGGGTGCAGTGGCCTATTTCTCAATTTTGAATACCCCTAACTTTTACCCAGCCCCTAGGGGCTGTAGGGGGGCGGGATCTAATTTTCATTATTTTGATATTCCAGAAAACACTTCATATTCACATTTAAAACTCATGAATTTGGTGTAACAATTATTATGAAATATAAAAATCTCCATCCCCAGGGGAAACCCCTAAATAAAGGCTAAAAGTTTTCAATCTCGAACAACTTGTTTAAAATTTAGTATACCAAATTCAAAAAGTGCAAAATTTTTTGGCAATCACAACTTCGAGTCAAAACACTTACATTTTAAGAGCCTTTATATTTTATATTCAACTTTGCTCCAGAGAGAGGCTGTTCGGGGGCAAGATCCAATTTACCATTTCTATATTACAGAAAACCACTGAATATGCTCATGAGTTTTAAATGTGCATATGGACTGTTTTCTGGAATATGAAAATGTTGAAAATTAGATCTTGCCCCCTTACAGCCCCTTAAAATTAAGAAATGGTCCACTTCGCAGTGGTACATTTTTATTGATATTGACTGAAAGGTAAGTGATATATAATTTTTAATTGAAATCGGCCAAATTTTTAGCCTCTAACCTAAGGACCTTGTTAACAGCCACGAAATTTTTTTCGGTATAGTAGACTTGTAGGTCTGAATTTAAGCATTTCTGGTGCTCTTAACAGGTTAGATAGCGTTGGTGGGTCCATTAGTGATCGCCTAAAAAAGGTTTCGTAAAATCTTCATCAAAAGTCCGACGGAATACTATTAATGATTATTAATGATTAATTTAACATTTTGTATTTATACAAAATTATGTATAATATAATCTATTTTTAGCAGAAAATACAATCTCAAAAATCTGGCAGGTAGCTGAAGACTCCTCAATAGGAAAAATACAATGGTTATTTCCTTTGTTTGGTAAGTACAGCGGCTTCCGTTTTCTCTAAAATGTTTTGATTTTTTGTATTAGATAGGAAATTACAAACCATACAATGTATTGTGGACTTAAAAAGTAATGGAAACATGAGATAAAAAAGTTACAATATTGTATGTTTTTTGGTTGAGATAAAAGAGTTTGTAACTAATTCTTCTTATCTTACCTTGACATCTAAATTGTATTCTGGACTTTCTGGATCGTCGTTAATTGTATCATCTTCGCACAGAATATCGGTACAAAAACCATCTGGTGGATAGTACAAATTTTCTGTCCCGAAAATTCCTCCGAAGATTGTATTATCTAAAATTAACACAGTGGCAGTGAATTCCTACACCTTATAGTACGTCCAAGTAGATACATACAGTGGCGGTCCCAGGGGGGGCGATCGGAGGGTAATAACCCTGAAGTCTTTGGAGGAAAAACGAGAAATTGCAGAAAATTTCTTTAAAAACATTCTAGAATCCCTCCAGAATATTTTGGGACAGTTTGACCTTTAATTCGTCACACCAAGAAAACCATTGGAAATACAGAACAGTATTATATAGCTTCTATATAAACAAGTTTTAGACAAAATCATTTTGGACAGAAAAAAGTATTTTTGACTTGAACATATTCATACCAAGTTTTATACAACGTGAAGCCAAAATCAAAGCAAAATTAGTCTTTTCTAAATACTATAAACTACTAGATTATTCCAAAACACAAATTCTTGAACTTTTGTTGAGAGAAATCAGTGCCTGTTTGGAAACAATATTGGTCAGAAGTAGGCAAAAGCTTATATCAAAACATACCTGATAAATTTTTCCATTGATAAGAACATTCTTGGATGTTTGCCAGTAAGTAATGCTTCGTCAGAAAGAAGCTTCTCCTGCTTCAGAAGATTGAAAACATAAGTACTTAAAAACACCATGAGGAAATTCGTCTGACGGCTTAGCGTTGCTGCATATCAACAGACATATTGAAATTAACCGGTTTGCCCAAAAAAATCGGAAACGAATTTTTTTTTGAGATAGGCATCTTATGTTTGAGATATGCGATATAAAAGGTAATGTTTCACCAGAAAGCTTTTTAGACTTAAAAAAAAGTATTTAGCTATTAAGTTTTGTTTGTGGTTTGTTTGTTATCTATGTTTTTTATAACTGAAAAAATTATACGTAGTTACTCAAGCGCGGATTTCAGTTGGACATGGGGGGACCCTGGTTTTAAATTTTTTATGAAAACATTTAGAAAACCAAAAGTAGGGCATAAATTGCGGCGCTATAACACCTTTGATATTTAGTGTTAAAAAATGGCATTTGTAGTGTCATTTTCTTAAAAATTTTCGCCCGCTGCGCTTTGAAACCATTTATACAATTTTAGTTTAATTTTAAATCAGAACATGCATTATTTAGTGCAATTTTTTTAAAATTTTCGCCTGCGGCGCTATAATACCGTTAAATCGAGAGATCTCGTAGTCCGGTTTTTCTATAAATAGTAATTTTCTGATTCCTGTTATTTTTTTTTTATTACATAGTTTTATAGATTTTATCTTTCCTAAATTTTAAACTTTAGAGTACAATATTACGATTTTTTTTCCACTATTTGTTATTATTTAAGTATTTTAATTTTTTTTATACTTTTATGTATGTTATACGATTTTTTCTAAATCTATCTGATTTTTTGTATGTTATAATATTTATGAAATTTTTAAAATTGTATATTTTGTATATTATTATCTGGATGCGGGATGGTTAAGTATGAGTAGCTATTGCAGCTAGACTTCGCCATTAAGTATCGATCGATATTTATTGTAAATCATTTTATATACCTTCCATCTGTACTTATTAATTAATAAAGACGATGTTATTTATTTATTTTATTTTATATAATGTAATAAAAATAAACGACTGATAATCTGAGTAACCCCCCCCTAGATTTGAGACCAAATCCGCGCTTGTAGTTGCTAAGTTTTTGTTTCTCATAAAAGCTGTGATTTTATTCTATTTTTTTGTCGTATCGAAACCGCCCCCCCCCCTTTCAAATGGCTGGGACCGCCACTGATACATAGGTCGCGATTCTTCAAAAATCGTCAGAAAATCTCGCCATTTCAAAAAATCTGACGATTTTTAAACACATTTACACCAATTGCTTTTTTGTCAGGACTTGGAATACTACACTTTTCGACGTTTATTGTTACGCGTAGTAGCAATTTAGCTCCGCCCTATAAGTAAAAATCGTAACTTACTTTATTTATACGGACCTCTTAAAGCGCTTTTATATAAGGTCGGTTTGAAAATGTTGTCGTATAAACACCACTGAAACCGATTTAAGCACTAAATCGATTTTATTTTAAAGCGATTTAAGAAAGGGGTTTATCGCTTAAAAACCCATTTTAGGGTCGTTATAAACACTTTAGAAACGCTTCAGCGCATTTCTTCCAACCTAAACATATACTTAACCCTGGTTTTCCGCAAAATCTGTTTTTAACTAAGTTTTTTATTGGTTTTTTCTTTAAACTGGCATATTTAATGACGATTATTGAAGGACGTTTTTATTTAAAACCGTGCTTATAAAAAAGCGCCTTTAGGTGCGTATAAACGTAGTAATTGTTTCTAAAGTCTATTTAGACTGTTTGTCTTTCAGTTTAGATTGAGTTTAATTTACTTGTACATGAAAACAAAATGCCAAATTTGGTCCTATTTATTCTGGGGAAAAAAGGCGATTGTAAGATTTTGTGGCCTAAAACGTTATAAAAGCAAAACCGTAGAAACGTAAAATAGTGCAACATTTTCCCGCTAGATGGCGACAGCCGAGAACAGCTGGACAGGAACACCTGTGTATACAGCCCTTAGATAGGTACTACCAACGCCCTCTGTTATACTCTCTAAAATTGAAAATTATGTTTTATATACACCACTTAAACCGTTTTCAGCACTAAAGCGATTTAAGAAAGCGGTTTATGGTTTTAAAATAGGTTATTTTAAGGTCAGTATAAACACTTGAAAAAAGCTTTAGCGCATTTCTTACAACCTAAAGAAATTCTCATCCCTCGTTTTGCCAAAAAATTTGTTGTTAACTTAGTTTTTTATTTGTTTTCTTTATAAACTGACATTTAATGACATTTAATGAAGGATGTATAAATCGTTGGAGAAAGCGATTTTATTTAAAACCGTCCTTATATAAAAGCGGTTTTAGGTGCGTCTAAACATAGTAAATTTCAAAGAACTCCGAAACAGTTTGACCACACATCTGCTGTCATCGAAAATATTTAATACTTTGTTATATTTATACACTTTTAAACCAAATGAAAGTTTGATAGTTTTAACAACAAACCAAAACAAAATATAAACAATTAAATTAATTTTTAAATTTTAACCTTATTATCTGGGTTCCATGTGAAGAAAACCATTTCTACCTAATTAAATTTTACAAATTCAAATTTGCTACTCACGTGCTTTTTGTATAATTCTGCTACATAATGGTAAAGCCATGATGGTAACACTCAGATTTTTCAAGTTTAGACTGTTTTTTAAGCGTTCAAAAAAAGTACGGTAAAAAAACATTTTTTTTCTGTTAAAATTAATATTAGTTTTAACAACTAGTGGCTGAAATAGTGCTTTTTTACAAGCGTTGGTTTAAATAACGAGCACAGTGAGGTACTTAAAATCGCGACTAAAAAAAAAGCACAGTTTAGCCGCAAATTGTTAACACTATTTTTTGTAATACCTTTATTAAACAATCCAAGAAAAACAGGATAATACTTTTAAAAATCGCGAACGAAGAGCACTTCTCGCAACACACCATTTACACTATAAATGAAGGCGGCTGGTAAATGAAATAACAATGCGGTTTCCATAGCGATGTGCCTTTTTAATCGATGGCGTTCATTGTTGCGACATTTTAATCTTTGACAGTTTGAAATTTTTACGATCGAAAACTGGCGGAAATGACTTAATTTTTAGGCAAGAATAATTAGATTTTTTCAACATTACTATATTCCGCTATTTCTCGTTAATTTTGGGTAAAAAACGGACCGAAATATTTTTTTGCCGTAATTCAAAAAAAAGTTTTTTTGCATCGGTAACCAAAAAAGCCATGCTTTAGTTATCTGCCGACAGTTACTAAAATCATGTTTTTGATGAAGCTACAAAAAAGAAATTTTTAATATTGTTTAAGAGACAGCATGCTATGAAAAAGTATTTTCTTCATCTTTCTGTTATCTTTAGTGGTGTCGTGAACAGCAAAAATGTTATTGTTAAAAGCGTACAGTGTGTAAGACATAAGGTGGTATTAATTTATTTCAATAAAAGTTTTTACAGTCTTTAAATTTACCAAAAAAAGTGTCCTACTATAAGTGTATTTTAGCACATATAAAAATCATTTAACAGGTATTTAACTAAATTATTTTAAGGTTTATCATGGCTCTACCATAACTGATTTAATGACACAAAAATTTTTAAGAAGCTGTCATTCTGATACTTCTAAGAAAATTATGACAGTAAGATCTTTCAAAATAATTTGATTTAATTGAATGACTATAATTTAGCAAAACAATACAATGTAAAAATGTACTTTCCCAAAATTTACAATAGCAAATCAGTACTGGGCAAAAATTTGAAAATAATAAAATCTATGTCGCGGCAAAACAGAAATTGGTCAAAACTTACGGGCCTAAAAACCTTACAATAATACTAAAAACGTTACTAGGGCAAAACGTAAAATAGTGGAACATATTGCCGCTAGATTGCGCTGCGGGCTGAAAGACACATTAAATATTGTCCTGTGTGAGTGGGTTTACGATAGACTGTTGTTCTGATGTCGTTTTCTACTCGTATGACAAGTACAAACAACAACGAATGAAGTGGGCAGAAGCAAAGGTTTTGCACAAGGAGTCACACTGGAAGAACTGAAAGAACCTTGAAGCTGCCTTTATTGGGCAGAATCAGGGTATTTTCAGTAAACCAAGTGTTGAAATCCCAAATATTTGGAAGCCCCTCCTTGGGCGGAACCAACTTCTTAAACTTCAAGGTTGAGTGATTTTTCACAGTATATAAGTACGTAGCCTTAGGAATTGATTGTAGTTTGCACCTGAAGACGATCAGAGATTGTACTGATCGAAACGTCGTGTATAAATAAAATAAAGACAATGGAAGTCCGAAACGCAGAGTTAATTTCAAAATATTGTTTACTTGGTTGCAAACAAAAGATTAAAATACTCATTTTGGAAAATTCTACGGTACAAACAACAACCTTCAGCAAAATTTAAATTTGTAAGAAGTTGTCAAAAGCAAAGTTGAAAGAGAAGGAACTCTCTTTGAACGAAAAGAAACCCTCTGTTCTGAGGTCATTATTTATTGATATAAAGCTTAAATCATGTCATACCAAGGTTGTTTCTATAATTTTTCTTTTAAATTGTTCAGTGTGTAATTCATGGTATTTCTTTCTAGGGTGTTTGAAGTTGTTGGAGTCATTTGAGATTACGTTTAGTTTATGTTTGAGTTTGGTTGGCACTAGCTTGTGAGGTTAATTTCAGGACACTAGCTCTGTTTGATGGCAATAAAAATCTTAAATATTCAAAAGCCGTAGTCTCATTTAACCTAATTAAAAAATGAACCCAGAGAGTTTCGTTACAGGGTTTAGTACAGAATAGATAAATATTTTCATTACAGTCGTACTAACCAACTCAATTATAGGCGTTCGACCAACGAGAATATAAGCTTATATTCTTGTTGGTTCGACTGATAAATATTTCTCAATTCTGTACTCAACCTTATTTAGAACTGGCAGACGGGTAGTTTTACAGCCTTGTTTGTTGTGTGACCAAGACTAGAATTAAAAAAAATCTTACTTAGGTTAGCACTGACTTTCCACGTAAAATCCAAAGCCTTATCTTGTTCTCTCCTATCTTTGTCCTGAAAGTCCAGGCGTGCAAAAAATAAAGCCTTAAATCCCATTTGTGATATAAGCGAGGCGTGTTCGCGGCTATGGCCAAATGGGTCGATCTGCCAACCAACTTGGGGTATGCCGCATTTACCAAGGGTGTCGTTGAGGATCCTAAAATTTTTACACATTAAAGAGACAGTTCACCAAAATGATAAGTTAAGCTTAAAACAAACTTTACGATGAATGGTGATCTTCGGTTTTCTATAAAGCCCCGTTAATAAACACTTACAGTGGGATTTACTAAGATCTAAAATAGTACCCCCCACAAGTCTAAATATTTACACCTGTGGGGGGTACTAAATTTTAAAACCAATTTTCAAAAAACACTTACCCATACAAAAAAGACATAAGGTTATTGATTATTTTGTATTATTATATCAAAATACGATTGAAAAACTGCTTTTTTTCTAAAAATATACCATATTTTAGGAGAAAATGCCCTAAAACTAATTTTTTTGACAGGCTTCAAAATGGCATATGGTGAATATGCCAGAAATTTGGCACATAATAGCTTCATTATCTGTGTTTGAGGTTATAAAGTTGGTGATTTTTTAGACCACCTCTGGGGGGTGGTTTAAATTTATAGCCCCCATAAAGGATTGTTTTGTGGCAATTGATAATAAGTTCCTTTAAAATTTCCCTAAGTGACCGTTTTTACAAGAAGTAATTTACCTTACTTAATGTCCCAAGTTTTTTATTAATCAATAAGACACCTCCAATTATGTCCATAAAAACGCCATATTTTCAACCCGTTTTCAGCACAAAAAATATATTTATGAGGGCACTACGAGGCAAAACAAACATAAGTAAAGGTCACTGATTATGCACGAAAAATATACTAAACAAAAAAAACCCAAAACCACTATATTAATTCATTTACAAACTAAAAGTAAAAAATTGAGGTTATCTAAAAGCTCAGTCAAAATAACTTTCCTTACTCAAAGCCCACTCATTTTAAAGCTGTAGGTTTCATCAGTAGAGGTTGGTGCAAGCCAAGGTGTAAGCAGAGGTAAAAGATCCGAACTCGCTGTTTGTGATTGAACGCAGCGTTAATATTTTTAAGCTGACATTTCGACAGTGACAGAAATGTAAAAAAAAACTTGCATTTAAGTTTTTTAATACATTTCATAAATAAAAACACCTTTTAAATAGATACAAAATTAATCTACTCCTTATTTTATTATCACCCATCTAAATCGTTGTGTGACATCAAGTATTAATTGGAAAAATCAATTATCAAGGGTAAGTTTTAATAAGAGTGACATATAACCTCAATTTTAATTTGTTCTACAGAGTGTTTACTATTTAAACCCCGCGTGGGCTTCAATTTTTAAATTTTCTTTTCTTCTAAATTGAAACTTTTTTAACACAAACGATTGTGTTAAGATGATTATTCAATAAACAAATTTATTAAAATTCTTCTTGTAATTCAAACTGTGTCCAAAACTCAAGGAGGGTTGGTTTAAAATGCTTAAAACCAAAAATTTCACGTAAACTTAGTACCGTTCTAAAATAGACTAAACCCTTTTAGTAAATCCCACCGTTAAAGTTAATTTTCGGGTTTATCGGATTTCGTATCCTTATCTTTTAAACGAATGGCGAATGCGTGACAGCTCCAGCTGATCAAATGCTTTAAAACATCGTTTCGTATGCAGGGACGGAGAGGATGACTCCCCTATCGTATCTAGAGGCCCTCTATACATTTGACAGTTATTGTCTTACCAGAGGTGGGCAAATCATATTGCCCTCTCCTTCTATTTTTTTTTCATATTTTTCTGTAAAAGCGATCTTATGAAATTGACTGATGTTTTGTTGTCTCTTTTTATAATTTCCCCAGACAGTTTTTGAAAGATTGACTTTTTTTGGTTAGTAAAATATGTCAACTTTTGGCAAAAAAAAACAAAAACAAACAGTGAATATACACGCGGTAGATATTAAAAATGTAAATAATAGGTAAACTATAAAGACTCCTATTGATCTATATTTTTGTTACTCTTTTTCTTACAATAAAACACGGGAACATAATTTGTTATTTATTAACAAAGTACATGCTAAATGGGTATGTTTTTACCTACTGCTCATACCTCACTTAAAATGCATGTTTTCTTTCCACTTTTCTTGAGTTTGTTTCTCCGTTGGACAACGGAACAATACAAATTCGTCGAAGCACGTGTTTTTACAGTTTCTGGTGCAGCAAAATTCAATTTTTAAACTGGACGTTTCTCAATCAAAAATGTGACCGTGACAAAATTATTTATTGTCAGGGGCTACCAACTATCATTGCCAACACACAATTTCTTTTTAAACATTTCCGTAACAACTGTCAAATCCAGTTGCTCACCTCTGGTAAAACTGGCATGTCCGTAAACGTAATAAACTAAAAACAATAACTGTCAAAAATCGTATACAGGGCTTCTAATCGTCTAATAATTTTAAAAGTGCACCTGCTTGATTGGTCGACTTGATGGAGATAAGGATACGAATGTTGATGAAACTGAAAAAAGTGTCTAATGACTTATTTCACCTGGGTAGCATCGTACTCATAAGCACAAGAAGTGAGAAACTCTATTTTTATTTACCATCTCAAAAACCTATTTTAAGTTTAAACATTCCTCGTTCCACACCCTCCCTCGTCATTCATCAACCTTAAAACAATTCACTTTTTCCCCCAACCCTTACCAGAAAATACAATTTTTCAACGAAATTAAAGGGCCGCGGGCTATATTTTTTTAATTTAGGCAAAAAGTTCTTTTAGAAAATTTGTTTTCCTTATGGTAAATTTAAGGCTTAAAATATTTTAGCCTAATTTAAGGGGTCTTTGTTTAAGCAATTTTTACTATGTTTTTAACATTTTTTATGCCATGATTTTGCTCACATTTTAAAGCTTTTTTTCTAACTTTCAATTTCTAGAATAGAACATTCAAATTTTTCAAGTTTTCACTGTTTTTTAGCGTTCAAAAAAAGTACTGCCAAAAAACATTTTTTTTTCTGTTAAAATGAAAAATATTTATTGAGAGGGGGCAGAATTTTAGAGGTAGATGGGGAAATAATTATTTAGTGAAGGGCAAAAATATTTAAGGTTGTTGCAGAGAGACAGCAGGCTATAAAAAAGTATTTTAGAGAAAGATAAAAGTAATTAAAGGCAATTGTTCAATAAAAATTTCTGTTATGTCATTTGTCTATCATCTTGAGTGGTTTCGTACATTTTTTTTTTCTGTTAAAATGAAAAATATTTATTGAGAAAGGGCAGAATTTTAGAGGTAGATGGAGAAATAATTATTTAGTGAAGTGCAAAAATATTTAAGGTTGTTGCAGAGAGACAGCAGGCTATAAAACAGTATTTTAGAGAAAGATAAAAGTAATTAAAGGCAATTGTTTAATAAAAATTTCTGTTATGTCATTTGTCTATCATCTTGAGTGGTGTCGTACATTTTTTTTCTGTTAAAATGAAAAATATTTATTGAGAGAGGGCAGAATTTTAGAGGTAGATGGAGAAATAATTATTTAGTGAAGTGCAAAAATATTTAAGGTTGTTGCAGAGAGACAGCAGGCTATAAAAAAGTATTTTAGAGAAAGATAAAAGTAATAAAGGCAATTGTTTAATAAAAATTTCTGTTATGTCATCTGTCTATCATCTTGAGTGGTGTCGTGCATATGATTTTTATTTTGTCATTTTTATACAAAAAACGGCAAAAATTGTAATTTTTCAAAGCATAAAGTGTGTGAGACGTAATGCGGTATTAATTTCTTTCAATGAAAGTTCTTTAGTCTTTAAATTTACCAAGAAACGTGTTCTACTATAAGTGTATTTACGCACATCCAAAAGTCATTTAACAGGTATTTAACTAAATTATTTTAAGGTTCATCATGGCCTGTCCGTAAACGTAATAAATGTTAATAAAATGTTGTTTGGGTAATTGCCTCTCGGATCTTTTACCTGAACCCCAAGTAAATTGATCAATCGTAGATTGGTAGTTGACGCAGGCTTCATCGTTCATAGACCAACCGCCATTTATTATTTCAATTTGACCACGATTCACTAAAGTTTTGAACTTGTTTCTCATTGTTTCGTCTTGTCCTTTCCACCATTTCCAGAAAAAGGCGGTTTCCACCTGAATGAACCTACAGGAATGATTTTTTTTAGATTAGACATACTAATTAATAGTTATGGGACATAGGCAGTTATGTTAGCTTTTTGATAATGTTTTGACAAAACCTATATAAATCGGTTAGTAACCCCCAGATGCACCGTAAAAATATTCGGATTAGTTTAGCTAATCCATGCTTCCTCTTTGTTCATTTATTTGAGATCAAGAGAGAAAAAGAATGGATTAGATAGACAATCGCGATTAAGTGCATTTAGGGGTAATTTAATACCACGCAACATCACCCTACCTAAGGTTAGAGTACAACATAATACCACGAATCAATATAAATGTAATGTAAATTTAAATGAAAGGAGAGCAAAAAAAAAACGGACAAAATAGCTGAAATTAAATTTATTTGGTGGTATGCTTGTCTAATAACAAAAAAATAATATCTAAAAAGAATACAATATAGGTATGTATTAATAAAAATAAAATAACACAAACTAACAAAAAAAAACTGAAAGTTTGCTTTTGTACACATTTTTTTAATTTTCTTTTATAATCCCATTTTAGATGTAGCACTTTTATTAATTTGTTACTGGGTGTGTAAACTCCCACCAATAAAAGTTAATAAAACACAAAAATATACTAAAAAAAATAAAAAAGGTGAATTATTCGCTTAGCGAAAAAAGTTTGTTTTTAAGTATTGTGCAAAGTTTTAAAAACATAATTTTTTTTTGGGCATTCTAAGGTATCTTCATCAAGTGTTGAAATAATCCATTCTTTGAAAAATCCTTCTTGGTATTCCATTAATTACGAAGTCTAATTCTTCATGTTCTTTAGGCACAAACCACCACATCACAGAACGATTTTAAGGCAACGAAGCAATTTTATAAACTCATAAAATTAATGGATTTTGTTTAAAAACATTATCAAAAAATACCTCACATAACCTAAAAATGCGCTTAAGCCGAAGTAATTCTACGGCTTATCTTAACTACAGCTTAAGTGCCACTTACATGGTATTCCTCACCCTTGCAAATCAAAACTAAAGCTTAAGCTCGGCTTAAGGCGCATTTACACAGACAAACTTTCCTTTGATGTGGAAATGCCGACAAACATTTACACCAGCCTCTTGAGCAAAATGTTCAAAGAAATGTTCGTAACAAAAAAACACACGTAAATTTTGGAGAGAATGTTGAGCAAAATTTGTTTGAAGAATTGGGGGTATAAAAATTTCTTTACAAATTCAAAATATATATTGTTATCGGAATTCATTGAACTTAACTGAAAATAGAAAAACAAAGTTTTGAAATAAGGTATTTTTAATCAAGTGCTTTCCGACGGAAAATCGATTTGATGCCGAAATTCACATTTTACCTCATAAGCAACTTCGATTGATCTGATTTTTATAGGGGATATGCCGGTATACTTGTTACTTTTTTGGAGTTGTAAAGAAAACGAGAATAAAAAAAATAATAATTGGCACTTATTTGTTGTTGTTGCCTGTAAAATATAATGATAAAAATTTACGTTTAAAAGAATATCCCTTTATTTTACTTCCTAGTTTAGTCTTTTACAATAATAATTAAGTCAAATTAAATAATCTATATACATTTTATTAAATCTCAAATATATGAACAAAAGCACGTTCGGTTTAAATAATACCCGTTTATTACCCAATTTTACAACCCTACCAACCCGACCCTTGTCTAAAAAATATAATTTAGCAGTAATTTAGTAGACTGTGTCGCCGATCTATCATCCCGCGTTTTGGATTTCGCAGGTAGTAGGCCGGCCACACTTTTGAATCGCAATGTTGCCCTTTGCATATTGTTGGTGCAGTGTCAGTAATCGACCTTGATTATTACATTAAATTGACCGTAAATATCTATATCTTCAGCATTTTCATGAACCTTTTGCTTTTTTAAGCAACCCTTGGGACCTTAAACTAACTAGGTAAATGTGGTGTGAGGAATTAAAAAACAACAATAAAAGCTAAAGGTAAAAAAAAATATGTTTAAAAAAGATCCCCCTCCCCACCACTCCTCATAGTCGTGAAGCGCGGATTACCGCTTAAAAGTGCAATTTTTGAGTTTTTTGCCGATATTTGAAAAACTCAAATCTTTTTTGGAAGAAGAAAAGTTTTTTTTGACTTTAGGAAAAAAACCCTTGGAAATAAAAAAAACCTCGCAAGAAAATCCCAAAAAAAAACCCCGGCCAAAAAAATCCGAGAAAAACCCTAAGAAAAAAATATTATAAGTAACCGTAATCCATGTGACAAAACTGATAGTAGAGCCAATAATAATGTTTCGCTTGCCGTCGGCTTTTTTTCACAAAAATTTTAAATAAAAGTTGGTGTTCCATTATTTTAAAGAATTGAGATCACTGATCACTGATGTAAATTTTATTTATTCTCATCTTTAAAAATATGTTTCCAAAATAGATAGCAATAATTTGCTCAAAAATTTACCCGAACAAAATGTTCAAAGAAAAGCTCACAAAAATGTTCACGCAAAAAATTTTAGATCTTTTGCACGAGCTTTTATTTGAGCATGTTCGTCTGTGTGATTGCGCCTTTACATGTCAAGCCGAACCCGTGCACACCACTCCCCCCTACTTCTTCCACTTGTTCAAGTGCCGCTTGAACTGAGGGTGACCCTTGAGATTTACTTGGTTTGCAAAAGTTCCGAATATGTTCCACTTGGAAAAAGTAAGGAAATTATTGGCAACGTGGCAGTTATCTGCATTTTTTTGTGGTGATCATGACTATTACCTGTCACCTGTCAAAACACGTAAAATTTGAGGTTGTTTTAAAGAAACAAATTTTATTGATGATTTATGTTTGTATGGAGGAAAAGGCAAATAAAACTACTATAATTGGTTAACTATAAAACCTGACTATTTATTTTTATGTTTTTACATCCTATCCCAGGAAGCACAGAGCATCCTCAGGACGTCCGATTTTGATCCGATTTCCTGGGTCCGAAGCGGATGTCCAATTAAGGACTAAATTTTTTTTTTATCTTTAGGACGTCTTTAGGACTTATTTTTTCGTAATGATACAGTATATATGGGGTTTTCCTCCAATTTTTAGTTTTAAGGTTTGAAAATTTCCGCAGTTTTGAAAGAAATTTCGAAAAACAAAAAAGTTTTATCGAGATTTAGCGAGTAATCGGGATTAGTTCATCAGGACAAAAAACATTATTTTCATTTCATTTAAATATCATTATAATGTTTATTTGTGCTTAGTGGAAAGCTACTTTTAATATTTTGTATGATTTGACTTTTGGGAATTTCACTTTATAAATATATTTATATGAATGTACTCATAAACTTTTACTATTATAATCATTAGTTTAATATTCCAAATATGTCCTGGAAACGTCCGATTACAAATTTACTGAATACGTTTTAAATTGTTTAAAATGTCTCCAAAACAATACCAAAAATTTCCTAGAACCTTAAACCGACATCCTTAAGACGTACAGGAAAATGGACCTCTCAGGTGTTTAAAAACATAATCAAAAAATACCTCACATAACCTCAAAATGCACTTAAGCCGAAGCAATTCTACGGCTTATCTTAACTGCAGCTTAAGTGCCCCTTACATGATATTCCATAACATTGCACACCAAAACTAAAGCTTAAGCTCGGCTTACATGTCAAGCCAAACCCGCGCACACGGGCATCGTGGCCGAAACTTTAAGGAAAGAGTGTAAACTAGTCCCAATTTGTACAAAAATAATAATTTATCGGGCGTACCTACCTTCTGTCTGGATAGTCCCATAGTGTGTTTACTACTGAGGTAATGATGTATTGTACTCCTGAATTAGCAATACTGTTGTTTACTAAAAAAAAAATAGGTTTTTATTTATTTGATTTTTTACATGATGTCGTCTATTATACTAATTTAAAAGCCAAATACAAAACATTCGCTGGATTAACTCAATCTCAAAAATCGCTTTATTGTCTCAATAAAAATATCTCATTGACAAAGCACACCGGGGGGGGGGGTAGAGTTTGGGGTTAACTCCTCCCCCTGAGAAGCCTGGTTATATACAATTGGCACAATCAAATAACAGCAGAAATAAAATATACAGGGAATAAAATACAAGAGTTAACAGAAATCTTTAAAAAATCATAATTGCCAGTGGCGATGTAACACCTTTAATTTTTACGATTTCGTTCGTTCATGATCGCTATAATTTTTTTATTTGTTTTCATTTTGAATCACCATCAAATTAAGGGTAAATAAACGACTCAAATTCTCAAAACCCCATCAATATTTACGATTTTATTTTAATTTTAATCAAAAATTGCTTTTTAAGTGTTATTTTCTAAAAAAAATTTGCCTGAGGCGCATTAAACCATAATTTTCACAAAAAATTTTGGATAAATAAACAATTTTAAATTTGGTTAACACCCTCCCTCCTCTACAATTGAGTCCCAGTCCGCGCTTGTAAGCATCCCTTATTGTATCAATAATTATGGTCACATTTTTACTTCAAATTAAGTTTTTTTTTTATTATTTATTTTTAAAACCCCTGAAGCCAATTCCTGGGTGCGCCATTGAAAATACAATACATATAAATGTCAAAATAATAATAAAAATAAGCGCCATTAATTCTAATTAAGTTGAAAAATCTAAAAGTTGTTATAAAATAAAAATAGATTATAGAGACAAGAAATGCAAAAAAAGTTACTGTCACACAACTTTTAAAAAGGTTGATTATAGAGATGCATAGAAAGATGCAGTCATCCGGTACCTAGTAAAAATTTATCATCTAAAAAAACCAACTAAACAAAACTTAAAAAAAATATATTGTGGTTAAATAATTTTGACAAGATCTACACCCGAGAGGGTAAAAAATGTAAACCCTTAAAAGAGATCAACTAAATGTATTGAATTGAATAATATAATCAAAAACTTTGAAATTAAGGTACAATTAAAAAAAAAAAGGAAAATATTACATATTAAAAAACCGAAAAAAAAAACCGGAAAAACAAACAAAAATTAAAAAAATAACAAAAATAAAAATAAAAATGGAAAAAAAGAAAAAACCTAATAGAATACTATTCTCATGCTTAATTAATGTGAATCGTTCTTACGATTAAAATTTTTATTAAACAAGGTTTGATAAATTTCTGATTTGATAAATTATAGGCATTCTTCCTCTGATGGTGAGTGATTTCTGTTTTTTTTATAAAGTACAGTGTACACGAAGAGCGTTCTGACATGCATTTAACCATTCTGAGAAGAGCATGCTGACATTTAACCATTCTGATTTTGCACTTTTAGAGAAATTGCAGGCACTCTAAGTTTCGGATCCATTTATTAGGGAAAAAAACAAAGGCAAGGAAATAACACTAGTCAACACTAGAGGCCCTGTATACGATTTTTGACAGTTTTATTGTTTTACCAGAGGTGAGCAACTGGATTTGACAGTTGCTAAGGAAATGTTTGAAATTGTGTGTTGGCAATGATAGTTGGTAACCCCTGATAATAAATAATTTTGTCACTGTCACATTTTTTATTAAGAAACGTCCGGTTTAAAAATGAAATTTTGCTGTATCAAAAAAACTGTAAAAACACGTGCCTCGACGAATTTGTATTGTTCCGTTGTCCAACGTAGAAAGAAACTCAAGAAAAGTGAAAAGAAAACATGCATTTACGAAGCTGGAAAGTGAGCTATAAGCATTAGGTACAAACATACGCATTTAGCAAATACTTTGTTAATAAATAACACATTATGTTTCCGTGTTTTATTATAAGAAAAAGAGTAACAAAAATATAGATCAATAGGAGTCTTTATATTTTCCGCGTTTATATTCACTATTTGTTTTTGTTTTGTCAAAACCTGACATATTTTACTAACCAAAAAAAAAATCAATCTTTCAAAAACTGTCTGGGGAAATTGTAAAAAGAGACAACAAAACATCAGTCCATTTCATAAAATTGCTTTTACATGCAAATATGAAAAAAACTAGAAAGAGAGGGCAATATGAGTTGCCCACCTCTGGTAAAACAATAACTGTCAAATGTATAGAGAGCTTCTAGTCAATACAAAAAAAAGATCGGCAACAAAAATAGCTGGTTCTTATAGATTTTTTCCTGCTTGACGAAAATCCATCGCTTAAAATATTTTCCGAGGTTTGGTTTATATGATACGGGCAGTATATCTGTCTACGAACCATAAATCTTTTACACTGGCGCATGCTGTTAGCATATTGTCACGGATTACACTGAGAGAGTGATATTACTAGATAATGGTGACATATTTCGATCAGTTCCGATTGTTATGCTGCTTATATGAAAGAAACATATCCCAATATGAAGCTATTGTTGGAAACCGCAATATAACAAATATTTGTTTGAAAGTTTGATACAATGATGTGTTTGAAATTAACTCTGTGTTTCGGACTTCCATTGTCTATATTTTATTTATACATGACGTTTCGATCAGTACAATCTCTGATCGTCTTCAGGTGCAAACTACAATCAATTCCTAAGGCTACATACTTATATACTGTGAGAAATCACTCAACCTTGAACTTTAAAAGTTGGCTCCGCCCAAGGACGGGCTTCCAAATATTTGGAATTTCAATACTTGGTTTACTGAAAATACCCTGATTCTGCCCAATAAAGGCAGCTTCAAGGAATTTTTGTTTCTTCCAGTGTGACTGCTTGTGCAAAACCTTTGCTTCTGGCCACTTCATTCGGTGTTGTTTTGACCATGCATGTTCGGCGATTCCTGATTTCGTTTTTTCACCTTTTTGGGTATTCGTCTGATGTTCCTTAAGCCTAACAGATAGTGAGTGGTCTTTTTGTTTCGCCTATGTATAATTCACCACACTCACAAGGAACTTGGTAAATGCATTCCTTATTTTGTTTGTTCTCCGGTTTTGTTTTACTAAGAAGGCTTCGAATTGTATTACTAGATTTAAAAGCTGTTTTAATATTAAAGTTTTTCGCTACCCTTCGAATTTTCTCTGATACTCCTTTAATGTATGGCATTGTAAGGAATGCATTTGCCTGGTTTTGGTCTCGTAATCTCTGTCCTGTTTGTTGAAATTTAGAAATAGTATCTCTTATGAATTTAAGGCTGTAAACATTCTGCTGCAGATCCTTCTTAATGTTTCCTATTTCGATTTCGAAGTCATGAGAATTGTTACAAGTTTAAACGGTTCTGTTATACAAAGTTCTGATTATGCCTCGTTTGGTTGTAGCAGAATGATTTGAACCTTGATTTAAATATTGTCTTGTGTGTCCTGAAAATTCCATGAAGCTGCCTTTAATGGGCAGAATCAGGGTATTTTCAGTAAGCCAAGTGTTGAAATTCCAAATATTTGGAAGCCCGCCTTTGGGCGGAGCCAACTTCTTAAACTTCAAAGTTGAGTGATTTCTCTCAGTATATAATTATGTAGCCTTAGGAATTGATTGCAGTTTGCACCTGAAGACGATCAGAGATTGTACTGATCGAAACGTCGTGTATAAATAAAATATAGACAATGGAAGTCCGAAACACAGGGTTAATTTCATAACAAATATGGTTGGCAAATTAGTGCAGATTTGAAGGTAGTAGCTGTTTTACTTAGCATGCAGTTGAGGTATACAAAATACTGTTGTTTTCTTTGAGAATGGGATAGCCGAGCTAAAAAGGATCACTATAAAAGAAGAAATTGGCCACAAAGACAATCTTTTGTACCGGGAGTAAAAAATATTACGAATTATCTTTTAGTTCCTTCAAATAAAATATTACTTCCGCCGTTTTTTATCAAACTTGACTTATTTTAAAGCGTCGTTAAAGCTATGAATCTTCCTGCTTTCAATCACATCAAAACAAATTTCCCAGAATAAGTGAAGCAAAGATTAAAGAGAGAATGTTTGCGGGACCCCGAATAAGCTTCTCGTGGATTCGGAATTTGACGCTGTGCCCAAGGGAAAAGAAAAAGAGGCATTAAAAGCATTTAGAATGGTGGTGACCAAATTCTTGGGAAATAAAAGAGCAGAAAATTATCCAGAGATTGTACACAAACTTCTACAATCATATAAAAATATGAGATTTAATATGTCCTTAAAAATACCCTTTTTACACTCACAATTGGACTACTTTCCCGAAAACTGTGGAGATGTGAGTGACGAATATGGAGAACGACTCCATCAAGAAATTGTAAATATGGAAAAAAGATACCAAAGGAAGTGGAATGTTTTAAGCGGATTACAGTTAGTACGAGATGCGGCTGCAAATTTTTTGGCCGATCGCGTAAACACTCAAAATATTTAAAAAGTTGAAGATTATTACTCACCATTCCCAGAAAGCTTACGGTGCCAGTCAGCATTTGACATTTTTTTCTTTTTGGGCGTAACCAAAAAATACTTTTATTGGGACTTGGATTAGACTTAGGCGATGCCAAAAATGCGATGGTGCCATCCCGCATTCGGCCGCGGCACCATCGCGGGGTGCTTTCTTTAAGCAAAATCGACCCATAACGTAACCACTTGATTGAGGTGTCAAATTAAAGGTATTTATGTCCTCGATACGAATATCAAATGGTGCCACTGCAAATGTGGCCAAAAGTGCCCGACACCAATGATTTTATACTCAAAACTCGAGGGCCGTTTACTATAGTAGAGACGAGTTAGTTACTGCCACAGAAAAAAAATTGGGTTCGGTCTGTCTGGCAGTAGTAGTTTGTCTATGGTTATTGCCATATATCTTCGAAAAAAACATTAGTGGCCACAATTTTTTTTATAAGGATGTTAGGAATACCAACCTTAATATTCCCTAAAAGCCCTCAAAAATCCGACTGGTACCAACACCGTCATATTGAAAAAATGGCGAAAATAGGTAATTTTTTATAATACACGAAAAACTTATAGTGTCAAATAAAAGTGTATAAAAATATCTCTCAAACGGTGTAACAAATTTTAGGCTCAGACTACCAGTGGCGGAGGTAGAATATCTTCTAGTACAATAAAAAATATAGGAGTTGAAAAAATAACTACATATTGCATGTTAATATAAATGGGCTAATTAAATATATTTTAAAGCTAATTGTGGATAATTTAGGGCAGTCAGAGAGAACAATAAAAATAAAATATAATATTAAAAAACTCATATTAAGAACATTATGTTTGTTTTGAAAAACGAAAATTGTTGTTTAGAAAATTATTTTAAAAAACTTCAAGTGAACCACTGTTTTTTATATATTAACATTTAATATGTCATATTTTAGAGAGGGCAAAAAAACTAGGTATTTTTTGAACTGCTATACTTTTTATTGTACTAGGATATATTTCGGAAAGAAGGACAAACACATATTTAAAGAAAAAATATTCTATCTTCACCACTGGTGGTCTGAGTCTAAAAGTTGTTACACTGTTTGAGAGATAGTTTTCGAGGTAATTAGTAAAAAGCTCGAGACAAACCCAAAAAATTACCTATTTCTTCTTTCTTACTTAAGGGAATATTAAGGTTGGTTTTCCTAAAATCTTTATAAAAAAAAATTGTGGCTACTACGTTTTTCTCGAAGATATATAGCAATAACTAACTCGCCTCTATAGTAAACGGCCCCCGAGTTTTAAGTATAAAATCATTGATGCCGGGCACTTCCGGCCCGATTTGGAGTGGCACCATTTGATATTCGTATCGAGGACATATATACCTTTAATTTGACACCTCAATCAAGTGGTTATGTTATGGGTAGATTTTGCTTAAAAAAAGCACCTCTTCGGGCGATGGTGCCGCGGCAACGCGGCCGGATGCGGGATGGCACTAATCCTAGTCCAAATACAAGTATTTTTTGGTTACGCCCAAAAAAAAACAAATGTAAAAAAAATGTGTCAAAAACAATTTTTATTGACATTTCCGACCAAATGCCGATTGGCACCATAAGCTTTCTGGGAATGGTGAGTACTAATCTTCAACTTTTTAAATATTTTGAGTGGTTACGCGATCGGTCACAAAATTTGCAGCCTGATCTCGTACTAAGTTGGATGCTTTGTTAAGAAGAATCAGAGGCCGTGTATAAGCGAAACTTAAAAAGACATAAGAAAAGTGATTAGTTTAATTTGACATTATTTTAATAGCTATAAGTTAATTAGATTTAATATTAGACTAATCCGAAGTATAGTAGTTCTTATAATATAGAGATATGGTAGTTTTTAAAAACCCGAATTATTAGTTAAAAACAATGTGATAATAAAATTCTCAAATAGCGTGTGTATGCAAAATATTTCAGTCATAAATAATCTGAAAACTATATTTATCTACAAACTTTTAAAAAAATTAATATAACTAATAGTAGTCCTTACACCCATAAAAATACTGATCAACCGTCTTCAACCATCCAACATCGTCATGTGAGTGATGCACTAAATGCACGTTTAACTTTTTCGAATCCGTGGGATGACATTTTACACAGTTTACATCGATACTATTAAATTTAAAGTCATTTTCTTCGCTGGCTGTTATTATCTTAAATGGAGCACATCCTTCTATAAACATAAAAGTTACTAAACACCACAAAATTTTCATTTTAGCGTTGAGGCGCGTGAATTGTTCTAACTGTAATGTTTAATGTTTTTGAAATAAAGTCATTCGTGCTGGAGCCTAATCTTGTTTATCATTCAATCGATAAAATTAACTCTCTAAATGAGATTGATATTTCTGTAAACATGTTTTATTTCAAAAATCATAAAAATTTGGTCAAAGTACACAGATTGCATTGTTTGCTAATTTTTATTGTTTAGGATCGTTATCCGATTTTTTTAAACGAGTTGAAAGGAGAACACAAGTTAACTGAATTTGTGGATATGGTGTTATCGAAAACCCGACATGTTTCGAAGCTTAGGCTACCATCATTAGAAGTTCATAGTTGTCAAAAAAACCTCATAAAAGATTATAAAAAATAAGACATAAAACGATTTCATGATCTATGCTTACATAAATATGATATTTTATCATTTTTGATACACAGTTGGTTTATAAAAGTCAACAATATTTTACCAATTTTAATATAAAATTCCTCAAAAAGGTGTAAGAGACTCTATAAGATTTACGTAATAGTATTAGAAGTAATATAATATGGACTAATACAGACAAACTAAACTATAACCTAATAACTATAAACTACGACGAGCTAAACAACTATAATATAATAAAACACCTTGGGCTTGTACAATCTCTATAGAGAGATGTTACTTTGATACGTTTCTATGAGATTGTTTGAGACATTTTTTTATAAAAGCCTACAAAATTTCATAAGCCAAGATATTTGACTGATGATGTGATTATAGTTTTTTGATAAGATTTTATAAGTTCAGGTGTGCGAAAAACTAAATATACGACCTAACTATTTGTTTCAAAGGGCATATAGGTTAAAGCAGCTAAGATCTTATTACTTTGATAAGTTTCTATGAGATTTGGTGACGCTTTGATTATAATATTTTATAAGATTTCATAATTTTTGTGGAAGTATTTACGATAGTATATATAACTAAATAAGTATGATAAGTATAGCTTTTTTAATTAGTTTTCAGGTGGTCGAAGAAAAACTGAGTTTTTATGAGATTGTTGTTGTAAATTTATTTTAGAAACCTATAAATTATTATGAGCCTGTTAGATTATAAAATGTCCGGAAAACCCATAAAAATTGTGTATATATTGGAACCCATAGTATATATTTTTTTTTAAATGGACACAAAAGCATATAAAATTTTGTTTGAAGGTTGTATAGACAATGTTGAACTTGAGACTAAGTTAGAGTTTCGTAGTTCAATTGCCATTATTTTTTATTTTTTCACAACGTTTCGAATGACTTATGTATCTGCAATCGTTATCGTAAATACAATATTCACCTGATGAAGATTACAGATACATAAGTTCGAAACTCTAACTTACTCTCATATAAAATTTTGTAAGTTCTCTTTGGGAAGACTTATAAATCTTTGTGTTTTTACCAACCCGTAGCAAACTATTGATAAATCAAGATTTTCATAGAAATCTTTACAATTTTATTAGTCTGGCTGATCATAAAATGTCCCGAATGTCTTATAAAAAACAAGGATGTTTTAATCATAGAAACCTATTAAGTTTAATAATAAGTCTGTTTGATTATGAAAATTATGAAAACGGTTCTTTCAAAACCTATAAAATATTTGAAAACAAAACGTTTGTACTATAAAATTTTATGCATATTTATAAGTGTCAGATTATAGGATATGGTAAAAAACAGAAAATCGTATAAAATCGTATTATTGCAAACTTTAATAATGCTAAAATTTTACCTCACAAAAGCTTATAAAACTTTTAAAAACTGATAAAAATCAGGTGTATTAGACTAGTATCATTAGTATGTTTAGTATTCAATGCGGTTTTTTTGACAGGGATAACATTACAATTCCAATGAGGATTTTACACAGTGCCATTTAAGTCGAGTTGAAAACAACAGCTTTAAAAAGATATTAAATACTTACGTGTTGTACTTGATTTATTTGATCTATAACAATAATTATCCCCCCCTTATATACACTCTATAATAATAGGGTGCCCTCAAAAACATAGCTTGTACGAGGAAGGGTTGGCAATTATTATTTATAAAACAAGAAAGTCTATCTCGTGCTCGCAAATAAAAATTAAAATAAGACATATCGGACAAAGCGTTTTTGTTTCTCACTTCATTACGACCAGGCTTCCAATGTCTATTGGAGAATTCAGACATCTACAGACCTGTTTCATCCTTATTAGGAATCATCAGTCATAGTAGAGATGTGTGATTCGTGAACGATTCGTTCACTATGACCGAAACACTTGCGAGTATTGAATGATCGAATCATGTTTGCTCGATATGATTCAATCAGTCAAATAGTGACCGACGAAGACAGAATGAATCAAACGGGTGAATCAAATCGGAATGGATCAACGACTGACTGACCCACTGAGGCGATACACTGAATCAGTTGGAAATAGGTCGATCGTTTCGTTCATTCGTTCTTTTGATTCAAATTCCTGCGCGCGGGATTAAACTGTATAAAAATATAGATTTTTTGGTCAGCATAGTATTTCGTATTTAGCTGCATCCACCTTCTTTTTGGTCACCATTTTCGTTAATTTCATTTCAAATAATTGATTCAATGATCGATTATCGATTCAAAAAATTCGATCATTCTAGAAAAGAATCACTGATCGATTTGTTCAGTACAAAATGATCGATTTACCCATCTCTAAGTTATAGGATTGTACCTGGCAGTTGAAGCTACACAGGCACCATGCACACCTCTCGAATTTAAAACAAAAAGTTTGTAATCCGCGGAGACGTAGTACCTGTGTGCGCCACCTGTCGAATAAACTGAGAAACAAAAACGTCAAAATTGAAAAGTGCAGAAGACCGTTAATACAGAATCCTGTACCTTTCAGCAGGTTATAAAGAAGAAACCTGTAAAAGTATAAGGCCACTGTAACATGACTCTTAAAAAGAGGCAACGATCGCAGCAGCACCGCCCCCAATTGGAGCTTCATACTACGTGGCCCTAATTTTAAGGCATTAGCAAGCAATCTCTCCGGAGGAGGCTTGTTGCGCAGAATTAAAAAGCCAAAATATTTAAAAAACAACAAAGTGAATCTCGTGTCCGCAAATGAAAATTAAAGTAAGACTCGTGGCATATCGGACAAAGCGTTTTTGTTTCTCACTTCATTACGACCAGGCCTCCAATGTCTGGTGAAGAATCCAGACACCTACAGACCTGTTGCATCCTTATTCGGAATCATCAGGGAGTCATAGGATTGTACCTGGCAGTGAAGCTGGGGGGCGGTGCTGCTGCGAACGTTATCTCTTTTTAAGAGTCATGTTACGGTGACCTTATACCTTTACAGGATTCTTTTTTATAACCTGCTTAAAGGTACAGGATTCTGTATTTACGGTCTTTTGCACTTTTCAATTTTGATGTTTTTGTTTCTCAGTTTATTCGACAGGTGACGCACACAGGTACTACGTCTCCGCGAATTACAAACTTTTTGTTTTAAATTCGAGAGGTGTGCATGGTGCCTATGTAGCTTCAACTGCCAGGTACAATCGTATGACAACCTGATGATTCCTAATAAGGATGAAACAAGTCTAAGTGTCTGGATTCTCCATTAGACATTAGAGGTCTGGTTGTAATGAAGTGAGAAACAAAAACGTTTTGTCCGATATGCCACGAGTCTTACTCATAGAGAAAGTAATAGCTACGCGAGAGTGACAGATTCTGTGTTATACTTGGGGAACATACTTGGGCGACAAGAGCGCAGCCAGTGGCTGCAGGAAGGAACTACTTGTACAGCCAGACGCATAATAAAATACATATATTCTTTTGGTTAATTTTTTACAGAAACTTCCTTTGTTAATAATAAAAAGATATAAAAAAACTTAACTGGCGCAGTTTTTCCATTCTTTTTAGTGTTAAAAAAGCAATATATTCGCGAAAGGTTTTAGCTCTATACAAACCTTAACGAACTTTGTACTTTTCTATGCAGCTAAAAAACTTTCTTTAGCTTACAAAAAGTTTTTTGGACTCTTTAAAAATCTAAAATAGGGGGAGGGGGTAAAGGTAACAACATTTTATTATGTTATTTTCTTTTATTAATTGGGAAAAAATCTCAGTATAAAATTCTTACAGATTTTATAAATGTTTTAACCTATATCTCTTTTTTTGTTGTTGTATTTTAACCTATTATCTTCTTGCTTAACTCTTGCTTGCCAGGCTTGACAGACTTTGACAAGCGGTGGCAAAAACCGGCAGGTACTAAATTAAAATTCTGTCGTTCTTTCATGATCATATAGGAAGAGATGGACGGGGCAAGTTAGGTGTTTACTTAATACAAGCATTAATTTCACTCTCTGCCGCAATGCGCTATGCGCTACAGGAACGTAGTTCCTGCGCGGCCCTATCTTTCTATTAGTCTCTGTAAGTTATTACGTTGTCTCTGGTCTTACTTTAATTATTATTTATTACATTCAACTGCCTTTGGTTGAGAATATACCCAGTTGGTACTGGAAAAGCATTTGCTTAAGAAGAATTAAGCAGGGATTCCTTGCGGTCACCCATCCGAAACATAATCGCGACTGACGATGCTTAGGTATGGTTATCCACACCCAGTAGAGTTACTCGCTGCGTTACTGCCGTGCAATCTATAGGTATATATTTTTATCTCTGTCTATTTCTTTCAGCATTGATGGGAGTTTTACTACTGGATTCTTTGGATTTCTGGGCAGGACATAGACTTTCATTAAAATCGGTGTACGAAAACAAAAGTTATGACTAAAGTAAAAAATCGGTAAAAAACGGGGGGGCAAAGATTTTTCACGAGCGGTGATTTTACGAGCGCGACGAGTAATTTGCTTACTTTAATGTAATGCTGTTTCGTACTGTAGCTGTGATTGTTAATTCGATTCAGTTTTGAGTGTGCTTGAAAGTGGTAGCACCCTTGCGAGAGCAAACCGTGCACTTAGACCATGCAGGCTGGACCCGTTGCGCTCACGAATCCACTGATAGTGAAGGGGCATGTGTCCCGGTTGCGAAAGTTGTATTTTTTATGATTTTTGGTCGCCATCTTGAAAGATGAAGTCCTATCAACCCCTTCTACACGGATGCGAACAAAACACCCACCACAAAGAGCTATCAATCCCACATAGTCACAAAACTCCTTCATTTAAAATCCCACGGGATAGGAATTATCGACATATGCCCATACACTATGAGTTTTACTAAGTTACACAAAGTGTGGTAAAGTCATTTAATTATATATAACACTTGCTGAAGACCCGGCAACTTCGCCGGTGGTTTTACCACTTTGTTTTTCGTTTTTCTTGCTTTAAATGATCGTAACTTGTGTTCCCGTGAACCGATTTTAATGAAATAAAGTCTACAAACATTCAAACATTCCGAAAATTGGAATTTTGGTGTCTATATGTCTATGGTTTGTTTAGAAGCCGACAACAAAAATTTTAAAAAAATATTTAATATACTATATTTATAGATTATCCTTGACCTAAATATCAGAATTAACCACCCAAATGAACATAGTTGCTGCTATACTGACGTGTCGAAAATGCCCTTAGGCGTTGGATATGAAGCCTATTGTAACCCAAAAACAAAAAATAATACTCATGTATAGTCTCCGCTGGGCACTATGGCTTAAAATAACTTAGTTATGCGAAAGATGTATGATAGATCATAAATGCAGACGCCTAGCGCAGTAATGGAAATTTTTTATCCGATTTTAATGTTTTATACTTTTTTGGAAAGCTTAAGCAACAGCCTTTACTGTATTTTATTGAAATATTTAATATTTTGGATTATAAGATAGCGAGTCCTTGCTAAATAATATATTACCGGCCAGAATTAATTGATATACAGATATATTTATAAAGCCCAGCTTTCATGCTTGTTGCTCTAATTTTACAAAATTTCACAATCAAATAATTACTGGAAGAATGCCTTGTTCTTTTTTGGTAAAAAAGTTATTAATCACGAAGATCGGTTTAGTAGTTTTTAAGATATACCGATTTTAATAAACAACGATTTTTTTAAATTTAGTAGTTTTTACACACAATAAAATAATCCTTAAAAGATGGCTGCATAAAATATAACAAATAATAAGCCTGGTTGATTTTAAACCTAACAAAGTTTGAAATTAACTCTGTGTTTCGGACTTCCATTTTCTATATTTTATTTATACACGACGTTTCGATCAGTACAATCTCTGATCGTCTTCAGGTGCAAACTACGTAGTTTGTACAAATAAAATATAGACAATGGAAGTCCGAAACACAGAGTTAATTTCAAACACATCATTGTGCGAGAGCAAACCGTGCACTTAGACCATGCAGGCTGGAACCGTTGCGCTCACGAATCCACTGATAGTGAAGGGGCATGTGTCCCGGTTGCGAAAGTTGTATTTTTTATGATTTTTGGTCGCCATCTTGAAGGATGAAGTCCTATCAACCCCTTCTACACGGATGCGAACAAAACACCCGGTAACACTTGATTGAATGACTAAATAGCTATCAATCCCACATAGTCACAAAACTCCTTCATTCAAAATCCCACGGGATAGGAATTATCGACATATGCCCATACACTATGAGTTTTACTAAGTTACACAAAGTGTGGTAAAGTCATTTAATTATATATAACACTTGCTGAAGACCCGGCAACTTCGCCGGTGGTTTTACCACTTTGTTTTTCGTTTTTCTTGCTTTAAATGATCGTAACTTTTGTTCCCGTGAACCGATTTTAATGAAATTAAGTCTACAAACACTCAAACATTCCAAAAATTGGAATTTTGGTGTCTATATGTCTATGGTTTGTTTAGAAGCCGACAACAAAAATTTTAAAAAAATATTTAATATACTATATTTATAGATTATCCTTGACCTAAATATCAGAAATAACCACCCAAATGAACATAGTTGCTGCTATACTGACGTATCCAAAATGCCCTTAGGCGTTGGATATGAAGCCTATTGTAACCCAAAAACAAAAAATAATACTCATGTATAGTCTCCGCTGGGCACTATGGCTTAAAATTAGTCATGCGAAAGATGTATGATAGATCATAAATGCAGACGCCTAGCGCAGTAATGGAAATTTTTTATCCGATTTTAATGTTTTATACTTTTTTGGAAAGCTTAAGCAACAGCCTTTACTGTATTTTATTGAAATATTTAATATTTTGGATTATAAGATAGCGAGTCCTTGTTAAATAATATATTACCGGCCAGAATTAATTGATATACAGATATATTTATAAAGCCCAGCTTTCATGCTTGTTGCTCTAATTTTACAAAATTTCACAATCAAATAATTACTGGAAGAATGCCTTGTTCTTTTTTGGTAAAAAAGTTATTAATCACGAAGATCGGTTTAGTAGTTTTTAAGATATACCGATTTTAATAAACAACGATTTTTTTAAATTTAGTAGTTTTTACACACAATAAAATAATCCTTAAAAGATGGCTGCATAAAATATAACAAATAATAAGCCTGGTTGATTTTAAACCTAACAAAGTTTGAAATTAACTCTGTGTTTCGGACTTCCATTTTCTATATTTTATTTATACACGACGTTTCGATCAGTACAATCTCTGATCGTCTTCAGGTGCAAACTACGTAGTTTGTACAAATAAAATATAGACAATGGAAGTCCGAAACACAGAGTTAATTTCAAACACATCATTGTGCGAGAGCAAACCGTGCACTTAGACCATGCAGGCTGGACCCGTTGCGCTCACGAATCCACTGATAGTGAAGGGGCATGTGTCCCGGTTGCGAAAGTTGTATTTTTTATGATTTTTGGTCGCCATCTTGAAAGATGAAGTCCTATCAACCCCTTCTACACGGATGCGAACAAAACACCCGGTAACACTTGATTGAATGACTAAAGAGCTGTCAATCCCACATAGTCACAAAACTCCTTCATTCAAAATCCCACGGGATAGAAATTATCGACATATGCCCATACACTATGAGTTTTACTAAGTCACACAAAGTGTGGTAAAGTCATTTAATTATATATAACACTTGCTGAAGACCCGGCAACTTCGCCGGTGGTTTTACCACTTTGTTTTTCGTTTTTCTTGCTTTAAATGATCGTAACTTTTGTTCCCGTGAACCGATTTTAATGAAATAAAGTCTACAAACACTCAAACATTCCGAAAATTGGAATTTTGGTGTCTATATGTCTATGGTTTGTTTAGAAGCCGAAAACCAAAATTTTTTAAAAATATTTAATGTACTATATTTATAGATTATCCTTGACCTAAATATCAGAATTAACTACCCAAATGAACATAGTTGCTGCTATACTGACGTATCCAAAATGCCCTTAGGCGTTGGATATGAAGCCTATTGTAACTCAAAAACAAAAAATAATACTCATGTATAGTCTCCGCTGGGCACTATGGCTTAAAATAACTTAGTCATGCGAAAGATGTATGATAGATCATAACTGGCGCAACAGATCAATAATAGTTAATTACATACCAAGGGAAGAAAATGCAGCATGTTCTCCCGCGGATGGTTTGATTGTGGGGTTGTAGAAAAACGAGAATAAAAAAATAATAATTTATTATTTATTGCTGTTGCCTGTAAAATGTAATGATAAAAATTTACGTTTAAAAGAATATCTCTTTATTTTACTTCCTAGTTTAAAACACAATACAATAACAATTAAGTCAAATTAAAAAACCTATATACATTTTATTAAATCTCAAATATATGAACAAAAGCACGTTCGGTCTAAATAATACCCGTTTATTACCCACTTTTACAATCCTACCATCCCGACCATTGCCTAAAAAAATATAATTTAGCAGTAATAGACTGGACTTCTGAATCGGAATGTTGCTCCTTTGCATATTGTTTGTTCAGTGTCAGTAATCGACCTTGATTATTACATTAAATTGACAGTAAATATCTATCTTCAGCATTTTCATGAACCTTTTGCTTTTTAAAAGCAACCCTTGGGACCTTAAACTAACTAGGTAAATCTGGTGTGAGGAATTAAAAAACAACAATAAAAGCTAAAGGTAAAGTAAAGTTACAAAAATAGGAAAAAACCCTTGGAAATAAAAAAAAACTCGCAAGAAAATCCCAAAAAAAAAGACGCCTAGCGCAGTAATGGAAATTTTTTATCCGATTTTAATGTTTTATACTTTTTTGGAAAGCTTAAGCAACAGCCTTTACTGTATTTTATTGAAATATTTAATATTTTGGATTATAAGATAGCGAGTCCTTGCTAAATAATATATTACCGGCCAGAATTAATTGATATACAGATATATTTATAAAGCCCAGCTTTCATGCTTGTTGCTCTAATTTTACAAAATTTCACAATCAAATAATTACTGGAAGAATGCCTTGTTCTTTTTTGGTAAAAAAGTTATTAATCACGAAGATCGGTTTAGTAGTTTTTAAGATATACCGATTTTAATAAACAACGATTTTTTTAAATTTAGTAGTTTTTACACACAATAAAATAATCCTTAAAAGATGGCTGCATAAAATATAACAAATAATAAGCCTGGTTGATTTTAAACCTAACAAAGTTTGAAATTAACTCTGTGTTTCGGACTTCCATTTTCTATATTTTATTTATACACGACGTTTCGATCAGTACAATCTCTGATCGTCTTCAGGTGCAAACTACGTAGTTTGTACAAATAAAATATAGACAATGGAAGTCCGAAACACAGAGTTAATTTCAAACACATCATTGTGCGAGAGCAAACCGTGCACTTAGACCATGCAGGCTGGACCCGTTGCGCTCACGAATCCACTGATAGTGAAGGGGCATGTGTCCCGGTTGCGAAAGTTGTATTTTTTATGATTTTTGGTCGCCATCTTGAAGGATGAAGTCCTATCAACCCCTTCTACACGGATGCGAACAAAACACCCGGTAACACTTGATTGAATGACTAAATAGCTATCAATCCCACATAGTCACAAAACTCCTTCATTCAAAATCCCACGGGATAGGAATTATCGACATATGCCCATACACTATGAGTTTTACTAAGTTACACAAAGTGTGGTAAAGTCATTTAATTATATATAACACTTGCTGAAGACCCGGCAACTTCGCCGGTGGTTTTACCACTTTGTTTTTCGTTTTTCTTGCTTTAAATGATCGTAACTTTTGTTCCCGTGAACCGATTTTAATGAAATTAAGTCTACAAACACTCAAACATTCCAAAAATTGGAATTTTGGTGTCTATATGTCTATGGTTTGTTTAGAAGCCGACAACAAAAATTTTAAAAAAATATTTAATATACTATATTTATAGATTATCCTTGACCTAAATATCAGAAATAACCACCCAAATGAACATAGTTGCTGCTATACTGACGTATCCAAAATGCCCTTAGGCGTTGGATATGAAGCCTATTGTAACCCAAAAACAAAAAATAATACTCATGTATAGTCTCCGCTGGGCACTATGGCTTAAAATTAGTCATGCGAAAGATGTATGATAGATCATAAATGCAGACGCCTAGCGCAGTAATGGAAATTTTTTATCCGATTTTAATGTTTTATACTTTTTTGGAAAGCTTAAGCAACAGCCTTTACTGTATTTTATTGAAATATTTAATATTTTGGATTATAAGATAGCGAGTCCTTGTTAAATAATATATTACCGGCCAGAATTAATTGATATACAGATATATTTATAAAGCCCAGCTTTCATGCTTGTTGCTCTAATTTTACAAAATTTCACAATCAAATAATTACTGGAAGAATGCCTTGTTCTTTTTTGGTAAAAAAGTTATTAATCACGAAGATCGGTTTAGTAGTTTTTAAGATATACCGATTTTAATAAACAACGATTTTTTTAAATTTAGTAGTTTTTACACACAATAAAATAATCCTTAAAAGATGGCTGCATAAAATATAACAAATAATAAGCCTGGTTGATTTTAAACCTAACAAAGTTTGAAATTAACTCTGTGTTTCGGACTTCCATTTTCTATATTTTATTTATACACGACGTTTCGATCAGTACAATCTCTGATCGTCTTCAGGTGCAAACTACGTAGTTTGTACAAATAAAATATAGACAATGGAAGTCCGAAACACAGAGTTAATTTCAAACACATCATTGTGCGAGAGCAAACCGTGCACTTAGACCATGCAGGCTGGACCCGTTGCGCTCACGAATCCACTGATAGTGAAGGGGCATGTGTCCCGGTTGCGAAAGTTGTATTTTTTATGATTTTTGGTCGCCATCTTGAAAGATGAAGTCCTATCAACCCCTTCTACACGGATGCGAACAAAACACCCGGTAACACTTGATTGAATGACTAAAGAGCTGTCAATCCCACATAGTCACAAAACTCCTTCATTCAAAATCCCACGGGATAGAAATTATCGACATATGCCCATACACTATGAGTTTTACTAAGTCACACAAAGTGTGGTAAAGTCATTTAATTATATATAACACTTGCTGAAGACCCGGCAACTTCGCCGGTGGTTTTACCACTTTGTTTTTCGTTTTTCTTGCTTTAAATGATCGTAACTTTTGTTCCCGTGAACCGATTTTAATGAAATAAAGTCTACAAACACTCAAACATTCCAAAAATTGGAATTTTGGTGTCTATATGTCTATGGTTTGTTTAGAAGCCGAAAACCAAAATTTTTTAAAAATATTTAATGTACTATATTTATAGATTATCCTTGACCTAAATATCAGAATTAACTACCCAAATGAACATAGTTGCTGCTATACTGACGTATCCAAAATGCCCTTAGGCGTTGGATATGAAGCCTATTGTAACTCAAAAACAAAAAATAATACTCATGTATAGTCTCCGCTGGGCACTATGGCTTAAAATAACTTAGTCATGCGAAAGATGTATGATAGATCATAACTGGCGCAACAGATCAATAATAGTTAATTACATACCAAGGGAAGAAAATGCAGCATGTTCTCCCGCGGATGGTTTGATGCCCGACGCCTAGCGCAGTAATGGAAATTTTTTATCCGATTTTAATGTTTTATACTTTTTTGGAAAGCTTAAGCAACAGCCTTTACTGTATTTTATTGAAATATTTAATATTTTGGATTATAAGATAGCGAGTCCTTGTTAAATAATATATTACCGGCCAGAATTAATTGATATACAGATATATTTATAAAGCCCAGCTTTCATGCTTGTTGCTCTAATTTTACAAAATTTCACAATCAAATAATTACTGGAAGAATGCCTTGTTCTTTTTTGGTAAAAAAGTTATTAATCACGAAGATCGGTTTAGTAGTTTTTAAGATATACCGATTTTAATAAACAACGATTTTTTTAAATTTAGTAGTTTTTACACACAATAAAATAATCCTTAAAAGATGGCTGCATAAAATATAACAAATAATAAGCCTGGTTGATTTTAAACCTAACAAAGTTTGAAATTAACTCTATGTTTCGGACTTCCATTGTCTATATTTTATTTATACACGACGTTTCGATCAGTACAATCTCTGATCGTCTTCAGGTGCAAACTACGTAGTTTGTACAAATAAAATATAGACAATGGAAGTCCGAAACACAGAGTTAATTTCAAACACATCATTGTCTCAAACTTTCAAACTAACAAAGTTTGTTTTATAAAAAATGGTCCATCGGTTAAAAAGTTAGCAACGAGGATAAAGTTAAGATATAATTAAAATTTATCAATAGCGAGTTACGCCTGTTTTAGGATAACTCTTGAGTTAAACTTGTCTTAAGAAATTGTGTGATTGACTTTTTTTTATAAAAGTTTTGAGTATTCTTTATATACTGTAGAATTGGTTTTTAAATGATGTATTTATTTGTATTTTTGCTTCACCAAAGGTGCAGCGTTACGTAATTTTTGATGGGGATCTGAGGTTTCGTTACATACGTAGAGGGTAACCAACATCGAAAAGTTCTAAGAAAATCAATAAACACTTCATTTCTGAAAAAGTTGGTTACCCACATAACATTATACGGTACTCAGGGACAAAACCTAAAGGCGCATTTACACAGACAAACTTTCCTTTGAAATGCCGACAAACATTTACACGAGCCTCTTGAGCAAAATGCTCAAAGAAATGTTCGAGCAAAATCTCGTACAAAAAAACACACGTAAATTTTGGAGAGAATGTTAAGCAAAATTTGTTTGGAGAAATGTTGGTATAGAAATTTCTTACAAATTTAAATTTTATAGTTTTATGGGAATTCATTGAACTTAACTGAAAATAGAAAGACTAAGTTTTAAAACAAGGTATTTTTAATTAAGTGCTTTCCGACGGAAAAACAATTTGATGTAGAAATTCACATTTTACCTTATAAGCAACTTCGATTGACCTGATTTTTATAGAAGATATGCCAGTATACTTGTAACTTTTGTGGGGTTGTAGAAAAACGAGAATAAAAAAATAATAATTTATTATTTATTGCTGTTGCCTGTAAAATGTAATGATAAAAATTTACGTTTAAAAGAATATCTCTTTATTTTACTTCCTAGTTTAAAACACAATACAATAACAATTAAGTCAAATTAAAAAACCTATATACATTTTATTAAATCTCAAATATATGAACAAAAGCACGTTCGGTCTAAATAATACCCGTTTATTACCCACTTTTACAATCCTACCATCCCGACCATTGCCTAAAAAAATATAATTTAGCAGTAATAGACTGGACTTCTGAATCGGAATGTTGCTCCTTTGCATATTGTTTGTTCAGTGTCAGTAATCGACCTTGATTATTACATTAAATTGACAGTAAATATCTATCTTCAGCATTTTCATGAACCTTTTGCTTTTTAAAAGCAACCCTTGGGACCTTAAACTAACTAGGTAAATCTGGTGTGAGGAATTAAAAAACAACAATAAAAGCTAAAGGTAAAGTAAAGTTACAAAAATAGGAAAAAACCCTTGGAAATAAAAAAAAACTCGCAAGAAAATCCCAAAAAAAAAACCCGGGCAAAAAAATCCGGGAAAAACCCTAAGAAAAAAATATTATAAGTAAACCTAGTCCATGTGACAAAACTGATAGTAGAGCCAATAATAATGTTTCGCTTGCCGTCGGCTTTTTTTCACAAAAATTTTAAATAAAAGTTGGTGTTCCATTTTTTTAAAGAATTGAGATCACTGATCACTGATGTGAAATTTTATTTATTCTCATCTTTAAAAATATGTTTCCAAAATAGATAGCAATAATTTGCTCAAAAATTTAACCGAACAAAATGTTCAAAGAAAAGCTCACAAAAATGTTCACGCAAAATTTTTTAGATATTTTGCACGAGCTTTTATTTGAGCATGTTCGTCTGTGTAATTGCGCCTTAATATGTTTCTAAATTGCGTTACAAGATATAAGTGTCCCTAGTTTTATTGCTCTACTATATGTAATAAGAATACTACGTCGCATAATCTTCAAATCTATCCGTTGGTTGCAGCCTACAAAAAAGGGCTAAATATACATGTATGAAGTTTTATTTCGCGAGGCGGGGGGTGGGGGGGGGCAGGTCTTTACATTAGACATGATCGTTATGAACTAAGCAATATGTTAATACATGACTTTTTTTCGCTTCGAATACCCAACCTACCATATGCTTATTTGAAATAAAATTACTATTAAAAAGAATAAGGTTACTAAATTTATGCTATTTGTACGGACTGTGATACAAAAAATCGACTAAAATGCAAAGAAGCTTATTTAACAAGAATCAGTCTAGATATTGGGAGAAAAAAAATTAACACTGGTAATACTCACAAAAATATATATTTTTAAAATAAGTTTTTTTTTCGGTAAGACAATTGCAATTTCTACATAATCACGTTTGTTAGCCATTTTAACCATAAAAAAATAGGGTAGACTTTACTGAATACTATTCATTGGTTTTTGTTTTAAGATTACAATATTTTGTTTATTCCGACTCTACCAGACTCTGGGGGGAGGGTTTATCATTTAATAAAAAATAAAAAAAACCTACCTATGGTAAATTTTTTAAAATTAGGTAAGAGATGCCTATTGCTTCAGCTCATGAGCTGAAGGGAGTAGAGGGACGGGGTGATGAGTTAGTGTTAGTTAAAAGAAAGTCTCATCTGGTCTCATTTGCAGATTTTTTCAAAATCAACCCTTAAATTTTTGAAAAAATTACACTAAATTCTATTTTTACGCGTTCCAAAAAAATTGCTTAAAATTAATGAAAATTGTAACAATATTTAATATTGGTATAGTGTCGCAGTCGAAAATTTTAACAAAAAAAACAAAAAATTCTTAAAAAATTTTGATCTCTTGGGTTTTTTGTAAAATATTTTTAATAAAGTAGATTGGGTTAGATGCCAAGAAGGGGTGAGGTTCGGTGGTATATATATATATATATATATATATATATATATATATATATATATATATACATAGAATATATGGATTTCTTGCCAAATCGTAAATGCGCCGCAGATGAAAATTTAAAACAGAAATTTACTAAGAATGCGATTTATTACACGTTTTAAATGCTGGTGATAAAAATTTCTTAGAATTAAACCAAAATTGTAACAATTAATGCCCTCATAGCACCGCAGGTAAAATTTTGAAAATTTAAGACATCACACCGGAGTAAAGGGTCAAAAAAATGGTGGGCTATAGCATGATTAATTTATTGTAGATTAGGTTGTTGAACCTCCTGCGGGGGGGGGGTTAACTCCCAAAACCCCCCATGGCTACACTAATATTTGAATAGAAAAATGTGGGGCCAAAAATACTCTTGCAAGTGAAATTTTGCATTAGTAAGACAAAGAAAGCTAAAAACAAAGGATCAAAAGTTCTTGGGTGGAAATAACGAAAATTCAAACCTGGAACGCCCAAGGAATACACAAAGAACCAAAGCGAAAAGAGAAGTTATTAAACGATGTTTCGCTCTGGGTAAACAGCGTGAGCTCGTCAGTGTTTCCACTGGTCACCCTCCCCATACATCATTAAACAGCATCATACACTCTGATTTCCAACTTTGAATCACTCACAAATAGGCATCGTTCTGCATTGGCACTTATTCAAGTTACCTGATACGGATTCGTCCTGGCGCGATAATATTTCCAATATGATTATGCTCCTAAGGCAATTAAAAATCAAAAAAGAAGTTAAAAAAACCTCCAAATCAGTTACATCAACCGAAAAGAATCTAAAAACAAAAGATCAAAAGATCTTGGGTGAAAATAACGAAAATTCAAACCTGGATGAGCATCCCACAAAGAAAGCTGTCAGCGAAGACTATACTAAGGGCTTTGAAAATAGAATAATTTTTCTTTCGTTTATAAAATGGTGTTTGCTGTTTAAAGCTAAAACAAGTAACTATATGTTGCCATCACCAATTTGGTCCAAAACGGAAAAAGCAATGGATAAAAAATTTCTGGGTTAGATCTTACTATAAGTATTAGCCAATAGCTAAAAAATAATAACGACAGTCAACCACGATGACCTCAGTAAAACCATGGTGGAATAGTGGTTGTTATACAATAATCCTTTGGAATAAATAAAATAAAACACGCAAGAAGAACTTTAAGTATTTTAAGCATGCGCATTATAAAAAATTACTGGCGCGTATAAAATCCGTTTTTAAAACGAGACAAAGCAAAGTAAAGTTAATCTAAGAGTCATCAGCGTAAAATCATAGAGTGGATTTTTATTTACTGTCTCAATTTTCTAAATTGTATCTCTTTATCCCCACCATATTATGGTTTTAAAAGTATAATTTTTTCTAGATGTTTGTCAATTTTTGTCCCCCTGTCTCTGTAAACATTGTCTATATCTTTAAAAGTTTTCAACCTGACGATGAGTTTAAACAATAAGTAAATGTAGCTAGTCAGCAGCTTTTAAGAAGATTATGGTCAAGAAAATGATGGGGTGTTTTTATTCTTAGACTTTTTAAATGCCAAATAATAAAAGGTCATTTGATATAAGTAGGTACCTAACCAAACATCACTCTGTTGGCTTAGGTTTAGGCGGTGAAGAGGTTGAGGATGCAGGTAATAACCTATTTTTTTAAAGTATTGCTCCTATATTAAATAAGTTATTTTGCGAGTAGAGAGTTCAAAAATATTTTATGGACTTTAGGGATTAAAAGTGCATTTTTAATCCCTCATTTTGGGGATAAAAGGGGCACTTTTAACCCCTCAGGGATTAAAAATAGTTTTTTTAATAATTAATAATAATTTTTAATCCCTGGGGGATTTAAAGTAAATTTTTCCAAATTAAACAATAATTTTATTGAAATTTTATTTATAATAATAAGCATATGCATTACTTAAATCTAGTTCGGTCTCATCGGCTCTTTAGAAATGCCGTGAGTTTACTATATTTGCTGATGTCGACGTTTGCTTCAGATATTATCGTGGCTTTGATCATGGAATATTGACTCCATACAGAAGATGCCTTGAGATTCTTAGACATCTGTAGGAAGCATGCCAGGGGCACCTTTTCATCCGTAAAATTCTCTGCATGCTGTTCAGTGCACCATTTTCAGTAATCACGAAATTGTTTCCTGTATACCTCGCGAGATTTTTGTGGAAGAAGGCTAACGATGGCCTCTTCCGCGGCCTCTTCAATGTTCATTTTCAAAAAAAATGCTGTACGATTTTTCTGGACTCACCGTTTGGTGACGCCGTTTGATAACAAAAACTGACTGACATTTGTTTTGTGCCACACTTCCATGGCACAATAAATTTTGAGTGAATCCACCATGTCAACAACAATCAATGGCAACTATCAGTAATACGAGCTGTCAATCTTGAAACTAGAGTACCCTTAAGGGGTCTATTGTTAGTTTTGTGATTTTTTGTTTTTAGTTTCTCGCATTCTAAAGTGCATAAAATAGTATATAAACCTCGTGACTAAAGTAAATTTTAATCCCTAGGATTATAATGAACTATTATTTCGGAGAGGAGCGGATAAAAATGTTGTGGCGTTTTTGTAGAGGGTAATTTTTTGTAACCGCAGAGAGAAAAATGTAGTGAGATATTTTTGTCTTTATTTGTTTTTAGGTCGCCCTATATAAAAACAGTGATTATTAGGTCAGATTTTTTGAATGACGAAATTACCTTTTTAAAAATACCTAATGGTATTTCTTATAGTTTATTAGATATCAACTTAAAAGAAATTGAGTAAGGTTTGGAAAAATAAATAATTATATTCTTGTTTAAGTGTCTCTAAATTTTTCAGTGCTAATATAAAATTTTATAAGAAAAATATCTGCTTTGAGGTTCGTACCTGCACTGAGAAAAGTCAAGAGAATTTGTTATTCCACGCAAAATTCGGAGAAAGTCAGAAACGATATGGACAAAAAAGTAACAGAGTAAATAAAAGCACAGTTTAGTTGCAAGCGTATAAAAAACTAGAACACAAAAACTTGGTGCTTTCTTTTATCTGATCGAAGCGCACGGTGTGCTCCAAAATGGCAAATTCCCGTTCTTTTATTCAAAATCGAGCAAACCGTGCGCAGTTTTTCGCGTTCGTTTTTAGACTGAACAAGCGAAAAGAGCTCATGATTAGCTCGATGCTTTTTGAGCGAGTATATTGAGGTCTGTCAAACTGCGGAAATTCTAACCTAGAAATTTTGTTACCGAGTAGTGCCGAGTTTAGTTTTTTTTTTAACGTTTGATTAGTTTCTACAATGCCGTTCGTTCAAATTTTCGACAAAGAAAATGTTTTATACAACATAAGCGTAAGCGCCGAACAATATTACAAGATTATTGTGCAACAAGTTAAGTAAAATTATTTTTTGTTCATTGATGGACAACTTTAGCGTCTGCGAGCGAAAAATGAAAACGCAAACGTTGCAACAACAAATTTGAAGGTTAGGTTAAATAAAAAAACTCTGTGCGGGAAAAAGGCGTTCGTTTTTTGTTTCTCGCACCGTGAGCTCGATCAAGATATACGCTCTTTATGCTCCGCTCTCTGAGCAGATAAACGAGCGCACCAACTGTTTTCAAATTGAAAACCAGATTATCCTTACTGTTGGCCATTTCATTTTTTTGGCATTTTTGTCCAAAACAAAATTGCATGTAACCAAAAAAGCCATGGTTTTGTTATTTCCTTAACATTCTGGTTGCGAATAAACTAATTTAGATTTTTCAAAATGTTTAAAATTGGATGAGTGTCCCACAAGGAACACACAAAAGACCAAAGCGAAAGGAGAAACAATTAAACGATGTTTCGCCCGGGGTGACCAGCGTGAGCTCGTGAGTGGATTCACTGGTCACCCTCAATCCAGACATCATTTAACACCATCGCACACTCTGACTTCCAACTCTGAATCACTCACAAATAGGCATCGTTCCGCATGGTACTTATTATAAGTCACCTGATACGGGTTCGTCCTGGCGTGTTAATCTTTCCAATAGGAATATGCTCCTAAGAAAATTAAAACAAGAAGTTAAACTTCCAAATCAGTTACATCAACCGAAAAGAATCTAAAAAAGGGAAGATCAAAAGATCTTGGGAGGAACGAACGAAAATTCAAAATTGGATGAGTGTCCCACAAAGAACGCACAAAAGATCAAAGCGAAAGGAGAAACAATTAAACGATGTTTCGCCCGGGGTGACCAGCGTGAGCTCGTGAGTGGATTCACTGGTCACCCTCAATCCAGACATCATTTAACACTATCGCACACTCTGACTTCCAACTCTGAATCACTCACAAATAGGCATCGTTCCGCATGGTACTTATTATAAGTCACCTGATACGGGTTCGTCCTGGCGTGTTAATCTTTCCAATAGGAATATGCTCCTAAGACAATTAAAACAAGAAGTTAAACTTCCAAATCAGTTACATCAACCGAAAAGAATCTAAAAAAGGGAAGATCAAAAGATCTTGGGAGGAACGAACGAAAATTCAAAATTGGATGAATGTCCCACAAGGAACGCACAAAAGACCAAAGCGAAAGGAGAAACAATTAAACGATGTTTCGCCCGGGGTTTAACAAAATCAGTAAAAAAATTTCGAATACCATTAATTTCCACCTTTTTTTATTTCCTTCAGACTATTAGCGCAATCGTTTATTGCTCTAAAATCACTCCCGCATACTCCAAGATCGATTCGAAAAGAATTTAGATGTTCGATTATATATGTGTACTCCTGCTTCGAGTAGCGTGTTCGGTTTTTCGAATCTGTTATTCCGGATTTAAAACACATCGATCTTTCTGCTCCCGCAAAAACACGAGAGTAGATGATTTACAGCAAAACAATGGCATAACCTTACTTTTTTACAATTTTTGAAATTGATGAATTGTTCCTCAATTTTTCTACTTCATCCGAGGAGGAAGAAATGTTTGTCCAACTTGTACTCGATAGGGGTAGTCTTCAAAAGCGGTCTAAAATACACAATTATGTGTCTGGGGTGGTTCTCTATTATAATGAGGAGCATACTAAATCTGTATGTCTGTGTTTTGATTTTGATAAGGGAGAAGAAAGACAGACATAGAGAATTAGAACTAAATTTATACTTAAGAATGATTATGAGTTGGATAGACCTGTCTTAAGCAAAATAAAAATAATTTTGAAAGTTAGGGGGTCCTATAAAATAAACAAAAGTAAAATGCAGGAATCGTTATTTATAGAAACAAACTTTGGCAAAATCGTATTTTGTAGAAATCGAACAATATAATTGATTTATAAGCCATTGACCAGTGAGGAGCGGTTTTGACCACGGTTATTTTTGTGGTCATTGATTTTGAGGTTAGGCTATGGCGTAGTTCACAATAACCGTAACCCAACGGACCGTTCGCTTGGATGGAACGGTTAATCTGACTGGTTGAAAAATTTTACTAAGGTGATCCGTGCTAATAGCGCCAAAGGCAATAATTTTTGGCTTAGGACCCACCCAACCTCTTAAGTTAACGGTAACACAGTGTAGTCTTTAATGCACACGGCACCACTTCCCCTTACTTCTTCCACTTGTTCAAGTGCCGCTTGAACTGAGGGTGACCCTTGAGATTTACTTGGTTTGCAAAAGTTCCGAATATGTTTCACTTGGAAAAAGTAAGGAAATTATTGGCAACGTGGCAGTTATCTGCATTTTTTTGTGTGGTGATCATGATTATTACCTGTCAGCTGTCAAAAAACCAGGTAAAATTTGAGGTTTAAAAAAACAAATTTTATTGATGATTTATGATTATATGGAGGAAAAGGCAAATAAAACTACTATAATTGATTACTCAATACGTATTGAAAAAGATTGTCTTCTTTTTCTTTTATAGAGCATGTTCTTTGTTCCGACAAAGATCGTGATATATGAAGAACAAGATGCTTAATTTTCGGTACGTATTGAATACGATGTGAAAACATAGTAATTATTACACCACTAGACCAACCCAACACTTTTTTCAGTTTTTTGCAACGAATTTGCGAAAAAAAAGGGGAATTATTTGCTTAGCGAAAAAAATATGATTTTTTTTTGGACCCTTTGTAAAAGGTATCATCTCATTCTTTGCAAAATCTAATTCTTCGTCTTCTTCGTCATCCCAAAGAAGTTCCATTTTAAGCACAGACCACTATTATAATCACAGAGAGATTTTAAGGCAACGGAACAGTTTTATAATCTGATTAAATTAATGGCTTTTGTTTAAAAACATGATCAAAAAATACCTCACATAACCTCAAAATGCGCTTAAGCCGAAGTAATTGTACGGCTTATCTTAACTGCAGCTTAAGTACCACTTACATGATATTCCACACCAGTGCACACCAAAACTAAAGTTCAAGTTCGGTTTACATGTCAAGCCGAACCCGTGCACACGGGCATAAATGGGGTGCAGCCCTATAATTCCGGAGTTGTTCGCTCCAAATATTTTTCCTCACAAAACCTTGAATCACTTTTAAATCTGATATCCAAAGAGATAACTCACCTTCAGATCAAGATTCTCATCGACGTTCGCGTGCATGGGGCAAAGCACTAAAATAAATTTAAAAATCGCTATTTGAAAATATCTCTTCTTCTCTCGAGCAGGGTCATCTTTGGTCAAGGCCAAAAATAAAACAGCTGATTAAAGACGTCACAATTTCCCCAATTTGGTTAAAACCGGTGTCGCTTAGATGCATTGGTCTTGACCAAATATGACCGTTCCTTATTGGTCAATGGCTTGTAAATCACTATACAGCAAAGAAATCGTAAAACAGAGAAACCGTAGAACGTAGAAATTGGTAACGTGAAAAATCTGTTCTCTGCCTGACAGGTGTTTGCATGCGAGCTTAGAATAAGAAAGGGCATAGAAAAGACATGTTTTATTTTGTATTTTTTATGCTAAATTTAAAGGAGTTTTTTAAGTGTTTTCGATTGATCTGGTTTGGTTTGGATAATTTAAGTTTAGTAAAAAAATTATAAAATAATGTAATCTACACCCTTTCGTATGCATTCTTAAAGAAACGTTCTGCAAATTCTCTTTTTTTCTCTAAAGACTTCAGTGTTACCACCGGCATCTTTGTTGTCTACTTTTTTCTGAAACAAAGGGAGGGGGGCGATCGCCCCCCCCCCCTGGGACCGCCACTGGTTCACGAAACAATAAATAAACAATCGCGTTTCTGAGTGGATAATCTCTGCGGCCGGCTCTGGGTCTAAAATAATATGGGAAAGGCAGCAAGTGCTTTTGTATAGAAAGGGGCCGGCAGCTGTGCTCAGTTGGTGTTTGTATTAAGAATGAATTTCGCTATTTCTGTAGGCGCTTTACAACGGTTGCCCATAAGACACATCGTTAAATTTAAAAATACATCGAATATGTCCCTAACTCAAAAACAATCTTAAAAATGTGTGACCAAAACGCTGTCAATTTACAGGAAGGCCGGGAGACGGACTACAAAAGTTGTTTTGCGCGCTCAGTGGCGGTCAGTTCGCAGTACGATAACACAAAAACCGTCGATAGGGATGAAGTGAATTACGAACAGTGCCGGGAAGATGTTGGGACGTTTTCCAGATACCGGCCGGAGTACACCACTCTATTGAGGATTAAAAAGGTTAGTTTTGAGGCGGGGGTTAAGCGTTTAGTTTTGTAGATGGGTGCAAACGTTTATAGTTTATATATTTCACTAGATTGAAACAATACATGACCAAAATTTTTGACAGAGGTACTAAAATAATGGGAAATATCAGGAAAAGACTTAACTATCCAAGCTGGGTTTATACAGGAAAATAAAAATAACAAATCAAAATTAAATTTAAAATAAGAAATAGTTCTGCTTTATACAGCCAAATAAAAATAAGAATAAAAATATAACTTTGAGCCGATCAGTACACAGCTTCTGCACATGTATCTGCCAAAAAAACTAAAAATCACCCATTTAAATGACAACAACAAATGAAAGTGAGGTTATGTGCGTCAAAGAGGTATGCGCAAATCCGTTTACAGATAAAAATAAAAGTTAAAAGTTGCCAATCTTTTTGTTTTAATTTTAATTTCTTATTTTTATTTCTGCTGTATAAACGCCTACACTATTCCCCATTTGCCTGTATAAACCCAGCATTAGTTTTATTAAAACTAAGTTTTTTTTATATTTGAACGATCGTCAAGAATTTATTTTATAAAGGTTAACTTTGTTCTATATTTTATAACCTACTTATAGATAATGTTTTATCATATAAAATTTGTTTGCACTATATTTTTACATACATTATAGTTAAAAGAATTTATTATTAGCCGCTGTTTGGGATGTTTTTTATTTAAATTTTTTCGGAACTTATAGTACAGTTTTAAGAGACAAAGAAAAGTTTTTTTTCGAAAAAACTCTGGGTAGGGTTGTACAAAATTTTGTATTTTTTTGAACTTGAAAGCTCAAATATCAAAATAATCCAAAATTTGGAAAACTTTAAGATTGTTCTTTATTGCACAAATTTTATATAACTGAATGAACCAGTTTTGTGACTATGTGGGATTGATAGCTCTTTAGTCACAAAATCAAGTGTTACCGGGTGTTTTGTTCGCATTCGTGTAGAAGGGGTTGATATGACGACATTTTTTAAGATGGCGGTCAAAAATCCTAAAAAATACAACTTTCGCAAACGGGGCATGATTATACCCGATTTCATATAATTCGAGGACCAGGATTCAAAAAAAAATTTACTTTTAAGGCCATCCGACTTTAAATAACCTTGAAAATCGCAAAAATAAGATTTTTGCCATTTTCGCTTAAAAATATCTTCAGACCAACTTCAAATGTACTTCAAACTATTAGGCGTGTATGCCAAATTGGATCCTTAGAGTTTGATGCAGTTTGAAGCTTCATGACCTTGACAAATACATATATAAATAGAAAATAGCAAAAAACAAGATTTTTGCTATTTTCTCTTCAAAAAATTTTAATAATTCGTCGTTTTGTCAGACCAACTTCAAATGTTCCCCAAACTATTAAATATAGTAATTCGATCCTTAGAATTTGATGCAGTAAAATTAACGAATTGCAAAAATAGCATACTAAAGGGCGCTATTCATCAACTATTAAAGCGAAGACAACCAAATTTGGTAACAAAGATAAGAAGGTCAAGTCCAACAACAATTTAGTTACTATATTTAATAGTTTGGAGAACATTTGAAGTTGGTCTGACAAAACGACGATTTATTAAAATTTTTTAAAGAGAAAAAAGCAAAAATCTTGTTTTTTGCGATTTTCAAGGTAGTTTATGATCGTATGACCTTGAAAAGGAATTTTTTGGAATCCTCGCCCTCACATTATATGGAATCGAGTATAATCGTGACCCGGTTGCGTTGTTATGATTTTTGGTCGCCATCTTGAAAGATGACGTCATATTAACCTTTTTTAGACGGATGCGAACAAAATACCCAGTGACCCGTAAATGTTTGACTAAATAGCTGTTAAATCCATATCTTTGAATTTTATTATAAATGCTAATAAACATATACTACTACTACTATAAAAAGCTGCTTTTTCAAATTTACATTGTATTTTCAAGGTCAATCAAGGTCATGCATCAACTAAACTTTTTTTTCATAGTAAGCGGAGATAAGTCAACAAGAATTGATGGCCACCTTGTCATTTTTACTTTTTTACGACATTGGACAAAATAAAATGTGGTTATAGGTCACCGTTTTAATATATCAGCCGCCATATTGAAACGCGTCATAGCTAAACAAATTTTAAAAAAAAAATTGTTGGACTTGACCTTTTTATCTTTGTTTTTAAATTTGGTTCTCTTAGCTTTAATAATTGATGAATAGCGCCCCTTAGTATGTTATTTTTGCAATTTGTTAATTTTGCTGGGGTATTTTTCAAGGTCATAAAGCTTCAAACTGCATCAAACTTTAAGGATCCAATTTGGCATACATGCCTAATAGTTTCTGGTACGTATGAATTTGGTCTGACAAAACGCCGAATTATTAAGATTTTTTGAAGAGAAAATGGCAAAAATCTTGTTTTTTTGCAATTTTCAAGGTCATTTAAGGCTGGATGACCTTGAAAGTGAATTTTTTTGGAATTATATGGAATCGAGTATAACCATGCCCCGGTTGCGAAAGTTGTATTTTTTATGATTTTTGGTCGCCATCTGGAAAGATGTCGTCATATCAACCCCTTCTACACGAGTGTAAACAAAACACCCGGTAACACTTGATTGTGTGACTAAAGAGCTATCGATCCCACATAGTCACAAAATTCCTTAATAAAAAAACCCACGGGATAAAAATTATCGACATATGCCCCTACACTAAAAATACAGCCTCTAAAACTGTACAGTTGCTTTTGTATTGCATTGGGTCAATGTTGTGCAATTTGCTGCTTTGCTGAAAACTAAAAAAAGTTTACAAATTCCAGATAGTTCCGGAGCTAGTCAAAAAAAGCGAGTTTAATTTTCAGCTTTTATATTTTGGTACCTTTATTCTTAAAGCTGTCAATAAACGCTTAAAACTTTATACAGGCACTTTTTTAAGATCCATTGACAGGACCGTTTTTGAGATTTGACATTTTCGTGTGACACGATAGCACTGTCAAGTTCATTTTTTCTTATAGACAGGTGCTTTTTTATGTTGCCGTTTAGTTCATGAAGGCTGGCACATAATATTTTGCAACGTTATTTTGGGAAGCTGTCAAAAAATATTTTTGAAAACTAACTTTAAGTGTCTAATCTGTTTTCTAACTATAATCAGCGTTACCCTTATCCTTAGCTGTGCGATTTGGCATGCTGTTAAGGAGCATTTGCCGGCCTCCGTAGCGCAGTGGGTGGCGTAGCTGTCTGCCTCGCGGAACGTCCCGGGTTCGAATCACGCGTAGGTGCACTTTTTATAGGCACTTTTTTAAGGTATACCCAATAAAGTAAGAAAAATGTTATTTTATTAAACCTAACCCACTTAACAAAAAAAATTAAGATAGCCGGCTAGCCGGGTTGGCAAGAATTTTAGTAAAATAACCGTTTCAATGGAATAAAAGTGAGAAAAGTGTTATTGTATTTAACTCTAACCTACCTCGCCAGGAAAATTGAGCGAACCCAGTCGGGTTAGCAAAAATACAAAAATATTATTTTGCTAAACCTTCGATTAAAACGAAACTACTTCACAAAAATAAATTGAGCGAACCGTTGCTAACCCGTGTCTCTCAAACTAATTACCGTTCGAATCAATGTATTTTGAATTAATTATCGTTGAGGCTAATTACTGTCCGAAGCAATATTTTTTCGAAACAATGTTTTTGCAACCAATGTTTTCTGGATCAATTTTTACGAACAAAATTCCGCCCCTCCAAAAAACTTCAGAATTAAACTCTCGCAGTCGAACAGCCCCCACATAGGAAGAATATTGGTTTATTGCGTTAATATTCTTATATTTAGAATGGATGTAATCTTGACGTTACTTTTTTGCACATGTAGACGCTATATGGGTACAGTGCACAATGGGAAACTCCGTTGTTATTGACGATAGAGACTTGCGGTTTTGGAGTTAGTGTTTTACTTTTTTGAGCTTTAAGAAATGGTATTAACAGATTTGTTCTGTATTGATAAAACAAATAAGTCTCCTGAATAAAAACATTCGCTTTTCAGCCATATTTAAATCCAAGATGGCGCATAAAATCAAATGCGCACCTTTTGTCAAACTTGTTTTTTTATTTATGTATAAATGTTACTTTTCGACATACAAAACGAAGTATTTAGAAAAAAAATGGCAACATATAACAAAAAGGAGTTTATAAAAGGTAGGCATTTGATTTGATCCACCATCTTGGATTTAAATATGGCGGCAAAGAGAATCTTCGTTTTCAAAAGGCATATTTGTCTTATGATTACAGTTTTTTTATTGAAATTAGTAAAGTTATAGCAAAAAAAAAAAATTGCCGTTTCAATGGAATAAAAGTGAGAAAAGTGTTATTGTATTTAACTCTAACCTACCTCGCCAGGAAAACTGAGCGAACCCAGTCGGGTTAGCAAAAACACAAAAATATTATTTTGCTAAACCTTCGATTAAAACGAAACTACTTTACAAAAATAAATTGAGCGAACCGTTGCTAACCCGTCTCTCAAACTAATTACCGTTCGAACCAATGTATTTTGAATTAATTATCGTTGAGGCTAATTACTGTCCGAAGCAATGTTTTTTCGAAACAATGTTTTTCCAACCAATGTTTTCTGGACCAATTTTTTCGAACAAAATTCCGCCCCTCCAAACAACTTCAGAATTAAACTCTCGCAGTCGAACAGTCCCCACATAGGAAGAATATTGGTTTATTGCGTTAATATTCTTATATTTAGAATGGATGTAATCTTGACGTTACTTTTTTGCACATGTAGACGCTATATGGGTACAGTGCACAGGGTGTCCCATTTTCCATGAGATTCAATGGGAAACTCCGTTGTTATTGACGATAGAGACTTGCGGTTTTGGAGTTAGTGTTTTACTTTTTTGAGCTTTAAGAAATGGTATTAACAGATTTGTTCTGTATTGATAAAACAAATAAGTCTCCTGAATAAAAACATTCGCTTTTCAGCCATATTTAAATCCAAGATGGCGCATAAAATCAAATGCGCACCTTTTGTCAAACTTGTTTTTTTATTTATGTATAAATGTTACTTTTCGACATACAAAACGAAGTATTTAGAAAAAAAATGGCAACATATAACAAAAAGGAGTTTATAAAAGGTAGGCATTTGATTTGATCCGCCATCTTGGATTTAAATATGGCGGCAAAGAGAATATTCGTTTTCAAAAGGCATATTTGTCTTATGATTACAGTTTTTTTATTGAAATTAGTAAAGTTATAGCAAAAAAAAAAATTGCCGTTTCAATGGAATAAAAGTGAGAAAAGTGTTATTGTATTTAACTCTAACCTACCTCGCCAGGAAAACTGAGCGAACCCAGTCGGGTTAGCAAAAACACAAAAATATTATTTTGCTAAACCTTCGATTAAAACGAAACTACTTTACAAAAATAAATTGAGCGAACCGTTGCTAACCCGTCTCTCAAACTAATTACCGTTCGAACCAATGTATTTTGAATTAATTATCGTTGAGGCTAATTACTGTCCGAAGCAATGTTTTTTCGAAACAATGTTTTTCCAACCAATGTTTTCTGGACCAATTTTTTCGAACAAAATTCCGCCCCTCCAAACAACTTCAGAATTAAACTCTCGCAGTCGAACAGTCCCCACATAGGAAGAATATTGGTTTATTGCGTTAATATTCTTATATTTAGAATGGATGTAATCTTGACGTTACTTTTTTGCACATGTAGACGCTATATGGGTACAGTGCACAATGGGAAACTCCGTTGTTATTGACGATAGAGACTTGCGGTTTTGGAGTTAGTGTTTTACTTTTTTGAGCTTTAAGAAATGGTATTAACAGATTTGTTCTGTATTGATAAAACAAATAAGTCTCCTGAATAAAAACATTCGCTTTTCAGCCATATTTAAATCCAAGATGGCGCGTAAAATCAAATGCGCACCTTTTGTCAAACTTGTTTTTTTATTTATGTATAAATGTTACTTTTCGACATACAAAACGAAGTATTTAGAAAAAAAATGGCAACATATAACAAAAGGTAGGCATTTGATTTGATCCACCATCTTGGATTTAAATATGGCGGCAAAGAGAATATTCGTTTTCAAAAGGCATATTTGTCTTATGATTACAGTTTTTTTATTGAAATTAGTAAAGTTATAGCAAAAAAAAAATTGCCGTTTCAATGGAATAAAAGTGAGAAAAGTGTTATTGTATTTAACTCTAACCTACCTCGCCAGGAAAACTGAGCGAACCCAGTCGGGTTAGCAAAAACACATAAATATTATTTTGCTAAACCTTCGATTAAAACGAAACTACTTTACAAAAATAAATTGAGCGAACCGTTGCTAACCCGTCTCTCAAACTAATTACCGTTCGAACCAATGTATTTTGAATTAATTATCGTTGAGGCTAATTACTGTCCGAAGCAATGTTTTTCCAACGAATGTTTTCTGGACCAATTTTTTCGAACAAAATTCCGCCCCTCCAAAAAACTTCAGAATTAAACTCTCGCAGTCGAACAGTCCCCACATAGGAAGAATATTGGTTTATTGCGTTAATATTCTTATATTTAGAATGGATGTAATCTTGACGTTACTTTTTTGCACATGTAGACGCTATATGGGTACAGTGCACAGGGTGTCCCATTTTCCATGAGATTCAATGGGAAACTCCGTTGTTATTGACGATAGAGACTTGCGGTTTTGGAGTTAGTGTTTTACTTTTTTGAGCTTTAAGAAATGGTATTAACAGATTTGTTCTGTATTGATAAAACAAATAAGTCTCCTGAATAAAAACATTCGCTTTTCAGCCATATTTAAATCCAAGATGGCGCGTAAAATCAAATGCGCACCTTTTGTCAAACTTGTTTTTTTATTTATGTATAAATGTTACTTTTCGACATACAAAACGAAGTATTTAGAAAAAAAATGGCAACATATAACAAAAGGTAGGCATTTGATTTGATCCACCACCTTGGATTTAAATATGGCGGCAAAGAGAATATTCGTTTTCAAAAGGCATATTTGTCTTATGATTACAGTTTTTTTATTGAAATTAGTAAAGTTATAGCAAAAAAAAAAATTGCCGTTTCAATGGAATAAAAGTGAGAAAAGTGTTATTGTATTTAACTCTAACCTACCTCGCCAGGAAAATTGAGCGAACTCAGTCGGGTTAGCAAAAACACAAAAATATTATTTTGCTAAACCTTCGATTAAAACGAAACTACTTTACAAAAATAAATTGAGCGAACCGTTGCTAACCCGTCTCTCAAACTAATTACCGTTCGAACCAATGTATTTTGAATTAATTATCGTTGAGGCTAATTACTGTCCGAAGCAATGTTTTTCCAACGAATGTTTTCTGGACCAATTTTTTCGAACAAAATTCCGCCCCTCCAAAAAACTTCAGAATTAAACTCTCGCAGTCGAACAGCCCCCACATAGGAAGAATATTGGTTTATTGCGTTAATATTCTTATATTTAGAATGGATGTAATCTTGACGTTACTTTTTTGCACATGTAGACGCTATATGGGTACAGTGCACAATGGGAAACTCCGTTGTTATTGACAATAGAGACTTGCGGTTTTGGAGTTAGTGTTTTACTTTTTTGAGCTTTAAGAAATGGTATTAACAGATTTGTTCTGTATTGATAAAACAAATAAGTCTCCTGAATAAAAACATTCGCTTTTCAGCCATATTTAAATCCAAGATGGCGCATAAAATCAAATGCGCACCTTTTGTCAAACTTGTTTTTTTATTTATGTATAAATGTTACTTTTCGACATACAAAACGAAGTATTTAGAAAAAAAATGGCCACATATAACAAAAAGGAGTTTATAAAAGGTAGGCATTTGATTTGATCCACCATCTTGGATTTAAATATGGCGGCAAAGAGAATATTCGTTTTCAAAAGGCATATTTGTCTTATGATTACAGTTTTTTTATTGAAATTAGTAAAGTTATAGCAAAAAAAAAAATTGCCCGGTTTTTTTAGGTTCACCCAGTATGTTCATATAATATATCTTGGTTGTCCAGGTCTAATATATAGTGGTTAAATATAAATGAAAATAAAAAAATATATATTTTATTATCAAACAAACTTAAAAAGAAACTAAAATATGAAGTAAAACATTTTGGTCCGTATTTAACTTTTTGATCCTGATGATGGTATCTACGAAACAAAACGTCGGATTAAAATTTCGAAAACATCATTGTGTTTTTTTTCTAAAAGGGTTGTCACAGACATGTTTTTACAGAACTCAATTATCTCCTAAATTAAGGTAGATATCATCAATTCGTCACATCAGAATTACAAGGTTCTATCTACAATATTTTGACATTTTAACTTTTTGGCAAAAATGTATGTATAATTATGAGCTTTATCAAACAAAAAATAAATAGAAAAAAAACTGGGGTAGTTTCAGATTTATTCAGAAAATTACAAAGTTCCAAGTGGATGATTTTAAATTATTTTAGAATTACAAAGTTCTATGGACCAAAATATTTTTAGTCGCGATTTTGATTATACTTTTTTCCTCTGACTTTTAAATTATCTTTTTGCCATTTTTGAATAAAAATGTCCCCCCCCCCTTTAAGGTACGTTTTCTATGATGCGGCGTCGTTTCCTTTGGCCTGTCTGCGTTTCGTGCCTATATTCAACCGTATGAGTTAGACGCAGTCCGTCAGCCGCATGCGTCCGCCGAATCATACGAACCGTAACTTTAAATAAGTATTCTTTTTTGCAAACTAGTGCATTTAAAAGCCCTAAGAATTTATTTTTTTTTATTAAACTTTTATTCATTAATTTAATTTTCTTAAATTAATGACAATAAAATTATTTTGTTTGAAAACCAATTTTATACAAAAAAAGTTAAATTAAATTATGTTCTTACGTTTATTTATTGCATGCGACTCAAGTTTTTTTTATCGTTAATCTTCACGAACACAAATTATTTTATACTTTTTAGTCCGTTTTAAAAACGGAGAGCTTTATTAAAACTTATTTTTTATTTAATTAATTACTTTCTGCTTCTTAGTGTATTTTTTTTTTGTTTGGGAAATACTGAGTAAATTTAAATCTAAAAACTGCAGCTTTGGTGCAAAAGTTACGAATTTTTAAATATATCAACCCCTCTCACCCCTTCAATCACCCCACACCCATCATCATAGCTTTTTTATCCATTATAAGGACATATTTAGTAAAACTCAAATCTGAAAACTTCATATTCATAGCATTATTGGTTCAAAATCTATGGATTTTTAAATATATCAACCCCCTATTACTCCCTAGAGCACACAACAATATCGTTTTTTTGTTATAAAATTAGAAAAAAACTTACGGAAACTTATATCTAAAGACTGCATATCCGTAGCAGCTATTATTTAAGAGTTATGATTTTGTTAACTTTTAAATAAATTAACCCCCACTCACCTTCTTAACTACCCCCCAACCATAACTTTACCAAATTTTATTAAACTCGGTTAACGAGAAGTTAAAACTTTTAAATGTACCAAAGTTCGATCTACGAGTTTCTTAATATAAAAATTATTTTGAGAATTACAAAGTTCTATCCCAATTTTCCGTGTCAAACATTCACAGTTTCCTGTGGAAAAAAATAGATCAGACCAACTTTTTTAAAATCCTCGAAATTAAGTCAGATTAAATTATTAGTTTAAAATTTTTAAACAAAACAGATGGCATAGGTCTAGAGCACGATTTTTTAAAAATGCAAATACCGTCAACTTCAGCTGACAGGAATATTGCTAAAAATGTTGGACAGTTAAGTAAGCAGATTGTGTGTGAATGTGTGGTGTGTGTCTTAATAATAATGGGAGAATCATAAAAAAGTGGATCGGTGGACATTCACGGGATGTGTTTTGAGTTTTTGACATTCCGGATAGTGGATCGGTGGACATTCACAGGATGGGTTTTGGACATTCCGGATGTTGCAGAAATATTCTTGCTATGTGGTGGGTCATTTTAGGAAACAAAACAAAATCGTATTTATAAATAACAAAAGGGATATTTAAAAAATTGACTATTTAATCTGTTTGGTGGATATTTAGTGCTTTTCATGCTAATTTGATTGTGCTATTTCTAATATATTTTATTTAATTGCATTTAACCTACCGGGAACGCTGAAACGGTTGCCGACAATAAGAATTCTTTAATTGCGTAAATTCCAATCTTATTTCCAAGTTGTTAACCTGTAGGTAAAAGATAATGCTAACTGGTATGATACCGATGAGTTATTAAATCGGAAAAAAATGTGTTCTCACAATTTATTATAAATTCTAATGTAAATTAGTAAATGAATTATTAATTAATACCAATTAACATTGGTTCATGCTCCTATTACAACACATAATAATAAACAAAACTAATCATAATGTTAAACAACATTTAAAATAGCACCGATGTCTCTATTTTGTTTCACACAAATTAAGAAAAAATATGTTGCTAAAAATTTGCTTTCACTTCCCATGCAGGCTTTGAGAAAAATTTGCGAAAGTTCCACGTATTGTCTCGATTTTGTCAAGAAAATTTGGTAACATTAAGTAATGCTGATTATCGATAAAATGCGTGGGTACATTTTATTTACATTAACATGGCAATAGTTTAGTAGCAAGCAATCGCATTTTCATCTTTTGAAAAATTTGTGCATTTTATTCAATTTGAAAAAATTGCAAATCGGTGATAATTTTAATTTTTTAAATATTTACCATTTCTAACTCTTAACTGGCGTGGCCAAAATTTCTTACATTTACTGCGTGGCAGAGTCCCAGAGACTCCCAAGATTTAAGAGGGGGTTTTCAATGTTTTTAAGAGTAATATTTTTTTTTACGTAAGTGAAAAAAGGCAAGAACTATTTGTAATAAGCTCTGAACTAAAAATAATATTTTTTAAGCAAAAAATAACACGTCTCTACTTAAATTCTTGTTTTTTAAAAAATATCTAAAAACCAAGAAATTCTTCATCTAAAATATAATTTGTGAAAACCAAAGAACTAAAAAATATGAATTATAATTTGTTACATCTGAAGTGTAAAAAACTGACAATACCCATTTGGCCTGTTAAAAACTGAGTATGCCCCTCAATTCGCAATTTTTTGCACACATAAGTATTGAGTTTTTCTTTTTAATTTTGCATCACAGATAAAGAAATATTTTCTGTAATTTTTATGCAAAAATACACTCTAAAAGTTACGTTCACTGCGTGGCGGAGTCCCAGGGACACCAAAGGCCTTGTAAAACGGTGCTACTTTAATAAAAGACAAACACACCATAGAAGGGTATAGAAGAGCGCACGAGGCCTGATCGAAAAATGCAGAAGTTGTTGAACATTTTATACTTGCTGGAGTCCCTGGGACTCCGCCACGCCAGTTAAGGGTTAAGAAAACAGTTTTTGCCTGTCTCAAGTCGAGACATACTTAAAATTTTAACAAACTGCTCAGACCCGCACTAAACTCAACCTATGCCGACGAAATATAAAGTTGCTATGGCCATTTTAAAAGAAGTAATTTCAAAACTACATTTTATTATTATACGATTTTAAAAATAATTTTACTTAACTGTAGAGAATCATAAGAGCCTTTTAGTAAGGTTCCCAGTAAACACAAATATATTCATAGCGCATTCTAAGAAGATTCCCCGGACAGATTGGAATATTTTTAGAATAATCCTTATAGGTTCTACTCATGTTCATAGAACGTAAAACTAAGAGCTTACATTAAGGCGTTTTCACGTGATACGAACGTTTTTAGAATGTAAAATAAATATTCTTAGAACATAAGTATAATATTTTTTGGAAATATGACTGAAATATTCCTTAAATCTACTAGAGAATGTGCGACTGAAATGGATGAATATATTTCCTAAAAACATTTCATGCACATTTTTCGAGTCACGAGAGAATATTTTGTGAATATACTTATTACATTTTGCTGAATGTCCATTTCACATTTTGTCAAATATTGCCACTTGTATCGACTCGTCCTCTTATCTCCTGTCCTAAAAAAACTTCTTAGGTGATAATGTTTACACGAAGAATGTAAACCGCTAACGAAAAGTTATAAATAAATCATTACTGAAAGTGTTGAAAATGTACCAAGCAATAAGGCGCCATCTCGACTCTAGCGATGCAATTTGCAACCACAAACACAACCCACTCAAAACTTTAAGCACTTTAACAGAGCATTGATAGAATATTTCCAAGAATATATATTAAGAATGTTAGATGCAATTTTACTACAAAAGAATATTTAATTTTTTCTACTCTCAAAAGATCATAAAAAATACATCCATTATTTATGTGTTTATTATTATTGTAACAATTCAATAATAAATTAATAGCTTCCGGAAAACCTAAAATATTATCAAAAACACGTTCTAAGAATATTCCGTAAGACCATGAATATATTATTTAAGTTTATAAAAAGATTTTATTTGTGAAGACAATTCTCGAGATAAAACACTGGATTTATTCACCAGTACTCTGTGATTTAGCTGGCATTACTAAAAATATTTATTCCAATACTTGGAATGATATTAGAACACTTGCAGTATTTCATTGCAAAATTAATTCTTTAAAAATATACTTGGAATATTCTGGAATTAATACCCAGAATTCGAATATTCTAAGATTATTTTTAAAAGAATATTAGAAGAAAATATTCCATTAACGATAAAAGAATATGACAAGGATATATAGAAATATGCTTAGAATATTGTGTAGTAAAACTAACTAGCATATACTTAAGGATTATTCTCAGAATACATATATTTCATTTGTGTAAACTGGTTTTTTCGTTTTAAGTCTCCTTAAATATTTTCATAGATATTAAAAATGTTCCCTACTTTTTACGTCAATAATATGTGTAATTTTTAACCTTTTTTATCGTATAATATATTTTTTTGTTAATAAATAATTTTTCTTCGCTTTTTCTCGTGTACGCATACAGCAGTTTTGGTTGAAAAGTTAGAGACTTTCAAATATATCAACTCTATCTTACACCCCCTACCAACGTTATTTTTTCCTCCAATATAACGAAATATTTGAGGGAACTCAAATTTAAAAACTGCATACGTAGCAGTTTTGGTTGAGAAGTTATGGATTTTCGAATATTATTAGTGACATAAAGCAACATCCAAGCCAACACCGTTACGTAAATATTACGTAAAAGTTACAACTAATGATTCAAGGTAAACTGGAAGTCCTAACAAGGTAAACTTGTAACTTGTAAAATTACTTTGTACGTAAATAATATGTAATTCAAATAACGTAAATAATATATATTATTATTATTAATGATTTTATTGTTGCAAAAATAATTAGATACAAATCATTTCACACCTACTATATAAATAAAAAATAAACATTATTTGTTCGCACTTTTTTATTGAAAAACAATAAAAAAGCGGCGCTCCTCCACTTAACATGTAAATAAACTAAATCTCTATTACTACTACGAAGTAAAATAAAATACCAACAAGTTATTCACAACTTTTTTACCCTGTTTGAAAGAACTAAAAATTAACTTAAAACTTGAATAGACCAAATTGATTAACCTATAAAACGAAAAAAATACAAAATAAATAAATAATAAAAATAAATAAACAAAATAACATTCGAAATAGCATGGATAATTTATATATCTGCCTATAAAAAGTTTCAATTAAATTTTGCATTGTACAGACGTATGAGTTTGGTACCTTTACTTACATTGCTTTATTATTGTGTCACTAACGATTAGAAATTTGAATTTAAAAGGTGCTTTTTAAGTTTTTTTTTAAATGTTCAAATATTAGGATGATTTGTATTATCAGGTATTTTGTTATACATTTTAGGTACATAATAAGTAAAGCTCCCTTTAAAAATTTTAGTTTTGTGCTGTGGAATCGAAATTTGGTTTTTTATGCGCGTATTTTTATTATGTATTGAGTTCCTGAATATAATTTCTTTATACAAATATTTGGGTTCCTTAGTCTTCAATACTTTATGAAAAAATGATGAAGAGTGCAGAAATCTTAGTTGGTCCATATTTAACCATCCAAGCTGTTTTAACGAGTCCGAGATATGTTCCCTTCGTTTTAGACCACATCCCAATGAGCATTTTCAGAAACTTCTGGTGACAGATATTTATATAAAAATTATAAAGAGGGTTCCATTGATCCCCTACGGTATTTAGAAGTTTCCTACAAGAATTGAGTTTGTATATTTGTTTTATTAAAGGCTCTAAATTGATGGTACCCTAAAGTAACATAAAACTGGCGTTAACAATATTTCCACGGACATCTTTATTATCTTGTTTTAATTAGATCAATCTGAGAGAGATAAGAGATCCAAATCTTCTTGAGATAGTTGCCGATGACAGATATCGGGATCGAATGCATTTTACACCTGATTCCCACCAGCGTTTCCCATGCGCAGTCACCCTGACTCAAAAAACTCATCACGTGGTCCGACATAACCTTGTATAGGCAAATCTTGCTTAGACCACGTGATACGTGTTTTGATTCGGGGGACCCACGAATGAGAAACGCATAGATGGGAACCGTGTTTTAGAAAAAGAGAACAATATAGTAACCGTGTTAAGGTCGCAAAAACGCACCGTGAAACGTCGAGCGCATACGCTGATACTGCTGGTCGGCGACAAATGTGAACACCCCGGAAAATACTCGCCTGTACACCCTTCGACCCCGCAATCTAACTTGAGATAGTTACTTCTGACAGTTATGCGGGCTTGAAGTGTGTAGAGGCGGGTATTTTTCCTGGTATGTGTAGTATGCTGGATCTCTCGAGGAATGCATTTAGAAAAAGAGAACAATGGTAACTATGTTAAGCTCGCAGAAACGGACCATCAGTGTTCAACACTGCGCCATTTGCAGCCCTTTGTTCCAAGTAGCATCATTTTTTAAAAGGGTCATAAAATAGTGTTGACGAGGTAAACAGTGGTATAGTTGTATTGTTTTTTTTTATAGAATTGTCAGAAATTTTCGCCATTTTGGATTACAAAAATAGGTTTTTGGCCTAAATAAAAACGTTATTTATGGGGTTTCAACATGTGTTTCAATCGAAATATTGCTTGTTAGGGTTAAGAACAACATACAAAATTCAATATTTGTCCCAGAAAGAAAAAAACGCGTATGAAAAAAAAAACTGATATTTAAATGAATATTTTTTTTCCTGTTTTCTCAAGTATTTTTGGAGCCCATGAAATTTACGTGAGTGTATTCGAAAACTATACAGTACACACGGGACCGCAGCTGATTTTCAGAGTAGGATGACTTGAAAAACAGCTTTTATTTGACTATAGTATTTAAATATTCATATTCCTGCTTCAGCTTATCTCACTTTCATTTTTATTTATTTTAGATGACTGCTAAACACCATTTTATAAATTTTTTTATTGTAAAAAGAAAAAGAATAATAAATAACAAGCAAAGGGAAGAAAGATGGAAAATCTATATTTCTAAATCCATAAAAACCTTTAATTTGTTATGTAGTGTTGTTAGAACAGTTGTAAAACCTTTTTATAATAATCTCTATACTTGAGGGCTCATAAGGAAGTTTTATAAATCTATATGTTGTTTTTCTATCCATTACTATGTACCATAGATTTTTATAAGCTGGTGTTGAACAGTTGTTTTTCAAGTCTTTTTTACTCATTTAAGAGATATATTAGAGTTATAAAATTATCACCAACACTAAATAATATAACTTTTGGTTATTTTATGAAGGTTTTATATTATTTGCTGTAACTTTTATATAGACAAAAATGCTCATTGGGATATTAGCCTGACGCATGCATTTTGTAAAAGCTGAAGCCTTCTTGCGTCTCATCTTCGAATATATTGTCCATAGACCCTATCGCAATAATTTGCATGAGATAACACTAGAGACTCACATAGGACTTTTTTAGTGTACTGGTTTAAAATTTTTCTGCTTGAGAAAATCAGCTTAAGGTTACAGAAACCTTTTTTAATGACCAATGATACGTGTTTCTCGAAGTTAAGTGAAGAATCTAAAATAAGGCCAAGGGTTTTTTCTGCTTTCGATAATTCTAAACTTTGATTTTGGACCTGTACTTTAACTTTACGTATGCAGCGTTCTTGAACTAACTAAAACCCATAATTCGATGATAATTTAACGATAGTCTTCAGAAAAGGTTAGATAATATTCTGAATCGTCCGCATTTGCGAGGTATACAAGGTAAATGACAAAGGAGAAAGTACCGAGCCTTGAGGAACTCCTGATTGTACTATCGAGTATCTGGAAAGTTTTTTTTGACCCAAACTGACCGCGTGAGTCCGAAAATCCAATAAAATTAAACAACGCTAGTAGCAAGGTACGACTGATTCTGTCAAAGGCCTTTGAGTAATCCAGTATTACCATGTTCATCATTATTATCCATACCCCTCAATATATCGTCTGTTTGCTATAGCGCTCGCGCAACTGTAGTTTCTGCGAAAACCTGATTGCTAATCTGGCAGTAACTTTATTTTGTCAACAAAAATACGAATTTGTTGTTCCATGATTTTTTCCAATGCTTTAGAGATTGTACAAAGGATGCTGACTGGTCTTAGATCTTCAGATTTTTCAGAATTTGATGTTTTTGGAAGAGGTATAACATTTGATTGTTTTCAGAGATCCGGAAAAACATTAAATAAAAGACAGAAGTTGAAAGGGTGTTCAATTGGTCTAAGTATGATTGGGCAACATCGCAATAACATTTCAATACTGATAGAGTCTACTCCTACTGCTTTTGATTTAATGGATAGTAAAACGCGATAAATATCATCCTTGGGAACTACCTTGAATTTAAACTTTTCAATATCGGGATTTAGACTGTTATTTTGAAAAAAAATTTAAGTAACTCTTGATCCGGAGGTGCACTTGAGTTTGACACCTGTAAAAAGTAATCGTTGATATGGTTTGGGTCGCTAAGATGTTCTGGTAGAATAGAGTTCTGTTGGGAATTATAAACATCCATTTTCTTTAGGTATTTCCAAAGAGTTTTCTTATTAGACTTGCGAATTTTACACTCTAACTATGTTTTTTTTTCACGTTTAATTGCATAATTTTTTTCGTTTTTTAAATTTTTGTAAAAAGTGAATGTGTTAGGATTTTTTAATTTTTTTGTATCTTATTAGGGCTTTGTCCCTCACATGCGCCAAAAGTTTGACTGCTTCTGTCATCCATGGAGACTCCGATTTAGTGATTCTGATCGTTCAAAGAGTCAAAAATTTGCACTTTTTTGTTTATATCTGTTTCTAAAAAAATAGACGAGAAGTTCAGTAGTTGCAAGTCTCTTTGAAAAGTGTCATTATGAAGATTTTTGTAGTCTCTTAGTCTGAGGTATAAAAAAAGGGTTCAATTTTCGATTTTATTTTTCGAATCGAACAAGCAACTACACAATGATCAGCAATTGATGACTGAATGACTTTTGAAGAGTTAATTTTCAGCTCTTTGGAATAGGCGATAAAGTCTATTAGGGTCGCAGTTGTACAACTATATCTAGTTGGCTCGTTTATGACTTGTACAAGATCCATGCTATCTAAAATAGACGAACAACATTGCAACAAAAAATTGGGAAAGTAAATCGACAGGTAAAATTGGGGCAAATTTTTTACATAATATTTATATCTCTTACAAGTAACATCAAGGTAAACTTGACGTCACGTAAAAAACGTACTATTTATGTAACTACTATACAGGGTGGATTCTTCAAATGGAATGGAAGTGCTTCCAGAGGCTTTAGGGAAGAGGTTTTAAAAAAGCTAAAAAAGAATCTTTAATGATTTTTCACGGACTTTCTGCCCATAATAAAAGAAAATTTTAGGGCCCCCCCAACTGGAGGCCCAGGGCCTACCAAGTATTGCTACCAGTTTTAATAATAAGGAAGGTAAGGAGGGGTGGAAATGTGGTGAATCACCCGGTACACCTGCGTAGTATACTTTTTTTTATAATTTAGAGCATCAAATTTCTAACAAATATTTTAAAGTTGCTCAACTTTTATGGTTATCAATTAAATTCTTATTATGAGTTATGAGTTATTTTAGTAAACAGTACAGAATGTATAAAATTCGAGGGGATAGAAAAAATTGACTTCTACTTGAGAGGCTTAATTTTGAAGAGTTTATATTCAAAAGTTTTAATCTTTTTATTCAAATTTGCCGGCCTCCGTAGCGCAGTGGGTGGCGTATCGGCCTGCCGCATGAAGGTCTCGGGTTCGAATCCCGGCTAGGTGCATGGATATTTTGTGTTGTCTTTAACTTTGCAAATAACTCGGCTAACACTGGGCTTTGATCCTATAATGGATGGAAAGTCCAAGTATAAAAAAAGAGATGTTTAAAGGTGAAAACCTTATGTTGATATGTCAAGACGGAAAATAAAAAGTGCGAGACTCCATCGCAAAATGCAGACTTTCTAAAAAGCCTCCGTAGGTCGAAAATGGTTTGATAAATCAATATGCGGTTTTTACCTTTAAACTTCTCTTAAAAAATGGGGTCAGTTTTTTCCATCTCCTACTCAAATATTTGTTTCGCATGGTCCAAACAAGTATTTATTTGAATCAAATAAATATATATTTCTGTCAAGCAAGATTTATTTGACTTAGAAATTATTTTGACCTAAATAAATATTTGTTTGGTTCAAATAAATATTTGTTTGGACCATGGGAAACAAATATTTATTTGGCCCAATTAAATCTTTTTTCTGTGCAAAACCGATGTATTTTGTACACTCTATACGTTTAAAAAACTTTATGTAATGTAAAATAAAGTTGGTATACAAAGGCTTATCCATTATGCGTTATCAGTTGAATAAACCCGCTTTCAGATACAAGTAATCGTAATCCCGCTTAGTTTTTTTAACGATTACTCATCGTCACATCACAATGGTAATGCATATACAGGCTTAATCAGAATTTAAAACAAACAAAAAAGTCCTTCATGCCGGTGACCGGAAATTATTTTTCCACCTGGAAAACTTTACCATCATTGCCACCTACCCTATTTCTTTTACCTGTACACGCATACATAATACATCTGCATTGTTAAAAAAGCGTCGCGATTGAGTAATTCCACGGCCTTAAGCTAAAGAAATGTCACGAATGCTCGGCTGTGACTCGTATTATATAGATCGGTTATATCAAAATGTTTAATGTTCAGTTGAATTTTTTGCCTAATTTGCTCATTTTTTCAGTAAGGGAAGCAATTTTTAAAAACTTAGCCTATTTGTAATGTAGTTCGATTCTTCGATCACTTGTTGCAAATTCGTCAATGACGTCATCATAAAAACGTGGGTTCTCTGAGGACAACTGAGGGCAAATAACCAGTTTTCCTCACAATAACAAAACCGACTCTCAGAATAACAACATTCAAACTCCCACAAATACAACAAACAAATATAGTGAAATTCCATATATACCTATTCGTTTATAAAAAATCAAAAAAATCTTCAAAAATAAAACTAAAATAGCTTTTAAATGTCAAAACACGGTAGGCAAAAAATTCTGTACAAGGCTCAAAGACAGAACCAAAAAAGATACCTAAGTCTAATATTTTACATACACAGCGACGTCATTTTACATTTCCCTTGGGGGAAGGGGGCATACCTAATTGGGCAATTGCCTCCCCCTGCCCCCCCCCCAATTAACGCCGCTGGACATATATAGAACACACCTCAAGGTATTTTAAAACAAGGGTGAGCGAACATATTAGAGATTGTAGAAAACCCCAGACAAAAAAAAAACATCGCTCTTCGCACACTTTAGTGATAGGGGACATATCTTTAATTTTGCAGACATACAAATATTGGATACCCAGACCAACTCAAAGAGTACCACGGCGAGAACATATTTTAAAATATTGTTTCATGTTACGTGTTACTAGTGAGTGTCTTTTGCTAAAGTCGTTTTTTGGCATGCCGAAATCATGCAAGAAATGTAATTTTGGCGTTGAACTGTTGACGTCACGGTTCAACACATTTCAAAGGATTTCAAAACAGCTCCTCGGACTGTTTCGAAAGCGCTTCTAATATGGCGGGATATTGTTATTTCACAAAATACGAGGGTAGTGTCGGGTTATGGAGCACCAGCTATTTTTTTTTGTTTTTTTTTCAATAATAAACCCACATAACAATTAAAAACTCCTCTGTAATGTAATAGTCATATACTTGGAGAACAACGACTTTTATGTGTAAAAATTGAGACAAGGCAACTACAACTTAAATGTAAGTTTTTAAAATATTTTTTTTATACCTTCATCAAAAACATGATTTTAGTAACTGTCTGCATTTAACTAAAGCATGGCTTTTTTTGTTACCGATGCAAAAAAACATTCTTTTTGATAACGGGTGCAAAAAAAGATTTCGTTCCGTTTTTTACCCAAAATTAAAGAGAAATAGCGGAATATAGTAATATTGAAAAAATCTAATTATTCTTGTCTAAAAATTAAGCCATTTTCGCCAGTTTCCAAGAAGTATTTACGAAAAAATTATTTAAAAACATCGTCAAATTATCAAACTGTCAAAGATTAAAATGTCGCAAGAATGGACGTCACCGAGTAAAAAGGCACATCGCTATGGAAACCACTGTTATTTCATTTACCAACCGCCTTGATTTATGGTGTAAAGATGGTGTGTTGCGAGAAGTGCTCTTCGTTCGGGATTTTTAAAAGTATTTTCTTGTTTTTTCTTTAAATTTTTTGATAAAGGTATTTTAAAAAATAGTGTTCACAAATTCTTTTTGTAAATCTTTAATATAACAAATACCTTATAAGGTCGGCCATAAACAAATCAAAGGCAACACAAGTAGCAAACACTAAAAATGCTGTCTTAAAAATAACGTGAGGTTAGCTACGCCACAACGCGTTATTAAGCGATAAAGTCACCTAACGGGGATTTTTTATAAGAGCTGCAAAAGGTCTCTAATCACAAATCCTCTTACTTAACTGTCCAACGTTTTTGGCATTTTCCCGTTAGCTGAAGTTGACGGTATTTGCATGTTCAAGTCTGTACTGTCTTCCATGTCGCACGTATACTGTACATCCCGATTCAATGACCTGTCAACGCACACGAAAGCAGGCATACTGCTTATAGCTTCCATTGAACTCTTCCAGAGTAGTGTAAAGTCGCGCGCATACGACACGCGGGCTGATTTTTTGCTGTGACTCGGTTTGAGTCAATGTCGCATTTGTTATGGGCTTGATATTCAAAATAATTTTCAGCTTTTTTAATACAATCTTAAGTAATTCTTTCCTATTTCCAAAATTACATTTAAGAAGATGATGTTTTTCTAGGGGGAGCACTGCTTCCCTTGCTTCCATGGACCGCACGCCGCTGGAAATTATAATAATCATGAATTTAAATCATTCATAAAAACGAGACTTTTAGCAACAGAAAACTATTGGATTTTTGGCCTCCTCAACCAGTTCTACCACTGACTGGTTTCAAACACAGTCCATCCACCAGTCGGGCTTTACATACATATACATACATACCGGGTGAGACTTGGAGACTAGACGCAAACACATGTTTCAGCCTTGTTAGGGATCATCAGTGCGACATAACAAGGATAAAACACGTGTCTGCGTCTAGTCCCCAAGTCGCACCCGGTATGTATTCTTGTGGTACTCCGGTGTATTTTGTAAAGTTCGTTTTTTTTGCTATCGATTCGTCATAGTAAAATGCCCGACTGGTGGATGGACTGTGTCTAAAACCAGTCAGTGGTTGAACTGGTGGAGGAAGCCAAAAATCCAATAGTTTTCTGTTGGTAAAACTCTCTTTTTTATTTATATTGAACTCCACTACGGACATTGGGAATTTATGTCTCAGTCTGTTAAATCATTCAGGTAAAAAATAATTTTTTTACATTGAAACTGCTAGTTTCTCAAAAACTATTGGTTTAAATTTTTTAGAAAATCCAAAAATTTTCAACACTGTGTCACAAGAAGAGGTTCCAATTCCAAAAAAATTGGTGGACTGCGTTACAAGGGGTGAATGGTACTGGTCTGTACCGAATGGTTGGGAGGGTAGGGGCAAATCATCATGTCCAGGGTAGAAAGTTTTCAAATTGACACCCTGTATATTTTATAATGGCCACAAAAAATCACGTATTCGTTTTTTTAAATGTGTTTTGTAGAGAAAACGTAGCATCCTTGTTATTGGTATTGTATTTGGTAATATTATCGGTTTTGACTGTACATCTGTATGTAAGGCTTCCAGCCGTAGTAGTTGGTATAATAAAAATTTGTCGGCGGAACCCGACAACCGTGATTCCGGTGGGCATACGGTATGACTTGTCCGTGATATAGTACGGGTAAGTGCTATTATCTTTGTGTTCTTTTAGTCGTACATTCTGATAGTACCACAGAGTGTTCTCCGGTCATGCTAATGGGGATTTGCGAAAATTAAGAGTGGATATTTTTTCTGTCAGTGACTTTAACTTTGAATGGAAGGCACATTTTGTAAAAACTAAGACACGGCTTGAAGCACTTTTCTGATTTCTTGCCGAATAAGCTAAAAATAAGGCCACCTAGTCGAAATATTCTCAGACGAATAACTGAAGAAGAGACCATGTAGCTCTTCGAAACAACTTTGCCGGCTTGTATTCTTTTTTTTGTGAATCTATAAATTCTCCTCATCAAAAAAAAAAAAAAGTTATTAGCCTAAGGGTAATTATCTTAGATTGTTTTGTTTTGTTCCTGAAAAATTCGATGGTGAATTGGCAACCATGCATTTTATGGGAAAATGAACCTTTTATGGATGGTTAACTGGATTGTTTAATGTTATATCTCTGTTTTCATTTATCTGAGGAAATATTCAATCACAGTCTAGACGAGAAAATAATTATCACTAATATGCAAAAATTGCGCATTTTTTTTTGTTATTTCTGTGCTACCATTGTTTAATATATAGGGTGGGCCAAAAAAACGCGACTTTTCTGATTGTTCGTTACTTAAAAACTACCTGTCCGATTTTAAAAATTTCGGTCATTTTAAAAAGCCATGAGAATTTTTGAATCTGACGTTAAAATTGACATTTCGTAAAAATCCGAGATGGCGGATAATTTTAAAAGATTGATATTTTTTACCCCCACCCCCCTGCAAATTTTTTGTGTGCGCCACTGGTGCAAAAGTAAAAATATATTTCGAAAGCTATGTTCTTGGTTTACTGATGTATTGCTTGTTAAAATCGGGTAAGAAATAAGAAAGTAATATATTGTTCAAATAAATGCGTTTCATAAAGGCGCAATTACACAGACGAACATGCTCAAACAAAAGCTCGTGCAAAAGATCTAAAATTTTTTGCGTGAACATTTTTGTGAGCTTTTCTTTGAACATTTTGTTCGGGTAAATTTTTGAGCAAATTATTGCTATCCGTTTTGGAAACATATTTTTAAAGACGAGAGTAAATAAAATTTTACATCAGTGATCAGTGATCTCAATTCTTTAAAAAAATGGAACACCAACTTTTATTTTAAATTTTTGTGAAAAAAAGCCGACGGCAAGCGAAACATTATTCTTGACTATCAGTTTTGTCACATGGATTAGGGTTACTTATAATATTTTTTTTCTTTGGGTTTTTCCCGGATTTTTTTGACCGGGGGTTTTTTTGGGATATTCTTGCGAGTTTTTTTTATTTCCAAGGGTTTTTTCCTAAATTCAAAAAACAACCCAGGAAAATTTTTCTTTTTCAAAAAAATTTTCAGTTTTTCAAATATCGCCAAAAAACTCAAAAATTGCACTTTTAAGCGGTAATTCGCGCCTCACGACTATGAGGAGTGGTGGGGAGGGGATTTTTTTTAAACATATTTTTGTAACTTTACTTTACCCTTAGCTTCGATTGTTTTTTTTTTCATTCCTCACACCAGATTTACCTAGTTAGTTTAAGGCCCCAACGGTTGCTTAAAAAAGCAAAAGGTTCATGAAAATGCTGAAGATAGATATTTACTGTCAATTTAATGTAATAATCAAGGTCGATTACTGACACTGAACAAACAATATGCGAAGGAGCAACATTCCGATTCAGAAATCTAGTCTATTACTGCTAAATTATATTTTTTTAGACAAGGGTCGGGATCGTAGGGTTGTAAAAGTGGGTAATAAACGGGTATTATTTATACTGAACGTGCTTTTGTTCATATATTTTAGATTTAATAAAATGTATATAGGTTTCTGAATTTGACTTAATTATTATTGTATTGTGTTTTAAACTAGGAAGTAAAATAAAGAGATATTCTTTTAAACGTAAATTTTTATCATTACATTTTACAGGCAACAGCAATAAATAATTGCCAAATAATATTTTTTTTATTGTCGTTTTTTTTACAACCCCAAAAAAGTTACAAGTATACTGGGATATCCCCTATAAAAATCAGATCAATCGAAGTTGCTTATGAGGTAAAACGTGAATTTCGACATCATATCGTTTTTCCGTCGAAAACCACGTAATTAAAATACCTTGTTTTAAAACTTAGTCTTTCTATTTTCAGTTAAGTTCAATGAATTCCCATAAAACTATAAAATTTAAATTTGTAAAGAAATTTTTATACCCCCAATTCTTCAAACAAATTTTGCTCAACATTCTCTCCAAAATTTACGTGTGTTCTTTTGTACGAGATTTTGCTCGAACATTTCTTTGAACATTTTGCTCAAGAAGCTCGTGTAAATGTTTGTCGGCATTTCAACATCAAAGGAAAGTTTGTCTGTGTAAATGCGCCTTAAGCCTAATTCAGTCAAATAGAAAAAAGTATTATTTTATTTATTACTTTTTTGGCAAAATTGACATTTTAAAAAAATCCAAGATGGTGGACAGTTTTAAAAAGTAGGTTGTTTTGACCTTCTTGAGAATTTTTTGCGTGCGGCACTGGTGCAAAAGTTAAATTTGACGTGTAAAGCTCATCAGTCTCGAATCTTCTGATGTATTGTTTGTAAAAATCGGGTAAGAAGTGAGAAAAATATTGACTGATTTTAGTTGCCAAAGGTACCTATTTTCATGGAATGTTTGAAAGTGAATCGTAATTTAGTTGCATGTGGAAAGTAGTAAATCAAAGAAATTTATAAAAAAAAACAAAGTAGGTGACTATTTCTGTCGTAAATTATAATTTTCTTTCCGTCAGGAATCATTCAAGTTGATGGACATAATATTTTTCCTCTTTTTTATTCTATTTTAGCATCACATGTATTTTAAGGTCTTTGACATTAAATATATTAATTATCGCGCAGAGTTGACTTAGTATCTAGTCGGATATTACGGCTAGACGAAATTGTAAATCTTAGGCGCTAACTGTATTTATTTTAAAACAATGCCTGAAATAACAAAAAAGGTAATTAGAGGTTAGACAAGTACAAACGACCAAGAGATTGTTTTAATACAGAAGTAAAAAACTCATTGGGAATTGGCCCCTGTGAACCTTGAGTAAATATGTTAAGTAGGGTAACAAATTATGAGGCATTTTGTCTAAAATATTTTAATCAGTTCATAGGTTAAGGAGCTACAATAGATACGACAGTTACGTGTTAAACGGTTCGGAACTATTTGGAGTTTGGCGAGTCTGCGCAGATATGCACGCGACCAATAACCATACTTTTATATTGATTTTTCTTTTTTAATTTGTAATACGACCACAAGATGACTCACGGTTAAATTCGCGATAACCGTACTATCGATTTTTTGTTAGTTTGTAATATGACCACTAGATAGTGCTCGCTTAAATTTTCGCTTTTTTTTTAAGGACCCTGCACAAATTACATTGAAAATGGATGTCGGCTAAATGTCATAATTTTTTCATATTTTGTAGTACTCGATCAACAAAGCCCAAAAATAAAAACGAGATAGGGAGCAGGATTACTTTCTGAGATATATAGCTTTAAAGTTGACGTGTTTTTAGGCTATATTTTTGGACATGGTACAAGTTTTTTTTTCACAACTTTGTTGATTACCGCCGGTTGGTTGGTGGTACCAAAGGACCCATATAAGAACATTTTTACTTGGATGGAAAGGGTGTTTCATTCAGGACAAATACAGAAACGAATTATTTTATTTTGGCGGTAATCTACAAAGTTGTGAAAAAAAAATTAGAACATGTCCAAAACTTTAAAGCTTTATATCTCAGAAAGCTGCTCCGTATCTCGATTTTTTATTTTTGTGCTTTGTTTATTGAGTACTACAACATATAAAAAAATTATGACATTTAGCCAATAGCCATTTCGAATGTAATTTGTGTAGGGTTCTTTCTTTGCAAGCAATTTATGTTTAGTTTTTAAAAATATGCTTTTTTACTAGGCACAAAACAAAATTGTTACTTATGTTAAGTTAAAATAAAAAAGCATATTTTTAAGAAATAAATACAAATTACCCATAATAATGCACTTGTAGTACAAAACCTCTGGTTGTTTTATTATAAAAGATTATGGCATATTTCGAAACATGTTAGTTTATATTTTTCACAATAAAGGAAATATTACAATATGATCTTGTGTGTGCTTTTTTAAATATTAAATAATTTTCTTTAAAATGTTTATATCTTGTTTTTAGTACATAAAAAACAATTGACAACAAACTTTTGTATTCCAAACTAAATTTGTGAAACAGAAAAAAATAATTTTAATCTCAAAAAAATTTTACTGTATATGTGGGGCAATTTATGGTAAACCCACACATTAGAAAAAGTCTTGGTGTAAATAATATTAATACCCCTGGTTTGGAATATACAAGTGTCGCATTTTCTAACTTATTATTGATATCCACAAAAATTAGCCATACTAAACTTGATGAAATAAGGAAAGGGTGTTTTAACACATAGGTATAAATAGTTAAATGGAGTCCAAATGCAAGTGTGGGACATCACTCTCTAAGACCTCTGCGTCCAGTCTGCAAAATGTCCTCTGGAGCAAAATATTTATCACACACGTAAAATCTGTTATATATTTCATCAGCACTTAGTTTATTCGCGTTTAACGGCTTCACTATACTTCTGAAAAATTACAGGATTCCCTTTGGGGAAACGATGTCTCCCGTTTTTTTATTGGGATCATGGCACGGTCTCCGCAGCTTTGAATACAACACACTCTAACTCTTTGTTTCTCAGCCATTGTAATCGAAGGATAAAATCACAATTTTTTGAACAGGAATAATCACAAAATCACTTTTTAAAAACCTTGGCAAACCTCAGTTTTCAAAATGGAACTCATAAGTTATGAGTCATAACCGACATTCTGTCACTTTTGTCATAATGTGCCCTCTGACGGAGAACCCTAGAAGGGGTAAGAGGAGGAGCTGCAGATTTCTAGAAAGAATATTGCCAACCTAAATATTATTATGTTGGCAGTTCCTTTGCACGCGGAAACATAACCGCACTTTTCGCGAAAAATAATTATTGGCGGGAAGGGTGAAGTGACGGATCTATAGTTCCTTAATCTATGAATCATTTCTTATAAAATGTAAAGGCAAATTAAACTAAAAATTATGAAACTTCAAAACTTGATTCTATAAAGTAGAAATTTTTGAATGTACCCTATTAAATCGATTTAAACATATTTTTATGCTATATAGGACTCTGCATCCATTTTAGGACAAATACAAAATATCACCTTGCCGGTATTCCAACCCGGGACCTTCCGTGCGGCAGGCAGATACGCTACCCATGCACTGCGCTACGAAGGATGATTTAAATAAAATTAAAAAAAAAATACCTAAATATAAACTGAAACAAAATCTGTCACTGTTACACCTAAAAAGATGCATAAAAAAATAAAATTAGTTTAGTTAAAAATAATATGTCATTAAGCGAATAACAATTTTTTACAGTTACAGATTTGTTGACAAAATTTATCTTAAGAGTGCCGCAATTTCTTACATATATTCTATTTCTATTCTATTTATTTATTTATTCACAACATTACAATTTGGTATAAATGAAATCTGGTGACCACAACTTGTGCAAATAAATAAGATTTTTACCCAAAAAGATCATCAGTTAAGATCTAGGGCTTTCTTCTTCATTTTACACACACAACCATATTACGTTGCTGATATAAAATTGCTTAGAGTTGGGTCGGCCCAAAAGTTCTTCAACGTAAAGTGTGCAGGGTCCCTTCATCACCAGTAAACGGAGGGGCAAAACCGGAAAGCTTAAGTTAAAAACAATTTATATCACTAAATAATTTTGATTTATAATCGACAGTTTGGCAAACACTTTTCTATAGAATGAACCGATGAAATTAAAAAAAAATCCTATTGTGGTTAAAAACCCTACCAAAAAAAACACATTAAACCTCATAAAAGACACATGATTTTTATAAGTTCTTAGAAAGTTTACAAGCTTTTGTGAGGCAAAATTTTAGTATTATAAAAGTTTGTAATAATTTATAAGATATGTCTTTGATCTTGGTACCTAAGTATTTATGTGGTTTCATATGTGTGTTTTTTATCTGATCCTATAATCAGACAGACTTATGAATGTTTATAAAATTTGAAAACTAAGATATTTTTTTTTAACATATAATCAAACCAACACGTCAACTTTTATGGCTTTCTATAATTACATTATTTTTCTTTTATAATGTATTGTGTGATTATATAAACTTATGTTTTTATGAGTTTTTTGAGAGATTTTATAGTCAAAACAACTCATAACATTTTATTGGTTTCTATGATTACACCCTTGTTCTTTTATAATGTTTTAAAAGTTTGTAAAAAAAACGTTTTTTCATTAGATTTTGGGATATTTTATGATAAGACGAACTCATAGAATTTGACAGATTTCTTTTTTTTATAAGTTTTTAAATAGATTTTATATTCAGACAAACTTACAACATTTTATAGATTTTTATGTGCCCACCCTGCCAAAAAAAACCTCATTAAATGTCATAAAAAACACACCTGATTTTTATCAATTTTTTTCGACCACCTGAAAACTAATTATAAAAAGCTATATTTTTTGACTCATGATCCCACATGATCAAAAATTCATAATCCCTCTCCTTAAAAATCCCTGTATGCCAATTTTGATTGAAATCGAACAAAATAAATCTTTTTCCTCCTCCATTTCCCTCTTTAGAGGGAGGTGGGTATCTGAGAATACCATATTATAGTATTTTCACCGGAACTATAAACGTATACCAAATTTGAACACAATCGGATGTGAATAAGTCTGTTAAAATTGGTTAGCAAAACATGACCAAAAATCGTCCATCTTGAATCCGCCATATTTAATTTTCAAAATCTGATCAAAAATTCGTATTGCTTAACCCCAAAAGCCCCGGTATACCAATTTTGGTTGACAAACTTAGGTTTTTTCCCCCCTCCACTCCCCTCGTAGGGAACTATAAATGCATGTCAAATTTGAAAGCAATCGGATGTGTATAAGTTAGAAAAATTACACTTTTCTATAGAATGAACCGATGAAATTAAAAAAAAATCCTATTGTGGTTAAAAACCCTACCAAAAAAAACACATTAAACCTCATAAAAGACACATGATTTTTATAAGTTCTTAGAAAGTTTACAAGCTTTTGTGAGGCAAAATTTTAGTATTATAAAAGTTTGTAATAATTTATAAGATATGTCTTTGATCTTGGTACCTAAGTATTTATGTGGTTTCATATGTGTGTTTTTTATCTGATCCTATAATCAGACAGACTTATGAATGTTTATAAAATTTGAAAACTAAGATATTTTTTTTAACATATAATCAAACCAACACGTCAACTTTTATGGCTTTCTATAATTACATTATTTTTCTTTTATAATGTATTGTGTGATTATATAAACTTATGTTTTTATGAGTTTTTTGAGAGATTTTATAGTCAAAACAACTCATAACATTTTATTGGTTTCTATGATTACACCCTTGTTCTTTTATAATGTTTTAAAAGTTTGTAAAAAAAACGTTTTTTCATTAGATTTTGGGATATTTTATGATAAGACGAACTCATAGAATTTGACAGATTTCTTTTTTTTATAAGTTTTTAAATAGATTTTATATTCAGACAAACTTACAACATTTTATAGATTTTTATGTGCCCACCCTGCCAAAAAAAACCTCATTAAATGTCATAAAAAACACACCTGATTTTTATCAATTTTTTTCGACCACCTGAAAACTAATTATAAAAAGCTATATTTTTTGACTCATGATCCCACATGATCAAAAATTCATAATCCCTCTCCTTAAAAATCCCTGTATGCCAATTTTGATTGAAATCGAACAAAATAAATCTTTTTCCTCCTCCATTTCCCTCTTTAGAGGGAGGTGGGTATCTGAGAATACCATATTATAGTATTTTCACCGGAACTATAAACGTATACCAAATTTGAACACAATCGGATGTGAATAAGTCTGTTAAAATTGGTTAGCAAAACATGACCAAAAATCGTCCATCTTGAATCCGCCATATTTAATTTTCAAAATCTGATCAAAAATTCGTATTGCTTAACCCCAAAAGCCCCGGTATACCAATTTTGGTTGACAAACTTAGGTTTTTTCCCCCCTCCACTCCCCTCGTAGGGAACTATAAATGCATGTCAAATTTGAAAGCAATCGGATGTGTATAAGTTAGAAAAATTGGTTAGCAAAAGATGACCAAAAATCGTCCATCTTGAATCCGCCATATTAAATTTTCAAAATCTGATTCCATCCCCATCCATCCCCAAGGGCCCCGACATACCTAATTTCAACAAAATCGGGCGTACTTCAACTGTACCCCCCTCCACCCTCTTCGAGTAGGCGGGAGCTGTCAATTTCATATCATTATATTCTAGTGTTCTTCAATTGTACCCCCCTCCACCCCCTTAGAGTAAGGGGGAGCTGTCAATTTCATCACTCTATATTCTTGTGTGGTCACCGCAACTATATAAGCATGCCAAATTTGAAGCCGATCGGATGTCGGGAAGTTGTTCAAAATTAAGTTGCAAGATTCCACCCGAACAAACGTATCTTGTTCGTTACATAGATAGATACATTGCAAGTTAAATAAAAGCTTGTAAAAAAATAGTTTTTGGCTTATGAGATCTCATAGAAATTTAGCAAAGTAATATCTCTCCCACATCTCCTGGCGATAAATAAGTACTTATTCGAGAACAATTTTCTATTAGATATGTAGATATTGTGCAAGAACAAGGAGTGTTATTGTATTATAGTGGGTTAGGTTGTCGTAGTTTATAGTTTAGGTTATAGATTAGTTTGACTCTATATTAATCTCTTAAATTACTTCTACTACTACTACAACTACTAAAGTTGAGCTGCAATTTTTTTATTTTAGAATGTTACAGGTAGATCTTATAAACCTTTATGAGTTGAGCTGTAATTTTTTTCATTTTCGAATGTTACAGGTAGATCTTATAAACCTTTATGAGGAATTGTCATATTAAAAATCATAAAATATTGTAAACTTTTAGAAGCCAACTGGCTGATAAAATATGATGAACTTCTATGCGGGATTTGTGTTTCACTTTTACTAGTCAAAAATTATAAAATATTATAAGTTTATATGAGCATAGATTATAAAAACTTGATGATGATTTTTTATATGTTATTTGCTATGATCTTTTATGAGGTTTTTTTGGCAGGTTTTTTCCGCCTAAACAAAACATAATTCTAAATACGGTTTTACCCCCACCCCAGGGGCATATTTTATCTTGTTTATACGGTAAAGTTAAAAACGCTTTCGTCTCAGCTGTCTTTAGTGCTGCGAATCAAAAACTGGTACTGTCTTATTTTGTCCCAACCAGTTTTGCCCTGAGTGTATTTCTAAAATAAATTACAGTTAAAACACATAATTAAAATATTTTTAACAGAAATGCACTACAGAAAGAGCTTCATACTTATAGGTAAAAACTCTTATCAACGGAGTCCTAAGTGGATTATAAAAACGATTAAAAATTACAAAAATAACATACCCACTAAAACACCTGTTGCCGAATAACTTCTGATAGTCAGATAGGCAGGGGTGTAGGGTACCATTGGGAAAGTTTAACTATAAATTTGCACCATTTTCTCCCCCTTAACTTCGGCGCCATCTTCAATCAAAGGGTTAAATCGGTTTTTCGCTCATAACTTCTGTTAATTTTGCACTTGAAAAAAAAATAAAAAAGTCATTCATTATATTAACTTTTTTGTTTATACTCACAAAACGGCGACTTTCAAAATTATATTAACTTTTTTGTTTATACTCAGAATTCCATTATTTAAACAAAATAAGCATAATGATACTGTTACTCTGATTCTCTACATTTTATGTTCGAACAATTTTTTTCTTAAACTAATTCTTTTTGTTGTACACCACGCCAAATATTCAACAAATTTCAACGATCCTGCAATCGCTCTACGCACGATTTAAAAATTGCTGGAGGACCAGGATTCGTCAAGGTATCTCTGCCTTTTTTTGCTGCCTTTTCTAATGATGTGTGGAATGTGGTCTGCAGTCACGTGATAATGATGCCGTATGTATTTTAAAAAATATTTTAAAATATATTTTAATTTAATTTTTTGTTCTTATGATTCTAGCCCGTTTTGATAAATATTAAATAACTACGTCAGCGCCATCTACTAAAAAGCTAGAGCTGCGGAAAATGGCAAGTGCAGTAGAAATGGGAAAAAGTGTCAAAAATATGCCTTTTTAAGATGTACCTCCGTTGTTCTGCTCTGTCCAGGAAGTTGACTAATCGTTTTCAAATTTTGCACGAATTAGGCCTCAAGTACACTATCTGCATCATAAAAGTGGTACACAATACTTTTTGTTGTAATACCTGGGTCTATTTTTACAAACAAAGTCACCCATTATTGTATTTTTCTTAAACTGTCAAAGTATGTCATTCTGTATTTCAGTCTGACAAATAAATAAAAAATGCCTCCACAAATTTCTTTACTTGATAAAGCCCAACTCCTGCCAAAACTACAACCATAGAGAAAGTAATAGCTACGCGACAGTGACAGATTCTGTGTTACACTTGGGGAACATTGTTTGCCGGCGACACGAGCGCAGCCAGTGGCTACAGGAAGGAACTACTTGTACAGCCAGACGCATAATAAAATACATATATTTTTTTGTTCAATTTTTTACAGACACTTACTTTTTTAATTATAAAAAGATATGAAAAAACTTAACTGTCGCAGTTTTTTACAGACACTTACTTTTTTAATTATAAAAAGATATGAAAAAACTTAACTGTCGCAGTTTTTCCATTCTTTTTAGTGTTAAAAAAGCAATGCATTCGCGAAAGTTTTTAGCTCTATACAAACCTTAACCAATTTTGTACTGTTCTATGCAAATAAAAAACTTTCTTTAGCTTAGAAAAAGTTTTTTGGACCCTTTAAAAATCTAAAATAGGAGGAGGGGGTAAAGGTAACAACATTTTATTATGTTATTTTCTTTTATTAATTGGGAAAAAATCTCAGTATAAAAGTCTTACAGATTTTATAAATGTTTTAACCTATATCTCTTTTTGTTTTTGTTGTATCTTAACCTATTATCTTCTTGCTTAACTCTGTATAAATCATCACAATATTTTCTTCAGGGATTTGGTTTGCAAAAATCTGAACTCCAATTTTCGGCACTCTTCAAATAGTCCCATGCACTCTAGCTTTAATGGTAGTGATCCAGCCTGATTTGAATGCCATTTTAGACTTTACAAAAGTTTGTTAATTCACTACATAACTAATCCCATAAACTCGCACGATTTCCAACCAGAGGAAACTGATTAAAATAACTCACTTTTTAAAATCTAAAAAAAACCGCTGGCCAGGCTTGAAAGACTTTGACAAGCGGTGGTAAAAACCGGGTCTTTCTTTCATGATCATACGGACGAGGCAAGCTAGGTGTTTACTTAATACAAGCATTACTTTCACTCTCTGCCGCAATGCGCTATGCGCTACAGGAACGTAGTTCCTGCGCGGCCCTATCTTTCTGTTAGTCTCCGTAAGTTATTAAGTTGTTTCTGACTACAACTAGGATGATTAATTAGGGACGTGGCTAGACATTATGGACGCAGTAAAACCACGATTATAAGAATTAAAAAACGATGGGAAGAAGATCAGGCAACAGAGAGAAAACAAGGTACTGGTTTATTGAAAGTTTCAACTGATGAACAAGATCATGACCTTATTGCTTTTATGGAAGAAAACACTTTTGGATCTGTTGCCCCGGCAAGGAGATTAACCCAATTTCCAGGATGTGTAAGGGTGGCACGAAATCGTGTGAGGAAAGGTTCTAATTTAAGATGTCGTGTAGCTGCTAAAAAAGTTAAACTTACGAATTAAAAAAAACAGAGCAGGTTACTTTTTGCACTTAATTAATCTCTAAAGGAACTTTAGAGTTTTGGCGAAAGGTAATATTTTCCGATGAAAAAGTTTTCCAGTCCTGTAGTGACAGAAAACAAATTCGGGTGTATCGTCCACCAAGAACGCGCTATGAGGAAAGATATATTACTGGTAACAATGATCGCGCTAGAAGATTTTCGGTAAATTTGTGGGGTTGGATTTCTGCTAGATGTTATGGTGATCTATTTCGAATCAGTGGAAGGCTCACAGCACAGCTTTATGTGGAGATTTGAGAGAACACCATGCTTCCAGCCGTCACAGAACTTTATCAAGACCAGTTTATTTTTCAACAAGACAACTGCCCTGCTGATACGGCCAGACTTTGCCAAACTTGTTTTCGAGAGTAAAATATTGAATTTCTTCCTTGGCCTGCGAAAACTCTAGACGCCAATCCTATGGAAAATATCTGGGATTTAATTTCAAAAAAGCTGAAAAGCTTTAATATTGCGCCGGGAAATCAACATCACTCGGTCCAGTTAATAGTCAATGCTTATGAAGTGGTGAAAATGAAAACTTTTTTGAAATTTTCGCTGATTCTCTACCAAGAAGGTTAAACGGTATAATTGAGGTGAATGGCGCAATGACTAGATATTAAAATTTATATACCTAATAATTTGTTTCTATTGTTTTATAATTTTCGTTACCGTTGTGTTTTTTAATTTTTGTTACAGTTGATTTATGCGTTAGCGTATTATTGTAATATACAAATTAGACGCTTGAAGTAAATATTAGACACTTAAAGTAAATATTTCAACACATCCGTATCGGTATACGTAACGCGTTCGAAACAAAGTCAAAATACGCTACATTTTTGACTTGCTCATGCCATGTTTCGAACGATGCCTGCTTCTTTGACGGGTGTGATGACAGTATCTCGTTGCATACGGAAGGATGTACGTATCGTTACGGACCCAAGAACGTACACAACGATTTCAATCAGCAGTTTTGTTATCGCACCCTTCAAAAAAGCGGGCATCGTTCGAAATATCGCATAAACAAGTCAAAAATAGGTGTATTTTGGCTTTATTTCGAACGCGTTAGGTACACCGATATCGATGCGTTGATATATTTACTTTACAGTCTGTCACAAAATATAATCCGGTAGTTAACCATACAATTTAAAAAATACGTATATGTTTATCACGTACCACTTTTATGATGCCGACAGTGTACAGTTACTGTGACAGTAACGAAGCCCGTTGAAAATTAGCTAAATCGGAAAAAGAAAAGTCACTCATTTTGAGACGTTTCTAAAGGCCTGCAGTGCTCCATTTTACGACATGAGTAAAATCACAGACCTAGATGCAAATTTGCCGGAATTTTTGCCGTTTTTGAGCCAACCGATTTAAACCAAATTTTGTTCAACCATAAGGCCGAATGTGTGCTCAGTGACTGTATAGTTGGTTTTTGAGATTAGTTTTTAGTTTTTGAATTTTGCGGATTTTTCGAAAATTATGTAAAATTTTAAAGTAAAAAATACTTCGAGAGATTTTTTGCCCCTTCTTTGTTTTTACGGATCCTGAACTGCTATTTTCTTTAAAAATGTCCAAAATAATTTCTAAATAAGTGTTAAGAAGTCTAGGACATACAGTTTTTGAGTTTTTGGGCAAAACATCCAAAAACACGCAAAAAAATTTTTGAAAAAAAATGCATTTTTACAAAAATTGCAATATCTCAAAAACGGCGAGCTCTAATATGATGAAAGCTGCACAGTTCGCTTTCTTGAAGTTTTTTACATAAGAATCATTCAAAAGTTTTCTCCGTTTTGTAGATGGCGCTGACGTAGTTCACCTACTATTTGCCAAAATGGGCTAGAATCATAAGAAAAAAAAAAGTCATCTTGAAATATCTCCTAAAATACATATGGCAACATTATCACGTGCTTTAAATCAGGCTTATGTAAACAAATGACGAAAAACGGTCATAGAAAGGTAGAGATACCATAACGAATCCTTGTCCTCCAGCGGTTTTTAAATCGTGAGCAGAGCGACTGCAGGATCGTTGAAGCTTGTTGAACATTTGGCGCGGTGTACAACAAAGGAATTAGTTCAAGAAAAAAAAATCGAAAACAAAATGTAGATAATTTGCTGCTCTACAATGTTTGTTGAAAAATGTTTTCAATCAGAGTAACAGGAAATTAGAAATAGCGAAAAAACTGATATCATTATGCTCATTTTGTTTGAATAATGGAATTCTGAATATGAACAAAAAAGTTAATTTTGGAAGGCGTTGTTTTGTAGGTATTGTCTTTCCCTACAAAATGCTTTTTTGATTTTTTTTTCTAGTCCAAAATTAACAGAAGTTATGAGCGAAAAATCGATTTTACCCTTTGATTCAAAATGGCGCTGAAGTTAAGGAGGTGAGAATGGTGCAAATCTATAGTTAAGCTTTCCCAGTGGTACCCTACACCCCTGCAAAATTTCAGCTTGCTCGCTTTTAGTTTCCAGAAACATTTCAATTTGCCTGGATTATGAATGGTGCAATGCTGACGCCATACAACTATTTGGTGAACTGGCAATTGGTTGCCTTAGGTTTATAAATGACACCTTCGGGTAAGGAGTTAAATGCCCTATCCGGTTTTGCTTTACTATCTGGTTTTGCCCCACGTTCCGCTACTCACAGAGGTTTGTCTTTTCTTACGAATGCACCAATCGCTATTTAGTATATGGACAAATCGGGCAAAAGGGGGGTTCGTGTGCAAATCGTGCTAACTTTATGCCGATAAGCTAACTTTGTTAAGGGTAGCTTATAGATCACGCTTTGGCTTGTTGTTATTCTGGTAAATGCGTTTTTTTCAAGTTATAGCCCCCACCACTTTTTTTGCATGGCCCTTTTAAAAACGCTGTAACTTTCTTAAAAATTTACATAGAGAGTCCAAAATGACAGCAAACGATTCAGTGGAAATTTTGCTTTTTTTTATCACAAAAAATAAAAAAAACCTAAGTTTTAGTTTTTTTTTTTAAAGCAGTTATTTATTTTCAGAAGCCATTTGCAACTATATTAAGGCAAAGTTTAAAAAAAAGTTATAAATAAAACTTGTAGAGTAACTATTTAGAAGTTATCGAGTGAATTCAAATTTGGTATGCGATTATAGTTCCGGTGACAATACAATAATATGGTATTTATTAGGCACCCTCTCACCTTTTATGAGGGGAGTGGAGGGGGGAAAACGCCTAAGTTTGTCTAATTTCAACCAAAACTGGCATACGATGGGGGATAAGGAATATGAATTTTTGATCACATTTTAAAAATTCAATATGGCGGATTCAACATGGACGATTTTTGGTCATGTTTTGGAAACCAAGTTTAACTGACTTTATGTACATCCGAATGTCTTCAAATTTGGTATGCGTTTATAGTTCGGGTAACAATACAATAATATGATATTATCAGGTACCCACCTCCCCCTAACAAGGAAAGTGGAGGGGAAAAATATTTAGTTTGTTCGATTTCACTCAAAATTGGCTACAGGGCTTTTTCGAGAAGGGAATTATGAATTTTCGATCAGATTTGAAAATTTCAACACGGCAAACCATAAACCTCCACTTTTTACTCGTTATTTTCACATAACTCAAAAACTACTTAACCGATGGGAATGTTTATACCTAATTTGAACTAAGCGTCAAAATAGCTACTTTTTTTATATGAACTTTTTTTCCGTAGAACAATACTAGACCAAAAAAATAAAAAACTTTTTTGTTTTTTTTTTGTACAAGAATTATCCCATTTTTATTTTTTCATCATAAAAATATTACAAACCAAGTATCTTAAACTTTGTTTTATCAAAATCGAATAAAAAATAAAAAAGTTATGAATAGCTAAAAAATACATCTTTCCGCCATTTTGAAATCGGCATATTTGTTTAAAAATGCATGTTCTAGAATAACAAGGGGTTTAAATTTAATATACTAAGCCTATTCAACAAGTTTAGGTTATCTGGAAAAAGTTCTTGTAGTTTTGGGTAATATCATGAATCCCAAATATAGCTCAAAAACCTCTATTTTTGACCGGTTATTTTAACATACCTCAAAAACTACTTAACCGAATGGAATCTTTGCACCTAATTGGAACTCAGAATCAAAAAGGCTATCTTTTCTATCAAAACTTTTTTTTTGTTAAATCAATAATTTAAAAAAACACTTAAAAAACTTTTTTTTTAGTTTTTAATTTTTTCAGATTTTTTATTTTTTTTATAAAATATATTACAAACAAAGTATTCCAAAATTTTTTCCATTAAAATCGGATAAAGAGTAAAAAAGTTACAATTTGTTTAAATATACGGGTTTTCGCCATTTTAAATCCGCCATATTTTTTTAAAAACGAATTTACCAGAATGACAACAAGTCAAAACATGGCCTATGAGCTACCCTTAACATAATTAGCTTATCGGCACAAAGTTAGCATGACTTGCACACGAAAGTCGATTTGTCCATAGACTAATTTCTATTCAGGTTTTAATTAGAAAACTAATACAGGAGTTAATATAACATTGAAAAGTTTCTGCTTTGAATTTGGTTTTGAATTTCATTCTACCTACCTACTTATAAACGACTCTTATTTCATTATTTGTTCTGCACTATTTAATTTACTATACTTAGTTGATTTTTAAACCGTGTTTTTATAACAATAATTACCCAAAGTGTTTTTGGCACTGCCATGGATAATAGGAAGTCACTTTATACTTACTAAGAAAAGGCACAATTTTTGGTAAAATAGTTTTTATTACGAAAGGAAAGTTGTTACACAATAGCAATCTGCAAAAATTGACAAATTTGTAAAACTTGGTGGACTGTAAAAAACGTTTTTAAGCCTAGCATTCCACGCAAAGGAAACAGATTCAGGAAAAGTAAAACCAATATTCTTTTGGTTTTAGCAACTTCTTTTTATTAGGGTTTTTAGGAAACCTCCTTCTTGAATAATTTAATTTCCCAGAAATTGTAATTTTTTTAAGCACTATGTCGTTCTAATTCAAACTTCAGTAAGTCAGTTTTTTATTATTTTTGTATTTTTGAATTAGTTGGGTAGTTCTTTATCGATTAGCAAGGAAACACCGTCAGATTTTTTATAAAAGTTTACAAGATTTCATAAGCACAAAATATATATTTTTTAAACAACAACAAAGTAAATCTCGTATCCGCATATAAAAATTAAAGTAACACTCGTGGCCCGTTTTTGTTTCTCACTTCATTACGACCAGGCCTCCAATGTCTAATGGAGAATCAAGACACCTACAGACCTATTTCATCCTTATTAAGGAATCATCAGGGAGTCATGGGATTGTACCTGGCAGTTAAAGCTACACAGGCACCATGCACACCTCTCGAATTTAAAACAAAAAGTTTGTAATCCGCGGAGACGTAGTACCTGTGTACGCCACCTGTCGAATAAACTGAGAAACAAAAACATCAAAATTGAAAAGTGCAGAAGACCGTAAATACAGAATCCTGTACCTTTCAGCAGGTTATAAACAAGAAACCTGTAAAAGTATAAGGTCACTGTAACCTGACTCTTAAAGAGAGGTAACGTTTGCAGCAGTACCGCCCCCAATTGGAGCTTCATACTACGTGGCCCTAATTTTAAGGCATCAGTAAGCAATCGCTCCGGAGGAGGCTTGTTGCGCCGAACTAAAAAGCCAAAATATTTAAAAAACAACAAAGTGAATATCGTGTCCGCAAATAAGTGTAGCTTCAACTGCCAGGTACAATCCTATGACTCCTTGGTGATTCTCAATAAGGATGAAACAGGTCTGTAGGTGTCTGGATTCTCCATTAGACATTGGAGGCATTGTCGTAAAGAAGTGAGAATATTTTTTTGTAATAGTATTTTTGATGTAATTATAGTTTTTTTAATAAGATTTTATACTTTTTTATTATTTTTCCGAAATATATGTTTTAAAGGCATATAGATTAGGGCAGGTAAGATCTTATCAATTTTTTTTTATATATCTGTTACTTTGATAAGTTTCTATGAGATTTTGTAAGGCATTGTTTATAAAATTTCATAAGATTTTACGAGTCAAAAAATATTTATGATTCTATAAGTTTTCAGGTGGTCAAAAGAGAAACAGTGTTTTAATTGGTAATGGCCATAGCTTAGAACAATTAGGATTATAAAAGATTAATACATTTATTAAAAAGACCTATAAAATATTATGACTATGTCAGATTATAAAATACCCTGGAAAATCCATAAAAATTGTGGATATATTCAAACCCATAGTATACATTTTTTTAAAGATAGACATATAAAACCTTATAAAGTTTTGTGAGTTTTTCTGACTATAAAATTTATTGGAAGACTTATAAAATCTTGTGTTTTTAACAACACATAACAAACTGGCTTTAAATACCGACTTGCTAACCATTTCGGCTTTTATTCGTGAATGTCCAGGAGGGTAACTTCGCTAAGAGTACTCCTGGGAAAGTCTCCGAAAAAAAAAATTCATATTCCTAAACAATCGAAATTGCACATGAACTTTTTTTGGAAAAACTTTCAAAATAAACAAATACGTTACTGAATAACCAAAAGATCTTGGGTGGAAATAACGAAAATTCAAACTTGGATGAGCATCCCACAAGGAGCACACAAAGGACCAAAGTGAAAGAAAAATGATTAAACGATGTTTCGCCCTGGGTAACCAGCGTGGGCTCATCAGTGGTTTCACTGGTCACCCTTCACCATACATAATTAAACATCATCATTCACTTTGTTTTCCAACTTTGAATCACTCACAAATAGGGATCGTTCCGCACTGGTACTTATCCAACTTACCTGATACGGATTCGTCGTGGCGTGTTAATATTTCCAGTAGGATTATGCTCCTAAGGCAATTAAAACAAAAACAAAAGTTAAAAAACCTCCAAATCAGTTACTTCAACCGAAAATTCAAAGTTGGATGAGAATCCCACAAGGAACACACAAAGGACCAAAGCGAGAAGAGAAATGATTAAACGAAGTTACTGAATGTTGAACAGAGACGATCCCCTTCACCAAGAAGAGTTGGGTTCTAACCACCAACTATGTACGGACAACCATTGACATTGTCGCGGAAAGTAAAGTACTTAGGGGTTGTGTTGGACGACAAACTAAACTGGAACGCTCACATTGACCATGTGAAAACCAAGGTTAATGAGGCGTTCTGGAAAGTTAGGAGGGTAATAGGTAGAAAATGGGGCCTGAGCCCTAAGGTGATACACTGGATCTACACCACCATCATACGACCAAGGATCCAGTACGATTTCGTGGTTTGGTGTAAAAGAACCAGTACCGATAAAAATGCTAGGAAGCTAGACAGTCTGCAAAGACTGGCAGCCATAGGCATAACTAGCACAATGAGGACGACCCCAATCTCAGCTCTGAACACTGTCCTGGGACTACCGCCGCTCCCCCTCTGGATCAGAGGGGAAGCGATGGCAACGCACCTAAGAGATGCGGGCTGTGGAAAAGGGGGAGCGAAAAGGCTGGGCACCTGGCTATTGTCGGTATGGAGGAAAGGGAAATACCCCTTTCAGCATACAGGATCGAAAACCCAGAATACAAAATCAGGGAAAAGAGGAAGTACACTGTAACCATACCACATAGAGAGACATGGACTAGGAACGAAGTCGACCTTTCAGGCAATGCCATGATCTGCTTCACAGATGGATTGAGGCTAGTAGACAAGGAATCGACAGGAGCAGGTCTATTCATAGGAAATAGGGAGATAAAGAAGAGCTAACCACTAGGTCGCTACGCAACGGTTTTCCAGGCGGAAGTATATGCCATACTGGCAGCCGCACGAGAGGAAGAAATAAGGGCCGGAGCAGAAGATAAAGTCTACATATGCACGGACAGCAAGACTGGCATAAAAGCACTTTGTAAACCTATAGTGCCAAAAGGACTGGTCCAGGAGTGCGCGGACGCCCTCCAGGATCTAGCAGAGGAAAAATAGGTTGAACTTGTCTGGGTTTAAGGACACATGGGGAACGAGCTTGCAAGGAAAAGGTCAACTCAGGCATACGTCGGACCGGAACCGTTTCTGGGTTTTACCAGAGGTCAGATGAAATCTTCCACCAAGAAATGGACCCACACAAGACTAAATCAGGAGCGGCAACACACAGGGGACGCCAGGCAGGCCAAGGAGCTCATCCAGGGCTTCAGCAAAACAAGAAGGGACTGGTGGAAACATACAGAAATAGGACCCTTAATAGGAGTCCTCACTGGACACTGCGCGCTCCAAGAGCACCTGGCAAGGATGAAGGTAGTACGGGACTCAACTTGCAGAGAGTGCTGGGAGGAGGATGAATCCTCGCACCACTATCTTGCAAGATGTCCGGCCTGCAGAGAAATCAGAGAGGGAATCTTCGGAGAGGAAGTGTTCGAGCCGGAACACCTTCCGACGCTGAAATGGTCGAATATCCTGACCTTTATCCAAAGGACGGGAATGTTATGTTACGGACCACCGGGAACGAATCTTCCCCTTGTCGAGTGGTCGAGATCTTTGAATTCCCGGGAGCTGCTCCTCACCGTGAACTACTTTTTTTAAAAGAATAGTGCTTTTTCAATTTTTCTGGAACTTCTACTCAGTTCAGAAAAAGTTCTCCTCCCGGACATTCAAGTAAGTTTTTTAGGTTAGATGTTTTGGTCTTTTGCTTATTTGTTAAAAAAGTAGAGGTACATTTTTCTTTCCTTTTTACGTGGTGATAAATAGATAGTTTATTGTTCTCATGTTTTATAACATACATATTTTGCTAGGTAAATTCTTAATTACAAATTGCAAATCAATATAAGAATCTGAAATTATCTAAAAATTACATAGGTTGCTTATTATAAAATAACCCATATGAACTTCAAAAGGAAATAATCTTCTAAGTTATTACGATACTATCATCACTGAAAGAACATTCTACACAGAAGTTAAACTTTAACAGAATCAATCCCCAAGCAGCATTTTTTTTGACTTCCGACTAATTACAACCTAACATGACGTCGGTTTTGGCCCAAATTTAGGTTGGCAGTTGGTTTGTCTATCAAACAACGTATTTTTTACTAAGACCTGACGTCGCCAACAACTAGTGTAACAGTTGTGACGTCGATACTTACCAAAACTGATGTAGCCAAATTTTGGTGATACTCGCTACTTATCAGCGACGTAAATTAACGTTAATTACGGCGACGTAATTTTTAGAATAAAATTCAAGGTCGGGCCAAAGTGAAAACGGACGTCAATAAATTTTGTTTGATTTCCTGTAAATGGCAACACTGAAAATACGAAAGTATTTTATAAATATACTTTACATGGACTTATGTTATAATAGAAGCTTAAAAGTTTCTATTGTATAGTTTCCAAAATAATCTTATACGCCACTCACCTTGGGCACCCGGTATAACGTCCAATTCATGAGACGTTGTATTTAGTATGAGTTTTAAAGTAGAAGTTTAATAAAATTGATGCTGCCAAACTTTTATTTATTAAATGTAACTATTCCGAGGTCCACCGACGTGGGTGCGTGATCTACAATTATACTACAATATTCTGGGTCGGGTCGTTCTACAAGGCGACGTCGCCCGAAACGCCATTTTAAACGTTTAGCATCGATGCGCCATTACAATAGTAAATTTAATTTTTTCATTTTAAAGGCTTAATATGTAAATTAACTCATTTGTTGGCAACTAAAATGCATTTTTTAAATGCCTATAATGTTTTACTATAAGAAAAGGGCTTCCTTTTAAAGATTTTATTTTTAGGTTTATTTTTTTTTTCAAATTAATTTCTTAATATTTTTGAATTATTTTGTGGATTTCTGTTTTTTTAATGTCTATTTTAATTATATTTATCAGTAAACTGACCTTCGTTGGAAGATTTGGATCCCTAGAATGTGTAAAACTAAGTTTTTTCAGTTACCTACAATAACTAAGATAATAATTATTGTCATCCACAGTTCATTGGGATGTGTTTGTTTAGATATATAAAAGTTTTTACCTAATAAGTTTAAACTTGGTGTGCGCAGTAAAACTTTGGGTCGTGGGTCTACGTAATTTGACGTAATATTTGACCAAAACACTGTGCGGCACCCGACGTCGAAACGACTCGAATTTTGATTCCCCACTTAGGTGCTAAATCGAGTCCTCAGGAAGACTGATGGACCTCGGAGCCGACGTCAGGTATTTCTTGCCCTACGTGACCATAACGTAATATAACGTCCAAATGCTTGTTGGGTCATTGTTTCCCGTGTGGATATAGTGGATGTTATATTGTAAATATAGTGAATATTGTAAATTTACCTATCAATTTACATACCTGTATATTCACGTTTATTTGTGTAGATTTACGTAGGTTAAACATAAATTCAGTGGCGTAGCCAGGGGGAGGGGTTAAAAGACAATTTACAAAAAATTAATCATTATGAAGGGCCCCAGGGAGAGCTATAGCTCCCGCACTTTTTTGACCCTTTACTCCGGTTTGTGACGTGTGTTTGGTGTGATGTCTTAAATTTTAAAAATTTTGCCTGCGGTACTATGAAAAAAAAAACTAAATGTGGGCCAGTTCGGATTTTCTAAGGGCAAATCAACCGTACAAGCTGTCTCGAGAGTGGTTGAAATGGTTGTCGGTGGCCTTGATCAGGGAGACGACGTTAGTCAGCAAGGCTTTCGATTGCATTTCTCACAGTTTATTGCTTAAAAAATTTTCTAAATACGGCGTTAAAAACAAAAGCTTAAAACTAATTGAGTCTTACGCAAATGGAAGACGGCAGAAGGTCAATGTGGAGGAAGTAGAATCTTCAACGCTTGACATAAACAATGGAGTTCCACAGGGTTCAGTATTGGGTCCACTTCTTTTTATTATTTATATAAATGACTTATTTCAATACATGGACCCATTTGGTTGTGTGTGTTATTGTGACGATACGTCCTTAAAATGTAGGGGTAAAGATGAGGTGAGCCTTCTTAGTAAAAAAAACCTACTGAATCAAAAAGCGGAATTTTGGTTTACCCAAAATAACTTAAAATTAAATATAGAAAAAACGCAGGATCTCACATTTTCTTCCAAACAACATTTAAAAAATAGCAAAACTGTTAAGTTATTGGGAATAACTTTAGATGGTGGATTAAGCTGGAGACCTCATATAGCATCAATATCTAGAAAATCAGCTTCTGTAATATTTACTCTTAGGAGACTGAAAACTTTTCTTGAGAGACCCACTCTTTTAACAGTGTATTAACTCCCATCTCTCCTATGGTCTTCATTTTGGGGGAAATCTCTAGACTTTTCCATGATATTTAGATTACAAAAAAAGGCAATAAGATGTATTGTCTGTGCCGGTTTTAGAGCTCACTATAGAACTTTTTTTTAAGGATTTAAAGGTTCTTACTTTACCGTGTTTGTACGTTTTAAACCAGTTGGTTACAATACATAAAAATAAACCAAACTATACTAAAAAAAACTCACTTGATATTGGACTTTATAATATGTTTCCTAAAAATATTACAAACTTAGATAAACAAAATTTTAAACTTAAAGTTAGGAGTATCCTGGCGAGTCAAGCATTCTACTCTGTACAGGAATACAAATCCTTTATGAAGACTTATAGAAATTAAGTTTTCTGTTTTTCCTTTTTTTGGCAATGTTTGTTAGTTTTACTACAAGTTTGTTATATACTTAAGTGTTTTTTGTTATTTATTCAATTGTTTTTTTTTCTCTCGTTGTCTGACTTGTTACAATTGTATTTGTGTACAAAACGTGGTTAAATGAAATTCTTGATTCTTGATTCTTGATTCTATGACGTCATTAATTGTTACCATTTTAATCTATTTCCAAGGAATTTTTATCAACAGCATTCAAAATGTGTAATATACAGGTAGGAGACTTTAAATGAAATATTGGCCATAGCGGGTTAAAAAATTGTTTTTTCAAAAAATACAAAAATATGTCAGCTAATATTTTCGCAAAAAATTTTTGTGAACAGACCCTCAGAAAGGGGTCTATTCACATTTAGCTTTTTTTTCAAATGAGAAGTCCTCGCTTGTGGCACCTTGTTGAAAAGATTATGGAAAAAGAAAAACGCTCGTGTAATTTATTTTGACATTTGTCAATCCATGCTCTTCACTCTGTACACAAATCACATGTTTCAACTACCGATCAAGGGTGACCTAGTATCCTTTGCAGATGATCAGGGCGTGTTTTAGCAAGATCCCACATGGCAGGGCCTCAAGGAGAAAGTTGAAAGTGACTGCAACACTTTTTCAATTTTTTAACGCCAAGAAATTAACTCTAAATTGGAAAAAGCAAATGTCTCAAGCACTTGTACAGCCACATTTAATTTATGGAAATATCACAGGGGGCAACGCGATAGATAACTGTCTAAAACGGCTTGAAAAAACTCAAAAGTGGCTACTGAAAATTATCTTTAGAAAAAATTATTTATATCCAAGTGATGACTTATACCTTGAGTCCGGCCTTATGGATTTGGGCCAGCTGTAATACAAATCCTTACTTATCCAAAAATACAGAGAATTACAACATAATTATACTGAAGAAAATTCTAAACATCGCTACATTACCAGAAGTAATTTACAAGAAAAATTATATGTGCCTAGGATTTGTAAGACAGTTGGGCAGAGATCACAAAATTTTCTAGCAGTAAGGGCTTACAATCGGATTCCTCTAGAACATAAAAACATAAAGAAATTTAACAGGTTTAAGAGAGAAATAAATATATGGATTTCTCAACAGGGAAGAAACAAAATCAAAGAAATTTTCAATATGAAAGATTAATAGCAAGTCCAAGTGTTGTACCTTGTATGTAATGTGTGTTAAATTATTTTGGTTGTTATATTTTTTAATTTTTTTATTATATTATTAGAATCTATCATACTATATTTAATATAAGAAAAAGTTCTTGATGCTATATCTATTGACGATAACATGCCATCTTCTTGTATAAAAAAATATTATCACAAGATTTCTTTTGTGAGATTTTCTTGTTTGTTTGTGTTCTTCAAGCGTTTCTCTTCAATAATGTAGAGTTTCAATATATTGGTCTTGGCAAAAAAAAGTAGATATAAAATCATACTTTACTTTATATTGATTTTAATAATCATTAATCCTGTAATTGTTCGTATTTTTTATTTTTTTTTCTTAAAACACAAATAAACTTATTTATTATTTATTATGTGTCACAATCCTCAAATAATGATTGTTTCGGACTTCAAATGTAACATTGCCCCTTGCGGATTGGAAATTTGTTTTTTAGAAAAATTCAAAAACACCTGAATTAATATTTTTATCATTCAAAATTTTCGGTGTAAAATTTTTGTGAACAAACCCTCAGAAAGGGGTCTATTCACATACATTTTTTTTTTCAAATGAGAAGGTCCCGCTTGTGGCACCTTGTTGGAAACCTTATGGAAAAAGAAAAACGCTCGTGTACTTTTTTTAACATTTGTCAGAAATACTTAAAAATTAATTGTGCAAGGCTTTAAATGGAACATTACACCAAGAAGATTAGAAATTTGTTTTTAAAAAAATCCAAAAAACCCTTAACTTAGGAACTCAGAAAGGGCTCTATTCACTTACAACTTTTCTTTTTAAAGGAAAAAACAAATTTCCAACCCGCCTGGGGCAGTTCCATTTGAAGTCCGACACAATCGTTTTTTGAGAATTTTTGACACATGGATTGACAATTGTCAAAAAAAATACACGAGCGTTTTTATTTTTTGATAAGCTTTCCAACAAGGTGCCACAAGTGCGGTCTTCTCATTTTAAAAAAAAGTTCTATATGAATAGACCCCTTTCTGACGGTCCGCTCACAAAAGTTTTATGCCGAAAATTGTTTTTGGATTTTCCTAAAAAACGAATTTCCAAGTCGCTAGGGGCAATGTTCCCTTTGAAGCCCAACACAACGATTTCTTGAAGATTTTGACACATAATAACATATTGACAAATGTCAAAAAATATTACAAGAGCGTTTTTCATTTTCGATAAGTTTTCCAACAAAGTGCTACAAGCGGGGTCATCTCATTTGAAAAAAAAAGTTGTATGTGAATAATACTTTTTAAGAATCCGTTCAGAAAAATTTTTTGCCAAAAATTTTAGCTCTAAAAATCTTAGTTGAGGTGTTTTTGGATTTTTTGAAAAACAATTCTTTAACCCGCTACGGCCAAATTCCATTTAAAGTCTCCACTCTACCACCGCAACCCACCCGCTCTTGGCACCCAACCCAATCTACTTTTTCAAAAATATTTTACGAAAAAAGATCAAAATTTTTAAAGAATTTCTTGTTTTATTGTCAAAGTTGTTGCCTGCGGCGCTTTACGAATATTAAGTATTGTTACGACTTTGTTTAATTTTAAGCAATTTTTATGTCAAGAACATTTGAAACGCGTAAAAAATAGCACTTTAGTGTAATTTTTAAAAACAATTTGCCTGCGATGCATTTAAGGGTTGATTTTAAAAAAAATTTGCTTTTAAAAATAAGTATTTTTGTTTCGTATACTCTAAATCAACACCTATTAAACCGCCCCCCTTCCGTCCCTTCAGTTCAAGAGCTCAATCAATAGGCACCTACCTAATTTTTAAAAATTTCCCATAGGTAGGTAGTTGATTTTTATTCAATGGGGAGCCCCCAGCGTCAATTTCTGGCTATGCCACTGAGATATTAATTGTGATGACAGTTAATGTTCTGCCATAATAGGCATTACTAGCGCAGTGACGACGACCTGAAGTTCAACACTATCCTGGGGCTTCCACCGCTATTACTCTGGATAAGAAAGGAAGCGAAGGCATCCCATCTTAGGATCACAGAGGGTATGTGCCCTTTTGGAAGTCACATGGGAGGAAGAGATTAGGGCCGGATAGAAAGATAAGGTTTATGCAGAGAAAGCCAAGCTGCCATAAGGGCGCTTTCCAAATTTTCAATGCGCAGATGCCCACCAAGACCTAGCAGAGGAAAAAAAAATTAAATTAGTATGATAATCAGGAAGGATAGGGATCCCGGCAAAAAGATGTCGGACGGGCTTGCAAGAAATAGGTATACGGAGGTATATGTTCAGCCGGAACCTTCCTTTGGATTGGAGATTAAATAAAATCAGGCATCACGAAACTAAACGAGAATAAACCTCACAACACAGGAAATGCTTGGCAAGTCAAGGAACTAATCGTTCAACAGAAAGTTCACAAGAGACTGGTTTCTGCATAGGAAACGTACTTGATATAATACTGGCACCAAACTACGGCATCAGGTTTCCATTTGGTTGCCATCCAAGTAGCAATAAAGGTCCTACCATGATACCCACACTAACAAGAAGGTCACTGCGAAACCCTCAATACCACGTCTGAGGCGTGTTTGGTTAGGTGCCTATAGGAATCACCACAGAGGTCACAGCATAATTTAAGCGCTTTCTGGGTCATAAGAATCAATATCCACAGCATTCCGGAAACTCACCGTCATGCCTGGAAAGATACATTTTTTTTCTGCTCATCACAGGACACAACAGCCCAACGACCAACAATGCACTGGGAATAATAACTGCTGACCTTGCGTGGCATTAACCAAAGGACAGCTAAAATCAGTCCTCACGGAATGTACCTAACGACTACGCATTAAACAATTTACTCCGGGCAAATGTTGGCCCAATCACTAGTCAACACAAAAAAAAGATGGGCAATAAAAATAGCTCAGTCTTATAGATTTGCTCGACTCAAATCCATCGCTTAAGATATTGTCCGGGGTCTGTTTACAAGATACGGGCAGTATACCTGCCTACCAACCATAAATCTTTTACGTTGGCACATGCTGTTAACGTATTATCATGGATTAGACTGAGAGAGAGAGAGAGATGTTTGTGTGTATATTTGACTTAAGGTAATGAGAGGTATTGATCTTTTATGTTTAGTTACTTAGCCCCAGACCAAAAATCATCTGGTGTGCAGGGCCTCATTCATGGATAAGAGTGTGCCGGACCCTTATCCATGAATAAGGTCCGGCACACCAGGTGATTTTTGGTCTGGTGGTACTACTACATCATATATCTGAAAATGGTGGGGGTTACCCTACTCTCTCTAAAATTGCTCACCTTTGGATTGATGTGCTGAGCCTTTATCCACGATTTTGAGGTACAGGATTGTCCATTTCGTATTCAGGATGAGAAAATGCACATATTATCAAAAAATGGCGAGGGTTACCTATCCATCATATTTTATACCTTGATCTCTATCTGAGTCTTCAGTATACATACATATGTTTTTTAATTAATTACTGGGTAGAGAGGATAAAAAGTTTCTGGCGGGGTCATTTTCATCTGCCACTTTTAGGAATACGTCTGTGGCGGTCGCAGCTTTTCCAAAAGGGGAGGGTGGGGCAAAATTTTGTAAAAGCAAAGGAAAAGTTTCATGCAAAAGTTCTAAAATTAAAAATTAATCCGATCCCATAGGTAAATTTTACTGTTTTTATGAAAAACCGGTGATTTTTTAAATAAATTCTCGAGAAAAGAGGGACGATCGTACCCACCGCCCCCCTGGGACCGCCACTGAATACGTAGCCATAGAGACGAATATAGTTTACTGGTAACCTGCGCAAATATAGTGAACCGGTGCAGTGGAAGATCACTTTCTGTTTGGTGTGTTTTCAGCGCTATCACATTAAAATATTATTTCTTTTCTTTAATAACGTATTCACGCAAGGCATCCGTTGTTTGATGTATATCCGTTTAACAATAAAACGTTGTATATTGTAAAAGATTTAAACCAACGTGTTATTTCACACATTTCCTATATACTTATTTGCATATTACATACCCATCTTGTTTTTTTAAAACAATAGCGCACCGTACAATCAGTTCATTTTATGCAATTGGTTTAGTAGTTTGTGAAGGCTATATTTTATGGTTTCGAGGCTTAATGTCTTGTATTGTATTTTTTAATTAAAGTTGCAGTACTTACTTCTAGGGCTTCTATCTAGCAATGGTAGTACTAACACCACATCATTATATTCGACTGTGACCAGGATTTCTTCAGCCTCAATTTTTTTTTCTAATTTATTAATTTTTAGAGCTCATAATTGTCAAAAGTTTACGTTTTTTGATGATGAATAAAACTTCTTGTCTTAGTTTCTTATTGGGTGGCAACCTATTACTTCCAATATGCTTGCAATGTCCTTTTGTTGGTTATAACCATTCCTAGGGAATTTAGCTAAAACGTTTTTATGTACGTATATAAGTAAAGCCTTTGATCAAATTTTCTTTCCTCTAAACTACGAATAATGCGAGCAAGAGGAAGTTACTATACAGTATAATCCATTTAATCGTAACATATGGTGCAGTGATGTGGAGTCCAGTACTGCGCACAATAAAGTACAAAAATATGTATAGGAATGCAACGGAAATCCTTACTAAGAGTAGCCTGCGGCTACACTGAGAAAAATGGTGGGCTACGAGAACTCAAATATGAGTTCTCCTAGACCCAGCCGTGTTGCCCATAGAGGAAAGGCCAGACCTCTGGGCTGTGAGAACCAAGTCCAAGGGATTGCAGGGAAACACGGTTCGTGTCTTGTGGTAGCCCGAAATATGCATAAACAATGAATGTATCTTTTTGGCCATTTGGGCTGCCAGAACTCAACAACTAGGTTATGGTGACTCATGATTTGGGCTGGGAGAATCCTGCCTTTGGGCTATCAGAATTCAGCACCTGGATTGTGGTAACTCATGATCTGGGCTGGGAGAACCCTGCCTTTGGGCTACCAGAACTCAGCGTCTGGGTTGTGGTAACTCTCTAACTGAGCTAGGAGAACACTCCTGTCGGGCTTCCAAAACTCAGCGCCTGGGTTGTGGTAACTCATGGGCTGGGTTGGGAGAACCTTTGGGCTACCAGAACTCAGCATCTGAGTTGTATTATGTACTAGGATTTTGAAAAAAAAACAAAACTTTTTATTTTTTATTTTATTTTTATAAGAAACTACATATATACCAGGTTAAAAATGTTTTAGTCGACGAAATAAATGCGAATGCAAAGAAAAAAATCTTTATTTTCATCTCCAGCACGAACGCTACTAGAGATAAAAAAATAACGTCAACTATTAGAGAGAATTAAAAATGTGGTTCGTGGTTTTCCCAAAAAAAATATTTTGTGACTTAAAAATAAAACAAAATCCAACGAAGTCTTGACTTTCAAGTCGCCCCGGCTGACTGTATACAAAGTAGTGTAAATAGCTAAGTATACAGTGCTATCCATTATAAACAAGTATAGAATTTTTAACTCTTGATCTAAGATCAAAAGGGCATTCAAAAGGAATTATCACTTTTTCTGACAAATTTGATATTAGAATACTTAGGCTTTGTACATGTATTTTGTTACATTAAATGAAGCACCCTGTATTTTGTGTAATTTTTAGCTAAACAGGCTTTATCCTTTGCCAACAATGCTGAATAACTCAAAAACTAAACGAGATTTTGAAATTCCTCTTAAATTAAAAAAAAAACACACAATAAACAAGGTGTTACGTTGAAAATAACAAAACCCCTTACATAAAAAAGACTTTAAAAAATATCTAAAATATAGCGTTTGAAAATGTTTGACTGTGAAAAATATAAAAAAAAACAAATATTTTAATATAAATATTGTGTGTTGAAAACAAAACGTAAAGGCTGAACTATAACGCCAAACCCGTCCCTAAGTCTAATTTTCTCAGGAAAATGACAGATATATATATATATATATCTGTCACTTTCCTATATATATATATAAATATATATATATATATATATATATATATATATATATATATATATATATATAGGTGTAAATTAGGCTTAGGAAAGAGTGAGCGTTAATAAATGTTAGCTAAACTGTTCAAAATACAAAACAGACCCTATATATTTCACACACCCTACTTCCATATTATTTAGAAAATACAATAAAACACATAAATATTTTTCACTCGTGAACTTGCCGCTACACCAGCACACTAACTACATCACAACTGGAAATGAAGCTCCATGTTCCAACCGCCAGCCAAAGCAACCCGCAGGCCCGAATATGTGCAAAACTCGACATTCGGCAGCTACCGCTTATAATAGGATTCACATGTGTGCTTTACTAGATGGCGAAAAAAATAAACCATGATCATGAGTTAGAACAATTCAGGCCCTGAGTTATCATAGCCCAGACCGTGAATTACCACAGATCCAACAAGTTATTACATGAAACTGGGCTGGGGCAATCCCATGCCTAAATTGTGGTAGCCCACGACTTGCTGAGTTCTCCAAGCTAAATTGAAATGGTTTGGGACAATCATACTGTGTGCTATAGTAACGCATGGTGTGAGTTCTGATAGCCCCAAATTTTCAACCCACGGTCGTGGGTTGACCCCGTTTTCTCAGTGTAACGAACAATATCAACTGGAGCTATTCAGGTTATAACAGAAATCCCTATCATAGACCTAATTGTCGAAGACTGCAAAAGAGAAAACACTGGAATCCTGGCCAGTAAGATGGGACCGAAATACCGAAAAAGGACGATGGACGAAAAGAATTATTCCCGACATTAAAACATGGTTAGACGGCAAACACAAGAAAACGGATTACTATGTGACACAAGCGAATATGGAAAACGAACGATATATGTCGGTACTGTCAAAGAATAGATGACGTAGAACAAACGTTAATTTACTGCCCAAGATTTGAGAACTGCCGCAAAATAACACGACACGATCTACAGATAGAGAATATGACCATAGAGAACCTCTTCAAAGAAATTATACAACATGTAGGGAAATGGAACCTGGGACATGGTATTATTATGATAATAACGATTCTAAAAATCAACACGAAGACGAACTCACCTAAGAGATCTAAACACTAAACGGCAAAATAGTGACATTATATTCTTGAGAATAGTTCTGCTATTTTCGACCAAATCTGCAGCTTAGGGGTTCAGTCCGCAGACGCCCTCAAGAGAGGATGAATCGGGGATATTCGGCAGACCACCAGAGGCCGGTGTCTATGAAGATTTCCCGTCGCTATAAAAAATCTCTTTCGAAACCAATCTTGCGGCACCAATATCTTGATCAAACTGTTGAACTGTGAGCAAGATTTTTTTTAAAGCTTAAAACTTACCGTGCAAAATGTCAATGTCGTTTGCTTTAAGTTCTTTTCTTGCTTTAGTGAATAAACCATGTAGATATTTGGTTTCATTTTGATATTTTCGTTGGACTATAGACGTTCAACTTTTATTTTCTTTTGTTTAAATGCGTGATGACCTAGCTGTTTAGACGGTATAATATCCGGACAATAGCATTAATACCTTGAAATTATAAAACTAGATATTCTCGAAGTAGTATTTGGTTAAAAAATATCGTTTTTATTTTCTGTCATGGTGTTCTTTTAAAATTAAATATTTGATAAGAAAGTACTTTTAAGAAAGCGTAGACTTTTTTTAATTTACACACTTTCGCTTTAGTGCTTTAAGTGTTCCTTTGTGGCATATCCATCCAATTTTGAATTTTCGTTATTTCCAACCATCTTTTAATATTTTCTTTTTTACTTCCCTTGCTAAAGGGAAGTAATGTAATCATCGAAAAATGGCACTTCGAGATTTTCATGATCCTCCACGAATTTTGAGGTTTCGAATAATGATAAGCACGAATCCAGACGCCGTGGCTCTGTCTGTCGGTCTGTCTGTCGCCTACTTTGTAGCCACTCTAACTCAAAAACTCCTTCACTAATCGTAACAAAATTTTACATAGTGATTAATTTTGTTGACGCGCAGACCTCCTAGTAGACCCTTTGGAGATACCCCCAAAAAACTCCATCCCTAAAAAAAAAATATTTTTTTTCTTACCGTGTGATACCTCCTTAGAAAGCTTATAAAAATTGTAGTTGAATGGCGCCAAAATGTTTGACTACATATATATATATATATATATATCACATAAAAAATGCAAAAAACAATTGAAAAATTCAATTTTCTGTGCCATATATCTCGAGTTATGAAACGAAATGTTAAATAAAAAGTAGCTTAGGATAAGATCCGGGTCATACCCTATTGTCTTATCAAATTCCATACAAATCGATTTAGCCGTTATTGCGTGAATAATGGACAAAAATCTTATGTATACGAGGATATATATATATATATATATATATATATATAGCACATGTAAAACGAAATGTTTTTAAAAACAATAAAGTCTGAATCTATATATATATATAGAGCACATATAAAATGTATTGGAAAAATCCGTGCACCCTAGAAAAGTTGGGATACAGCCTGGAGAAGTCTGGAAAGACTCTGAAAAAGTTTAGAAAGACCCTGGAAAAGTTTGGATACACTCTGGAAAGTCTAGAAATACCCTTGAAAAGTCTGGAAAGACCCTGAAAAAGTCTGTATACACTCTGGAAAAGTCTGGAGAAGTCTGGAAAGACCCTGGAAAAGTCTGGATACATTCTGAAAAAGTCTGGAAAGACCCTGGAAAAGTCTGGATACACTCTGGAAAGATCCTGGAAGTCTGGAAACACTCTGGAAAAGTCTGGAAAGGCCCTGGAAAAGTCTGGATATAATCTGGAAAAGTCCGGAGAAGTCTGGAACGACTCTGGAAAAGTGCGGAAAGACCCTGGAAAAGTCTTGATACAGTCTGGAAAGTCTGGAGAGACTCTGGAAACACTCTGGAAAGACTCTGGAAAAGTCTGGATATGTTCTTGAAAAGTCTGGAAAGACCCTGGAAAAGCCTGGAAACACTCTGGAAAAGTCTGGATACACTCTGGAAAAGTCTGGAAGAACCCGGGAACAGTCTGGATACACTCTGGAAAAACTTGGATACACTATGAAAATGTCCGAGTACACCATGGAAAAGTCTGAATACACCCCTGAACAGTGTAGATACACCCAAGAAAAGTCTGGATATACTCTGGAAAAGTCTGACCAACCCAATCTAACCCATGTATATATGAGTAGTGGTTTTTTATATAATATATGTTCTTCTGAGCGAGGGAAGTTTCGGAGTACATCTTTACTCGATTTATTTGTAATTTTATCTTAACTTCACCAAAATTAGCTTGGATGAATCGTAGTAATTTTGATGTTTTGTTTTGTATGTTGCTTCTAAACAGCTTCCTAAACAATCTTAATGACCTACAAAATTGCCTTTTACTTTTAGATGCTTGCAGTTTCATAAAATTCCTTCAAAAATAAAAATTGCTAAAGATGTGCAAAAAAAGCCACATTTTGCTATACTGAATATACAGGGTTACAATTTATAAACTTTTCATCGCCGATGTTTTGAACTAAAAGGGATATTGTACAATTCTGGCGAAAAAAAAGTAGGACACGGAATTGAAATATGGGTAAATATAACACCCTATATTAAAGAAAATTTACATTGTTAGTCATTTGTTAGTTGACCTCTCGTTATTTACCTTGATATATTTGACACTTGTGTTTGTCATAATAGTAAATAAATCAAACGAGATTTTTGTTGACGAATGGTGGCCAAATCAATAAATATCTGAACGTATAGGGTGACATACCAAAAAAAGCAAATATATATTTTACATATCCCACTTTTTTTTCGCCATATCTGTACATATGCTCAAAAACATATCGGGGGATTCAAGGGGGAGGGCCAATGATGTATTCACAGACTTGCCTCCACGCATCTATTTAGCGCAGGTCACACCAATCAGTTTTCTTTAAATTGTAGCCTCCCTTTGTGATACCTTGTTCAAAAAGGTTTTACATCTGCTTTACAACAATGAATTTTCAGTCAGTACCTTCTAAGATAGCTGTTAAAATACAGCGCCGCTTAAACCATGGAGGTTCGATAAAAAGTACACTATCGGCATCATAAAAGTGGTACACAATACTTTTTGTTGTAATACCTTGGTCTCTTTTTACAAACAAAGTCACCCATTATTGTATTTGTCTTAAACTGTCAAAGTATGTCATTCTGTATTTCAGTCTGACAAATAAATAAAAAATGCCTTCACAAATTTCTTTATTTGATAAAGCCCAACTCCTGGCAAAACTACAACTAGGATGGTTAATTAGGGACGTGGCTAGACATTATGGACGCAGTAAAACCACGATTATAAAAATTAAAAAGCGATGGGAAGAAGATCAGACAATAGAGAGAAAACAAAGGACTGGTTTATTGAAAATTTCAAGTGATGAACAAGATTATGACCTTATCGCTTTTATGGAAGAAAACCCTTTTGCATCTGTTGCCCAGGCAAAGAGATTAACCCAATTTCCAGGATGTGTAAGAGTGGCACGATATCGCGTAAGGAAAGGCTCTAATTTAAGATGTCGTGTAGCTGCTAAAAAAATTAAACTTACGAATGAAAAAAAAACAGGCCAGGTTACTTTTTGCCCTTAATTACTCTCTAAAGGAACCAGAGTTTTGGCGAAAGGTAATATTTTCCGATGAAAAAGTTTTCCAGTCCTGTAGTGACAGAAAACAAATTCGGGTATATCGTCCACCAAGAACACGCTATGAGGAAAGATATATTGCTGGTAACAACGATCGCGCTGGAAGATTTTCGGTAAATATGTGGGGTTGGATTTCTGCTAGAGGTCATGGTGCTCTATTTCGAATCAATGGAAGACTTACAGCACAGCTTTACGTGGACATTTTAGAGAACACCATGCTTCAAGCCGTCACAGAACTTTATCAAGACCAGTTTATTTTTCAACAAGACAACTGCCCTGCTCATACAGATAGAATTTGCCAAACTCGATTTCAGGAGCAAAGTATTGAAGTTCTTCCTTGGCCTGCGAAAACCCCAGACGCCAATCCTATGGAAAATATCTGGGGTTTAATTTCAAAAAAGCTGGAAAGCTTTAATATTGTGCCGGGAAATCAACATCACTTGGTCCAGTTAATAGTCAATGCTTATGAAAAAGTTATTGTTGAAAATGAAAACCTTTTTGAAATTTTGGCTTATTCTCTACCTCTCTCTCTAAGAAGGTTAAACGGTATACTTGAGGTGAATGGCGCAATGACTACACGGAAATTTTTTTTTCTACAAATGAGTATTTCAGTATGCTTAAAACTGCATCATTGAAATGAAAATCTAGAATTTAATTTTAAACAGATTATATTAAAATAAACATATTTTTATACTTAAATACAAAATTTAATATTCTCAAATGTTTTCTTTAATCCAAGTAAAAACTATCTGTTTAAAAATTTTTATAATTTTTGATTTGAAGCCTAAGATCACCATTTGGAAATTTACCGAAAACATTAAATTAAAGCGGCACTAAGTTTATTATGAAACTCCGTTTATTTCCATTTTAAGAGCATATCTTTAGATTAAGCAAAAAAGTATTTTTTATTTTAAAACATTGCAAATTTTGACATGAGACTATTGTAATTTTAATATTACCATAAATTTTGTTCTTTAGGTTCAAAATAAGTATTTAAAATACTAAAATTAAGTATAACCTTCAAATGCCAAATTGAAGAAAATTCTTGTCGTTTTATTCTTAAAATGAACATCTCAAACGCTCGGGGATTCTCGGTTCCGAGGTAGGACGTAAGAGCCTGTCAGTCTTTTATTGTATGTGCATTGCATACAGTTGAATTCGAGGAAAAGCTCGTCAAAAATCAGAAATTCGGAATTGAAAATTATTGGGAACACCAATTATAATTTTATTATATAGTTACCTAGGTATAATAAATCACCACCCTTTATTTATTAATATTCTCGTCCCTCTTAAAAATATTTTAGTTTAAAATTGACCTTTGATGAGAATTTTGTGTGTTAAATATTTCGTGAATTGAACGTTTCGTTTTCCGCAACTTATTGAGAAAATTTCAAGATATCGTCATGGAGTCTATTGCTGCTGGTGGTAAGAAGAATCTCAAAAATTTTGTTGAATTGAAACATCCACAGAACTTTTTTAATTTTGATTTTTTAAAACTTTATAATGTCGTAAAAAATAAAAATAGGAATTTTTTGTCCTTTTCTATACATAAAGTACATTTACCGGCATTACCCCATTTTTTAAATATGTATTTTTGGCAAGACCGCAAATTACGGGGAAATGTACTTTATGGCTAGAAAAGGAAAAAAATTCCTATTTTTATTTTTTATGAGACTATATAGTTTAAAAAAATTAAAATTAAAGAAGTTCTGTGTATGTGTATGTGTATAGTATTTTTTTTATACCTTCATCAAAAACCTGATTTTAATAACTGTCTGCAAATAACTAAAGCATGGCCTTTTTGGTTACCGATGCAAAAAGAAACTTTTGGTCACGGGTGCAAAAAAATATTTCTGTCCGTTTTTTACCCAAAATTAACGAGAAATAGAGGAAACTAGTAATATGGAAAAAATCCAATTATTCTTGCCTAAAAATTAAGCCATCTCCACCAGTTTTCATTAAGTATTTACGAAAAAATTATTTAAAAATATCGTCAAAATATCAAACTTTCAAAGATTAAAATGTAGCAAGAATGAAAGGCATATCGCTATGGCAACCATTGTTATTTCATTTACCAGCCGCCTTGATTTATAGTTTAAAGATGGTGTATTGCGAGAAGTGCTCTTCTCTCAAAAGGTATTAAAAAAAATAGTGCTAACAGCTCGCCGCTAAACTGTGCTTTTTTAGTTTAAATAAGCAGCGAAATATTTAGAAACGCGAGTAAAAAAAAGCACAGGTTAGTCGCGAGTTGTTAATACTATTTTTTTAATTCCTTTATCACAAAATCCAAAAAAAAAACCAGGAAAATACTTTTAAAAATCTCGAACGAAGAGCACTTCTCGCAACACAGCATCTTTACACTATAAATCAATGCAGCTGGTAAATGAAATAACAATGATTTCCCTAGCGATTTGCCTTTTTACTCGGTGCCGTTCATTGTTGCGACATTTTAATATTTGATAGTTTAATATTTTGACGATGTTTTTAAATAATTTTTTCATAAACACGTGGTGAAAGAATAATCAGATTATTTCAATATGACTATTTTCAGCTATCTCTCTTTAATTTTGGGTAAAAAACGGACAGAAATATTTTTTTGCACCCGTGATCAAAAATAGTAGTTTTAACAACTAGTGCCTAAAATAGTGCTAGCGTTGGTTTAAATAACGAGCGCAGCAAGGTATTTAAATAAACTCTCCTTGAAATAATCCAACCTTTAGTTCCTGCGGTAATTTGCGGTCTTTCCGGTATTTCTCTTTAATTTTGGGTAAAAAATGGAGAGAAATCTTTTTTTGCACCCCAGACAGTTACTAAGATCATGTTTTTGATGAAGGTATAAAAAAATTTTTAAGATTCTACTTGCCACCAGCAATAGGCTCCATGACGATATCTTTAAATTTTCTTAATAACTTGCGGATAACGGAACACTCAATTCAGGAAATATTTAACACATTTTATTAACACTTATAAAAGTCTCATCAAAGGTCAACTTTAAACTAAAATATTTTTAAGAGGGACGAGAATATTAAAAAAAGGGTGGTGGTTTTAACTAGGTAATAAAATTATAAAATTGGTTTTTCCAATAATTTTGAATTCGGAATTTCTGATTTTTGACCAGCTTTTCTTCGAAATTCGCCTGTGTGCGGCGGGGCGGTTAGTGTAGTTAGTTAGATATACTATGTTTTAATCTGTGTTTTTTTAGTTGATTCTTAGTTTATAAGTTAAAGTAAAACTTTCGTATTGATCATATGAAATTTAAAATTAAAGTTTTTTTGAAAGCGAAAGATTCGCTTTATGTCAAAACTGATATTTCTTTGAAATTAAGGAGGAGGGCAGTTTTGAAAAATTGAGAAGTTTGCTAAATAGCCTTATTCTCTTAACGTATCCGTTATTAAAATCGGTTAAGAAGTAAGAAAGTTCTACAATGTTACGTTTTAGGCTTTTTGTGTGGTCAAGACTGTCTCGCTATAAGTCATTTTCTTTTTGACGGGATGGAGTTTTGTCAAGAATGATCAGGATATAAAGATTTTAAGCCTTTTGGCAAGCTAAATATGTTATGACACGTAAAATTCAAGACGTCGAATAGAAGATGACTTATAATGGGACAGTCTTAACACACAAGAAGCATCGTAACACTACAGAACTTGCATTTCTTAACCGATTTAAATAAAGGAAACGTGTTTATACGTTAAAAGAATAAGGCTATTTAGCTAACATCTTATTTTTTTTTACAGTGACTCAAACATTTTTTTTTAGGAAGGGTTAAAATGATCCACATTCTAAATCTGTTCGCACTTTTAAATTTTAAATAAATTTCAGTTTTGACATCGATGGTATATAGTTTAAAGTTTCTCTTTTTTAAAAATAATTTAAATTTCAAATTTCCGATACTTAACTAATATATAAAGTTAGGATTTTTTTTGGAATACCTTAATTGCCTTATAATATATATTAAGGGTGTTATATAAAAAAAAACCTTGCACACGTTGATTCTGCTTTGGATTAGCTAACTAAAAAACCCCAAAAACTATTTGTAAAAATGGAAAAAACCTTTTTTAAACGGTCGCTTAAATGGTCAAACGCAAGATTTGATATTTTTAGGTAGATATCACCTTGTTGAAAGTTTCATGTTTATGTTTCATGTTTCATTTTATTAAAATAATTTTAATAAGCCTTGGGTCTTGCCCTAAAACAATTTTCAAAAATATCCCGCTCCCAAAAACAATTAACGTGCCCTTGAGTTTTACCGCAGTTTCTTTTTAAATAAGATTTCGTATTCTTTACTATATTTGTTTCTTTTCCAAAACGTAAGAAGTTATTGTAGAAAATGGAAGTAGACAATATATTTTGTACTTTTTATATACCTGTATATTTTTTTTGACTTCAGTAATTATTATTAAATCCCACAGATAAAACACTTTGGTATCCTCAATGGGAGTTACGATTCAGGAATATGGATGATAACAGGTTAGTGAAGCTGCCCCCCACTCAAAATTAAAAAAAATATATTGGACTTATTTGCGCATCTTTTGCGCAGTATCGCGCAACCACTTTTACCTTTTGCAACCATCTGAACGTATATTCTTTAAAGTCATGCGGAAAACACCCCACCCACAAAAAAATACCCACATTTTCCATACGGTTGCTGCGCAAAACATAAAAGTGTTTGCGCAAAAGGTGCGCAAATAAGTCCATTTTTGGACCCAATAAGTGGGAAGGCAGCTTAACTGACTTGATGTTAACTCCCTTTAAGGATACAGTGATTTTTCGATATTTTAAAATAAGAATATGAATATTTTCAAAATAAGTATATAAAGGTCTATATCTTAAATATGCGAATAACAATGTTCAGTTTGAGAAAGGCATATTCTCAAATAGAAAAATAACTAGGTTTCGCTTTAGACATTTATAATACATGTATTAAAGATTGGTATTTTCAAAACAAAATTAAAAAAGATACAAAATTGAGATTTTTAATATTTTACATTAAAAATATTATTTTAGGAATAAGGTGATGTATACCTAAAATAAAATTATGTATTTTTAAACCGAAGAAGGTAATTTGAGAATTTCATATTCTTAGTTCAAAAAAATATCGTCTCGCGTATATATGATGCTAACATAGGCTTAGATCTAGTTTTATTGCTTTATATTGAGTATTTCTTTTTTTCCGTGTGCCATTATCATGGCAGCAACCCTACCCGAGGTCAGAAATGGCATAGAAATACATATGCTCCGACAGCCAGGCTGCCCTCAAGGCTCTAAGTGCACCTAAAATAGTCAGTAGTCTGGTGGAGGAGTGCGCTGAAGCACTGCAAACACTGGCTCAAGACAAAGGGTGACACTGATGTGGGTCCCAGGTCATGAGGGAATACCAGGGAATGAGAAAAACGACGAACTTGCGAGACTAGGGGCCGAAACCCAATACATTGGAACGGAACCTCTTCTGGGAATAACAAGGAAACAGGTACAGAGTAAGCTCAACAAATGGGCGAACACTGAACTGAAGACGTCCTGGAGGCAAGAGTTAAAGTGCAGACAGTCCAAGCTATTCGTGGATGGTCCGAATGTAGCCAGAACTAAATGGCTCTTAGGCAAGATCCAAAAGGACATTGGAATGCTGACAGGGATGCTGGCTGGGCACAATCGGCTGAACAAACATCTGACGCAAATAAGAGTAGCAGGAGATCCCGTGTGTCCTGCTTGCGGGCTCGAAGAGGAATTGGCGCAGAACTTGATAGCACAGTGTGATGCGTATGCCAGATCAAGGCAGCTGAAGTGTGGATTTCCCTCGATAGAGGAAGAAGAGCTGCACTCGGTCAAATGGGCCGACATATTGAACTTCGTAAGGAAGACAGGGAGTCCCGGAGAGAGATGTGCAGCGGAAGTAGGGGTAAGGAACGGGGTATGGCAGAAAGAGCCCATGAAGAGGCCTAATTGCCAGGCCGACGGGCCGCCGCCCCTATACTACTACCACTACTTTTAAAATATACAAAATTTTGGGGTCAAATGATTTAAAAACCATAAGATATACTTAAAAAATATCAGAAAGATAATTAAGTTAGAACGCTAATAATTCATTGAGAGATTCACTCATCGACGCAGGCCACGCATATATTTTTTTGATTCTAATTGGAAGGAACCAATGAAGTTATCACTTATTTATCTTTCTGCTATTGTGTAAGTATCTCGTTTTGAAATTGTTTGAGCCCAAATCTTTTTGATTTCAACTGTTAATATTTAAAAACTACTCGCTTTCCAATCCAGTTTTATAAAAAATTGTCATAAAAGGAATCTATTTCGATTGAGTGTAAAATTTGATAATTAACGTTGTTTTTAAACATTTCCAGAATCCTCGCAGAACCTGTTTGGAAGACGGTCGAAGATATTCCTGTGGGGCCATGTCAACAATGAGACAAAACCCTTTGTACGCACAAAGAATTTCAGAGATACCTATTGAGAACATGATGCACCAAAATAAAGTTGAAACTCTTGAATGGCAGCTTAAAGAAGTAAGTAACTATCCAAGTTTGTTTTGTTAAATATTAAGCCCAGACCAACACCGTCTCACCTAAAACACCAGTTACAGTCCATTCCATTTTTATTTAGACAAAACATAACCTCAATAAACCACAGAAAAACAACAGATTTTTAAGTTGCCAAAATCAAACGCCTAACTACAGTGCTAACCTTAAATTACTCTGAATAACCCCTGATATTACGTTTTCGTATGAAACAAATGCACCAGAGTGAAACAACATGATGCCAGGGATACTTAAGGGATATTTAAACGGCTATGATATTCGTTCTTATTTGTATACCCGACATAACAAAGAAAACTGAGACAGACGGAGAGAGCCAGACTGGTGAGCGGAGTCACTAAAAATTTAATTTAAAATACAGGACCGGCTTTTAATTTTGCGTATTTTTATTTACAGAGCTTTTGCCTCTCTTTTTGCGAATCATTGCCTTTTCACTAAAATAAATTATTGGAAAAAAATTCAAATTTGGACTAAAACCTTAAAAAAATAAATTGGCGGACTTTCTTATTTATAGATATATTTATCTTGAAACTTTGTAGTGTTTAATATCACTCAATAGAATTTTTGACTTGAATAATTTAATTGAAAAAAAACAGGTCCTGTCTTTTTAATTGTAAATAGCGTTTATTAAAGAACGATTCAACCCAGTGACCCAAAAAATGGAGGCGTCGCCAAAAAATCTTGAAAAAAGCCTAATTTAGTATTAACATAAAATTTTTTTATACCTTTATAGAATTAAACGAATCAAGGACTATTCTTTATCATATTATTAATGCACTTGCAAAATTTTAATTCTAGCACTTTGCAATTTTACTTTATTATATTGTGTTCCTGTATTGTATGCCTTGATACTCTTGTCTTTGGTTCCACTAACATCACTAGAATCTTCGGTGGGAATAATTAATTATGAAACGTTTTACCACTTCAACAATACTTTATATCTGTTTCTTTTTACACGTGTTTCGCTATCTAAGTTAGCATATTTAGGAGAAGAACAAAACTCACCTGGAATTAATGTCTTTGGTTACCCAAGCAACAATTTTCTGACCAATGACCACATACTTCACCTAAATGGACGTTAATTTGGGTATATAAATTAGTGATCTTCAAACGGTCTTGCATATTACGATAAAATTCCGTTGCTTTAACGTTAGATAATACTGCAGTGACATTGTTACCGTCTACCCAACGTTTAGCCGACCTGTCACGCGTTGGTGCATTTTCTAGTAAACCAGTGACGTCGTGTCGACGTTTTTATGAGACTCTAGTTACCTTCTGCTGACTTATCAACGTCTAAACAACTTTCACATTACGTGAACTTGCGACGTTTCTGGCCTGTCTTGCGATGTTTTCCGGCCGGAGTTTTAACGAACTTACGTGCCCTTTTCTTGTGAAGAAGAAAAGTTTCCAAAGGAAAGGCATTATATTCTCCTTCTCTGCTGCACTTATGTACGGCAGATCGCCCTATTCCTCTCTAGATTTTAAATAACTGTCTCAACTGGTCAGGGGCCTAATTCTTGAATCTCTTTAGAAGGATCGATCCCTCAAGAGAAGGGATCAATCCCGGGGTATGTGCTTGCCTGAGAAATGGTACCGATTCCTGGCTTTGGAGTCGGGGAGCGGGATCACCCAAATTTTGATAGAATGGAATGAGCGATCACCGCTCAAGAAGACAAAATGCGTTCGACGTGGGATCATTCGACACAAATCTATGTCGTTCCCTGCTCAAGAATTAGGGTCCTGACAGAGAGATGACATTATCCTACAAGTATATGGGCGAAAAAGGAAGACTGGTGCTCTTTAAACAGTAATGTCTGATCCACAGCTTCACTTCTTGCCGCTCACTAAAAATACTTTTTGCTTTTGCTTCCAAGAAGTAGGATCTTTGAAGTATCCTGCCATATTTGAAAAAACTAAATTTTATTTCGCAGTCCAACGACCATTTATTTGAGAAAAATCGAATAAAAAGTAAGGTTATGGGGACTGTCATCGGCGAAATTGTTGAAGCGTTTTCCAGTCGCATGTTGGGTTGACAGTAACCAACCGTCGTGTTAAGTGGTTCATTTGGGTATGTTTGACGACTGTAGTTCATTTACGTGTATTTTTTGGGATTCTCATAATATTCGCCATTTTTGATGCCGTCGTTTATGTTCGAAGTGGCTGCCATTGTTTATATTTATTAAACACGGCCAAAAATACTACAAACACCATTGAATGGCATTTTGGAGACGTTTTATGTTCCGGGCGAGATAATAGGTATTTGACCAGGGAGTCCTAGAAAGAGGGCTTTAGTAGCACCTATTTTTTATACATTCAAAAAAGCAATATTTTAAACACAAACAAATCAAGGGCGCGCCGGTTTTTTCGTGCCTTTTCTAAGCATATTTGTCAGACCGAATTGCGTTTTTAAATTTTGCTCCCATAGTGGCCATATAAATACTATTTAATAAACCGTAATTATCAAATTATAATTTTTTGTTTGCCATTTTCTAAAGTGTATAAAAATAAGTTCATTTTAGTAACCGAAAATCCCAAAGTTTGAGATAGGAAACATTTTGGGTAGTGAAACACCACCAAAAAATCAATAACACAGAGGGTGCTAGTGTCACATTCACTGCACAACGACGTAAGGACTCAAAAATCATCCACCATTTTGGTGTAAATCCGGGTCGGCATGTTGGCTAAAACGACTTCGCATCATAACGTTGGGTCGCATTTAACAACGTCGCTCGCTAAATTGCTGCTTGAGTAATTTTTAATTATCTTTTGGTCTGTTGTACAGGTAGAAAATAGCCGAGAAATGTATAGAGCTGTAATGAAACAGGTCGTCACCTTTCTGGAAAAAGCCCACCAGAGTTTAGAAAGCCTAAGTAAAAGCCCAAAAAATGGTACAGTGCCCAGGTCAAAAAGCGAGCATCATATAACTTCCAACACTTCAAATAATGGAGAAAAGGAAATAGGAGGGATCAATGAAAAACCTTTTTCCTGGTAAGTAAGTGTACTCGACCACTAGTTGTTTTGATTGTGTAATCTCGTTATGGTCCTACTTCGATGATCACTCCTACCTGATCCTGCAATGTTTTATTATTTTGTTAGAGAATTTAGCAAATAAATTTATCATCCTGTTTTTATTGATGGCAAATCTTTTACTGATTTATTAAAATTTTCTGCCAATTTAAATTTTTGACTTGCTTTACCAGCAAAAGTTTTATAGTGAGCTGGAATCAAAGATCTCATTGGTCTCCAATATAAAATTTGAGCTAGAAATTTTCCTACGGTGTTTGGGATGTTTCTGCATTTCATCTACCCCTTGTAAAATTTTTCTTTTCCTAAAATTAGACTGTAACGTTTTCGTTGCTTTACCTCCAGCTTTAGCATGCCCTTTACTAAAGGCGGTGTCAAAACTGGCAAAAGTAACATTCCACCTCGCTTTGTTTTTCACAAGCCCTACAAAATAAGCATATCCAACACAGCGGAAGAACTGGTCATGGGAGGTACTATCTGTATCTACACGGAGGGTTCCAAAACTGAACACGGTTCTGATGTGGAATATAGTCAATATCACTAAACCTCAAAATAAAAATGGCTATGAAAAAACACGCCAGCATAACTCAAACAGGACTGAATGGCATCCACATAGCAGCAAAACAACGATCATGTATTAAAATGGGCTCAGTACTAGAATGCCATGAAACCTTGGTCAAAGTATCAGAAAACAACAACATGGTCACAGTAAAATAGATCAAAGGTCATAGCAAATACAAAGGAAACCACATTGCAGATGGCCAGGAAAGCAGCGGGACAAACACTTTTTGAACCTGCCCCTTCTGCCAGTATAACAGCATTAACAGTGGCGAACCAAATACGAAAACATTCCCAAAAAGACTTTAGAAAAAGATGGGATGAAACTAGAAACTGCAACCTTGTCAGGGAATTACTACGTTACCTTGACCAAGCCTCAGCAAAAAAAATCCTATCAATGACCTGTGCAGAACCTGCGCTTTGTGACGGGCATTCTGACCGGCCACTGCCAACTAAATAAACACCTTAATAGATTGATGTTATCTGAAACACCTCTATGTTGAGGTTGTAAACAAGAAGATGAAACCATGGAACACATTCTCTGCGACTGTCCAGCGCTGTCATTTACCCGAAAGGCTATTTTCAACGAGTTTTGGCCAGCACCAGCCAACATACCGGAGGTTCCCCTTGGCGGCGTTATCAACTACGTGCAAAGCGTAGGATGGCTGACGAACTAGGGGAAATCCCTATAGGAGGATGTACAACAGGTCTAATGGGGCCTAGGTGCTGTAAGGTTAAATCCCCCCCCCAAATTTTCAGATCAGAATGCTATTGATGGTTTCTACAACTTAACTTATTTATCATTTTCCTTTGTTACCTGCAACTTTGCCAAGAGGTGAATTTAAGTTTTAAGAATAAGGTCATTGACGTTTGTAAAAATCCAAATAGCGGACTTATTTTTTAAAATTCCTTAAGAAACATTTTTTTTTAATTGTGTAAACTATTGGACAGGTTATTTGAATGATGACTGAATCGATATGAAGCGTTAAAAATGCTCCCAAAATAATTGCAAGTCTTCTTTTAGCTTTCCAATTTAGATTAGCCTATAATTTTCTGAAAATATTCGTTAAAAAATAAAAAAAACGCTTTTCAAATTAATAAATTGTAATTTGTTTTAGGAATGTTACTAAAAGGGAACAATACATATCGGAGAAAAATATACCACCTGATAAACTATCACAAGAAGCGTTCAGATTACTAAGGATGACACAATCTCTACTTGAAACTAGAGAACCAAAGCTATCTCAAGGTGTATCTGAGTGTAGGTATTTGTGTATTTTGGCAGAATAAAGTTCGTGAAGTGAAGATAAGATGACTAAAAAGGATATTAAAACAAACAAACCCACTCCACGTACCTTACCCAGGAATTATTTTTGTCTGTCTATTGTCAAGTTGCAGCTCTTAGTCGGAATCAGAGGTTTTACGTATGCACAGGGTTGCTACAATCCTTGAAAATCGGAAAGTCCGGGAAAAAGTCGGGAAATTTGCTAAGAATCCTTGAACTTTTCAGATATTTTTGACTTGGATGAGATTCCCCTGTACCTATACAAAATTTAGCCTATTTGCCTGCCGCACGGAATTTTTTTTTAAAAATAATTCGGGAAAACCGGAAAAAAGTCGAGAATTTTATCTAGGGAATCGTGGCAACCCTGGCAGGCAATATCACGGTTCATTCTTGACTGGTTTACGACTGTAAAAGTGTCTTGGAAACCCTTGCAAGAGACAACAACGTCATTTTGGGTACCAGGGCATAAAGAAGATTCTGGAAACTAAGAGGGTGATCGATTGACTAGACAAGTATCATTAACTGATAGATATTCCAGCCTCCCAGATTATAACAACCATAAGAAGCGACTTGAAACAGGGCATGAGGTTTACGAAAATCCTAACAAAAGTCCTTGCTCATCCTTCGTAGGAAGGATATGAGATATCTGTAAAGTTCAGTTTTTCAGATATAACACTAACTTGGTATTTTTCTTATGAAATTACCTACTTTTTCTTGATTTAAAAAAAAGCGATGTATCGCTCTTGAAATTTTAATTTTTATATGTTTATTGTTTTCTTTATTTTCTGAATCATTTTTTGTTTTTTTTTATTTAATTTTATCGTTGTTTTTTGTATGTATTTATATAAGACAAATAAATAAATAATAAAAAGGAAATTGATATTAAACAAAATAAAAATAGATATTAAAAAAATTTTAAAATTAAATTTGCGATACACCATTTTAAAGGGAGTTTTATACAGATTTCAAAAATCGAGTTCAAAATAGGTTATTGAAATCAAGTTTGGAAAATAAATTATAATCTAAATTATCTATAAAAAAGCGATTTACTCCAATAATAAATTTTATTTAATAAAAAAGTAGGCGAAATTTTTAAACGCTTATTTTACAAGAGCCCAAAAAGCTCAAAAACGGGTTGATATAAGGACATGCGGTTTTCACCATTATTAATTTGTTAATAATCGAGCCCCTATTTTCCATTTATTCGTGCATGTATTAGTTTGAATTGATAAGCTACATTTTATTATTACTAGAAATCTTTGCTGCAGTAAATAACTAACTTCAAAATAAACCAACTGCCAACTTTGTATAAAATGTGTTTTTAATTTTTTTGACAAAATGTCTTTTTTGCGACTACCTTTTTATCCACGATGTGACTGCAACTTTTCAATTTTAGGTTTAGACACTGAGTTTCTCTCCCTGCTTGCCAAAGAATTCCCCGCCAGCCCTGAGCATTGGCCCAAGAGATCAACCTCGTTCACACACACTTCGAAAATAACCCACAATCTCGAAAACGACATACAGATATCGACAGCTTTCAACAGAAAGCTCTCTTTGCAGATGAGCGGAGCTACAAGCAAGAATTCGAATTCAAGTTGCAGAGAGCAACAGCCGGAAGGAGGAAGTAAAGGTTTGTAATGGCGGTAAAAAAGATTGGGGAATTATCCGAACGATTAAGTTAAACGTCGGCCCTATTTTTGACACTATTGACAGATTGGTATATGCAGCAGGGGTGCGTTTAAAATAAAAAATAAGGCGAGGGTAAGATCATGTTTAGCGGGTGACTCTGGGGCGAATATCTTCTTGAATTTTTGAACGCGGGTGTTCGCAGTCGCGAGTAACATTTACCCAGCTCAAGACTGCGGCGATTCTAGAGCATCCCGTCGGGCCATCACCTTTTTGATTTTCGAACGGAGGTGTGTGACGTCATTACTTGCACCTCGCTCATTTTCGAACGGTTTTGGGCTAGCAGAAGTATAACCCTTACCCTTGGCTAACAATTTTCAAACACACCTCAGAGTTCCTGCTCCATATTAAAGTTAGGTAGACTGTCCTGCCAGCTATGCAGATCATATTAATGACATATAAGTATGAGCACGCGAAATATCCGTAAAAGAAAATTGATAAGAGAAGGGATGGTACAAACTTTATTTCAATTTATGAATGAATGAAAACATGCTTTAATAGCGACATAAAGCTATTTTTAATTCATCGCCGCATACGTATCCGCATCAGCGAGAACCAAGCACATTAATTGGTCAGAAACTTCTACCACGTTCGAAAAGAGCAGATATATGCTAATCTAAGGTGTTCTTGAACGCGATAGGTGTTGAGATGCGTTAGGTATCACGTATCGTTACGGCACACGTATCGTATCTCAGCACCTATTGCGTTCAGAAACACCTTAAATTATCATATATCTGCTCTTTTCGAACGTGCTACAAGTTTCTGACCAATCAGTGTGCTTGGTTCTCGCTAGATGCGGGTATATAGGTTTCTTATTGACAAAGCTGAAAACAAATAGAATTAAAATCATCTATGCACTTAATGTCTTAAAAATGATTAGATTATACAGGGTTCCTAAGCAAATCCTTAGGGGGCCAAGCAGCCGTGTATAAGACGCAGACAAACGGAAAGCACATTAGGCAGAACAGGATGGGCATGGGGCGATGTTGTCACTACATCTTACACGTAGTAAATCCATTCCAGGTTGTTGTTTTCTAATGTTTTCCATTTTCATACCTTTAGGACTGAAATAAAAATTGTTTTTGTTCGACTTTAATACCAAACTGATGAAAGATATCGTAAAAAAAAATATTTTTCGGCTTTTCATTTTGTAACCATTGTCCTTTCGCACTGTTTATACACGGCCGGAAAAATCGACTGAGATATTTCCGTAGAAACTTTATCATGCAAATAGGACGGGGCCGTGCACAAATTACGTAACGGTGATTTTACCAATTTTTTACCCCCTCCCTATGTAATGTTTTGTAACGGTTTGGCACGCCACTCCCCTAATATTACGTAACGATTTCAAGACCACTACCCCCCCCCAAAAAAAAAAACTTTTCACTTATTTTCATTCCAAATTTTCTTAGTTTCACACAAATGCAAACGCTGTCGAAAACCCCCCTCCCCCCTACGTAACGTTTTGTAACCCCTCTCCCCCCTATGACCATTACGTAATTTGTACACGGCCCCTGTATTCCCAGTGGAGGAGGGCGAGAAAATTGATATTTTTTTCTTAAAAATTATACTCTTTAGACCTATTTCTTTGCGTTCCCGAAATTCCGTAATTTTTGAAAAAAAATTGTAAGCGGCGCCATTTTTATTTCGTTCTTTGTTTTACTAACATTTTTGCGTTCGGCTAATTTAATTGAAAAATTTTTGCCTGCGGCGCCCTTTATCTTCTCACTCGAAACCAAGATCCCCCGTTTTAGGAAAACTGATCCCGTCTCTGTTTCTAAATTTTTTCGAATAAAAGTAGAGTATGACCATGGGGGAAATAATTTTTTTCTACGGTATGACGAAAATTTCGAAAAAGTTGAAGAAAAAAATAAAAAAAGTGGCAGAGCTCAAGTTTTTCGTACAAAAAACGTTTTTTGTAAAGAAACAGAGCAAAATAAATCTTTTCACCCGTTTTTGGGTGTTACAAATATTGGCAGCCCCTTATTTTTCGCTTTTACCCTCCCGCTAGTTTTGAAGAATTGGTTCGCTACATGTTTCGAGATCATGTCATAAAACACCTCGAAAATATCAAATGTAGTGTAGGGCCAGCTTTATTTAAAATCAATAATATCGCAAGCAAAAAGCTCTGCAGGAAAAACAGCGCCGTTTATTGATTTCTTTGGCTGTTAGTGCTAGCTGCATGGTTTGGCCGTTTCCGGATAGATGTCACTAGTAGAACAGAATGGAAAGAAATTTAATTAAAAGTGAAGATATTTCTTCCTAATGTTAACAACCTCACGAGTTTATCGCTCAGTATCGTAATTAATGGACCCTGCCGCCTCCTTTAAGCAAGAAAAAGCTGTGGTTTGGACCTGAAAACATCTAATTTGGTGATTGTGGATGGTGTGGCCGCCATCTAGCGGAATTTGCAGACATCTTGTCAACGGTTATTATTGCAACTATGATTTATGCTCACAATGAAAGAGTGGCGACAATTTTTTCTCATGAAAGCAGTCCGGAGATAATAACAAACTGGCACCATTGCTCATTATACCTGTTTCTTTTGTGCGCGCAGAACTTTCTATGCCATTTCTGTTTGATTTATTGAAATCCTATCCCTAAGGAAAATCTTAGAAACCCTGTATATAATTGCATCCTAACCCAAAGTTTTTAATTTACATATCAAAAAGTTAAAAAAATAATAATAAGTTCTTTTTTTTTTAAGAATACGAAAAATATTGCTAAAATGTCATAGAACATGTTTCAAACTAACATAGAAATAAGAATAAAAAATAAAAAATGAATAACGAGCAAGTGCTATCCAATTAAAAATGTAAAAAATTAAAGTTAAAAGTTTTAAAATGGTCAAACTGTTTCATTATCAAGCAGAAACTCTTTTACTGAGTAATATACTTTTTCAACAACAACAACAACACATTTAAAAAAGTGAAACAATAGCAAGTTCTTTAAAGAATACTAACATAACTTTTAAAAATATACAGACAGGACAGACAAATATTGCTAAAATTTCATAGAACATGTTACATTCAATACATAGAAAATAATAAGTAAAATAAATAAATAAATAATAAATAAGTACTATCCAGTCAAAAAGTAAAAAATTTTAAAATGTTTAAAGAGTTTCATTATCAAGCAAAAAATCTTTTACTGAATAATAGGCTTTTTTAACAAGAAATTTTTTTATTATTTTTTTAAACTGTTTATGATTGTGAAGTTCCTAACACCACAAGAAAACTTGTTGTAAATTTTAAGACCCCTGTAAAAGTAAGTACTTTTCGATTTTTTTAAAACAAAGAGTTTTTAGTTTGATAAATGACAACGCAGGAAAAAGTTGTCAAAGATAAAATGCACCGAGTTTCGTATTTCGCTATGATTAGTGCCTTTTGACTTAAGCGCTCCAATATTTCTTTGTCTTGTAACCTCTCCAATCCAGCGCATTCACCAGTATGTCGAGTAAACCAAGTTCGAGGGGAAGTTTTTATAGAACGAAGGCTTTGTTTGAAATTTAATTCATTTTCAGCTAATATGGAGCAATAAAACATGAGCTTCATTGGTAAAGTTTTTTGTAAGTTATCGACTTTGAAAGTCTATTTTATAGTTAATCAACTCTATAAAAAAAAATTCTAAATAATAGGGGAGATGTGTGTACTTCGTCGCCTATGTGATATTGCCATATTTGGCATAAGCAGAAGTACGGGCACTCTAGAAGATATCCACTGTGTATCTTGGGAAAATTTTTTTGTTTTTTTTTTTATTAAACCTTATATTTCATGAATATTTAAAAACAATGTTTTAGTGTTAGCTTTTGTATTATAGATCTAAGTTATGGTTGAACTACATAACATAATTTGTTAGTCAATATTTTGGGAAATATTTCGATTTTTTTTTTAAATCCAAAGTACACAATCCTCCCCTGTTATCTTAATTTCGTAAAGCAATTTGTTTACTTTTATTTTTCAGAGGATAATTTTCAACTAACACCCGACTTGTCCAATTTAGAGTTGCGAGAGAATTCTACACAAAAAACCAGATCAAGCATCAGTTCTGGGGAAGACGAAAGTGGATTTTCCTCCTTGACGTCATTTCAGGAAATCGGGTTGCCATTGGTTAATTCCACTACTGCTGAGGAGGTTAGTAAAAAATTGCCCGCTCGTATAAAATAGTTGTTTTCCTAACAAGGGAGGGAAGTGACACTTTTCCACACGCGGTGGCAGTTGCACGACAGAAGCTTGCAGAGTTTGGACTTGCCACCAAGGGTGGAAAAGACACTTTACACACATGTTAGGAATAACAGTTTTCCTATCTGCTTAAAAATTGTCTTGTTCTTGTTAAATTTTAGTGTTAAAAAAAAAATCACATTTTAGTTAATTTTATAAATCTCGGTATAAATGCTACTAAGACCTTCAAATAGTTAGTAAATCGATATAAAAAGTTGGGGTGCGTAAAATTTTTTTACACGCCGTGCGTAAAAGTAGTTTTTACGCAACGCTAATTTGTTTTTTAATTTTTTTAGATCATATTATAAAAAAAAATTTGGCGTGTCTAAGACATATTTTTGCGTAAGGCGTGCGAAAAAAATACTTGATGTACGGTATATTTGTTTAACGAATTTCTCTGTTTTTGTTATTTAAGTTTCTTCCTAAGGGGATTTAAATTAAATTCCTCTGAAAGAGTACAATATAATAACAAACATCCAGTACTGCGATGCTAAGATATGTTTCGTTCTTTTTCATAAACCACTCAATAAAATTAAACCTTTGTGTAGTTACCGTGAATCCAATTGTTCAGATATTTCTAAAGATTATCTAATTCCAGGTTTCTACTAGAAACGCTCTACTCAAGAGTATGTTGCACAACTCCGCCGATACTAATAGGCTAGGGAGTCCTAAGACTGAATTCTTTAGGACGACAACACCAATCAGTAATGGTGGCAGTCCTAAAAGTGAATCATTTAGAACCCCCACACCTAAAACTGAAATATTTACGCCAAGCAGTCATGGTGAAAGCTCGAAAAGTGAATCATTTAGAACCCCAACATCTAGAAATGAAATGTTTACACCAACACCAAATAGTCATGTGGAAAGCTCGAAAAGTGAATCATTTAGAACCCCAACATCTAGAACCCCGGCACATAGATCAGCGGAATCGGGTAACGATGAAACTTTGAATGTAAACAATCCATGGAGAACGTCTTCATCTGCAGGTCAGCATAAGAGGTCTCTGTCGACTCCCATTCAGAAAATTTCGCCAAAACCGAGTGCGAAAGTATTGTGGGTGTAAATAGGGACTATAAGCAAGTGGATAAGAGTCGACATACTGTATATTTTTACACGTTCGCAAGCAAGGCAAGTTTATTATTAAAATCATTTGTGAGACTTAAAATCAAGGGGGGGGGGGAGGAATCAAATCGTTTGTTTATCTTAAATTTTATTTTTTTGAATGCTGGCGATAATGGATCGCAGTTTAAGCACGAAGTTCTTTAAAATTTTTCATTTTTTAAACCTTTTTACTGAAAGTTTTTAGGCTAGGGAGGTCCGTCCTCAATCTGTAAGCGTGATTGGCTGCAAACCGATACTGCGCCATACCTGCGCTGTATCTTAACGTGACGTACAAGACAAGAGAATGGATGGATTGGTAGGGATAAGTTGAGTTTTTTCTCCGCAACGTTACGTCGGCATTGGACAAAGCGAATGTTTTTTTATGTTTGGTGGAATGAAGCGACTTAAAATCGTATTTTTAAACAGTTTTCAAGTTTATTCTTAAAATAATTTGTGAGACCCCAGCCAACACTATTACGTAAAAGTTACAACACATGATTACTTTGTTACATAAGGTAGGTAAACTGAAAGTCACAACAAGGCAAAAAGTAACTTACATGTTCTTCATAACGCCATGCACAAAGTTCCCTACTTTTTACGTTAATAATATGTGATTAAAATAATGTAATAATACAGGCAACAAAAAATTGGGAAACGGCAGATATCGATTAACTGGTAACTAGAAAGTAAATCGAAAGGTAAAATTTAAGTAAATTTTTTACATAATTTTTATATCTCTTACAAGTAATGTTAAAGCCATCATGACCCTTAAAATAATTTTCTTAAATACCTGTTAAATTATTTTTGGTACGACACGTTTTTTGCTAAATTTAAAGACTGTAAAGAAATTTGATTGAAAGAAATTAATACCATCTTATGTTTTACACACTTTACACTTTGAAAAATTACAATTTTTGCTGTTTTTTGGACAAAAACTGCAAAATAAAAATCATATGTGCGACACCACTCAAGATGACAGACAGATGACATAACAAAAATTTTTTTAGTAAACATTTGCCTTAAATTATGTCCATCTTTCTCTAAAATACTTTTTTATAGCCTGCTGACTCTCTTCAACAACCTTAAATATTTTTGCACGTCACTAAAATATCTCTCTATCTACCTCTAAAATTCTGCCCTCCCTCTCTAAATATTTTTCGTTTTAACAGAGAAGAAATGTTTTTTGCCAGTACTTTTTTTAAACGCCTAAAAAACAGTGAAAACTTGAAAAATTTGAGTGTTTTATTCTTGAAATCGAAACTTTACAAAGAAAGCTTTAAAATGTGAGCAATATCATAGCATAAAAATGTGAAAAACGTAATAAAAAATTGCTTCATCAAAAACGTTACCACTTAAATTATGCTAAAATATTTTAAGCCTTAAATTATTATCATGGCTTGACCATAACATCAAGGTAAACTTGACGTCACATAAATAAAGTACTCTTTATGTAACTCTTATATAAATTTATAACATAAATGTTATATAAATATTACGTTTGTAGAAATAACAGGATTTTCGGTCCAAATGTAAAACTAATTTATTGAAACTCTTTTATGAAATCAAGCTTTCGGAAGGTTTTGTTGGTTCTTCAGAGCTAAAATTAAATAAAACACAGAAATAACATTTAGAACAACATTAATAACATCCATAATAATTTTGTTTACATATTTACCTTATATGAGATTAATTTAGTTTCTCTATTGTTTTATTGGCATACATTTATAATGATAATTGTACAAATATATAAAATTGTAGAACTTTCACGATTTTTTGTTGCATCTACTTTTTTATTTTTTTTAAAAATTATATGGCAGGAGTATAAATTGTCTTGAATGAAGTTTAGGGGACTGAATTTGATAATATTGCAAATTGCGAATAAATAATACTTAAATCTTTGATATCAGATCTAATGTTCATGGAATTTTCATGTTTTTTTTTGTATTTCTACCATTTCTAAAAATAATCTTTTTTCTAGGTTTCTTTCCTTATGTAAAATTTTTAAGTTGTTGTAATTAGGATGATGTTGAGTTGCTATAATGTGTTTTGCAAGGGCTGTAGTATCTTTTTGTAATCTTATATCACTTTTGTGGCTCGACATGCGAGTCTTTATTGTTTGAGATGTTTGTCCAATATAGGTTAGTGTACAGTTATTACAATCGTTATCCATTCAAGAAAATAAATATTACGTATGGGAATGTAACATTTATGTAAAATTAAAGTCATATTGTGTATATTATATTTATATACTTCTAATGTCACAACAATGTAAAGAGTAACTTCCATGTTCTGCATAATGCCATGCACAAATTTCCCTTATTATTACGTAAATATAATGTAATTAAAGAAACCGAAGTTATGTTATGTAAATATTACGTAAATTTTAGGAAAACTATGTAAATTTTTTCACTTTAGATTTACGTAAACACTATGTATTGTTAATGTAACAGATGCGTTTGTTGAGACAGTGATAGAACTATTTACTTTTATTTATTTTAATAGTTTTCGTATGTTAAATAGGGCAAATATTGTCAAGCTTATCAGAATTCATTCAATTTTATGTAGATCAACCTTTATTATTCTGGGTGACGATGTCAAAAAGAGGTAAGTCCGAGAATTACGGAAAATCATCGGTGTTTTCATTTTCTGTCATGCGACCAAAACTTTAAATTACTTACTTTAGCGTCGATTATTTTCAACAGCTCTTAGAGTCGTTGGCGTTGCGGTGGCTGTTAAATTTTTTTGTTAAAATGTTTTTTTAAATTTTACAAGGGAAGTGCCTAATGTGGCCAAAATGGTTCAAGACTTGTCGTCGTCTTGCTTTTTAGAAGATTTTTATTCTGACGGAAATTGAATTTTTATTAAACAATAAGAATCGCCGATGTTTAAAAAATGAAAAAAAGGAAATACAAAGGGAAAATAATATCTACATTTCTATCTACCAACACACACCTTTATTTCATTTTTTTGCATATGACAAAGATAGCTATACATAATAACCAACAAGTCAAACAAAGATAGCCATATCTTTATTTCTGAAACCTACAATACACAAACAAGTTGTACACTTGTACACTACAAGTTGCATATTCACTCGTTTCGATCACAACTACGTTTACATTTGAATGCATAAACCTTTTGGATCCGTTCGAGTAAAAAGTTCGATCGCCCATGTATTGTCACTACCTAACCGCCTTTTGTGGATTCGAGGACGCAGCAACAAAAGTAAAAAACCATAATTACAAAAAAAAAGTACATCGATCATTGTGTCATGTGTCATATCATGTCATTTTTAAACGTTTTCACCATATTTGCAACGTTTGGTGTTGGTTTGGTGGAATGTCAAAATTTCCACGGCAACGTTGCAGAAAAAAAACGCAACTAATCTTTTTATTCTAACGCATAATATAAAGACGACGTCTTGTACGTTTCGTTCACGCCGCCAGTTTGCTTTTAGCCCCTAATAATAGAGAGTTATCAGATACTAAAGTCGACTTTATTTTTGAAACTGTTGACGGGTACGAAAGCGCAAACAAACGCAATAAGTAAAGTCAGCAGTACCTAAATTTTGTTTCCAGCAGGGGGAAGGAGGGGGCTTTGTTGTTCAAGCCCCCTTCTCCCAGAAACATTAAATACGGACTCCTAAGAATTCAATTGAATTTTTTATTTTTCCAAAAGAGCCCCGCACACTTCATGAATTTTATTCAGAAGATCTATAGTAAAATTTGGTCAGTTTTTAAAGAATTGATTCCTTTAATAAAACAACCTTTTATAAAATATTTATTTCCGTTCACTTTTTTTGACTGGATAATTGTATCAAGAGATATTAACTGAAGGTTTTTAAACGTAAATTATTTTCTATCCTGTTCTACACATTATTTTTTCTCTTTAGCTGCATTCGGTATTTACCTCGCGAAAGACGCTGATTTTTGGTCATGTATTAACTAGCTCTAGGTTTTATTAGCGTTAGCGCGTCTTTAAGCCGGTTAACAACTTGTACCTTAGGCAGTTAGATACTTGGCAGAAGCTCTACAAAATGTATAGAAATTTAAACACATGTGATTGACTGAAATGCAGCTTTTGTAATTTTTATTTTGGAAAAAATATCATTATGGCGTCCGGTATTTATAACGGGGAATAAATGTGTGGTTATCGTTATGTTAAATTATTTTATTTCACAAAACTAATAAAAATAAATTTTAACAAAAAAGTTGGGATATATATAACTTCAACTTCGTTATCTTTATTTAAAACAAAGATAACCACAACGATAGCTTTGACGTTATGTACCAAAAAAAAAACTAATAATTTATTGTGTGCGGTCAAACAATATAATCAGGGCGTTTTTCGTCCGCTTATTTGTTTATTTAATGGGAACATTTGTCTTAACAATTATTTTTAAGTGGTAATTTCTAAGTAGTAATTTAAGTCCTTTTTGCATATATTTATTACACAGAGTTCCTTGAAAAACCCAAAATAATAAAAAATTTAAACAGAATAAAGGCTACTTTTCTTTCAACCTTACCATGCAAGGGGCGGAAAGTAGTTATTTATATAATAATAGTATATTGCCAGATGGAAAGAAGTTTAAATCTAAATGTGATTAAAAGTAACTGGTTAAAATTTATTTTAAATACCAAAAGTAAAATTTTTCCTTAATTCCTGGTAAGTAGGCCCCCGAACGACTCGCGCTGCTTTAAGACCAGCAGATTAATGGGTTCAATATCGATTCACATTGGTAAAAAAGATGCAATTTTGTTGGAGTTGGAGAAGTATGCTTATTTATTTAGGTATTTATTCTTTACAGGCCCAGTCAACACCGTTACGTAAATATTACGTAAAACTTATAACACATGATTACTTTGTTACATAAATTCTAGGTAAACTGGAAGTGCATAATGCCATGCACAAAGTCTCCTACTTTTTACGTAAATAATATGTAATTAAAATAATATAAGTAATATATTGGCAACAAAAAATTAGGAAACGGCAGATATCGATTAACTAGTAACTAGAAAGTAAATCGAAAAGTAAAATTGGGATAAATTTTTTTACATAATATTTATATCTCTTACAAGTAACATTAACCCAAGCAGCATTTGAACGTCGTATTTCGGTTCTCTGTAAGGCGGCATTCACAACCCGACGTTGTAAACTGACTTTATGACGACGACCTTAAGACTCGCATTTGCACTGAAATGAAGCATCAAAATTTTGGTCGTTCCGACGGCAGTAGGCGACTCTCGTAGTAGCGCCCGACTGACCAAATCCGACGACCAACAACATTGTCATTTTTGTACTAAAAATGGAACATGTTTTCTACACCTACAATTTTCCGGCCACTGCACTTAATTTTGACTGGAAGTAAATAGTTTTAGAAATTGCCAGATATTTATTACTTTGAAGGAAATAAATTAGTGATTATATCAAATCGCACCTTTGGACCATTCAGAAGTCGAAATTCTTCAACAAAGACCACTTTACTGATAAACATGAACAAAAAACGTTGAAAAAAATAAACCCGCCTTCAAAATTCTTTGAAAATACGAAAAAAATAAATAAAAATATATATACGTATACGTTTTTTTTTGTTAAATTTGTAGACTACTTTATACAAAAAAAGGATCACCCGCATCATCTAAGCCAAATTTTACTAAAAATTTTTACATAGTTTGGTTTGATTGCTTAATAAAAAAAAAATCCCTCCACAATGGCGAGCCTATTTCCGTTTTGATGTCATGGCGTTTCTGACGAAATACCAAAATTCAACCAGATCAGACCAATTCCGACAAGATCTCCATAAATTTGTTTAGCTTGCCTCCTGTAAAACGTGCTAGTAGGCCTAAAAGCCCTTTTGTTTTTTTGTTCTTCTTTTCAGCATTCTTTCAGTGCAAATTTTTAAAAACAAAAGGGTTATGGCGTCAGGTCTTCTTTCTGACGTTATTTTTTGGACAAAATGCCTAATTGTGGCTGACGACGAAATAGGGCGATTTGTTTGAACTATTTCTGGCTGGTTCATCCACCATTTGCAGTATGGTATAACAAAGAAAACTGACATTTCTGTCGCCGACGTCCTTACAAAGTCATTTTATTTTACCGTCGGCAACCCACGATGCTTTTCTAATAAAGACTACATAGTCAAGTAAACTACTAGTTATAATTTAACAGACTACTAAAATGTTCACTTGATCTGACGTCGGACCGAGTCAGAAACAGTCGGAGGTCGAAAAAATGCTGCTTGGGAAGGTAAATTTGACATCACGTAAATATCGTGCTCTTTATTTAAGTACTATATAAATTTATAACATAAATGTTATATAAATATTACCAATTGAAATGTAATCATTTATGTAAAAATAAAGTCATGTATGTAATATTTATGTACTTCTAATGTCAAAACAAAGGAAAAAGTAACTTCCATGTTCTGCATGATTCCATGCACAAACTTCCCTTCTTATTACGTAAATATAATGTAATTAAAGAAACATAAGTTATGTTAGGTAAATATTACGTAAATTTTATGAAAACTTTTTTTACTTTATATTTACGTAAATATTATGTTAATGTAACAGATGTGATTGCTGGGGGATGACCCAAATTTGAGAGGATTGTAAAGTTTTGGATATTTGTAAAGTAGATGGTGTTAAATGGATTTTTATAGATAATTTGAAGTATAATTTATTTTTTAAATTGGATATTACCTATAACAGTTGGTTTTTGAGAAATAACACCAAGTTGGAATTTTTTTACTATGAAAAAACCCATTTTTTACTCGATTTGTTTCTTTTGGTTGGAAGCAATGTGCTAAAGCGATTTTAAAGATTTTATACCGACCCTAAAATCGGTTTCAAATCGATAACCCGATTTCTTTAATTGCTTTAAAATGAAATTGATTTAGTGCTGAAAACGGGTTTAGTAGTGTTCATACGAACAACATTTTCAAACCGTCCTTATATAAAAGCGCTTTAAGAGACCGGTATAAACAAAGTAACTGATGTATTAGACCCGGGGCTTGAACCCGGCATCTCCTGGTTGGAATTCGAGGTATTCCAACAAACACGGTTCCCTCGGGCCTTCGTCGGCTCGATGTCGATTGCCAAATTTGCCATCATCGGCATGACGTCGATTTACGACATCGGAACAGCAGTATTTTTTGTCCGCTTTGCGATGTAGGCCCAATGTATGTTTGCCGACGCAACGTTAGACTGTAACCCGCCGTCGGACCAATGGTAAATTTTACTTTTTGCTGACATCGGCATACCGTCGCCGTACGATTAAGGTCCGATATGGTTTAACCACATAATACCGATCATATAGCTGCTTAATTTGGTCGGTCTAACGTAGGCAAGCTGGTCTCGGCCCGACATCGGTAAACTAGTCAAGTCCGACATTGGTTTTCTAAAGCGGTCCAACGTCCGCGATTGACGAAGGTCCGTCGGTGGTAGTTTAAAGCGGCTCGACAATGGCAAACCACAAAGGTCCGATAATGGGTGGATAATAAAGCCCCACATCGGCTTCTCAAAGCTGGCCGACGTCTGTGATTGAGGTCCGTCGGTGGTTGCTTGACACGAGCCGACATTGGCAAAATACAAAGTTTCGATAATGCGGGTTCTTAACCAGTCGGGGTGGTTTAAGTGGCGGAAAAGGTGATTCTTGTAGAGAAGTACCACCATCTTGTCAAGTCCGCATTCTAGTTTTGAAATATCTTTGCTTATTATATAGATATAATATTATCTTCCACTGTACAGGGAACATAGTGACATTAGCGTCATCTCTACATACTAGGAAGAAACTATTAAGCTGGTTAAAAATTTTAATGTCGCGTACCATCGTCTGTTGCCGGTTCTCGACCAATAGAACAAAAATCTGATCAGGCCATCGTCGGTCCTAAAGCAGATAGAGTGCGTTTCGGCATAAAGTCGACTATAGTAAATCGGGCCATCGTCAGTTGCCGATTCTCGACCAATCAAACAAAGTTCCAATCGGACCATCGTCGGCCCTAAAGCAGATAAAGTGGTTGTCGGCATAAAGTCGACTATAGTAAACGGGCCATCAACAGTTGCCGAATCTCGACCGATTAAACAAAGTTCCTATCGGACCATCATCGGCCCTAAAGTAGATAAGGTTTGCGTTGGCATAATGTCGACTGTAGTATATCGGGCCATCGTCAGTTGCCGATTCTCTTCCGATTAAACAAAGTTCCATTCGGATCGTCGTCAGCCCTAAAGCAGATAAACTGGGCGTCGGCATGAAGTCGACTATAGTAAATCGGGCCATCGTCAGTTGCCGATTTTCGACCGATTAAACAAAGTTCCAATCGGACCATCGTCGGTCCTAAAGTAGTGTCGGCATAAATTCGACTGTAGTAATGTAGACCTCCGTCAGTTGCCGATTATTGACTGAAAACTAAAAATCGCAATCTGTCCAACATCGGGTCAGCGAGCAGTCACCGATGCAGACACACCGACGATTTGTGTTAGCTTGGATGTACCCCGACACCAACCAACTCGGTTTGAAAATCCCTACGAATTTTCTATACTATAATAAATTTTGGGTTTGCAAATAGGGACTTTTTGGACCACCTAAAAATAACATATTGTGCTTATGCTTATTTGTGCGACTGCGCAGCAAAAAGAGAGGAGGTAAATGAAATAGGCATAAAGACAAACTTTATTAGACACGGCCTTTGTGCTTATTTGTAACCTTAAATTTGTATATGTTATTTTGATTTTCACAATGTTTTTGAAAATATGCGAAAACATTGGGCCACTGTACGCATTTCTCCTTTCAAGGCGGTTTATCTATGGGTTTTGCCCAACAACAAAAAAAATCTATTTGACATTTTTAATTATCACCTGCCATTGTCGCCGTTTGTTTTTTCAGTCGGAGCCTGGTGATGCTAACATATCATTTGTACACTTACCTTCTTAAATTACTCTTAAAGGTATTATACTATTAGGTAGTTATTACGCTTCGTTTTTCACCCTTTGCACAAAACACTAATCTTTTGCTAGTTCTATATACCGACCTTAAACTTAAAACCATCTGGTAAATAATAAAAATATACTGGTAACCCTAGAAAGCACGGATAGTCCACCATGCAGTCAATTATTTTATGTAAAAAAAATAAAAATATCTCGAAAACTGTAACTTTGAAAGATGTGAACCTTATAGCAAAATTTTTGGGTAATATCTACGAAGACCAAAATCTAAAAACCACATATCAATAGCTGCTTTACTTCTAAAGTTATGATTTTTTTAATATACTTTAACTCGGACTTTATAACAAAATTTGAAGTCCATATTCATCGAAACTTAAATCTGAAAACCGTATATCGCTTGTTGCTTTTGTTCCAAAGTTACAATATTTTTAAATATTTTATCCCCCTTTTCCCCCCTTCAACTTCCCTCCACACTACCCAAAAGTTAATCACTTCATTGTCAGCCGATAGAGGATTTTTGGACCATATTTCCTTAAAATCGATTAAGGCGTTCTTGAGTTATCGTGTATATACAGACAGACAACAGACCGACAGATAGACAGAAAACTTTTTTTTTTCTGCGATTTCTTGGGTAAAATATGTTTTTAGGAATTTAAAACGTGATATTGTTTGTAACCCTAATATCTCAGGATTGGAATTTGGATGTTTTTATTCCTAGCAAACACGGTTCCCTCGGGCCTTCGTCGGTCCGATGTCGATTGCTGAATTTGTCGTCATCGGCACGACGTCGATTTACGACATCGGACCAGCAGTATTTTTTGTCCGCTTTACGATGTAGTATATGTAGGCCCAATGTATGTTTGCCGACGCAGCGTTATACTGTAGCCCGCCGTCGGACCAACGGTAAATTTTAGTTTTTGCTGACATCGGCATACCGTCGCCGTACGATTAAGGTCCAATATGGTTTAACCACATGGTACCGACCATCCGCCCATAACTGCTTAATTTGGTCGGTCTAACGTAGGCAAGTTGGTCTCGGCCCGACATCGGTAAACTATTCAATTCCAACATTGGTTTCCTAAAGCGGTCCAACGTCGGCGATTGACGGAGGTCCGTCGGTGGTAGCTTAAAGCGGCCCGACATTGGCAAACTACAAACTTTCATAATGCGGGTGCCTAACCAGTCGGGCTGGTTTAAGTGGTAGAAGAGGTGATTCTTGTAGAGAAGTACCACCATCTTGTCAAGTCCGCATTCTAGTTTTGAAATATTTTTGCTCATTATATATATAATATTATCTTCCACTGTACAGGGAACATAGTGACATACTAGAAAGAAACTATTAAGCAGTTTAAAAATTTTAAGGTGACGTAATCGGACCATCGTCGGTTGTCGATTCTCGACCAATCAAACAAAGTTCCAATTGGACCATCGTCGGCCCTAAAGCAGATAAAGTGGTCGTCGGCATAAAGTCGACTATAGTAAATCGGGTCATCGTCAGTTGCCGATTCTCGACCGATTAAACAAAGTTCCAATCGGTCCATCATCGGCCCTAAAGCAGATAAAGTAGGCGTCGGAATAAAGTCGACTATAGTAAATCGGGCCATCGTCAGTTGCCAATTCTCGACCGATTAAAGAAAGTTCCTATCGGACCATCATCGACCCTAAAGCAGATAAGGTTTGCATTGGCATAATGTCGACTATAGTAAATCGGGCCATCGTCAGTTGCCGATTCTCGACCAACCAAACAAAGTTCCAATCGGGCCATCGTCAGCCCTAAAGCAGATAAAGTGGTCGTCGGCATAAAGTCGACTATAGTAAATCGGGCCATAGTCAGTTGCCGATTTTCGACCGATTAAACAAAGTTCCAATCGGTCCTAAAGTGGTGTCGGCATAAAGTCGACTGTAGTAATGTGGACCTCCGTCAGTTGCCGATTATTGACCGAAAACTGAAAATCGCAATCTGACCAACATCAGGCCAGAGTGTAGTCGCCGATGCCGACACACTGCCGACGTTTTCGACATTGGCCCGATTCAGTGCCTGCGATTTGTGTTTGCTGGCTTTTTTTTTAGAAAAAACTGAGACTTAACGCGTTAAATACAATCTAAGGGTATTATAGCACCATCCTTTAGCTTTTATGTGGTAATACCAATATTTGCAAATTGCAGTATGGTGTTGTTTTTAACAAAAGTATATAATTCTAAATTTTTTTTAGTCCGGACATGGAATTTTATTTTTTTATACATTGGTAGAAGTGGCTTCTGGGGCTCCTTATGGGTCCCAAAATGTAAAGTAAATACGTTCATTGGTTTCCGAGATATGTTTTTATTTTTGCGATATTTTCATAAATCACACTGTATATTTGACAAAAAGGCACAAAAAACTTTTTAGCATTGGGTATAATTTGCCCTTGGTCTGTAATACTTACCATTAAAATATTTGCATTTCGTCGTGAATCACCCTGTATAAGACAGTTATTCTGCCAGAAAATTGCTTTAAGAATTTTTAAAGGAAAAGGAAGTTTAGAGCTTTGTAATCACACACACGGAACAAGAAATGTCAACAGACGAACCTCAAAAATAAAGAGATCAAATAAAGCTATAGGAAGAAAATGTATCACCTCTTTAGCTCCTAAGATATTCAATATGATTCCTCTAGAAAAAAGGCAAGGAAAAAACTTTCCACATTTAAAACCAAATTAAAAAATTGGATTTTCAAATCAGGTACTGAGACTGATAGATTGTTTTTGAGTAGGTAGTAGTTAGTAATTAGACCTCGAGTGTGTCTTTTATCCAAACAAAATTGACTACTATAGTGTCTTTTTTTCACACCCTACTTCAAACGTGACTTTGTTTATTTTCTTTTTTGTAAAATTTTTATCATTTATTAGACAGTTTATTAGAAGTTTACAAATTCCGGTTAGTTCCAGAGATAGGCGGAAAAAAATCGAAATCTTCATTCAATAAACCCAAAATGTCAGGTGACTTGTCAAAATAAGCTTGCAAAATGTTATCTGTCATTCTTTATGAACCAAATGGCAGGAGAAAAAAAGGATCTGTCCATAAGAAAAAATGCATGAACTTGACAGTGCTCCTGTCAAACTGAAATGTCAAGTCTCAAAAACGGACCTCTCACTAGGTAAATCCTAAAAAAGGGCATGCAGAAAGTTTTAAGCGTTTTTTGACAGCTTTAAAAATAGGGGCGCAGAAAAATAAAAACTAAAAATAAAGATTTCGGTTTTTTTCGCCTATCTTTGGAACTACCCGGAATTTGTAAACTTTTTTTTTGGTTTTGAGCAAAGCGTCAAATTGCGCAACTTTGCCCTAATTTAAACCTTTTCGTATCTCCTACCGTTCAAGAGATCCCCATGGTGAGCATCGAATTTGAAACACCCTGTATACCCTCTGTATATTAGTATTGCAATTTTAAAAGACCCGAAAGGAATTTGTGTGCGTATTTGTTTTTTATATTATAATCTTTTTTTTGCCGTGGTTCCCCGCGCCATGCGGGAGAGGCGGGGGCGTTTGACACGCCCCTGAAAAGGATCTTTGCATAAAAAAAAACTTTTTATGAATAATTCTTTGTACAGTTTTGTTAGGTAGCTTAGAACCCTTTACTATCAAAGCGAATGGCAATCGTTGCTATATCTCCGTCGCCGCGACGCTGTAAAGATATACGGATAATCCCTGCCGCGAAGCTACACCGCCGGCGACGCATGGCATGCAACTGCGGGGAAACGAGCCCGCCGCGGCGCCGGCGCACTTGTCATTTTATTCTGCCCTATCGCTCCGTAAAGATGTCCCATTTATGGGTTATGTTGTAAGTCATTACGCGAATAAAACATCGAAAATGATGACTTTTTATCAGCACAACGAGCGGCGTTATCAACCTTGGACTGTAACCTGATTGATGGGGATCCTAATACCGAGTCATACGGTATTGTCTCATCGCAAGAGAGCAGCACGTTGTATCCGACTAGAACTATTTTAAAATTGATGGTGCATGTGAGGCTAGAGGAAAATTTTCGAACTCTCCGACACAAAATTTTGCCTTAGTCCCGAATCGCCGCAGCGCGCGCGTTGTTTTTTTTTTCGCATGTGAGTGGCTTGAGGGGTGAAAACCTCTCAAAACAAAACCGTCAAGATTCCGCGCTCAATTTGTAACTTTAGTGATAGTGATAGTGAGATGAGCTACAAAGATCGTAGCTCACCAATTTTACTAGAAAGCGGCCTTAAATCATTTTTAGGACATCCGGCTAGTTTTCCCCTTTTAAATGGTAAGTTTTCCCTATTTTGTATCTCAGCCCTTTATCAACAAGAGTTATAAATAAATTAGCTACCAACTAACTGACAATAAATTTAAAAGAAGTAGAGAAAAAAATTGATTTTTATGAGATTATTTTGTTTCTCCTTAAACCTAACCCAAATCTTGTAAAAATTAACGTGGATAATATTGTTTGGATATCTGCATGAAATAAACAGTATTTAACTAAAGGTTAAAGATTAAGACAGCGGAAATTGCCGAAAATTGCGATCTAAAATTTATCTTATTCTCACGATCATATGATTTCCCATGCCGCTTTGCCCTTTAGAAAAGCGATCCTGCGCGCTTCCAAGATGCAGCAAAATGCAATTTTGTTAGCTCGATACTTTTCCGAATGACCTTTTTAATATTGTCCAACATTTTCCCGCTGCTTTTGTTTGACAGTTTGTTGTTATTTGAAGGCAAACCCTTTGTTTTACCAGGAAAATTCCTGCGGCGAAAATCTTAATAGATAGGAGTCACATGGTCGTGTGTGTGTGTGTGTAGGCACGCTTGCGCTCTTCGAATCGTCAATTTATAATAAGCGAGGCTTGACGGACCGCGGCGTGAATTTTCGAAATGTTTATTTATAACGCTAGACACGAGGTTTTGAATGTTAGTCGAACATTGCGCTAATGACGAAAGATGAGATATTATTATTAGCCGCAATAGTAATGAAAATGGAAAAACGACATTTATTGTAAATGCGAGAAAATAGCAAACGGATGTTAATGAAGTTTGGAGAAGCCAACTCGAACGAATTGGGGAAACTTACGAAAAAAAGTTGTGAACGGTTAAAAGAATTCCGGATTTATTTACAAGTTGCAGATGTGCGAGCCTTATATTATAATATAAATATTACTTTATTTGAGTTACAACGCTTCTATTACTTCCTAGCTTTTGGCATCTTTAACATTAAAACTGTTAAACATGACTTACAGGACGTTCCAGAACCCCTCCCCCCCCCCCGCCCTCTGACTCTTGGCGCCCTTTGGGTGCCCTCAGTTACGTATTAAAACAACAAACATTACAATAATATAAAAAAAAGTAATAAAACATTTTTATTTTAAGTAGTTTATATTTTAAGATTATGTGTAAGAAATGTATAATAAACATCAGTTACGCGCGCCCCAATATGTAACGATTACTGACCACAGGGCCGGCGCTAGGAGTTTCGCCGCCCCGGACAAAAAGGTCAAATAAAAACAACTGCAAACATTGTTTAAATCAAGCAAAAATAGTTCAAGTTCAAGTTCAAATAAGCTTTATTGTCCAAAAAAAAAATAAATTTCATTGACAAAGCAAAAGTCTTAAAAGTAATGAAAGAGTTACAAAAATATGTTTAAAAAATAAATAAATAAATAAATAAATCAGGTCAATAAAATCAGTCACGTTAAATCACCTATAAATAATATATCTTGGCATTTTCATACACATAATTAATTCAAAAACAGAGCCATTGTAATACAAGAAGTTACTATTAAGTTGGCACTAAACACATTGCAGACATTTACATTCTTAAAATCTTAATATTTAGTAGCCGTTTTGATACACACACAACAATTATTGTAAAACACATAAGTTAATATTGATATTTGACACTTCACACATTAGGAACATTTTTAAAACTTAATACCTACTTATTGATCATAAAATTCACTTATACTATATAATGCTTTGGTAACTAGATGTTGTTTGACACGTAAACGAAATGTTTTATAGTCATTACAATCTCTTGTGTCTTATGGTAGATGATTGTACATCTTAATACTTTCATATATCACAGAATTTTTTGTTAAAGTAAATTTAGGAATTGGTAATGGTAAATTATTTTGGCGCAGATTGTAGATACTACTATGGACAAAGTCAGAGAATTTTTTGTGAATTAGACAGACAGATTCTAAAATAAATAAAGATGGCACAGTCAATATTCCCTCCTGTACAAACAACGTCCTGCAAGTTTCTTTACAACTTTTTTTACACAGATAACGAACAGCTCTTTTCTGAAGTACAAATACTGATTGAATAGATTTTTGAGTGGAATAGCCCCAGAAAGCAATACCATATCTGATATGTGACTCCATTAGTGAGAAATATGCCATTTTTGCTGTTAGTTTGCCAAGTTCATGCACAAGAGTTCGGATAATATAACATGCACTGGCTAGTTTCCGATTCAAAACATCAATATGTATTTCAAACTTGAGCTGTGCATCAATATGTAGTCCTAAAAACTTAACAGTTAATACGCTTTCCAGGGTTTCATCCTGCAGTTTGACATCCGCTAAACTGCACTTAAAAGTTAAGATGCTCGTTTTCTGTATATTGAAGCAGAGCCTGTTTGTGTCGCACCATTTCTTTATCGCTATAAGGTCAGCTTCGATGGTCAATAATCATGTCATGTCGTTTTTTTGTAATCGCCCGAGACACCCATATATGCTGGCTGTAGGAAAATAATAGACCACAATTTACTCTCCTGCAAGTATTTAAAATAAAGTTTAACCAATAATTTTTTAAATTAAATTAAATGTTGTAAGTGTTCTGGGAAAAAATAAAAATATTATCTATAAAACGTTAAAGTAAATAATACATTTTTGTATTTTTTGAGAATTTTCTTTGCTAGTTGAACTACATCTCACTATATGAACAACAAATATGTGTGTTCGACTTTTTACGCCCGTATTTGAGTGCCCGAAGTTGCATTTCCCGAACGCCATCATAAACATCAAACGTTCCTTGAACAAATTTGCGTGCGTAAAAGTATTTTTCCTACTGCGTGCCGAAAAGTTACTTTTCCGCACGATGTTTTGTTTTGAAAGTTGTACTTTCCCGCACGAGTTTTGCTTTTCTGCACGATCTTTACTTTTCTGCACTATTTTTAATATAACGCACGATTTTCACTTCTTCACACCTAAAAATAATAACTATTTCTACGACCGTGCGGGAAACACCACTTTCCCGCAAGGATTTTAGTTCGGAAAGTGTCACTTTCCTGCACTGCACTGAATGTGGGAATGAAATTACCCCGAGACATTATCGCACTGAGAGATTTTTTATTATCGGCATTTTTTTATTTTTGATTGGTCGTAGAAAAAATATTGAACTAACTCATGCTCCGCTCCACTTATTTCGGGTCAACGCTAGTCGCGTACGGGAAATATTAACTTTCCGCACTTCTTAGGATAATAACTATTACAAAAATAATAATAATAATCCGAAATACTCAGAATTGATGTTTCGGATGCTTACATTTTTGATAGCGGCAACCTTACCATTTGTTACTTATATAATTTTTTGACGTTATGATAATTCTTTTTGCCGACCCTTTTGTACAAATAGTGTTTTTTTTTGTTTATTCGGCACAGTATCGTGGAAATTTCATGTTTCGGACATTACAAGTTTTTTTGTGACAACTATGTAAATATATACTTACCGGTAAAATTTACTACCCACTTGTTTACATCAAAAGATTTAAGTTAACTCAATATCAACGTTGCAACTTCAAATTCAATTTCTTTAGAGAAAATTCTGTTGTTTCGGACGATTACAAAAACTTGGTGACAAAATATTTATTTTTATGCTGGAATTAATTTTAAGGCTACCAGTCAAAAGATAATGTTTTAGAATTAAAGAATCTTTAAAGTTTTATTTAATGTGTGCCTCCTTATTGTTACCTTTTTTAATCTTAAAAATATATGCGTTTAAAAACCAAACATTTCTCGGGTGACACGTTTTGGACGCTTACATTTGGTGATTCTGAGATTATTTTCGACTTCCTAAAGAGTTATATTTCCCAACTTTTTAAGTGATTCTTATAAAATTGATCAGGTTCTCGATTTTTGACCAAAAATTTGACTTGTAAATTTACCGCAAATATTTTTTTCCTTTAGTGACATAAAAATTAATGTTTTGGCCATTTAAAAAAAAACTCCAATATAAAGATTTATTATATGTAGAAATTGTCTTCTCTAATATTACACCTAGCTTTAGTTTCTTCGTTATTTATTTAACTTTATTTGACTTAATTTTTTTGTACGATATTAAATTAATTCGTCTCTTTATTACTTAAATTGAAAACGTCCCCAATATATTATAACTAACTTAATTTTTTTTCGCTTTTTAATAGAGCGTTTATAGACCACTAATTTATCGTCACCTTATTAATTGCTTAATGTATTACCGTAATCGAGATGCTAAAAGGCGAATTTTGGCCTGGAATGATTCTTCTTTGGTAAATACCGCGATTATTCTTTTGGTTGACAACTTTGAAGTTAACTGTGACGTCATAGACCCCACCACACAAAGAACCAAAACCGAAGAAGTAATCGCCAAAACAAATTGGATACAGGAATGTATGGTTATGTTTGAATGTTTTGAAAGTGATTAATTTTTTTTTACAAAAATGGATTGGAAATTGTTAATTGAAGAGTATTTTTTTGGAGACGATAATAACATGGTATGTAGATATCTATCTATTGTGTGAAGTATCTACCCCCTCAAAGTTCAGGAGAACTGCCTAAATCTGATTCGCCATTTTTACCAGCAAAATATACACAATTTTTTCACATTGGTATTAACTGCAAAATAAAAAATAAAAAAAAAACAATTGTTTTCATTTACATAACCTCAAAAGGTATAACCGAAAGTTTGACCCAAGTCCAGAGTCTGGTAATGAATGATTTGAACCAAAATAATTTTGGTTGATAGGCCACGCCTCCACTTCCCCTACTTTGGTTCAAACCGGACCGCCAAAACGCATTGGTAAATACCAAAGAAGGCCAAAATTGTTACCTTTTTTAATCTTAAAAATATATGCGTTTAAAAACCAAACATTTCTCGGGTGACACGTTTTGGACGCTTACATTTGGTGATTCTGAGATTATTTTCGACTTCCTAAAGAGTTATATTTCCCAACTTTTTAAGTGATTCTTATAAAATTGATCATGTTCTCGATTTTTGACCAAAAATTTGACTTGTAAATTTACCGCAAATATTTGTTTCCTTTAGTGACATAAAAATTCATGTTTAGGCCATTTAAAAAAAAACTCCCATATAAAGATTTATTATATGTAGAAATTGTCTTCTCTAATATTACACCTTTCTTTAGTTTCTTCGTTATTTATTTAACTTTATTTGACTTAATTTTTTTGTACGATATTAAATTAATTCGTCTCTTTATTACTTAAATTGAAAACGTCCCCAATATATTATAACTAACTTAATTTTTTTTCGCTTTTTAATAGAGCATTTATAGACCACTAATTTATCGTCACCTTATTAATTGCTTAACGTATTACCGTAATCGAGATGCTAAAAGGCGAATTTTGGCCTGGAATGATTCTTCTTTGGTAAATACCGCGATTATTCTTTTGGTTGACAACTTTGAAGTTAACTGTGACGTCATAGACCCCACCACACAAAGAACCAAAACCGAAGAAGTAATCGCCAAAACAAATTGGATACAGGAATGTATGGTTATGTTTGAATGTTTTGAAAGTGATTAATTTTTTTTTACAAAAATGGATTGGAAATTGTTAATGGAAGAGCATTTTTTTGGAGACGATAATAACATGGTATGTAGATATCTATCTATTGTGTGAAGTATCTACACCCTCAAAGTTCAGGAGAACTGCCTAAATCTGATTCGCCATTTTTACCAGCAAAATATACACAATTTTTTTCACATTGGTATTAACTGCAAAATAAAAAATAAAAAAAAACAATTGTTTTCATTTACATAACCTCAAAAGGTATAACCGAAGTTTGACCCAAGTCCAGAGTCTGGTAATGAATGATTTGAACCAAAATAATTTTGGTTGAAAGGCCACGCCTCCACTTCCCCTACTTTGGTTCAAACCGGACCGCCAAAACGCATTGGTAAATACCAAAGAAGGCCAAAATTTGCCTAAAAAGAGTTTCTAAGGGTGAATTTGAATAAAAAATGCGCTTCTTCCAATTAGTTAATCTAAAAAACTGTTAACCAAGTTTGTATCAAATTTTGTACGGTTAAAGTTTAAAGCATTATGCCGGAACCATTCACGTGTTTTTAGGATTCAAATTCACTCTTAAACCAAAAACACAAATTACCGTAACCGTATTCTTTTGCCTACAGACTGTCAATGTAAATTGAGTAGAAAAGAAAACAACAATTGCTGTTTTTGCAAATTCACTTTTACAAAAAAATTATCACCTACCAGTTGCAGCTTTTGCACAGAAATAAATCTGGTTGGTTGCAAAAAATAACCGAATGTGTCCCGCTAACCGTCTGTAAGTAATACGGGAGAAAAATAACCGGTTTTGCCTACGGTATTACCAATTTTGATGGTCATTAACGCTCTAATATTCATAAAGTTTAGACAACCAATCTCTGACAAATTACTAAATGACACATTTAAAAAAAAGTTGTAACAGAATAAATAGCACATAATTCCGAATTAGGACGCTATATTTCTATCTACAAATGTACCTTTCTTCGTTAATTTTTTATAGTGCTTCCACGGACTAAATTTTTGGCGTTTGCATTTAGTTCAACCACAGTGTGTATAATCTAATTAGCATTAGTACACTGTGCTTCAACCCTATCACCACAAAGAACATAACACACACACATACACACTTGTTATATTCTTTGTGCTATCACCGTCTACTGATGATTATATTATGTTACACTGTGACCCTACATAGGCATGTCAAAAGAAAACGTTAGAAATAATTCTTGAGCTTTATCAGCCATTTTTTCGAGCATTTTTTAATTAGCCTGACTTGATTTACAACTTCTTATTTATTATTGTCTTCTCTAATATCACAACACACTCGTTATTTATGAAACTTATTTTTTTTGTACGATGTTAACTTAATTCGCCAGTTTAATAATATTCGGGACATTTGATATCTAAAACAGTTCGGACAAAAGACATATTAAAGTAACACTCGTGGCATATCGGACAAAGCGTTTTTGTTTCTCAGTTCATTACGACCAGGCCTCCAATATAGGATTGTACCTGGCTGTTGAAGCTACACAGGCACCATGCAGACCTCTCGAATTTAAAACAAAATGTTTATAAGCTGTGGAGACGTAGTACCTGTGTGCGCCACCTGTCGAATAAACCGAGAAACAAAAACATCAAAATTGAAAAATGCGGAAGACCGTAAATACAGAAAACTGTGCCTTTCAGCAGGTTATAAGGAAGAAACCACCTGTAAAAGTATAAGGTCACTGTAACATGATTCTTAAAAAGAGAGGTAACGTTCGCAGCAGCACCGCCCCCAATTTTAAGGCATCCGGAGGAGGAGTCTTGTTGCGCAGAACTAAAAAGCCAAAATATTTGAAAAACAACCCAGTGAATCTCGTGTCCGCAATTTTGATGTTTTTGTTTCTCGGTTTATTCGACAAGTGGCGCACACAGGTACTCCTATGACTCCCTGATGATTCCTAATAAGGATGAAACAGGTCTGTAGGTGTCTGGATTCTCCATTAGACATTGGAGGCCTGGTCGTAATGAAGTGAGAAACGATATGCCGATATTTGCGAATACGAGATTCACTTTGTTGTTTTTTTAAAAACATATTTACACATCACTTTTGAAGAACACAAAATGGACGTTCGCCGGATATAGTTTATTTTTAGTCCGATGAACCAAGAAACATCGTTATCCATTGGATATCCAAAAACTAACTGAAAAAAAGCAGTTCTTTATGGATCAAAATTGGAAGTCCTTTGGAATCAGTTTTTTTTCATCCACTGTATCAGGACAAACCTTTGTCCAATGGATGTCCATAAATGGTCCATGGACAATGTGGGCGGTTTTGGACAAAAAATGGCTGTCCGATGGATAATTTGCGCTGTCTGGGAGCATTGAACATCCGAAAATTTCCCCTTATATGTAAAACTGTCCATAATTCCACTGCTCTGACGCGATCTCAATAATACATGAAGCGCTGCAAGTCACCCTCCCGCAAAGCATTCTATGTATATCGCGATTGCTATGGAATAAACTTTCTGTTTTTATACACTATGGCCTTAGAAACGCGTCATAGAGTAAACAATTTTGCCGACTCGGTGAGTTTCCGAGTTTTCCGAGTTTTGATACAAAATGAACCGTTTCGGGTTTTTATCCAAGGTCGAAATCGACTCGTACATACAAAAAAACGTACCAGAGAACACCAGAAAAAAATAAGAAGTTTGTCTGATGGAACCAATTTATGGAGTTCTGCAAAGTCAGAAAATATGAATTGAAGCAGGAAACGCCGGTGAGCGAGATTGCAAAAATTTTGAAGGATTGGGCACAATATATGAAGAAAGAAAACGGCGAGGAGTATAAAGAAACTACCGTAAGAATTTGGAACGTCATAGCAAAATTAATCATGGATGAATATTATGAAAAATATAGCATAAAGCTTGAGCCATTTCAAGATATAATTTTCAAATCTGCAAGAGAAGCAAAAAACGCAAAACGACGGGATCTGCAGTTCCAAGAGGACAAGAGAAAACTAAGCTCAACTGCCTTGAAATTTGATGAAATGCAGAAACTAGTGAGTAGCTGTGATGAAGGGACACCAGACGGGTTGCAAAAGAAGCTGTTCTTTGTGTTATCCTATGAACTAACCTGGAAAGGAGGAAAAGGCTTCAGGGCCAAGTTGAAGTTTTTTAAAGAAGAAGTGGACAATGCAGATGAAAAGACTAACAGATTTGAGTACAATCCAATTTTTGGAAAAACCACTCAAGGTGGATCTAAGCCATGCGCTTGATCGAAATGGCTGATATTAAATAAAACTCAGCCCAATTTCTGTCCGGTTCGACTTTTTCATACACTGAAATCAGGGAGAGATAGCGTTGAAAATGATCTCCTGTTTCTAACGATCAATCCGTTCTGGAAATTGTGACGTCAATGGTTTAAGAACATACCCGTGGGCAAGAACGAGATGTCGCAGGCTGCACAGGTGGGACTAGACGTGAAGAAAAAAAAGGTCCTTTATACATCTGACAGTTGTTGTTTTACCAGAGGTGAGCAACTCATATTACCCTCTCTTTCTAGTTTTTTTCATATTTGCATGTAAAACGGATTTTATGAAATGGACTGATGTTTTGCTGTCTCGTTTTATAATTTCCCCAGACAGTTTTTGAAAGATTGATTATTTTTGGTTAGCAAAATATGTCAAGCTTTGACAAAAAAAAAACAAAAACAAACAGTGAATACATACGGTAGATGTTAAAAATGGAAATAATTGGTAAAATATAAAGACTCCTATGCTCTATATTTCTGTTACTCTTTTTCTTACAAATAAAACATGGAAACATAATGTGTTATTTTTTAAAGAAGTACATGCTAAACGCGTATGTGTGTAACTACTGCTTGTAGCTCATTTACCTCGCAAATTCGGCTATTTTTATTAATTTTCCAGCTTGATTGACGTATTTTTACAGTTTCTGATACAGCAAAATTCCATTTTTAAACCTGACGTTTCTTAATCAAAAATCTGACAGTGACAAAGTTATTTATTGCCAGAGGTTACCAACTATCATTGCCAACACACAATTTCAAACATTTCCCTAGCAACTGTTAAATCCAGTTGCTCACCTTTGGTAAAACAATAACTGTCAAAAATCGTATACAGGGCCTCTATAGGCGATCGTCGATAAAATGCGAGGAAGTCAGAGCCTATAATAATTGTACAATTAATTACATAAATAGTATAATTTCTAAATTTTTGAAATTTTCTACCGAATACCATTCGTGCTTTGAGAATTAATTTTGAAAAAAACGCGTTTTTGTTACAACGGAAAAAATAAACTCGTGCAGTCTTCAAAATACACATTTTTTTAGAATTATCGATAATTCTCAAAGCACTTATGGTATTAGCCCCGATAACACATAAGTAATTTAATTTGAATTTTAGACAACCAAACTCAAATTTCAAAAATAATAAAAAAAATTGTAAAGGAATAAATAGCAAAGAATTTCCGAATTATTCATAGGTTGCAGTTGAGGGTTTGTGGTTTTGACGCTATAGCAATATATAAATTAGCCGTTCGTTAGAATCTAGATATTTTTATTGTCAATTTCAGGAAAATCGATCTAGCCGAATTTTCGCTATATCATAGCATAGACCTTAGAATAAAGGTTTATTACGATAAAATCACGTATTTAGGTGGAAAAACTTCAAAAAATAGTAAATTTTCATTAATTAGTTATAAGGATATTTTTAAATTAAATTAAAATAATAAAATAGCTAATGCTCGCGACTTCTTTGGCTGGTTTAAAATTGTATCTATTTCCCTGTCCCTCCGCCTTACGTTTCTCCCCCTTCACCCTCTCATTCTTTTTGCCGTTTTTTTTCTTTAAATAGTCATAACTTTCGTAAACCGATTTTGATCAAATGAAGCCTATGACTTGCCTAGGAATCCAAAGAAACCAGTAGTGAAACTCCCGTTAAGTTCTGTTTAGTAGTTTTTTCGGTATGGTGAAACAAACAAACAGAAAAACAAATAGAGAAATCAATAGAGAAAGATAGATTTATTCTAGCTTTAAATGATCATAATTCATCATAACTTTTGTTGCCGTGAACCGATCCTGCCCAGAAATCCAAGGAATCCAGTAGTAAAAATTCCATCAAAATTGTTTGTTGTTGTTGCAGTTTTTTCGTGATGCTGGAACAAATAAACAAACAGACAAAAAATGCTGGTACGAATAAATAGACAAACAGACAAACAAACAGACAAAAATTCTAAAAATTGGATTCTCGGAATCTATATGGTTTGGTTAGAAGCCGACAATAAAATTTTTTAAAAAATATTCAATGTCAACAGATTTTAATGAAATAAAGTCTATGTCGTGGCCAGGGATCCCATTAAAATTCATTTGGTAGTTTTTGCCTGATCCTGAAACAAACAATAGGCAGACAGACATACAAACGCCAAATAAACAGACAGAAATGGTCTATTTAGAGATTATTTGTATAGATATAGATTAAATTAAATAAAATGAAAAATACGACAAGTTGATAGAAAGGGGGGCAAGCGGGGGCAAGACCCCATGCTTTCTGCCTCCGCCTTTCTATCCATCGCTGATCGTATGAACTAACGCGTGACGATCCTAAAAAAAATTAACGAATTTATAAATTGTTCTAATGTATGAAGATTAATGCTGATTCCTAATCAAGTGTTATAATTTCAGACGTCATGTCATTGAAAGCGTTATCATAATTTTTAAAACAAACGATAGCCTAATACCGAAACTGTTAATTTGTTTGTGCATATTGTAGGTAGTGAGTATCTACCTACTTTATCATTCATGTAGCAATGTGTTGTTAAAAAACGTGTGGCCGCAGTTAAAAATGAAAATAAATATAAGAATAAAATAAAAACTTTAATTTAAATTTTTTCTGTTATTTTCTTCACTTGCCCCTTGAAACTAAACTAAAGACCCATATAAAAAAATTGATAAGTGCATGAAATAGTAGTTTTAACAACTAGTGGCTAAAATAGTGCTTTTTTACAAGCGTTGGTTTAAATAACGAGCGCAGCGAGGTATTTAAAATCGCGAGTAAAAAAAAGCACAGTTTAGCCGCGAGTTGTTAACATTTTTTTTTTAATACCTTTATCAAAAAATCCAAGAAAAACAGGAAAATACTTTTAAAAATCTCGAACGAAGCGCACTTCTCGTAACACACCATTTTTAGACTATAAATCAAGGTGGCTGGTAAATGAAATAACAATGGTGGTTTCATTATTGCGACATTTTAATCGTTGACAGTTTGATATTTTGACGATGCTTTTAAATGATTTTTTCGTAAATACTTGGTGAAAACTGGCGGAAATGGCTTAATTTTTAGCCAAGAATAAATGTTTTTTTTCAATATTACTATTTTCCGCTATTTCTCTTTAATTTTGGGTAAAAAACGGACCGAAATCTTTTTTTGCACCCGTGATCAAAAAAATTTTTTTGCATCGGTAACCAAAAAAGCCATGCTTTAGTTATCTGCAGACAGTTACTAAAATCATGTTTTTGATGAAGGTATAAAAAAAAATACTTTTTTTTTCAAACGAGCAGAAAATAGCCACTTTCTGTACGATTTTTCGTATGGAAAGTTCTACCTTAGAAGTCATGTTCTTTCGAAATATTTCCACTCCCAAGAAAGGACCTTTTTGTTCAATTTTCCGGTCCTTTAATCCTTTTCCGGTCCCATTTTTGGCCAAGTTGGCCATGACTCTAGTTGACAGCTTTTATCTTTTGTTTGGAAATTATGACACTTCTAAAAAAGCTGTTTTAAATTATTTTCAAAAGTTCAAAACTGGAGGAAATGGCTTAATTCTTAACCAAGAATAATTGTTTTTTTTTCAATATTACTATTTTCCGCTATTTCTCTTTAATTTTGGGTAAAAAACGGACCAAAATCTTTTTTTGCACCCGTGATCAAAAAAAAAAATTGCATCGGTAACCAAAAAAGCCATGCTTTAGTTATCTGCAGACAGTTACTAAAATCATGTTTTTGATGAAGGTATAAAAAAAATACTTTTTTTTTCAAACGAGCAGAAAATAGCCACTTTCTGTACGATTTTTCGTATGGAAAGTTCTACTTTAGAATTCATCTTCTTTCGAAATATTTCCACTCCCAAGAAAGGACCTTTTTGTTCAATTTTCCGGTCCTTTGATCCTTTTCCGGTCCTATTTTTGGCCAAGTTGGCCATGACTTCTAGTTGACAGCTTTTAACTTTTGTTTGGAAATTATGACACTTCTAAAAAAGCTATTTTAAATTATTTTCAAAAGTTCTCTCTCTGATCTAGAAAATTAGTTGAAATCGGAGGAAATAAAGAGCGCTACCAGCGGAACTTTGAAGCGTAATATGAATTTTATCAGAGTTTACTGAAATGTTGTAAAAAAAATTAGCTGATTTTTAAAGAGCTTCCACACTTGGCGGGATAAAGTATACAACGGTTTACTTAAATCGGCTTTGAAAAGCTGAGTCTCTTTCTTTTCTAAAAACTTTCAAAAACAATTTTTATAATAATCATGTATGCGACAAAAAAACCTGTAACATATTTAGTAAACTATTGATTCATAAAATTATAAAATAAGCTGTATATTTTTAAGTGTAGTAATTAAGGAAAAGTTTAGGTAAAGTAAATGCTACACTCATAGGGACTAAAGTGATATTTTTAGTCTCGCGGCGAAAGGTTTGTAGCCCGACTATAGGGAGGGCTACAATTCACTAAGTGATTGAAAGACGCTTTAGTCCCGAGGTTTATATACTATTTTATGCCCTTTAGGAAAAGATTATTGTCAAAATCACGTTATTTCTACGCAAATACGTTCGTCGACTACAAGAAAGGGTGCTTAGAATGAAATCTTGGCCAAGAGCAAGTGCTGTTTGGCTTGACTTGCGATAAATTTAATTATAATTTTCCAGGGATTAATTTTTTTTAATCTCTGAAGGATTAAATTTACTTCTAATCTTTAGGCTGGGGATAATTTTTTTTTAATCCAATAGGGATTAAAAGGGCCACTTTAGGCCCTAAAAAGAGGGATTAAACGTGCCCATTTAGTGCCTAAAGTGCATAAATACTACTACCGCTATTTAAATACTAATTTTGCTTGATAATTTTTTATGTCTTTCTAATTATTGAAATTATTATTATAGGTAATAATCTTTATTTAAAAAGCACTTAATTATTATATTATAAACTGGTCCACTATTATTAGGGACTTATTGGACGTACATTTTCGCGTTCCCTTATTAAGGAAAGTTGAAATTTTACATCTGAGCATGCGCGTGACCTGCGTTTTTATTAAGGGAACCGTAATAAAATACGGTGTTCCCTTAATTCGGTACAGTTAACGTACGTCCCTTATCTTTAAACAGAACCTCAATAAGCACGGATAATAGTGATGGTTGGTTTGTTTTTCGACACGACTTGTTACTATTCTTTGCATTTTTAGTTTTTTGTTTGTAAACAAAAACAGTCTTGTGGATTTTAAAAATTTAGTTGAAAAAATGAATAAATTGAAGAAACCTACAAGGTTGAGATTCAGCTACACCGACGATATAATTCTTATGCGAGAATTTATCAGGGAAAATCCCTACAACAACCCAGCCGCGTCCTGGGAAAATATATGGAAAAACCTTCAAATCTTAAGCGGAAAGCAGTTTACCCAGAAAAGTGTTAAGCAGCATTTAATGCTGCTTGTTGAGACAGCGGCGGCACAATTTTAAGGTTATAAATTTCAGGTTAGGAATAAGGAAAACTAATGCGACTTCCAATAACACTTTTTTTTAAAGTATGGTTAAGGTTCAACCTAAATAAAATACGGTTTTCCCTTATTATGGTAAAAGTCCCTATTAGTGGATTGGGTTGAGAACGCGGGCTTCTTAAACGATTTTATTTTTATAAATATGTTTGTATGTTTGGCACAAATCCTGCAAGTCAATTTTGACTAAGCTCTACATATCCGATCAACTAAAAATTTGGTACGCGTTTATAGTTCCTGTGACAATACAATTAGTATGTTTTCATATCGTATTCAATACGTATCGAAAATCAAGTTCTTTCATATAACACGCCTTTTGTCGGACCAGAGAACTAGGAAAGAAAAAAAGACAATATTTTCAATACGTATGGAGTAACATTACGATGTGAAAAGATACTGAATATCAAGAAAGTCTACGTTGGTGGGATGTCGGGTCGTTAAGTGGGTTAAGAGGAGCAAATCTGCTACGTTGATGCAGTTTTCAGCTTCATGTTTCACTAAATATTTTCTAATTATGGAGGTAACAACAACGTTGGTAGGAGGTGGTTAATAGACACTTAAAGTAAATATTTCAACGCATCGGTATCGGTATACGTAACGCGTTCGAAACATGTAGTGTATTTTGACTTTGTTTCGAATGCGTTACGTATACCGATACCGATGCGTTGAAATATTTACTTTAAGTGTCTATTATATTTGAAAATTCATAACTTTTCAACCAAAGATGGTAGGAATATGCAGTTTTCAGTTTTGTATTTCGCCAAAAACTTTCTAGTTTCGGAGGTAAAAATTACGTTGGTGGGTGTACTTATGGAAATGAAAGGGTGTTAATATATTAAAACTTCATAACTTTTAACCAAAGGTGGTCGGAACATGCAGTTTTCAGTTTTATGTTCCGGTAAATACTTTCTAATTTCGGAGGTAAAAATTGCATTGGTAGGGATATTTAAGGAGATGAAAGGGGGTTAATATATTAAAAATTCATAACTTTTTAACCAAAGGTGGTCGGAATATGCAGTTTTCAGTTTTACGTTCCGCTAAATACTTTGTAATTTATGAAGTAAAAATTACGTTGGTGGAGGTATTTAAGGAGATGAAAGGGGGTTAATATATTTAAAAATTCATAACTTTTTTTTCAGTTTTATGTTCCACTAAATACTTTATAATTTCGGAGGTATAAACTACGTTGGTAGTTGTTAGTTTTATGTTTCGCTAAATACTTTCTAATTTCGGACGTAAAAATTACGTTGGTGGGGTATTTAAGGGGATGAAACTGGGTAAATATCTTTGAAAATTCATAACTTTTTAACCAAAGTTGCTACGAACTCAATACTTTATAATTTCAGAGGTAAAAAGAAGGTTTATATATTTAAACATTCTTAATTTTTCAACCAAAGTTGCTACGAATATGCAGTTTTGAGATTTGAAGGCGAAGGCAGGTGGTTAAGGGAGGAATATTATAAAGTTGGCAGTCCCCGCACCTCTTCGATGAAAGGTAAAGGTAAAGGATTTCGTTCAAAATTGGTATATATATATATATAGGTCTATACACCTCTTCGATGAAAGGTAAAGGTAAAGGATTTCGTTCAAAATTGGTATATATATAGGTCTTTTTCGGATCGAAGAATACAAAAATTTAAGTAAAAAATGTTTTTAATATAATATTTTTGCTTGCTTCTTAGATGAGTATTTAATGATAAAAAGGCACAAGTTTGGTATTTACTAAACTCAAAATTATTTTCTTCTTTTTAGTGCCTCTTGTAAAAACTTGTTTAATAAAAAAAATGGTTTTTATTTAATTTTTTTCACGTTATAAACTTATTCATCACTGCTCATGAATGGTTAAATTGTAGAAACTATTCTACTTAGTTTTATTGCCACAAATAAAAACAAGGAACATTTAATTTCCATAAATTTTTAAATTCACAGGCAGTTGGCGAAACAAAAATTCAAATATATAAAAGAATAAAACAGAGAAAAAATGATATATTGGAGTATTTATATTACAAGGCCGCCTAGCGAGTAAAGGAAACTCACGTCAAATGATATTACAAAAATACTGTTTGTTAGTTCCAAGCCTAAAATAAACCCGTAGACTTTTAAATAGACATCATTAATTCTCTATAGTTAATTTGTTGGTATTTCATATACCTACTTTTAAGTAAGTTAGTTTATTTCAGCGCCAACCGCATAGAAAGTGCGCGTAGACTTATGCCCGTGTGCACGGATTCGGCTTGACATGTAAGCCGAGCTTAAGCTTTAGTTTTGGTTTGCAAGTGTGTGGAATATCATGTAAGTGGCACTAAATTAACATTGGAACGTCCTTAGCATGTGCTAAGAATAGATTACGTTCCGCCCTAATCACATGCTATGCAGGTTCTTAGGACGTGCTAATAGATATTGTTATCAGATGATTGGAAAAAAAATTAAATAAAATAAAAAATACATTTTTGAGCTATAAAAACCATGTCCTATCCCAATACACTATAAAAAAAAATAAACAAATATAATAAAAAAAAAGTGCGACTCGCCGACAGGGTTCGAACCGACAACCCACAGGTTGATAGAACAATGCTGTATCTACTGTACCATGCGCTTAAAAAGAAATAGGTTGAAAGCGTTTTGGAGGATTTTCATAGGTGGACTGAAAAAAGACAAGCATGTCTAAACCAAGGGTTACCGGGTTCGTTTGCGGTTATCAATTTTTTTTTCGAGTTTTTTTAACTTCTTTCATAATTGGTATATACTTTGCATATGCTAAAGATGTCCTAAAAGTAACCTTCTTTAATGGTATTTCATTAGTATATGCTAAGGAAATACTAGAATAACATTGTTTTGATGTTCTTTTACGATACCAGAATAGCTTGTGCGCTAAAATTACCAAAAATAATGTTTCAATAGGTGATATATATACTTTGCATATGCTAAACATATTCTAAAAGTTACCTTCTTTAATGATATTTCCTTAGCATATGCTAAGGAAATAGTAGAAGCGCATTCTTACCATTTTTTTTGCAGTGTATCAGAATAGCATGTGCGCTAAAAGGACCAAATAATGTTTCAATAAGTGATATCTACTTTACATATGCTATGTTCTAATAGTAACCTTCTTTACAAGGTCATTCTTTTGATGTTCTTTTATGGTACGAGTATAGCATGTGCGCTAAACGGACCAAAAAATGTTTTAAAATCGATTTATTCTTTGCATGTGTTAAAGATGAACTCAAAAGGACCTTCTCAAATGATACACTTATAGCATTTGCTATGGATATCCTTAATAGTATGTACTTAAATAGTATGTACCAAGCATATGCTAAATATGTGCGCAAAAGGATATCCTCAAAAGGAGGTTTAATGCATATGCTATGCTATGCATAAGCTGTAGTTAAGATAAGCCGTAGAATTACTTCGGCTTAAGCGCATTTTGAGGTTATACAGACCGCTTCAAGCTACTGCGAACATAGGGCGAAAGAAGTCTAATTTGCCAGTGTACGTACATGCAGAGACACCGCACGCCTATCAGTGAAGCAACCAACACTCAGGCTTCCGATCGCCATTCGCTGCCGTTCGCCGCCGTTCGCCTTGTATTTAGTACGCCTCTAACCACGGTGCTGTGTGGAGCGTAGTCAATGAAACCGGAATTTGGTCTATAAATACGCAAATTTTTATAACGTAATTTTCTTATTTTTTGTCACTGATAAATAAGAGCGTTTTATTGTCAACTGCTCAGATTTATCAGTGACGACGTGTTACAATGAAAATAATAAGGAGAAACAAAATAAAAGCAAGTTCTCAAAATAAAATAATACATTCTAAAAACCAAAAAGATTCTCCCAGTCAAAAAAAAATTAAAGCAAATGTTCGAAAAGTCCTCCTTACTCGGCTAGACAATATCCGAGCCTACTATAAAAACCCCTTCCAACGTTTCCAAGCATGTTAGGGGTGATAATTTGAAAAGCTTCTTCAAAAACAGATCTTACACCTAACAACTGCCTAGCAGTTGGAATAATGTGCTGCTGCAGTAGATCCAAGTATCTAGGACCATTCAAATTGCAATTGCCGTTAATAAAAAATGGCCCAATTACGTGTTCCCCTACAATACCCCCCCCCCCCCCCTCCAAACAATTAGTTTTTGGGGATACTGTGTTCTTACGTCAAAATACAAATGCAAATTTTCCCTCGACCAATATCGAACGTGTGTTGGGTTATGACGATTTGACCATTTGACCATCTGCACTTTTTCGGCAACTTCGTAGACATCCATTTTTTGTTTTAAAAATGTATTATTTCAATTAAGAACTTACCCATCTGTTTCTCGAGCAAGGCAGAAATAAAACAAAATTATAAAAACAAAATTAATTTCCAAAAGATAACACTGCAGCGTGCTTCGAATCCACCTCGGTCGTACGGCACGGAGAGTAAATTGGACTTGATTCCCCCTATGTTCGCAGTAGATTGAAGCGGTCTGTATGTAATTGTTCTGTTCTTAAACAAAAGCCATTAGTTTAATGAGTTTACAAAAGTATTACATTGCCTTAGAATCTTTCTGTGATTAGTGGTCTGTGCTTAAAATGAAACTTCTTCGGGATGACGAAAAAGATGAAGAATTAGACTATTAATGGAAGACCAAGAAGGATTTTTCAAAGAATGGGTTATTTATTATTTATTACAAACAGTTTAGAATTTCCAAAAAAACAAAATGTTGTTAAAACTTTGCACAATACTTAAAAGCAAACTTTTTTCGCTAAGCGAATAATTCACGTTTTTTTTTGCAAATTCGTTGCAAAGAAACTCAAAAAGGGGTTGGGTTGGTCTGCTGGTGTCACAATAAATAGTCAGGTTTTATAGTTGACCAATTATAGTAGTTGTATATTTGCCGTTTGCTCCATATAATTATAAATCAATAAATTTTTTTTTTTAACCAGCTCAAATTTTACGTTACTTTTTGACAACTGGCAGGTAATAATCATGGTCACCATACAAAAAACACAAAATAATGCAAATAACTGCCACGTTGCCAATAATTTCACCGTCAGTTCAAGTGACACTTGAACAAGTGGAGGAAGTAAAGGGAAGTGGTGCACACGAGCCTGTCTGTCTTCTTTTTATCTGTAAAAAAAAACAAAGACTTCTGCTCGAATACGGATATCAGAAAATACCATTTCTGCGATCTATGCGTTGAACTTTTTCATCAAAGGTCACGTTTACGGTACGTATTATGTTCCGACCAGACGTTAACTAACGTTGTTCAGCAAGTTTTTGCAAAGAGAGTTCAAAAAGCCAGATAGAAATTACTGGATACCAAAATGTAATAGACAAAAACGTCCGGAAAAATCTACGTCTTCCGTCTACGGCTTGGCACATCGTTATAACCAATTTAAACTGTCTATTTTTTCGTTATTCCGTAATCATCTGCGCAGAATTTTAATAAAGGCGCTAATTTCGTTTTTTCAGTTGCCTACTACTCCAATCAATCTAGTAAAAATGTGAAAAAAATAACACATCTTTGATTTTTAGCACAGACACAGATTGCATTTACATACCTGACTATATCCTGCTATACAGGGTGGTGGGTATACATTTGAATACTTCCCACCCAAGATTTATATATTTATAAACAACATACCGAAAGTCCCCTAAAATCCCCTGGATCCGAGGTCCGCCATATTGAAAAAAAGACAGATTTTGGACATATATTTTTTTAGTATCCTTGTTTATGGGCGTAACTAGCTAAAATTTTGCATGTAAGTACTCATAAACCTAATATATTCTTCTCTTATTATCTATAGCCTAACTTCCTAATCCGTTAAGCCATGATAGTTATATTTATTGCATAGGCTAATTGGGGTACAACTGTCATCTTTCAAAAATTACGGCCGCCATCTTACATTATTTGTCGCATTTCCAAGTCGGCCATTTTAAATAGGAAGATAACCAAATTTGACATGTTTCTAGTAAAGTAAAAATACAGTTTTCTAAGTGCTAAGGGGCGGGCGCCATTTTTAAAAAACTCAGTTTTTCATATTACAGTTACAAAAATAATTAACGGACAGATTTTTTTACACAAAAAGTTATAATAGCATACGTAGAAGCCGATATAAGATTGGTGTCAAAAATATTTAATTTTACCCCTGCCCCTCTCCTTAAAATGACTTTTCGTTCAAATTATTATAGAAATAAATTATCCTAAAAATATGCTTTTTAAAAATATGCCACACTATAGACCTGACCTGAGATATGCTGTCAAAATTGTCAGAATGATCAAATTATTTTTATTTGTTACTGCATTTAATTTTTATTTGTAAGTTGGTGTAATCAAAAATGTAAAATGTATTTTTTTTTGTTATATTGTATTTTTTTTTGGAAAAATAAAAGAATTGAATTGAATTGAATTAAGAATTCAACAACAATTTTGAAAATTTGAAAAGCATTTTCTAAGCAGATCTTAAAAACACCATACAATTTAGCTCCGCCGTAAAACTAGTCCTACAGAATATCTTTAAAATATTAAATTTACAAAATGTTATTAAAAAAATTATGCAGTTTCTCCTTCAAAGTTAGGATAAATAATATTAAGGCCGCTGTGTTTTTATTTTAAATGAGAGGCAATAAGTAAAAACCGTCACTTTCCGGAATTTTGACGGGTGAGATTTCGCGTCCACCTTTTTTGTTTTTTTTCCTTCCCTTCTTGGCATCTAACCCAATCTAGTTTTTCAAAAATATTTTACAAAAAACTTAAGGGATCAAAATTTTTTAAGAATTTTTTGTTTTTTGGCAAAATTTCCGCCTGTGGCCCTATACCAATATTAAATATTATTACAATTTCGTTTAATTTTAAGCAATACGTGTATACACTAACTCAACACCGCCTCTCTCTCCTCCCTTCAGTTCAAGAGATCAAGCAATAGGCACCGACCTAATTTTTAAAAATTATCCTAGGTAAGTACTTGATTTTTTTTTTAAATGATGAAACCCAGAGTCGATTTCTGGCTATGCCACTATGTTACTGCGGAAATATTTAAGGTTATGTTTGACCCAAATATATAACATGGGACGTTATCCTTATCCAATTATTATAATAACGTCCAATGCCCCATATGTGGGGCACATCATTGTTAATGGTTCTTAAAATGGTGCCATTAGAACTTTAGAGATCGAGTTAGAGATGGAGTATTCTGAAAACGTGACAAATAAAGTTTAGAAAATAATTACTGCACAGTGCAACAAGCTTATTAGAGACATAAAGTAAAATGATAAATTTCAACACTTATTCCTATAGGTACTTTATTCAACCGACCAAACATTTTGAATGAGACAACCACCCATCCCACATAACAATTAAACATTCGTGTAATGTAATAACCAAATACTTAGAGAACAAATAATTTGATAGTAATGTTACATTTTACCACTGGGAATATTACTAACATATGCCGGCAATAAGTTACATTCTAGCTCAGGTGATATAAATTTAATAGAAACGTTTTTTTAAAAGAATGTTAGTAGTATACCTGGGCACTGACTATAATATACCACATAGCAAATATATATCCCTATTGAATATTGCATGTATACAGGGTTCCTAAGATTTTCCTTAGGGATAGGATTTCAATTAGTCAAACAGAAATGGCATAGAAAGTTCTGCGCGCACAAAAGAAGCACTGCTTTCATAAGAAAAAATTGTCGCCACTCTTTCATTGTGAGCATAATCATAGTTGCAATAATAACTAAATGTTTTCAGGTCCAAACCACAGATTTTTCTTGCTTAAAGGAGGCGGCAGGGTCCATTATTTACGATACTGAGCGATAAACTCGTGAGGTTGTTAACATTAGAAAGAAATATCTTCGCTTTTAAATTAATTTCTTTCCATTCTGTTCTACTAGTGACATCTATCCGGAAACGGCCAAACCATGCAGCTAGCACTAGCAGCCAAAGAAATCAATAAACGGCGCTGTTTTTCCTGCAGAGCTTTTTGCTTGCGATATTATTGATTTTAAATAAAGCTGGCCCTACACTACATTTGATATTTTCGAGGTGTTTTATGACATGATCTCGAAACAAAACAAAACTAGCGGGAGGGTAAAAGCGAAAAATAAGGGGCTGCCAATATTTGTAACACCCAAAATGGGGTGAAAAGATTTATTTTGCTCTGTTATTTTTTTTATTTTTTTCTTCAACTTTCTCGAAATTTTCATCATACCGTAGAAAAAAATTATTTCCCCCATGGTCATACTCTACTTTTATTCGAAAAAATTTAGAAATAGAGACGGGATCAGTTTTCCTAAAACGGGGGATCTTGGTTTCGAGTGAGAAGATAAAGGGCGCCGCAGGCAAAAATTTTTAAATTAAATTAGCCGAACGCAAAAATGTTAGAAAAACAAAGCACGAAATAAAAATGGCGCCGCTTACAATTTTTTTTCAAAAATTACGTAATTTCGGGAACGCAAAGAAATAGGTCTAAAGAGTATAATTAAAAAAAAAAATATCAATTTTCTCGCCCTCCTCCACTGGAACTACAGGGGCTGTGCACAAATTACGTAATGGTCATAGGGGGAGGGGGGTTACAAAACGTTACGTAGGGGGGGAGGGGGGTTTTCGACAGCGTTTGCATTTGTCTGAAACTAAGAAAATTTGGAATGAAAATAAGTGAAAAGTTTTTTTTTTTTTTTTGGAGGGGGGTAGTGGTTTTGAAATCGTTACGTAATATTAGGGGAGTGGCGTGCCAAACCGTTACAAAACATAACATAGGGAGGGCGTCAAAAATTGGTAAAATCACGTAATGTGTGTACGGCCCCACATCTGACTGTTCCTCCTTTTTGATTTCGAATCAAAGTGCAAAACCCGGGTTGGACGTTCGAAGGCGTCAATCCGTCCTATTTGCTTGATAAAGTTTCTACGGAAATATCTCAGTCGATTTCTCCGGCCGTGTATGAACGCTTTAGGTTAGGCATTTGCATGTATCTTAGTCCCCAGCCTGTAAACAGTGCGTAAGGACAATGGTTACAAAATGAAAAGCCGAAAAATATTTTTTTTTACGATATCTTTCATCAGTTTGGTATTAAAGTCGAGCAAAAACAATTTTTTTTCCAGTCCTAAAGTTATGAAAATGGAAAACATTAGAAAACAACAACCTGGAATGGATTTACTACGTGTAAGATGTAGTGACAACATCGCCCCATGCCCATCCTTTTCTGCCCAATGTGCTTTTCCGTTTGTCTGCGTCTTATACACGGCTGCTTGGCCCCCTAAGGATTTGTTTAGACACCCTGTATGATTTTTGTGATTCAAAACATGGCCACGAGATGGATATCCTAAGATATGCAGTGGATATATATATCCGCATGAATATCCAACAAATATGCATTAGTCTTCCACTAAAGTGCAATTAAGGTGTAGTCTATGGGTCAAAGTATATCAATGTATCACCATTATGAGATTAGTTATCAAAAGATTACCTAAATAAATTTTTGCTATCTTACATGTATAATAATATTACCTGTTATATAGAGAACATATTGATTCCAGTACCATCTACCTACAATAGATGACATTAAACTAAATTAAAATTATAAGTCGCGTTCTTTTCACAAGATAGTAATATTTTCAGTAAATGTAATGTAAATGTAATGCCAAAATCCTGACAAAAATATTCTTTTTGGGAATATTCATAAAAACAACTTGATAATTACGTTATTATTGGAATATTCTTATCTTATTACCAAAGAATATAACTATCACAAACTCTTAAAGAATATTCAACAAAAAATAGGTCAGGAACATTCCTGTCATATTCGCAATACAACATTCCAAAAATCACTTTGAGGGAATATTCCTAATATACTCATAAACGATAAGTTATAGTCTGTCAAGAGGGCTCCAGGAATATCCTGTATCTAACAGACATACCTAAAATGCCCAAAAAGAACATTCCAAAAATGTAAAGAAAGGACATGATTGGGATGTCTAACGAGGACATCCTTAGAAGATGTAAATAAAGACATTTGAATAATATTCCTAAAAATAAATTTCAGGACGATATGGATCTCAGAAGAGAATAATTTTGCTTAGATGTATTACCACCATCTTCATATACTTCTTAATAATAATTATTGAGTTCACAGTTTGAATAATTTTGCGGTCTATATGTATAATAATAGTATCTACAAAAAAGAAAACATGTTCAAACCAGCGGCTTCTACCCACAATTACTCTAGCTCTAAAGGCAAATAGATTCATTAAACTGCAGGACCCTGGGAAGTTCCGAAGAAGACGTTCCCAGAATGTTCAGAAAGGACATCTTTAGAGCGTCTTGAGAGTACATTCGAAGAATGTAAAAATAAGGACATTTGGACAATAACTCAAATAGGAGATTCCTAGAACATAGTACGTAAATTGATGTCTTTTCATTCAAAGTTAAACTAAATATTCTTCCTTAATCGTTTCTTCCAAATAGCCAGCACATGCCAAAGAGGTACTGTAAAGAACCTGCTCTAAAGGAGGTTAGAAGTATATTCTTATCATGAAAATGTTCTTTTAATGCTATATGGGCATAGATCACAAACTGGGACCAAAGAATAGATAAATTGGTGTGGATACTTCAAGGATCGCAATATGATACGTGTATAGTATCGAACCAGACGTATTGTGTTTGCACATGCGCCTATCGGTACGTACTCGGATAAGTGATGATTTTAAATAGACTAATACTGCTTTTTGTCTATTGCATCGCATCGTTGAACCTGGTTTAAATATAATTGATGTTTAGAATGTGATACCTTCAGCACATTCAGAAACTTAATTAAATTAAAACCGGGCTTAAGACTGCGGTGCAATTGCCAATTTATGTCTCTATTATTTGGCCAATCACTACGGAAATACCTAGTCTTAAAAAGACAGTAATAGCTTTAGCGGCTTTCCTGGAACGCGCTCTCATTCCAAAAATACTGAGCTTTCTAAGCACATCAATCAAAGCCAACGGGACTTCTTAATTTCTTGTTGCAACTCAACTGTAAAAAGATAATTAAGTACAGCCACCCAAAGGTTGGGTTACAGAAAAATTATTGGCTTTTTAGAATTTGTTTTTAAAAGATTTTAAAAACTGGGTTTCAAAAACCAATGACTCTAACATCCAAATGGCGCTAAGAAAGATTTTAGAAACAATAAAAAGCAAATAATTAACCAATTGGTTTTTCCTCTTCGACTAGGGTCGGGTTAGGTGAGTTTCTTGAGAAGCCATGACTGTTTTTATGTTGTTGTTGAAATACATTATATTGATATTAAAATCAATTACCAAATAACCAAAATAAATGTTTTATCATTTGAAATTTTGGATTTTATTCAATGTAAATTAGTCCATTAACTTATTTTTCTGATATCTGAAACATAACCTTGAACAAACTATTACGAAAAACTGTAAAAATGGCAAATATTAATTTACAATATTTATCATATCATCCATTTTTTTTTATTTGAAAGACTATTTGGTTTTTCCTTTGACACATAATTAAAAAAAGGATATGGTTTATGTAGAGCGGAAATAGAGGTTGTGATAGACAAATCTAAAACCATATGGCTGCAGAATTTGACTGGCAAAAGATTTTGCTAACCATTTAACAGCAACCTGTGCTATTTGGGTAGTCATTTGGTTCTTTTTCTGCCTGTCCACATGGCTAACGATAATAGGGATATTTTGGAACGATTATTTGATACTTCGTAGTGGTTGTGATAATTGGCTTACTTACGGCAATGCTAATTAACCACTACCATTGCCGTAAGTTACGAATCCATTCCGTTGTGGTTGTGGTTATTTTTATGATTAATTTTATAGAATTTTCGCACAATTAATTTTAAAAATAATAAAATATTACCAAGTTCCAACAAATAAAACACTTATTCTGTAAAAAAATCTCAATTTTGTGATTTTTCTTACCTCTAAATTTTTTTACGAGTGATAGTTTTTAATGTGTTCCAAAAACTCTGGTAAAATCGATGCGTGGTAGTGGTAGTTCCAAAATTTCCCTAATATAAAGTGTGATCCCTGATTTAAAATAACGTGAGAGTTGTTTGAAGACATTTAGACATTTGTGCGAATCATTAACGGTATATGTTTAATCGACTTTAGAGGTTGATTTTTAAAGTCATCAGAGTCATCAGAGGAAGACGGAAATAAAAAAAATAAATGAACCAACTTATTTTAATACTAGCGGCTAGTATTGCTGAAGACCATTTCTTTCCTATTTTTCGTCGATTTTGTTTGTAAGGGGGACACTTTTTGTCTCTCCTGAATGTCTTGACAATCGTGTAAAAATTTCGAAATCTATCGATTCGTTTTTGAGATATTCACTTTCACAGTTGCATGGACAAATGCAAAAATATTTTTTTAAAGAAATCCTTTTTTTTTTTTGAAGAAATCCCGGGACATGTCGATGTTGCTTTTGTTAATAGTGCATTAACATTTGCTTGCGTTATAAATAACAAAAATTACGACTATTGCAATGACTATTCCAATTAAGTATGCATGTATGTATGTATGTATGTATGTATGTATGTATGTATGTATGTATGTATGTATGTATGTATGTATGTATGTATGTATGTATGTATGTATGTATGTATGTATGTATGTATGTATGTATTTATGTATGTATGTATGTATGTATGTATTCAAAACTGGTGGGTAGCTCTCTACTAAAAGCTGAACCATGAACCAGATAATTACTGAGAACGATACTTTAGTCATTAGACAAATTCATTGGCATGGATTGCATTGAATAAGATACATTTTAAAAAACACGAGTTTAGTGAATAAAACTTTGTAATAGTAAAACTTTTTTACGCGCAAAATAAAATACGTTATACTATTAATTAAGTATAATTGTACATGCCTTAAACTAATTTTGCTTTTAAAAAAATACCACAAAATCACGTGTGTGCATAAGATTAGATTAGATGTACCTAATAATTGACTACATTTGCTAAAACAAAGTATCGTGTTCTATTTTTAATTTTGTTATTTATAATTACATATTAATCACAATAAAGTTGCCGCGCTCATAAAAATGCAAAAAGAAGAAGTTAGTTTGACTTGCCTAAACAGAGAAAACTGAAAAATCCAGAAAAAATATAAAAGGTCTATTAAGAAGCCTAAAAGGGATACATTATAAAGCCGTCCATCAAGCTAAAAATTTAAAACAAATAGGGACTTTTGTGATTGATTAAATAACTGTTTTATATTTTTTTTTAAAAAGCGGTAGTTTACATTATAGAAACGAAATAAATTGAACTGGCAACTTTTTTGAAGTCGGGGAATAATAGTGCGTTGGGTACATCAAAAAATCGTGCATTATTTAGCGTTATTGCTTGTCACTACTCATTTAGTATGATATCCATAGATTTATGGGTAGTTTGATTTTTTTGAAATTTTTTTAAATTCATTTTCATTGAAAAATTAAATTTAAATGAATAAATGATTTGTCAGCTGAAAATGAAGTCAGTAGTCAAGTTAGGTAGCTTTGAAGTGATTTGAATTGGGTCAGAACAAAATTTAGTAGGTATTTATTGTTATCGATGGAACATGGCTTCCGTGAAATAAAGCCTGCTTTAGCCATTCATAAAATGTTTTAAAAAAATTAAAAAATTCAATTTGTTTTACATACATTTTTTTCTAAAACTATTACCAATTTTTTTTTTGGTTGAAAAATGAATTATCTATCTTAATGTGAAAATCGCGTGTCGCTAGCTGCTAGGGTTCGTGTGTTACATTTTTTTCAAAGTTTAATCCCCCTCCTACCCTCTTGCCAACTTCCCACCCCCATCAAGAACTAATCAGCTGTGTGTTTGATGACAAAGAGTTTTTGTGCCAAATTTGATAAAAATCGGTTAAGCGGTTTTTGAGTAATCGTATTACAGACAGACAGACAACATGACAACATTTTGTATTTAGGTCCTTTTTGACCCAAAAAACTTATTTTTAGTGGAAATAAAAAAATCTTTTTTTTTTGACGATCCCAATAGCCTCCATGTAGTTTTCGTCGTCTTTTTTTACAAAAATTTGCAGTGGTGGTATGTGTTTTTTACAGTAAAGATTCTTTTCTAATTTCAGTGTGAAATCCTTGATTTAAAAAATGGCAGCTATTTTTTTTAAATGCGATAAAAAATGTTATTGATTAGGCCATCAGTCAATAAAATCGGTCTTAAACTGAAAAAGCTGCAGCTGTTTAAATTTATTCCGGTTTTTTGAGAGACCCAGATATTTATTCGCTGGTCATCTTCATGAGATCACCCTGTAAAGGTAAAAATATAATATTTTCATAAAAAGCTTTTGAACAAAAAAAAAATCATTAAAATCGAAACACAAAGATAGAATATTTCCTAGTACTACATGGATTCAGAAATGGCTCTCATCACTGAAAACGGCATTTCTCAATCAAAAAGTGCACAGTTTTTTCGATATAAGCGGCGCACCCAACGTACTATAAGTATAACTAATTACTATGTTTTCACGTGGAACTGTATACGTTTTCAATACGATTCACTTTGAAACCTTCCATGAAAACGCAGCGAATCGAACTTTTTTTTTGTTGGTCCTGCCCGAGTTCAATATCGCTTTTTTTGGGATCGTATCGGTGTCGAAACCAATAATAAGCTGTTAGCTCTTCCAATATTCCTGCAAAAAGTAGTGAATAAAACTGTGTAATAGTAAAACTTTTTTACGCGCAAAATAAAATACGTTATTTTACTTATAATATTATTCTGTAGACTTATTGGCTTTAAACAGTGGCGGTCCCAGCCATTTGAAAAGTCGTTTATGTACTTCCGGGTATAAAGGCACCCATATAATCCCGCTTTTTCGGGAATAAAATGGGTCATTTATTCCCTAGGGAAATAAAGTAAAATTTATTGACATAGCGACGCATATGTTTCTGCGTTTAGGCATACTGGGTGTTATCGTTTGACATAAAGACAGAGCGAAGGTACATATGGCGGTTTGTCTACAGAGTGCTATTTTTTGAAAAATAAATAAAAAAATATAGTTATGTCTTTTAGTTTTCTGCTTATTCTTAAGTGCATAAAATGGTACCTTAGGAGTAAAGTGATGCTTAATCCCTTGACAAATTATAGCCCGACCGAAGAGAGGATAAACTTTTTGCCTCGGGATTAAATGTACCACTTTACTCCCTAGGTTTTTAATGTACTACTATTTTATACATTTTTTTATTCGAAAAAATGTTTAAATGCGCCGAAAAGTTTTGAAAAAATTACATTAAAAAGGCAATTTTTGAGTCGAATTAAATTAAAATCGTAAATTTAGAAAGTTTTAAAGAAAATTGCACTAAAAAATGCATTTTTTTATTTAAAATTGTAAATATATCAATGGTTTCAAAGCGCAGCAGGTGAAAATTTCTAAGAAAATGAGACTACAAAGTGTTATAGCGCCGTAATCTATGCCCTACTTTTGATTTTCTAAATGTTTTCATACAAAATTTAAAGCCAGGGTAGGGGGGTTAACTAACCCCCTATCCCCCTGAAATCCGCGCTTGAGTAACTACGTATAATTTTTTCAGTTATAAAAATATAGATAACAAACAAACCACAAACAAAACCTAATAACTAAATACTTTTTTTTGAGGCCTAAAAAGCTTTTTAGGATGAAAATGAAAAACCCGCTGTTGAGAAACCGGTCCTCAATGTCAATTTCAATATGTCTGTTGATATGCAGTAACGCTAAGCCCGTCAGACGAATTTTCGTCATAGTGTTTTTAAGTACTTATGTTTTCTATCTTCTGAGGCATGAGAAGCTTCTTTCTGACGAAGAATTACTGGCAAACATCCAAGAATATTCTTATCAACGGAAAAATATTGCCACACTTGTTCATTGACTCGAAAACGTTATCAGGTATGTTTTGATTTAAGCTTTTGCCTACTTCTGACCAATATTATTTCCAAATACTGACTTCTCCCAATAAAAGAATTTGTGTTTTGGATTAATAAAACAGTTTATAGTATTTAGAAACGACTTTAGTTAATTTTGGCTTGATTTTGGCATCACATTGTATAAAACTGAATATGAATATGTTCAGGTCAAAAATACTTTTTTATGTCCGAGATGATTTTGTCTATAACTTGTTTATAAATAGAAACTCTGTAATACTGTTCTGTATTTCCAAGGGTTTTCGCAGTACGTACTTCATGTTTATTCTGGGTGTGACGAATTGTAAATCAAACTGACCCAAAATACTGTGGAGGGATTCTAGTAAAGGAACTTTCTCCAATTTCTCGTTTTTTCTCCTTAGAGACTTCAGGGTTACCAACAGCATCTTTGTTGTCTATTTTTGCTCCAGACGCCCTCCGCCCCACCCCCTGGGGCCACCACTGCTTTAAAACAGCACACAAAGAAGTAAAATTGGCAAAAACTAACCTCAAATCGTATTGAAAACGTATTCAGTTCCACGTGAAAACGTAGTGATTCATAGTAGACTACTTATGGGCGCCGACTTATATATATGTTGAAATATTTATTCTGTCAAAAATATTATAAACCACATTGACTAATAAAACTATTATTATTGTATTTTTCTTTTATGACTCTAAAAATTACGCGGTATAGCCATATAGCGCGGTAAAGATTTGCGCTGTTATTACCTGACGCTTTTACGGCTTGCGCTCTTTTGCACCTGCGCTGTTAGAGCTTGCACGGTCTAGTTCTTGCACTGAAGTGCCCGAGTCCGTGGCTAGCGCGGTACAGTCCGGCGCAGTAAAATCCTAGCGCGGTAAGAATTTTCGCGGTTTTGGCCGCTAATCTTTAGAGAGGTCACAAAAGTAGAAATTTTAATATTTCACATTATCTCAAAGAAGTGCAACGCGAGAAATTGTTTTAATTTTTATTGATCCAAGGCATGAATGAATCCAGGGCACTCATTGGGTGACCGTACAAAGCGCATTAAAAGCAATTTACCTAATTTTTCAGAACAAAATGCAATACAGGGAGGTTTTTTAGTACAAATAGTTTTTTTAGGATAGGCCTACATATCCAGCGTAAAAAGAGATATTTAGGTTTTATTGTTTAATAGTAAATGCTTGGGTTAGAAAAAGAGATTTTAGGGTAAATTAAATGTTTTGTAATAAGTTATTAAAAGTATCGTTTTATTTATTTTCATAAATTTTTGTAAAAAAAATGTGCCTGAGATCTATAATAAAATTAAAAGATAATTTTTTTTTTATAAATTACGGTGTACCCAACAAATACAGCATTGGGTGTCAAAACATGTCATTTTGCTTCTTTTTTTGTAAGAATTCCAATTCCTGTTACGTACATGCAACATGAATTAATAATGCTTTTTGTAAGAAAAACCTCAAAAGTAATAAAATTCCCTGCCTCATATTTGCAACAGGTTTTGTTGCACCGATGGTTTAGGAGGATATACAGACCGCTTCAAGCTACTGCGAACATAGGGGGAATCAAGTCCAATTTACTCTCCGTGCCGTACGACCGAGGTGGATTCGAAGCACGCCGCAGTGTTATCTTTTGGAAATTCATTTTGTTTTTATTTCTGCCTTGCTCGAGAAACAGATGGGTAAGTTCTTAATTGAAATAATACATTTTTAAAACTAAAAATGGATGTCTACGAAGTTGCCGAAAAAGTGCAGATGGTCAAATGGTCAAATCGTCATAACCCAACACACGTTCGATATTGGTCGAGGGAAAATTTGCATTTGTGTTTTGACGTAAGAACACAGTATCCCCAAAAACTAAATGTTTGGGGGGGGTATTGTAGGGGAACACGTAATTGGGCCATTTTTTATTAACGGCAATTGCAATTGGAATGGTCCTAGATACTTGGATCTACTGCAGCAGCACATTATTCCAACTGCTAGGCAGTTGTTAGGTGTAAGATTTGGTGAAACATGGTTTCAACAAGATGGTTGTTCCGCTCACAATGTTGGTCTTGTTAGGGAATATCTTGATAATGTATTTCCTAATCGGGTTATAAGTACACGGGGAACTATTTTATGGCCAGCTCGATCTCCCGATCTTGCTCCTAATGACTTCTATCTGTTTTTGAAGAAGCTTTTCAAATTATCACCCCTAACATGCTTGGAAACGTTAGAAGGGGTTTTTATAGTAGGCTCGGATATTGTCTAGCCGAGCAAGAAGGACTTTTCGAACATTTGCTTTAATTTTTTTTGACTGGGAGAATCTTTTTGGTTTTTAGAATGTATTATTTTATTTTGAGAACTTGCTTTTATTTTGTTTCTCCTTATTATTTTCATTGTAACACGTCGTAACTGATAAATCTGAGCACTTGACAATAAAACGCTCTTATTTATCAGTGACAAAAAATAAGAAAATTACGTTATAAAAATTTGCGTATTTATTGACCAAATTCCGGTTTCATTGACTACGCTCCACACAGCACCGTGGTTAGAGGCGTACTAAATACAAGGCGAACGGCGGCGAACTGCAGCGAATGGCGATCGGAAGCCTGAGTGTTGGTTGCTTCACTGATAGGCGTGCGGTGTCTCTGCATGTACGTACACTGGCAAATTAGACTTCTTCCGCCCTATGTTCGCAGTAGCTTGAAGCGGTCTGTATGAATAACAAAAATTACCTTTTCCCAACTAAACAAAACAACGAATTCAAGCTAATTAAAATTATGGGGTACCTAATACTATTACTAAAATAAATTTAATATAAAATATAAAAAAGATTATATATTATAGATTTTGTAGGTCTTAAAATTCTCCGATTAAGCTTATTAGAGTATAGTACTCGTATCCACCAACGCAAAAATTCCCCGATTAGGCTTTAATCGTGATTTGTTACTAATGCGGGTTTAGACTGTGGTGCTTTACATTAAAAACTTTGTTTGCCAAGACTAATTTCAAACTCCGATTAGTGTTAATCATGATTAAAGCTTAATCGGATAATTTTAAGACCTACAAAATCTATAATATATAATCTTTTTTATATTTTATATTAAATTTATTTTAGTAATAGTATTAGGTACCCCATAATTTTAATTAACTTGAATTCGTTGTTTTGTTTAGTTGGGAAAAGGTAATTTTTGTTATTCATATATACTCCTAAACCATCGGTGTAATAAACAAAACCTGTTGCAAATATGAGGCAGGGAATTTTATTACTTTTGAGGTTCTTACAAAAAGCATTATTAATTCATGTTGCATGTACGTAACAGGAATTGGAATTCTTACAAAAAAAGAAGCAAAATGACATGTTTTGACACCCAATGCTGTATTTGTTGGGTACACCGTAATTTATAAAAAAAAAATATCTTTTAGAAGTCATAGATCTCAGGCACACTTTTTTTACAAAAATTTATGAAAATAAATAAAACGATACTTTTAATAACTTATTAAAAAACATTTAATTTACCCTAAAATCTCTTTTTCTAACCCAAGCATTTACTATTAAACAATAAAAACTAAATATCTCTTTTTACGCTGGATATGTAGGCCTATCCTAAGAAAACTATTTGTACTAAAAAACCTCCCTGTATTGCATTTTGTTCTGAAAAATTAGGTAAATTGCTTTTAATGCGCTTTGTACGGTCACCCAATGAGTGCCCTGGATTCATTCATGCCTTGGATCAATAAAAATTAAAACAATCTCTCGCGTTGCACTTCTTTGAGATAATGTGAAATATTAAAATTTCTACTCTCTAAGGATTCGCGGCCAAAACTGCGAAAATTCTTACCGCGCTAGGATTTTACCGCGCCGGACTGTACCGCGCTAGCCACGGACTCGGGCGCTTCAGCGCAAGAACTAGACCGTGCAAGCTCTAACAGCGCAGGTGCAAAAGAGCGCAAGCCGTAAAAGCGTCAGGTAATAACAGCGCAAATCTTTACCGCGCTATATGGCTATACCGCGTAATTTTTAGAGTCATAAAAGAAAAATACAATAATAATAGTTTTATTAGTCAATGTGGTTTATAATATTTTTGACAGAATAAATATTTCAACATATATATATATATATATATATTTATATATATATATATATATATATATACTTTTTATATTGTTAACAAGTCGTTTATAACATGATGGACAATAATACATACAATAATAAAAAAAATGTATGCATAAGTTGAAGTTGAAAATGAAAATAATTGATTATTTTGTGTCTATAAATTATAACTTACTCCTCTCAAAAATTTAATTTTTTCATTGAAGTTGTAGTTTTCGACAAGATTATAAATCCTTTCAATGGATTTAATTTTTGTTTGTTTTGCAGGGACCTCACCTCTAGAAAGCTCTAAATATTTAACATTGGTTAGAGTTTGTTGCTTTATGAACCTGTTTATTATGGTTCATTCATTATTAAACCACGGAATAATTGTTGGTCCTACTTGTACGATTTAAAATGTGTTTTTGAAACTGAGGTTGGGATCTAAAATCCATCCTCCATTTCACTAGTACACTTGCACATAACTATGCCGCAATAATTTAAATAAAAAAAAAATTAGGCGCCGCGAATTCCTAGTAATCCCAGCGAGCCAGTAAAGTTCTCTTGGTTCTTTAATAAACTCGAGGTAATGCCCGCGCAGCGCTAGGTCTTTTTCGGCGGGCGACCGCACACGCGGAGTGGTTTCATGTTTGTTTTAGATCAATGTTTTTGAAAACATATTTTTGAAAGATAAACATAACCTCGAATGGTTTTCTGTCAAAAAAAGTAAAAAAACTCTTCTGTCCCACTGCGGCCCGATTTAAAGTTTGTTGAAAAAACCCTGCAGTTACCATGGAATCGTATAAATTCTGTGGTCTATCGGCCAAAACTTGAACTGCGTGTGTCTCTCCAATTCAATGAAGTGTGATTGATTGATCGGTTTTCTTTTCCGGGGTGCACAGGCTTTTAGAAAAAAGCAAACTTAGTTTTTATTTTCGCTAAAGCAAGGAAATACAACGTAAAAATACTCTTCTGTCCCACTGCGGCCCGATTTAAAGTTTGTTGACGAAACACCTGCAGTTACCATGAAATTGTATAAATTCTGCGGTCTATCGGCCAACACTTGAACTGCGTGTGTATCCCAAATTCAATGAAGTGTGATTGATGGATCGGTTTTTTTTTCCGGAGTGCACAGGTTTTTAGAAAAAAGGAAACTTAGTTTTTTTTTCGCTAAAGCAAGGAAATATAAAAAGGAAAAATGTAATCCAGAGGAAATTGTGAGTATTTCTCTATTTTTTTTAAAATGGGGTTTGTTCTAAGCCGAAATTATTTTGATATTGTTTGGGATAGATGACAGCACCAGAGCTTTTATTTTGAAGAAAAAATAATTGAGAACTTTGAAAAATTCTTTTCTGCCAAAAGATAAAAAAAAATTAAAGAACAAGGCGTTGTCAGCTATACTTTTTTTTTACTTAAAATCTGGAGAGAAACTATAGCCTTAACAAGTTTGGATGATGCCGAATTTGATTATGAAAACACTTTTTAAAATGGAACCAGCAGCTTTGAATTTTGCTTCGTAGAAAAATCATCCCAGCACTTTTTATTGCAGCTTTTTCATAATCGAACATAATAATTTCTGGTGCAGCATCTGGACGAAATTGCTTAAGGCTATAGTTTCTCCCGAGAATTTAAGTAAAAAAAGTACAACTGGCAACGCCTTGTTCTTTAATTTTTTAATCTTTTGCCAGAGTGCACAGGAAAAACTAAACATCAGAATTAGCTGAAATTTTGCAGGAGTGATCATTTTTAAATGCTTAACAAAAAATTCTGAACGTTTTTGCAATATTCTCAATTATTTTTTCTTCAAAATAAAAGCTCTGGCGCTGTCATCTATCCCAAAAGCTTCAAAATAATTGCGGTTTAGAACAAACCCGATTTACAAAGTAAAATAGAGAAATACTCACAATTTCCTCTGGATTACATTTTTCCTTTTTATATTTCCTTGCTTTAGCGAAAAAAAAACTAAGTTTCCTTTTTTCTAAAAGCCTGTGCACTCCGGAAAAAAAAACCGATCCATCAATCACACTTCATTGAATTTGGGATACACACGCAGTTCAAGTATTGGCCGATAGACCGCAGAATTTATACAATTTCATGGTAACTGCAGGTGTTTCGTCAACAAACTTTAAATCGGGCCGCAGTGGGACAGAAGAGTATTTTTACGTTTTCTGACAGAAAACCATTCGAGGTTATGTTTATCCTTCAAAAATGTGTTTTCAAAAACATTGTTTTAAAACAAATATGAAACCACTCCGCGTGAGCGGTCGCCCGTCGAAAAAGGCCTAGCGCTGCGCAGACTTTACCCCGAGTCTATCAAAGAACCAAAAGAACTTTACTGGCTTCGGCGCCCATAACCCCACATAATTTTGTTTTTATTTTGATTCAACCATTTTTTTTTTAATTTAAATTATTGCGGCATAGTTATGTGCAATTGTACTAGTGAAATCTTGGAGTTCAAAGGATAGATTTTAGAACCTCAGTTTCAAAAACACACTGATACTTGAGTACTAACAAAACAGGTCAGTAAAGCTCCATTTGGAGATTGGAAAGACTCTTGCCAGTCGTTGACGCTCCTGTTTAAAATAGAATACTTAAGTTAACTTGTTGTCGGTATCAGCTAGCGGGAGTGTTTCCAATTCCATTATAAATGCACCTGTAAATGCAACCTTAAATATTACACCCAGTTACTTTAATATGTAGTTGGGTAGCGTTTTTTTAGAAGGTAATTCTGCAATAAATGGTTTTTTTTATTTTAGTATTTTACTTGGTTTTTTATAGCGGCGCAGAACGCAAAAAGTTAAAATAAGTAACCTAACCCCAAATTTTTGACCCGGTGCTAAAAAATCTCTGGTGTCCCACTGTGGATAAACATAAATAAAGTCTCCGCGTTGCCATGGAAAACAAATTCAATGACGCAAAATTTTGCAAAAAAATCAGGTCGACATAGTTAAATTGATTTTTCGTACAGTATTGCTGAAAAAAATTCGCCAGATTGTAAGTACGACCTTAATTGTTTGAAATAATATCCTGTTAACAGTTTCGTTTTTCTTTGGTAGGAATGCATAAATTATCGGTGAAACCTAAAATAAAACATTTTTCAAAATTTAGTAAACGTTTTAATATTTTAATTATAAAAGTTGCAAGAAATGCTAGGAATATTAAAAAATAAATGAATTATTTAAGATATAAGAAAATAATTGGAATCTCGGACTAAACCGCGCGAGCTTTTACCGCTCCGGCGCGGAAAATATTTTAATGCATTGCGGTTTTAAAGAAATAATTAATTTATTCTGTGTAAATAGTTGCGATTCGGTTTATTACAACCATCATCAGACTACATCGATCTTACTTTATTATTATTTTAAAATATATGGACATGCTTTTCGTCATTTTGATGTTAATTCTCTTGTTGCTCTTTGCACGGATTAATTATTCATGCAAAGAGCAAGAAGACATATATTTTAAAATAAATATATTTTAAAATAATAATAAAGCAAGATCGATGTAGTCTGATGATGGTTGTAATAAACCGAAACGAAAGTATTTGCACAGAATATATAAGACCGCAACCCAGGAAAATATTTTCCAAAAAAAATTACATAATGTCCAGGAAAATTATAAAACGTGTTTAGTTCTACATATAAATGTAGTAAATGTGTTGTAAAAGTCAAGTTATCTGGTCGTCCCTATTGGTCAGATTCCGAGGTAACAAAAACGGGCGCAGCCAAGCCTCAGGGACCAGTCCATCGGGTTCCTCGACCAAAGAAGCTTTACACCAAATTTTTCATTGCCATACTCAAAAGTTGCCCGTCATAGCAAAAAGGGATTCGGCTCGCTGGACCCCTGTTTCAGATCCCAAAGCCTGCATGCATTCCGCGGTGGTAGGCCAAAGTAAAACAATAAATTTACAATGCTGCCTATGTACAAACCCTAGTTATAAGCATGTATATATATTGTAAATAGTTTAAATACGTTAAGGTGTATAGTTAGTTTTAGGTTAGCTTAAGAATACTTAGTTGTAGTTCGTTAAGGTGCCTGCTCTGTACATATCTTAGAATAATTAATAAACATCCTTTTTTTTTTGAAGCTTTGGAGGAAGAGTTTTGTTGCCAGCAGGGAATGCCGAACTGAGTAAGCCGGAACTGTTGGCAGGCCGTTTTTGCTGAAAGGTGCTGTTCATTGCACTCTCGGACAGCGATGGCTCCTTCATTGCACAACCGAAAGAGGGTGGAGGTGGGAAATCTTTAAGAAAGGATTCTGAACATCAGCGCGGTTCACGGATGTAAAAAAGAAAGGGATTGATAATACCCTTGTGGGAAAATCACTGCCATGTGTCTTCCGCCATTTTCGCCGCCATGTTGTGGAGATTTAGGTTAAGGACATTGGTTCATTAATTTTAAATAGTAGTGTGGGAACACTGACTATCAACAGTGTCAAAAAATGACGTTTCTAGAAAGGGTTATTTTTGTTGTTGTTTTTTAATACAAAAACAAAAAAGTGAAGAACCAAGCAATAAAAACCATTTAAAAGACAGACAAATGCCTGAACGGCCACGCCATGATAATCTCTCTCATTTGGTCTGGGGAATGTGCAAGTTTTGAATAAATAAATTACTAAATGGAAACATTACCCCCAATTTATAAACTCAACCATTGCTGCTGGCGCTCCCGCTCAATATAACCCTTCATTAAGTTGATCTCTGAATCTAAAACAGGAAGTAAAACGTCTAGGGACAGATACGCCCCAACAGTTTATAAATCCGAAGTTGTTATAGGCCTAGAAGACAAGAAAAATAAATGAATACAGGGAGATACGGAGTTTGATAATGGCATATATGGATCAGCTGAAAACCAGAGCGATGGCAAGCGATCACAAAAAAGTACATCTTTGGAAGATCGACTTTTACAAAATTAGAACGATATTTCATGAGTTTTAAAAAGAACATTAAAAAAAAATAATTTTAATATGTATATTATCAGTATATTTTTTGTGATCGCTAAATGTTGCTTGACTTGCCATGGCTCTGGCTTTCAGCTGATCCATATATGCTATTATCAAAGTCAGTATCTCCCTCTATTAATTTTTTATTACTGTATCACGTTGATGCATCTGTTTTTAGCTGTTTTAGTCCCTGTGCAGATTCAGATCAACGTAATCAAGGTGTATCTTCAGCGGGAGCGCCAGCAGCAATGGTTGAACCGAGCGTTTATTACAATTTATAACGTGTGGCTTAACAGTACCATTTGAGTTTATAAATTGGGGGGCAATGTTTCCATATTGTGATTTATTTGTTCGAAACCTGCACATACTCCGGACCAAATGAAAGGGATAAATGGCGTGACCGTTGGAGCATTTGTTTATGACTTGTTTCTTTACTTTTTTGTTTTTGTATTAAAAAACAACAACAAAAATAACCTTTCAAAAAAATGTCAAATTCAACCATGTTTTGACACTGTTGACAATCAGTGTTCCCACACTGCTATTTAAAATTAAGGAAACCAATGTCGCCAACCCAAATCTCCACAACATGGCGGCGAAAATGGCAGAATACACGCGGCAGTGATTTTCATGAAAATTTCTCATAGGTATTAGCAATCCAAGGTTTCTATATCCGTGGCGCGGTTCTAGAAGTTATAACTTCTGAAAGTTGTAGTTTTTGTCAGAATTACAACATGACATCCCTGGTGGGGATCTTTCGATGACATTCGATTGGGGGGATTAGTCATGCCTGCCGGATCCCTACACCGCGCGAGGTTTTCCACCGAAACCGAGATGGGACTTCGTTATGGTTCATGATGGTAGAACTGGCATTCAGTCGAGTTGACGTTTCTAGAACGGGCCACTACGCGGTGCCGCTTGACTCGTTCTTCCAGGGGGCCGTGTTGTAAAAGCCAAGTTATCCGGTCGCCCCTATTGGTCAGATTTGGATTTAGCTGTTCGGCCAATGACAGCGCGACCGAGATAACAAAAACGGGCGCAGCCAAGCCTCAGGGACCAGTCCATCGGGTTCCTCGACCAAAGAAGCTTTGGAGGCAGAGTTTTGCTGCCAGCAGGGAACGCCGAACTGAGTAAGCCGGAACTGTTGGCAGGCCGTTTTTACTGAAAGGTGCTGTCCGTTGCACTCCCGGACAGCGATGGCTCCTTCATTGCAGTACCGAAGGAGGGTGGAGGTGGGAAATCTTTAAGAAAGGATTCTGAACATCAGCGCGGTGCCAGAAGTTATAACTTCTGGAAGTTGTAGTTTTTGTCAAAATTACAAGAAATGACGATTTTCATCTGCATTGACCCGAATGGAGCACTGAATAGCCAAACATGATCAAAAAATTTTCTGGATACATTTTTACATTTATTTTTCGATTCTGAGATATCGGCCTTTAAAGTTAGCCTATTTTTTTTAGAAAAACCGCTATAACTTGAAAACGAGTGAACCGATTTTAATAAATATTAGTAATTTTCAGGTAATTTCATACATTTTTACATTTATTTTTCGATTCTGAGATATCGGCCTTTAAAGTTAGCCTATTTTTTTTAGAAAAACCGCTATAACTTGAAAACGAGTGAACCGATTTTAATAAATATTAGTAATTTTCAGGTTTTTTAATTTTTTTCTATTTCGATTTTTAAACGTCAAAAAAGCAAAATTGCTAAAATTGAAAAAAAAACATAAAATCGTACCCCACGCTAATCTCGAAAACGGCACATGCTGAAGGATTGTATGAAATGGACTGATGTTTGTTGTCTCTTTTTATAATTTCCCCAGACAGTTTTTCAAAGATTGATTTGGTTTGGTTAGTAAAATATGTCAAGTTTTGACAAAAAAAAAACAAACAGTGAATATGCACGCGGTAGATCTTAAAAATGTAAATAATGCGTAAAATCTAAAGATTCCTATTGATCTATATTTTTGTTACTCTTTTTCTTACAATAAACCACGGAAACATAATGTGTTATTTATTAATTTATTTATTTATTATAGCTCACTTACCTCGCAAATTCGGCTATTTTTATTAATTTTCCATCTTGGTAAATGCATGTTTTCTTTCCACTTTTGTTGAGTTTCTTTCTCCGTTGGACAACGAAACAATACAAATTCGTCGAGACACATGTTTTTACAGTTTTTGATACAGCAAAATTCCATTTTTAAACCTGGCGTTTCTTAATCAAAAATGTGACAGTGGCAAAATTATTTATTGTCAGGGGTTACCAACTGTCATTGCCAACACAAAATTTGTTTTTAAATATTTCCCTGTCAAATCCAGTTGCTCACCTCTGGTAAAACAATAACTGTCAAAAATCGTCTACTTATGACTAGCGATCGACCCGCGGCTTTGCCCACGATATCTTAAAATAATATCATTTGACAGCTGCCATTGAGCGATGTGTCAAAAAAAAGTAGTGTATGTTTCAATACAGGTCACAGCCTATCTTCCTACCTACGTTCATCTAAATCAGTTCAGACGTTTTTGCGTGCCCTGCAAACACACACACAAACAAACTTTCGCATTTATATTAGGGATATTTTGGAACGCCTAAAATTTTGACAACTTTGATACCCGCTGTGGTAGTGTTTAACAACCATTACCACTACCACCCATCGATTTTACCAGGTTTTTTGAACACATTAAAAACTGTCACTTGTAAAAAATTTAGAGATGAGAAAAAATAAAAAAATTCGGCTTAATTTTACAAAATAAGTTTTTTTATTTGTTGGAACCTTGTAACAGTTTATTATTTTTAAAATTAATTAAGCCAAAATTCTCTAAAATTAACCAGAAAAGTAACCACAACCACAACGAAATGGATTCGTAGCTTACGGAAGCGGTAGTGGTTAACTACCACAACGGAATGACGTGTAGCTATTGCGCAGACGCAGTAATTACCACAACCGCTACGAAGTGTCAAATAAGCGTTCCAAAATATCCCTAATATTAGAAGGATGAATGGTTTTAATTAAGAGGAAAGACACCTAGAACAAATAATGCATTAAAAAATACGGCGCTGCAATTACACTTTTGGCCAACAATTTGGTAATTCAATAAGTTGGCACCGACTTGGCCCCGCAGCCAGTTGTTTTGGCACGTGGTTAAAAAGTATCGGCCAAAAATAACAATCGCCATTACCTATGATTTAAAACACCTTTTTCGACTGCCTATACTATCGATATTTACACTATGTATTACCTCGAAATGAGTAAAGTAAATCTTTACTCACAAAATTAACTTCGGATTTTCCCATATTAACATATAGGAATAGAAATGCGCATGGAATGATTTTTTTATTATAGTCGTTCTTTTTCCTTCACTTGATCAATTAAGAAGTTTCTACTCCTTCAGTCCTGATGTCCATTGCAATGCACCTAGGATTTATGGCCTCCTCATTAATGAAATCGATAGCTATTTTATTTTAAATTAACTTGTCTGTGCCTTTATACCTTAGACCCGTTTTTGCGAACTTAACATAGATACTATTGTTTTTTCTTTCTAAATATATTTGTCTGAGAGAAAAATAAAAAAGAGAAAATACCCGCCTGCACATCGTTTGACCCCGCTTAACCTCCGAGAAGATGGCCGCAGTTAGGTAAAATTTCTCAACGAAACTAATATTCTTTTTTTCCGTAGGAAGTTGGCCGCAGCCTGAACAAAATTTAAAAAAATAAAGCTTTCTGGTTCAGAAATATGCTCTGGAGGGTTGGTATCAAGTTTTTTCGTTTGGTGGCCCCCCTGTTTTCCAGAATTTTAAAAAATTTGAAAAAATATGCCATTTATCAAGCACTCTCAACAAAAAGCGATATCCGCATAGTAAAAACAGGCTTTTCGTGGAGACTGAGGGTGGTGCATGGTCACCTGATCACATAACCTAGGTAATAACATTCAATAATGGTTTTTTATTGGGTTTTCTTATTTCTTATTTTATTTGCTGCATAAACTCAGCATAAAAATCTTATTTTAAGCACCTCGTTTGACAAAATTTTAAAAACTGATGCAAATGTTCATGATTTTAATATTGTAACATACAATAAGACAACTACTGCTAAATGGCCAGATCTTATCGGATTTTGTTTTTTTTCTTTGATAAGTAGGGCCAAGGTCAAGCCTTTAAACTGTGTCCAATTTTTTTGTCACTGCTAGGAATACTTGTACACTTTTGACTGGTATTTTATGGGAATGCCTAATATGTGAAAAATACAGGGGTAAAAAGGAGGATATAAACAAGTCGTGCTTACACTTTAAACAAAACAAAAATGCTGTTCTCTTTTGTGAAAGCTACCTCACCAAAAAATTCCCAGACACCACTGAAAGCCTGTTTTTGTTATGTGTGTGCCACTTCTTGTTGAGAGTGCTTGAATGGCGTATTTTTTTTTTAATTCTGGAAAAGGGCGGGCCCACCAAACTAAAAAAACTTTAGAGCATATTTCTGATCCAGAAAGCTTTGTTTTTTTTTTAAATTCTGTTCAAACTGCGGTAAACTTCCCACGGAAAAAAGAATATTAATTTTAGAAAAAAAAAATGGGTAGTAAACGTTGTGGATGGGGTACCAATCACCACCAAACGATTGCCATGAGTTTCGTTGAGAAATTTTACCAAATTGTGACCATTTTCCCAGAGGTCCCTCTTATCTCTCAGAGACAACTATCTGAAGAAGATAGACCTGCGGGGTATGGGTAGAGAACAATAGTAACTATGTTAAGTTCGCAAAAACGGACCTTTTCTCCAAACAGAACTGTAAAGACATAAATTTATTACCTGATTGTTTTTCGGAAATATTTATTTTTATAACATAAAATTGTATTCCTTATCTAAAGAAAACCCTGTAATTTAATTTAACTAAGCTTTTAGTTTGAAATAACTAAAAATGTAGCTTCCAGAATGGCTAGAGATGTCCTTTGTAAAGGCTTACTTGATATAATTTTTTTGGGTTTTTCAATACTGAAGATTCGCATCTTTTGAATCTATGCAGTGGCATAAACGCAGAAATTGTTCCTTGTGGGAAGGGCTGAAGGAACCTGGGAGGTCTTAAGTAACAGAAAGAATCTCCGTTTACCATATTATTGGTAATTTTTGTGAAAAAAAATTACCCTTAGGAGTCGATTTTTAATGGCTTAGTGTCTCAAGCCCCCTCTTCATACGCCGGTGGATTACGTTAGACTGCCATGTGACTGATTCTTGAATTTCGTAGGAAAGATCACACAGGAACGGTCCTCTCCCTGTTATCGACCAATAATAAGCTTTGAAGCGATCACGAGTTATCCGAAACCTATCCGACCACGACCGAAGCTCACCCGATTGCCGTATATTGTAGGAACTTTCCTACACTTTCATACACCTGGTCCTGGTCCGACATGAACGGAAGGCGTACAAGCAGGTGGCGTAGCTGCGCGGCGTTTCGATGCATTTGTCGCTGCTACGTGCGCATACTTGTACAGTCCAGTAGTTTGTGTCTAGATGTCACTTGCATTCCAGTTAAGAACAAAATGCTGATAAACAACGGGTCTTACAAATCCCGGTGTTGAAAAATAATGGTGTGACAAATTCCGGGTTTTATTAAAACTGAGTGAATCGTTCTTACGATGAAATTTTTTCTTAAATACTCTCGGAGGAATTTCAGACGTGGACGAAAGCGTAGACGATGAAATCTTGTTGATGAAACATGATGATCGAAGTGTTTCAAAACAGGTTAGGACTTTCGGACAATAAACTAGACCCATCGCCATCCAGCCAGTAAAAGCTTTCCCAGAATCGAGCCCAGAATTGACCAAAAAGCAAAATGTCATTTAAAAGACAAACAACTCTAAGTACCAATGTCCATTACAATGGACCATTTTTTTATGTAGGGAAAAAACTTGAAAGTAATAAAAATATATTTTTGTTGTTGATTTATGAGTTTTATTTACAAACATATCGAAACAAATTTTTGTTGTTGTTGTTGTTCCTCTTTGTTTACCATTACTTTTTAGAGTCATGTAGGCACTATTAACTTAACCACCAAAGCTGGTTATTTTTTTTTTCTTAAAATATAAAATTCAGTACTAAAAGGGTTAAACTTAGTATTTTTTAAATCGTTGATAATTTAAACCAGAGCAAAAATATGTTTTCTTTTTATAAATATTTAAAACAATAGCTTGGGCACTAAGAGTAGTTTTATCAAATTGACTCCTTAAAAATGTTTTCACTTAGGGCATTTTCCAACAAGAATAATAGGCACTTTCGTGAGGATGACACACCAAATCTTTTAAACTATGAGAAAAGGAGAGCGCAGATAATAAACGACCGCAACATACACTGCCCACGTATAGCAAGAATATTGCGTGAATATTCTTAAAACATTCAGAATGTTATTTTATTTAACTTGGCAGGGCTTGACTGTCTGTTCACGTGAAGCGATTTTAATGAAATTTGGCACAGTAATGTAGGTCCTATGACAATACAATATTATAAAAAAATTTGGGAGATTATAGGGAGTATCCAGGCTTTTTTAGAGTGTCTCCAGACTTTTTCTGGTTGTATCTGTAGTATTACAGTATCAGTGACCTTTATTATAGTTTTATAGACAATGTCACAAAAGACTATTATCTTATTTAATAATAAACGTATTAAAATGAACATAGAAAGACTACCACTCCACCGTACTGCAGTATCCAAGTTTTTTCCGGGTGTGTCCAGGGTTTTCTATAGTATATCGAAACTTTTCCCGGGTGTATCCAGACTTTTACATGACATACCGAGACTTTTTCAGGGTATCTCCAGGATTGTTTAGACTGTATCCAGACTTTTCCAGGAGGTATCCAGACTTTTCCGGGGTGCATCCAGACTTTTTCAGGGTGTATCTGGACTTTTCTATTACATTTTATATGTGCTATATATGTAGTCAAAAATTTTAGCGCCAATAAATTAAGATTTTTATTCTTCAATCATGCAAAAACGCCTTAACTGATTTGGATAAAATTTGGTAAGAAAATAGTGTGTAATGTGGATCTTAAGATATACTACTATTTACTTCACATTTCGCTCAATGACTTAAATTATATGGCACACAAAATTTTTCAAAAGTTTTTTTACATTTTTTATGTGCTATGTATGTTGTCAAAAATTTTGGCGCCAATAAACTAACTTTATAAGCTTTCCAACAAGGTATCATAAGGTGAGAAAAAAAACAGTTACAATTTTAGGGATGAAGTTTTTTGGGAGTAGAACGCTCAAAAACAATTGAGGGGTGTAAAAGAGGGTAAATTCGGAACTTTTTAATGAAAACAGATACAAAAACATGCGGTGTTCAGATTTATCATTTGGTCTGGTGACAACAATGGGTAAATTCATAACTTTGAAACCAAAGCAGATACATATATGCGGTCGTATATCTGGGATCAAAATTATTTGAGAAAGAGCAAGCCTATGTTGTATTGAGTCGTGTTAGGTCGCTTGATGGACTTATGATTGAAGAACTGGATTGTACAAAATTGACAGGAAAGAAACCTTGTAATAATAAGGCATTCCTGAAGATGGAAAGGTTGCGAAAGCAATATGGACTTATCGGTATATTATAGGCTGACTTTGATAAAGTCGGCACTATTGTTGACAGTTCCACGCAAAGGTAAACAATTACTACATATTTTTAGGCACTTACACATCTGTTATGGGACGGAGCGGTGGCGGCGGCGGCGCGGTGCTTTTCTTGGTTGCTGGGGCTATCCAAAAACGTACGTTTCGGCTATCCAGCCAGAGCTTTTTTGATTACCGCGCTGTCAAAATAATGTTGACTTAACATAGTGTTTGTGCCTAACTTTAATAAAGGACGGCATTAACTTTAATTTGTCAACTTTATGGATAGCCTTTATGTATCGATATTTGATTAAGACTAAAAGTAAAAACTATTTTTTTTTAATTAAACGATTTTATCAAAAAATTGCATTAAAAAGTAAAGAATAATTTTGCAGATCTCTGTTTACTATAGTCGAAAAATTGCGTTAATGGCACATTATATATTAAGATACCCATCGAATAGTTAAGATGTATATGCGCCAAGATTTTATATCGAACTTAAAAATAGACACTTAAAGTAAATATTTCAACGCATCGGTGTCGGTATACCTAACGCGTTCGAAACAAAGCCAAAATACGAAATTAACTCTGTGTTTCGGACTTCCATTGTCTATATTTTATTTATACACGACGTTTCGATCAGTACAATCTCTGATCGAAACGTCGTGTATAAATAAAATATAGACAATGGAAGTCCGAAAGTATTCTCAAATTCATCATTGTCTCAAACTTTCAAACAAAAGCCAAAATACACTACATGATGGGCCAACCCGCGATTTTAGTGAAGCCGTGACAAGACGTGACTGCTCCAGTTGTGTCACGGTGACAAATAGCAGTGATTTTTTGAAGCAGTTTACCCAAAACATGTAAATGCTGCACCAAAATCGCAAAAGAAAAAAATGTTCACTACCTCGCGTCGCAGGCGAAGAAATTTAAATTTGATTTGTCGCAGCATCCTACTCTTGTTTTCAGCGAGGGCAGCGGCGCGGCAAAAAGCAGTTGAACTACTCGCGATCACGAGTTTCGCGAATTTATACTTATGCTGCGACGCTGACCGCAACGCGAGTTTCGGGGCTGTGCGACAACCATCGAGTGCCAGCCTGTGACAAAATGTCACTGCAATTTTGTTCCGACTGGAGCAGACCCCAAGCAACAATTATAGTCAATTTCACTGGTGCCATTGTCATTGCCACCAAAAAAGGGTTAAAGCGTAGTAATATTTCCTACGAAAAACTATTTATAGGAAAAATTTAATTATTTTCACTTAGCGTGGTCAATATTACTGTTAAAAAATTACCACACTGTCGTAAAAATATAAAGTTATACGCGAAAGTAATATATTCCACTATATAACTATATACCATTTCCAGAAACACGAAAAAACTTTACAGTGCGGGGCTTACTTCATAGTTGTCCCATTTAATTTCTTTAATATTACTTTTACGAGGTAACGACTCTACTGATATTAATTTGGTTGCAATTCAGTAACCCCTACTCAATACAAAACTACAAAGTTATGGAGTCTACACGGTCGCCTATCTACCACGCAGTAAGAAATAAATGTGCATATAGTGGAAAAACGTTACCTACGAGTTATCGCTACTTTACTGACATTGTAAATTACTGCACCGTCAACTGGATGAGCGTCGCCGCCATGTTATTTACTTCTACTAAACATGGAATTCAAATCAAAATTTAAAAATAACTCATTAAATCATTGATTAGTAGTTGCATGTATCAATAAAAGTAAAATTATTAATATTTAATTAATAAACCATATTAAAACTGGAAATACATTTAATTTGGAAATCCTAACCTCAAATAATTCCGATTTTTTATCGACATTTTAGATAAAACTAGGTCAAAACTGTGGGGCGCGCTTTCTTTTTATCAAAAAATCAGCATTTTTAGTCAGTAAAGGGCTACGCTATAAATTCAGGATGTTGTCACTTCAGAAAAATGGTAATTATTAGGCATAGGTTATGATATAGATAATATTTTTGTTTTCTGTCATGTCTTGACATATTTTATGGTGTGTGTCCTGATGTAGTTTAGAAAAAGAACAACATATTTTCAATTAATAATGTGGAAAAGAGAAAACCTATAAAAACCCTAAAAAGTCAGAAATACTATTTTATGTGGAGACGGCCACCACTTCGCGACTGATTTTGTTGCTTGGGACCGTGACTGCGACAGACGAGTAATAGTGACAAAGGCACAGTTCGTGAAATCGCAATACACTATTCATGGCATGTGCGCTGACAGAACAGCTGATTCCACTTGTTGCGTACGAAGGGATGTACTTAACGTTACGGATCCACGAACGTACGCAACGATTTTTTCAATCAGCAGTTCTGTCATGGCACCCTTCAAAAAAGCGGGCATCGTTCGAAACATCGCATAAATAAGTCAAAAATGTAGGGTATTTTGGCTTTATTTCGAACGCGTTAGGTATACCGATACCGATGCGTTGAAATATTTGTGCCATTGTGCAAAAAAGTCAAAAATGTAGCGTATTTTGACTTTGTTTCGAACGCGTTACGTATACCGATACCGATGCGTTGAAATATTTACCTTAAATGTCTATTAACGCTATTCTTAAATCTAGACTAGACACACAATGCCAACACACAATAGTAGTGTTCACAACTAGTGGCTAAAATAGTGTTTTTTTGCAAGCCTTGCTTTAAATAACTAGTGCAGCGAGGTATTTAAAAACGCAAGTAAAAAAAAGCACAATTTAGCCGCGAGCTGTTAACGCTATTATACCTTAATCAAAAAATACAAGAAAAACAGGAAAATACTTTTAAAAATCTCGAACGAAGAGCACTTCTCGCAACTCACCATCTTTACACTATAAATCAAGGCGGTTGGTAAATAAAATAAAAATGGTTTCCATAGCGATGTGCCTTTTAACTCGGCGACGTTCAATGTTGCGACATTCTAATCTTTGAGAGTTTGATATTTTGGCGATGTTTTTGCACCCGTGATAAAAAAAGGATTTTTTGAACAAAAAAAGTCAAGCTTTAGGTATCGCTTCATATATTTAAAAAAAAATATGTGCTGAACATACATAATACATATTTTTATAGTTTTAAAATGATTTTTTAAAGTTTTATATGCTCAGCATAGGTAAAATCTTGTACAGCTCTTGCGTAAAGTGCCTTTACCTCCCTTGGTGGCTTGACCGAACTCCGCCTCGCGTCGTTAAATCAATTGCCGTCGCGTGCAGTAAAGTATCACTTTCCGCACTTGTTAGGTAAATAACTATAAAAATATATATATGTTTTTGCCAGTATATCGTATATCGACGAAATTTATATGTATGTATGTGTGCATACAATGTAAAATTAAAAAAAAATCAAGTAATTAAGATAAACAAAGTATTGCTTGCTGCTAAATTGTGAAAAGGATTATTCTTGTTTATCTAGTTCCTAAACTAAGAAAAAAATTGCCTGCATAAGAAAAACAATTTGATAATTTGCAGTTTGATTCGCGGTGCATGTCTGTCTATCAAATTTAAAGTAAATGTTCATAATACGTTCAAGGCTATGTCCAACCAATTTTTTTAGTAGATACCTTGTCCACGATCTGCAATAGTTTTGTTGTCAATAAACTAAAGAAATCCGGATCGTTCAAATTTTTTTTTATTATTTAGGCCCTTACCCACTCCGTCGGTCTGTGGCTTTCCTAATACAACCTGACGCTGACGTGAAATTGGTCGTCTTCGTAATAAATAAAATAATGATACCCTCTCCACACAGGCCGATCAACTCCTACCAATTTGGTGTCATTTAATCCACCTTCGCCGCCATTTTCACTCGAAAGTGGCAAAAAAACCATTAGTTTTCTGCCGACATGGCGGCGAAGGTCGACAAAAAAAACAATAAAACGGTATTAAGGCCTATTCGAAAAGGTTATTGGACTTTGGTCTAATGTTAAATTTTAAAGAATATCTGTCAAATTTAGGATTTATTTTTTTATGCTTTTCGTTCCTAGGACCAACGGTAAAAAGTCTTTCTTCAGGAAAGGATTAAGGAAGATATTAATAGATAATCCTGCATTCACAACGTCAAAAAATTTCTTTCTTTCTTTAAAGTAAATGTTCATAATACGTTCATAGTCGTCCGGCTTAGGTCCCCAATTGTTCATTTTATGCAGAAAGCATGAAATTTGGTACACTTATTCTTTAGACAATTCTTTAAAATTTTGGTCGAGGAAATCGATGATCGTATGTTTAGGAGCCAAGATGGCGGCGATTGTAGGTTCTATTGTTTTCTTGGGAGTGTGAAGTCACAAGACACTTTTTCTGTTACTTTCGTTTATTAAAATACATTCTCACGTCTACAAAATGCTTCTTAATTTCTTTACATTTTCAGCCATCTTTTTACCTTCTGTACCTAATGTCAACTACTTATCGATAATCTCACATTTATATGTTGTGGTATGAAACGGTATAAAAACCAAAAATACAAAAGTAATCTATTACTAAGTAAATAAAAACTAGTGAAACATATGTATGTTAAATTTTAGCGTAACTTTTAACAGGTTCGCCATCAAAACAACATTATACTCGAGTCCATATAATTCGATAGAGAGGAATTGACAAAAAATGGTTACATTGACGTATGTCCTTTATTATCCTTGAAAAGTTACATTTTATTTTAAAAAATGCATTTTGAGATTTTTTTTTTGATAATTTTTAATAATTTAGTAAGCCGCGCAGGTCTTTTGTTGTAATTTTATAATTTAGAAAGAACATCAGAATAACTTTTCTAATTGACTTTTTGCTTACACGGTGATTGGTTTAGTTATACCAGGCCAGTCAAAATAAGATTTTTAAAAAAAGCTGCATTATCATCCGTATCTTTTTCAGTTTTTAAGGAAAAAATATGAAATTTAGTACGATTATTACAATTGTCAAGGTCAACTGATATTCTAAAAAATTTTTGGATAGGTGGCGCTGCGGACGACGTGGCACTCAAATTTCCGATTTTAAACTTGATAAAAGTTCATATTTTTTTAATAGCTTAAATGAGACATGCATATTTAATAAAATAATTGTGTATAGCTGAAGTATGTAGATTTTTATAAAAATAATTTTAGTTTGATATGGACATTGGTCGCCTAATTTTTTTTTGAGTATGTAAAAAAACGAGTTTTTCAATGTTTTCTTCAATTCTTCCTAGCGACCAAAAATTTGGCTGGTTATAAACATTGATGATTTCTGATGAATAAGAAGGCCCCAACAAATCGATTCAGATATGAAATTCCAAATTCTATCGTGCCGTTTTTACGCTATAGGCCAGTAAAGTTGACCTAACATGTGGTTAGTCGCCCCGAATAGTACTCTAATGTACCATATTGTTCATTTTTTGCAGAAAGCTCCAAATTTGGTAAACTTACTTTTTTGACAATTTTTTAGGATCGTGGCCAAGAAAATTTATGATCGGATATACAGAAACCAAGTTGGTGGCGAATTCTTCAAAATGACGTTCTTTTAAATCGAAAGTTACTTATCAAAAAAAAAATAAATATATTTGAATCTATAGAACTTAATGAAGAGAAATTTGACAATACTAGTTAAATTAACTTGCAACCTTCGATGACCTTGAAAAATGTCATTTTACGTAAAGAAAATACTTTTCCAGAGACTTTTTTTAAATGTTTTATAATTCTGAAAACGGCGACAGGTCTTGTTTTATAATTTTAACATGACATCAACACATCTGTACTAAGTGATTCTTTGCTTACAAGATGATTGGTTTAGTTAGTCTGTTTAATAGTGAAAACTCAGAGGCGTTAAAAATAAATACTGGCGTACCGCAGGGTTCCATACTGGGACCTCTGCTATTTCTTAAAATTCATTAATGACATATTCAGCCTTCCAATCAAAGGTAAATTCATTACGTTCGCGGATGATCAGACTATTCTGTGGCATAATCCGGATGTCGAAAGACTTGCCAGAACTGTTCGGCACGATTTGTCGCTTATAAAAGAATGGTCTGATGCTAACAGGCTTACTTTCAACATTTGGAAAACTAGCATTTTAAACTTTAAATGCGATGTAAGCAACATCCAACTTGACAATGTGAATCTATCTAATCCAGAAGTTAATAAATATCTCGGGTTAATAATAAATAAAAATCTTAAATTCCAAGAGCATGTTAATATTTTAAATAAAAAACTGTCCTTAAGCTGCTATGCTTTAAAAATCATATCTGCAAACCTTGGTTTTAATATTGCCAAAAATGCCTATTATATAATCGTTGAATCACACTTATCCTATGGAGTATGTTTCTGGCGCTCTTGCACAAATTTTATGTTCAAAAGCGTGTTTGTTCTACAAAAAAGAGCTTTGAGAAATCTATGCAGAATGAAGAGGGGAACCTCATGTAGGCCTCTATTTTTGCAACACAAAATCTTAACACTCTGTTTCGTTTACATACTTGAGTCTGTTTGTATCATTTTCAAAAAATATAAAACTGAGCTTCAGAGCATACGTCGCCCCAGAACAATATTCCTCATTCCACTCTAGTCCGCAATTCTTTTCTTTTTATTGGCTAAAAAATATTTAATGAACTTCCTTTGCAGATAATAGAAATTAATTATTACAAAAAATTTAGAATTAAAATAAAAGAGTATCTGACTACTAAAGCATATTATACAATTGATGAGTATTTTTCGAAATAGCTATTATTACTAATTTGTTCTAGATTATTAATATTAACAATGTTTGTGTGGAGAGTTTGTCTAATTTAATTGTTTTTAAAAGTAGGTCCTGTCCTCTTACACATATGCTATGTCCAGTTTTAATATATATGAGTAACAACATTTTCGGTATGTTTGTTTATATTTGTTTATTTTCTTTAACACTTGATATTAGTTGTAAAGGTTTTTAGCCGTGTGCAATATTGACTGTTAGAGTAATGACATTCAAATTTTATAATACATATTTATTTAGGATTCTAGATAATAAAATGAATATTTTAATTACAAGATTTAATTAGGTCTTAATATAATTTAATTGTAAGCATGACTTTGTCAACGACTACGTTAGTATTCAGACAATAAAGGTTACTTTTGATTGATTAATTGATTGAAAGAATAACTGCCAAGTTTAGGATTTCTTTTTGAATGCTTTTCGTTCTTGAGACCAACGGTAAAAAATCTTTCTTCAGGAAAGGAAAGGAGGATATTATTAGATATTGCTGCATTCACAACGTCAAAAAGTTTCGCATCTTCTTTACTTTCTTCGTTAAAAACCGCACTTCGAGATTTTGATGAATCTTCATGAATTAAATGGTTCCGAATCCAGATAAGCACGTTTCCAGAAGCCCTCGCGCTGACTGTTGTCGGTCTGTCTGTCGGTCTATCTCTTGCTCACTTTTCCAGACAGCACAACTTTGTCCCAAGGATATCCAGTGGAGAGTTTTCTGGACAATGCAGCAGTCCATTGGACAACCAAATCTGTAGGAAATTTTGTCCAAGGCATATTCAACAGATAATACAATTGTCATTATATATTTGAACCACTCCAACATCATAAATCTGATTGCCGATTACTGCGGATGGAGTTCCTAGCAAAGGATGGGTATTAAAATATTAAAATACCAAATCCAAAATAATCAAAAATACTTATTTAAATGATTCGGCTAGATATGAGAGAAATGTTATTGTTGGTAATGAATAAGAAAAAACATGATCCATTGGATATCCAAAACAGTTCGGATAAATGACTATATTTATTAATGTGGCAACTTCGCCAAGCCTAATTGACATAGATTTTTTGATAAATATTCAATGTTGAGTCAACGTATATAAAGTACATCACTTTTGGTGGACACAAAATGAACGTCCGCCGGATAGAGTTTATTTTTGATCCGATGGACCAAGAAAAATAGTTTTTCATTGGATATCCAAAAACTAACTAAAAGAAGGCAGTTCTTTATGGATCAAAATTGGAAGTAGTTTCCCCATGGTGAGCATCTATATAGCACATAAAAAATGTAAAAAAACTTTTAAAAAATTTAATTTTGTGTGCCATATAAATCAAGTCAGTGAGCGAAAAGATCCAAATTACACCTTCTTTTATTTCTAAATTTCATCCAAATCGGTTTAACTGTTTTTTCGTGATTGACGGACAAATATCTTAGTTTACTGGCGTTAAAATTTTTGACAACATATGTATAGGGCGCATATAAAATGCAATACTTGCAATAATGTATACTTCCTGGAAAACTCTGGATACACCCTGAAAAAGTCTGAATGTACCATATAAAAGTTTGGATACACCTTGGAAAAGTCTGGATACATTCTGAAACAGCCTAGACACACCCCGAAAAAATTTGGATGCAACCAGGAAACGTCTTTATACACCCTGAAAAAGTCTGAATACACCCGGGAAAAGTCTGGATACACTATAAAAAACCCTGGAAAAACTTGGATACAACCAGGAAAAGGCTGGATACACCCTGGAAAAGTCTGGATACAGTCTAAAGAAGCCTGGATACTCCCTGTAAATGTCCGGATACAGCCTGGAAAATTCTGGATACACACAGAAAAAGTCTGGATACGCCCAACCCAACTCACAATTTATCAGAAAAATTTAAAATGTGACCCATGTGTATTCAAGTAGAGGTTTTTCATGTATTTTCTTGAGCGAGGGAGTTTTGAAATAAATCTTTATTCGATTTATTTAACTATAAGTATGTACCTATGTAAGCAATGTAAATTTAATAATTTTAGATCAATCTGCTGAGAAGTTTTCTGTGACTTCTAGTTTCTATAATACACAGCATGGTCTCTGAATTAACCAGTTAACATAATATAAGAAAAACACAAGTCTTTAAAAAATTCAAAATTCTGGTAATTACACTCGTATATTGTATACTCAGATCCTTATAAATAAAACATGCACTCGGTTGTGCTGCTCTTATTTTAAAAAAAGTAAATGGTGATCCGTTATAGCTTGACCATGTTTGGACGCTTATATCTCGATAACTATATGGGATAGAATTACAATTCTGGTATAAAAAAATAGCGGCTGCCAGCACATTTCTGTCTATATAATCGATTCTTTACTACACGTCCACTACTTGACAATGACATCCTCCTTACAGATTATTTTAATGACTCTGATATTTCCCTTTCCAGAAATATATTGCATGTCTATGGTTCGGTAAACCGTTTGCGAGATATATTTTAAACATTTTTATTAAAAAAAACTTTTCAAGAACAAGCTTTTATTAAAAGCACTCAAAAGTAGAAAATAATATTTATACCATAATAAAAGCGATGGGCGAAAATTAAAAATTTTAACGTTAGGTATCGTATATCGGTCATATCGACGATTCACCTAAGAAACAGTTTTATTACTCTATAACCTATAAAGAACATTTTCAAAGGATTGGCAAGCACGGCAATCTCACCCGTTCTCAGCTTCTTTAGATGAAAGCATTATGTTTATCATTCGAATAGAAGAAGAATTTAGCTCTTCTTTTGTAATTTTCTTTTTTCTTTCTTTTAATTGGCGGCCAGCGCTTTTATTATGGTATAAGAAAGATAAAAAAGTGTTTTCTACTTTTGAATGCATGTAATAAAAGTTTGTTCTTCAAAAGTTTTTTAATAATAAAAATTTATTTTCTTTTTTTTCTTATTATCTGTACCCTAAATCGTCCATTCTGAATCCGCCATATTGAAATTTTTAAATCTGATCAAAAATTCATATCTATCCTCTTCCCGAAAAACCCCTGTATGCCAATTTTGATTTAAATCGAACAAACTAAATATTTTCCCCCCTCCACTTCCCTCGTTAGAGGTGTGTACCTAATAATACCATATTATTGTATTGTCGCCGGAACTATAAACGCATACCAAAATTGAACACACACCCTTAATTTTTAGATTTGTACCCTTAATCATCTATTTTGACTCCGCTATATTGAAATTTTCAAATCTGATCAAAAATTCATAATCCTCCTTCCTTAAAAACCCCTGTATGTCAATTTTGACTGAAATATTTTCCCCCTCCACTTCCCTCGTTAGAGGGAGGTGGGTACCTGAGAATACCATATTATTGTATTTGCACCGGAACTATAAAGGCATACCAAATTTAAACACAATCGGATATGGATAAATCAGTTAAAATTTGTTATCAAAACATGACCAAAAATCGTCCATCTTGAATCCGCCATATTGAACTTTTAAAATCTGATCAAAAATTCTTATTCCTTAGCCACAAAAGCCCCCGCATACCAATTTTGGTTGAAATCGGACACTCCCCTCGTACATATTATTGTATGTCACCAGAAACTATAAATGTATGCCACATTTGAAGGCAATCGGATGTGTATAATATAGCAAAAGATGACCAGTGCCATGATCCGCAATATTAAATTTTTAAAATCTGATTAGAAATTCGTTATCTCCATCCCCAAGTGCCCCAACATACCAAATTTCAACGAAATCGGGAGTACTTCAACTGTACCCTCCTCCACCCTTTTCGAATACGGGGGTATGTCAATTTCATCACACTATATTCTTGTGTTGTCACCGCAACTATATAAGCATGCCAAATTTGAAGCCGATCGGATGTGGGGAAGTTGGTCAAAAGTAATTTGCAAGATTCCACCCGAACAAACATATATCTAGTTAGATACATTTCAACTTAAATAAAAGCTTGTAAAGGCGCATTTACACAGACAAACTTTCCTTTGATGTTGAAATGCCGACAAACATTAACACGAGCCTCTTGAGCTAAATGTTCAAAAAAAAGTTCGAGCAAAATCTCGTACAAAAAGACTCACGGAAATTTTGGAGAGAATGTTAAGCAAAATTTGTTTGAAGAAATGTTGGTATCGAAATTTCTTACAAATTTAAATTTTATAGTTTTATGGGAATTCATTGAACTTAACTGAAAATAGAAAGACTAACTTTTAAAACAAAGTATTTTTAATTAAGTGCTTTCCGACGCAAAAACGATTTGATGTCGAAATTCACATTTTACCTTATAAGCAACTTCGATTGACCTGATTTTTATAGGGGATATGCCAGTATACTTGTAACTTTTTTGGGGTTGTAACAAAACGAGAATAAAAAAATAATAATTGGCACTTATTTATTGCTGGTGCCTGTAAAATGTAATGATAAAAATTTACGTTTAAAAGAATATCTCTTTATTTTACTTCCTAGTTTAAAACACAATAGAATAATAATTAAGTCAAATTAAAAACCGATATACATTTTATTAAATCTCAAATATATGAACAAAAGCACGTTCGGTCTAAATAATACCCGTTTATTACCCACTTTTACAACCCTACGATCCCGACCCTTGTGTAAAAAAATATAATTTAGCAGTAATAGACTAGACTTCTGAATCGGAATGTTGTTCCTTTGCATATTGTTTGTTCAGTGTCAGTAATCGACCTTGATTATTACATTAAATTGACAGTAAATATCTATCTTCAGCATTTTCATGAACCTTTTGCTTTTTTAAGCAACCGTTGAGGCCTTAAACTTACTAGGTAAATCTGGTGTGAGGAATTAAAAAAAAAAAACAATCAAAGCTAAGGGTAAAGTAAAGTTACAAAAATATGTGTAAAAAAAATCCCCTCCCCACCATTCCTCATAGTCGTGAGGCGCGGATTACCGCTTAAAAGTGCAATTTTTGAGTTTTTTGCCGATATTTGAAAAACTCAAATTTTTTGGAAAAGAAAAATTTTCCTGGGATGTTTTTTGAATTTAGGAAAAAACCTTGGAAACAAAAAAAAACTTACAAGAAAATCCCAAAAAACCACTGGGCAAAAAAATCCGGGAAAAACCCTAAGAAAAAAATATTATAAGTAACCCTAATGCATGTGACAAAACTGATAGTCAAGAATAATGTTTCGCTTGCCGTCGGCTTTTTTTCACAAAAATTTAAAATAAAAGTTGGTGTTCCATTTTTTTAAAGAATTGAGATCACTGATCACTGATGTGAAATTTTATTTACTCTCATCTTTAATAATATGTTTCCAAAACAGATAGCAATAATTTGCTCAAAAATTTACCCGAACAAAATGTTCAAACAAAAGCTCATGAAAATGTTCACACAAAAAATTTTAGATCTTTTGCACGAGCTTTTGTTTGAGCATGTTCGTCTGTGTAATTGCGCCTTTAGGTATCGTATATTGGTCATATCGACGATTCACCTAAGAAACAGTTGTATTACTCTATAACCTATAAAGGACATTTTCAAAGTCTTGGCAAGCACGGCAATCTCACCCGTTCTCAGCTTCTTTAGATGAAAGCATTATGTTTATCATTCGAATAGAAGAAGAATTTAGCTCTTTTTTTGCAATTTTCTTTTTTCTTTCTTTTAATTGGCGGCCAGCGCTTTTATTATGGTATAAGAAAGATAAAAAAATATTTTCTACTTTTGAATGCATGTAATAAAAGTTTGTTCTTCAAAAGTTTTTTATCAATAAAAATTTATTTTCTTTTTTTTCTTATTATCTGTACCCTAAATCGTCCATTCTGAATCCGACATATTGAAATTTTTAAATCTGATCAAAAATTCATATCTATCCTCTTGCCGAAAAACCCCTGTATGCCAATTTTGATTTAAATCGAACAAACTAAATATTTTCCCCCCTCCACTTCCCTCGTTAGAGGGAAGTGTGTACCTAATAATACCATATTATTGTATTGTCGCCGGAACTATAAACGCATAACAAATTTGAACACACACCCTTAATTTTTAGATTTGTACCCTTAATCATCTATTTTGAATCCGCCATATTGAAGTTTTCAAATCTGATCAAAAATTCATAATCCCCCTTCCGTAAAAACCCCTGTATGTCAATTTTGACTGAAATATTTTCCCCCTCCACTTCCCTCGTTAGAGGGAGGTGGGTACCTGTGAATACCATATTATTGTATTTGCACCGGAACTATAAACGCATACCAAATTTAAACACAATCGGATATGGATAAATCAGTTAAAATTGGTTAGCAAAACATGACCAAAAATCGTCCATCTTGAATCCGCCATATTGAAGTTTTCAAATCTGATCAAAAATTCATAATCCCCCTTCCGTAAAAACCCCTGTATGTCAATTTTGACTGAAATATTTTCCCCCTCCACTTCCCTCGTTAGAGGGAGGTGGGTACCTGCGAATACCATATTATTGTATTTGCACCGGAACTATAAACGCATACCAAATTTAAACACAATCGGATATGGATAAATCAGTTAAAATTGGTTAGCAAAACATGACCAAAAATCGTCCATCTTGAATCCGCCATATTGAACTTTTAAAATCTGATCAAAAATTCTTATTCCTTAGCCCCAAAAGCCCCCGCATACCAATTTTGGTTGAAATCGGACACTCCCCTCGTAGGGGGGAGGGGTGCCTAATAATGACATATTATTGTATGTCACCAGAAACTATAAATGTATGCCACATTTGAAGGCAATCGGATGTGTATAATATAGCAAAAGATGACCAGTGCCAATATCCGCAATATTAAATTTTCAAAATCTGATTAGAAATTCGTTATCTCCATCCCCAAGTGCCCCAACATACCAAATTTCAACGAAATCGGGAGTACTTCAACTGTACCCTCCTCCACCCTGTTCGAGTACGGGGGGTCTGTCAATTTCATCACACTATATTCTTGTGTTGTCACCGGAACTATATAAGCATGCCAAATTTGAAGCCGATCGGATGTGGGGAAGTTGGTCAAAAGTAATTTGCAAGATTCCACCCGAACAAACATATATCTAGTAAGATACATTTCAACTTAAATAAAAGCTTGTAAGATTGCAAGTTAAATAAAAGCTTGTAAAATAGCGGCTGCCAGTACATTTTTAGGCGTTTTCTCGCGTTGAAATTATTTTGAAATATTATTTGAAACTATTTAGATGTGGCGTCATCATTTAGAACCGAGAAAAAATGAGTAGTTCAAAACGCTGACGTAGTTTAGTGTAACCTCACTTTTTTTTCGTTTTTCTGTTTATTTTTTTGGTGTTTAAAATTAAAATGGATCAACTACTGGTTTATCTAACAAAACCTTCGAGTGTACGACCCGTTTTAGTAGCATGGATGGCAAGCAATGGAAGCTACATGGATAGTGAAGTTTTTTTATTTACTGTTTTTAAGCGCAGAAAATCATATAAGACCACAGGGATACCATGAAGAATGGCTAACAAGATATCTAGAATACGATTTTTCATACACACGCAAAAACAAAAAAAAATCGGTTAAAACAAGAATGTAGAATTTTGACGTATCTTCTACGCACGCGTCAGTTTTGAAACTAGAGTGGATTCCGTTTCAAAATATTTTTAACCCATTTCGATGTGACGTCACCGTTGCAACGCGAGAAAACAAATGTTTCAAACTTTTTAAAAACATTTTAAACAATTTCAACGCGAGAAAACGCCTTTTGTCTATCTAATCGATTCTTCACTACACGTCCACTAATTGACAAATCTTTTTTTAAATGGAACCATATACTCCTTACAGATTATTTTGATGAGTCTGATATTCCCTTTTCCAAAAATATATTGCCTTATATGCCAAGATATATTTTAAAAAGTACACCCGACTATTATAGTTATTTACCTAACAAGTGCGGAAAGTGATAAACGGGGTGACTTTACCGCACAGTGTACTGTAAAGGGCTATAACGTTAACTTTACCGCACAGTATGCGGCAAAGTACAATCTTCCACATCCAAAAGAGTGTTGTAAAGTACACTTTACGGCACGCGAGTAAGTAAAAACAGTTAAGGCACCAATCAGTTTGTAGTTTTTCACATTGACAAAATAAAAGTGGCAAAATATTTAAGTACCGAAGTATCAAGCTTCTGTCGCAGTTGCTTACTACAAATGAAATGTTTTTGTATTTTTGTGTGTCATAAGCGTCTATTTTTGGTAGAATTTTATTTATTTCTTGATTTTCTTGTGAAAATATCTCGCAAACCATATGAAGGCGCAGGCATGCAATATACTTTCGAGAAAAGGATTTCGTATGCCATCAAAAAAATGTATTGGATGCATATAGTTTTATTAAAAAAAGTTGGGTCGATACCTCCGACATGGAGGGTTGGGTTAATAAATGACATTTTCCTTATAGATAGAGAGGTGGTGGCAGTAAAAAATTAATCATTTCATACCCTTTGAGGTTTATATAGTTTTGATAAAGACACACCAAAGACAACAAAAACAATATTTTAAGACGTCTAGGTGGGGACTTTTTCTACCGGGAGGCCCCGAAACCTACAAAAAATAATGCCATAATTAAGATTAAAACAACCTACTTACATCAGGACTTTAAAAAACTCAAACGGTACCCGCCTATGGCGGGGCGTTTACGAGTAGTTAATATTTTTTCAAATATTTATGATACATCAAAAAGTTAGTCATTTCATCCATCCCTCAAGGTCCAAAGTCCCAAAACTTGCAAAAAATTATAGCTCTATGAAGTAATTTCATCTCGTTTCTGATTAGTGCTATTGTGTTAAGGGTCCCACCAATATAATAAAAAAAATTATTGCACACCTGTAGGTGGAGGCGTTTTTTACAGAGAGGCCCTAAAACTTGCAAAAAATAATTGCTACATGAACTCAGTTCATCTCTTTTCTGATTAGTGCTGTTATGTTAACGGCCACACCAAGATAGCAAAAAAAATGTTGGACCCCTCAGGGTGGGCGCGTTTTTTTTATAAAGAGGCTTCAAAACTTGCAAAAAGTAATTGCTATATGAAGTCATTTCATCTCTTTTCTGATTTGTGCTATTATGTTAAGGGCCATACCAAGATAACAAAAAAAAATATTACACACCTCTGGGTGGGGGCGTTTTTTACATGGAGGCGTCAAAATAATAGTTTTGGGATCTCTCTGTAAGAACGCCCCCACCCAGAGGTGTCCAATATTTAACATAATAGCACTAATCAGAAAAGAGATGACATGAGTTCATATAGCAATTATTTTTTGCAAGTTTTAAGGCCTCCCTGCAGAGCCGGTTCTAGCTCTTTGGCCGCCCTCGTGCAAGAGCTTGTTTTGCCGCCCCCCATAAGGAACTTTTTGCTTCGAAGGGAGGAGGGGTAATTTTTTAATTTTCACAAATAATGTTTTGACAATAATAATTTTCACAAATAATTTTTTTACAAAGAAATTTTCACAAATAATTTTTTTATATAATATATTATATTTAAAACAATATACACAGGGTGGATTCTTTAAACGGAACAGAGCTTCTAGCGGGTTAGAATTTGGTTGAATAAAAAAATCCAAAAACACGCCACCTAGATTTTTAATTTCCTTCAATCGTGTTATCTTGGATTTTGTCTATGTCATTTAGTTTACGAGGTATAGCAATTTTTTATTATTTTTTAAATAGGACACCCTGTATATTTTGCAATTTTTGAAATCTGCAAACAGTTCTCTCTTCAGCAATACCACACAGTATGATCTATCTTTTACGTTAATCAAGATATTTTTATCTAAATCTGTATGAAAAACTTCGATATTCATTCAAATATCCCCCGTAAAACAGGGCATAGACAAATTCTAACCCGTTAGAAGCACAGTTCCGTTTAAACAATCCACCCTGTATATATAATCCAATTTAGGTATGGCGGTTGACATTTTTACATTACATTTTTAAAGATATTTTTGTAACTTTACTTTAACCTTAGCTTTGATTGTTTTTTTTTAATTCCTCACACCAGATTTACCTACTTAGTTTAAGGCCCCAAGGGTTGCTTAAAAAAGCAAAAGGTTTATGAAAATGCTGAAGATAGATATTTACTGTCAATTTAATGTAATAATCAAGGTCGATTACTGACACTGAACAAACAATATGCAAAGGGGAAACATTCCGATTCAAAAATCTAGTCTATTACTGCTAAATTATATTTTTTTAAACAAGGGTCGGGATCGTAGGGTTGTAAAAGTGGGTAATAAACGGGTATTATTTAAATCGAACGTGCTTTTGTTCATATATTTGAGATTTAATAAAATGTAAATAGGTTTTTTCATTTGACTTTATTATTATTGTAAAAGACTAAACTAGGAAGTAATATAAAGAGATATGAGTGGTAAGGCGTTTATAACTAACGTATCAAAAAGACAATAAATACCATGAGTACAAAAAATACTCTCACCACAACTACGACGTGTAAATATAAAGAATTCTTTATCTGGTATTGTAAGTTCAATTTTTTGTGAAGTAAATCTAACCCAACTCGACCCAAACTACTCTACGTTTCTCTGATATATGGATGGACATTTTTAGTTTGCGCCCGTCGCTTTTATTATTATGATATGAGAATGCTAAGATTTATTTTATACTTTTTAGTGCACTTTATATTTTATAAAAGCTTCTTTAAATTTAAAATAATATTTTAATTTTTAGACTATCATAAATCCATCATTTCGATAATTCTCTTCCCTAAAAACCCCTGTATGCCAATTTTGATTGAAATCGAACAAAATAAATCTTTTTCTTCCTCCACTTCCCTCATTAGCGGGAGGGGGTGCCTAATAATACCATATTATTGTATTGTCGCCGCAACTATAAATACACACCGAAAACTGAAATTGAATACCAAATTTGAGTTGCAAGATTTGAGCCGAACATACAAACATACATAAATAAAAGCTTGTAAAAATCGCCAAAAATTTCAATATTTAAAAAATCGGAAACGCAAGTTCTACGCGTCAATAAAATAAAACGAATTTCTTTGTTTTGCGTTGGAGAGCCCTTTCTTTATGGAAAGATTTGTTCTAAAACTTTCATAAAAAAACTGCGTTGACCCTTGTTTGTTGTCATGTAATTTTGTGTGTCAATGTTCATTTGACCAAAACCCCCTCTCACTAGTCTACGGTTTTTACCTTCTCCTAACCCAGCATCAGCAACAAATAAGTGCCAATTATGGTATACTGGCATATCCCCTATAAAAATCAAATCAATCGAAGTTGCTTATGAGGTAAAACGTGAATTTCGACATCATATCGTTTTTCCGTCGGAAAGCACTTTATTAAAATACCTTGTTTTAAAACTTAGTCTTTCTATTTTCAGTTAAGTTCAATGAATTCCCATAAAACTATAAAATTTAAATTTGTAAAGAAATTTTTATACCCCCAATTCTTCAAATAAATTTTGCTCAACATTCTCTCCAAAATTTACGTGTGTTTTTTTGTACGAGATTTTGCTCGAACATTTCTTTGAACATTTTGCTCAAGAGGCTCGTGTAAATGTTTGTCGGCATTTCAACATCAAAGGAAAGTTTGTCTGTGTAAATGCGCCTTAAAATAGCGGCTACCAGTACATTTTTGTCTATCTAATCGATTCTTCACTACACGTCCACTAATTGACAAATCTTACCTTTTTTTAAATGGAACCATATACTCCTTACAGATTATTTTGATGAGTCTGATATTCCCCTTTCCAAAAATATATTGCCTTCCTATGGTTCGTTAAACCGCTTGCAAGATATATTTTAAAAAGTACACCCGACTATTATAGTTATTTACCTAACAAGTGCGGAAAGTGATAAACGGGGTGACTTTACCGCACAGTGTACTGTAAAGGGCTATAACGTTAACTTTACCGCACAGTATGCGGCAAAGTACAATCTTCCACATCCAAAAGAGTGTTGTAAAGTACACTTTACGGCACGCGAGTAAGTAAAAACAGTTAAGGCACCAATCAGTTTGTAGTTTTTCACATTGACAAAATAAAAGTGGCAAAATATTTAAGTACCGAAGTATCAAGCTTCTGTCGCAGTTGCTTACTACAAATTAAATGTTTTTGTATTTTTGTGTGTCATAAGCGTCTATTTTTGATAGAATTTTATTTATTTCTTGATTTTCTTGTGAAAATATCTCGCAAACCATATGAAGGCGCAGGCATGCAATATACTTTCGAGAAAAGGATTTCGTATGCCATCAAAAAAATGTATTGGATGCATATAGTTTTATTAAAAAAAGGTAAGTTGGGTCGATACCTCCGACATTGGGTCAATAAATGACATTTTCCTGATAGATAGTGAGGTGGTGGCAGTAAAAAATTAATCATTTCATCCCATTTGAGGTTTATATAGTTTTGATAAAGACACACCAAAGATAACAAAAACAATATTTTAAGACGTCTAGGTGGGGACTTTTTCTACCGGGAGGCCCCGAAACTTACAAAAAATAATGCTATAATTAAGATTAAAACAATCTACTTACATCAGGACTTTAAAAAACTCAAACGGTACCCGCCTATGGCGGGGTGTTTACGAGTAGTTAATATTTTTTCAAATATTTATGATACATCAAAAAGTTAGTCATTTCATCCATCCCTTTTATAATTAGTGCTATTAATTACGTTAAGGTCCTCACCGAGATAACGAAAAAAATATGGCACGCCTTGAGGAGGGGGCTTTTTTACAAGGTCCAAAGTCCCAAAACTTGCAAAAAAATAATAGCTCTCTGAAGTAATTTCATCTCGTTTCTGATTAGTGCTATTGTGTTAAGGGTCCCACCAATATAATAAAAAAAATTATTGCACACCTGTAGGTGGAGGCGTTTTTTACAGAGAGGCCCTAAAACTTGCAAAAAATAATTGCTACATGAACTCAGTTCATCTCTTTTCTGATTAGTGCTGTTATGTTAACGGCCACACCAAGATAGCAAAAAAAATGTTGGACCCCTCAGGGTGGGCGCGTTTTTTTTATAAAGAGGCTTCAAAACTTGCAAAAAGTAATTGCTATATGAAGTCATTTCATCCCTTTTCTGCTTTGTGCTATTATGTTAAGGGCCATACCAAGATAACAAAAAAAAATATTACACACCTCTGGGTGGGGGCGTTTTTTACATGGAGGCGTCAAAATAATAGTTTTGGGTTCTCTCTGTAAAAACGCCCCCACCCAGAGGTGTTCAATATTTAACATAATAGCACTAATCAGAAAAGAGATGACATGAGTTCATATAGCAATTATTTTTTGCAAGTTTTAAGGCCTCCCTGCAGAGCCGGTTCTAGCTCTTTGGCCGCCCTCGTGCAAGAGCTTGTTTTGCCGCCCCCCATAAGGAACTTTTTGCTTCGAAGGGAGGAGGGGTAATTTTTTAATTTTCACAAATAATGTTTTGACAATAATAATTTTAACAAATAATTTTTTTACAAAGAAATTTTCACAAATAATTTTTTTATATAATATATTATATTTAAAACAATATACACAGGGTGGATTCTTTAAACGGAACAGAGCTTCTAGCGGGTTAGAATTTGGTTGAATAAAAAAATCCAAAAACACGCCACCTAGATTTTTAATTTCCTTCAATGGTGTTATCTTGGATTTTGTCTATGTCATTTAGTTTACGAGGTATGGCAATTTTTTATTATTTTTCAAATAGGACACCCTGTATATTTTGCAATTTTTGAAATCTGCAAACAGTTCTCTCTTCAGCAATACCACACAGTATGATCTATCTTTTACGTTAATCAAGATATTTTTATCTAAATCTGTATGAAAAACTTCGATATTCATTCAAATATCCCCCGTAAAACAGGGCATAGACAACAATTCCATGCAAGTTTAAATGCCTCCATCTTGATTTTTTTATAAAACCAAATTCTAACCCGTTAGAAGCACCGTTCCGTTTAAACAATCCACCCTGTATATATAATCCAATTTAGATATGGCGGTTGACATTTTTACACAGCAACTTAATGAAACTGTCACTGTCAGTGTCAAAAAGTTAGTCCGGATGAATTTGGCATAAAGTAGTACCTATACTTATATCTCAAAGTAAACAAGAGCATTTTGTAATATTTATCCACCCCTTTTATTTGTTCCTCGCGCCCTTACACTCTTAGCGCTCTTGTCCGCCTAACTACACTATATGGCTAGGTAGGTACTTACTGCCGGATTAATTTCTCTTCGCAATCACACAATTCTATAGATATTCTAAGAAAGAAATCACAATCAAAAGATTTGAATATAATTTAGTCAAGACCAATAGAATTACTTTCGATCAATATCGGGCAAAAGTGAGAGAAACTTATTTAAACCGAAGATTTGGACCAATGAGGTGCATAGTAGCAAGAGAATTTAACTCCCTGGGAGCAAATTTTCTCTCGATTCAAGAATAACCCCCCTGGAAGTGCAGACGAGCTACATTATAAAGGCGAAGCAAGCTGCCACCAACAACACTCTCCGTTGAAATCTTCGAGTCTCAACAACTCTCAAGGTATCGATTCTTGAACCGAGGGATGGTCACATGTGGGAGTGTTCTCACGAAAAGTCTGTATTCTTAAACGCGCGAGGAGTATTCCCGTCCGTCCAAAATTGACAGGTGAACGTTCTACTGGTATGAGACAGGAGAATGGCGCTGTAATCGCACGAAACTTGCGCAGAATGCAATCATGCAATGTTAGGTTGGTTAATTTGTAACCTAAACTTATAAATATTGTCGGTAAAAATGATGGAGCCAGAAGAAATATGGCTCGTGAATAGAGTGATAAATTATTTAGATGAGGCCGAGGCGGATCTGGTGCAACAAGTCGCCCCGAGATTCCAATACAAGACGATTTGATCCTTAAAAAATTCATTTTGAAAAACCTTGGCAGAGAAATAATGGTCATTTATGGTTGAGGGCCGAAGGGCATTAGACTTGTCCATCGACACAAAAGTAAGTAATAAATTAATATACCTAGTGCAATATATAGAGGGCTTTCACATCATATTCAATACATATTGAAACGATTATCTCCTTTTTCTTTCATAGAGTATGTTCTGTTTCGACTAAAAGCGTGATATATGAAGGAACAAAATGCTTGATTTTTTATAGATATTGATTGAGTATAATGTGAAGACATACTAAGTAACCCACATACCAAGCCATGTATATCCGTCAGCATATTCACATTCATCCAACATCCATTGGATGAGCTTATAATATTAACTTATAAGTGATTATATGGGATGTGCAAATGATATTTAAGTTTTATCCCATACAATACATTCAATGGACATCCAGTGATGTATATGTGCTCCATCAATGTATATCCATTCTATATGTTACCCATATAAAATGGATATATATTGATGAAGCTGCAACGGACATCCAGGTGTGATAAATAATCACTTCTGATGGATTTCCATAACATACATACAGGACATTTATGGATATACTTTATGTGGGAATAGAAGAATTTTTGTTTCATTATAACTCAAAAAATAATTTGATATCCAATTTTCACAGTTAACAGGTATCCTTAGTTATAGATTAACCTTGTTCAATCCTCTAGGCATGGTTTATGCAGCTACTTAGTGCATAATCTTATATGTCTGTCTCTTTCTCACATATATGAACAGAAAAAGATGGATATAAAGTTATGCATTATGTTTGTCAATTGTGCATACTGCAAGTTAATACCTCATACAACGCTCATACTTATAAGCTCTAATTTAATTTTTTTATTTACAGGTTATGGTAGCTTTAAACTTTCTATCACATAGTTTCTACCAAGAAAGTGTTGTTTTCGTTTTTACAAAATGTGCCTTCCATTCCAAATTCAGCCAATTCTGATTATTTGACAACAAAAAGTAGATATTTCACATGACCCATTTTGAATGTCGCTTTGATATTTCCTGAGCTAAGGTCACTGACAGAAAAAAAAGAATCTCCAGATAAGCACCATTTTTAAAAAAGAATTATACAGTTTGCTGTATCTATAGCCAATTTTTATGTGAAATATTGTAAAATAAAGAATTTAATTACTTAAAAATGGGACCTTTCATTTACACTCAGTTATGTATCAGGTAACCATTTATAAAGTCCTATTTGGAATTTTTTTTTATTATTTGTCAGAAAAAGCTCAATACAAAAGGAAATTACTCATACTTAGGTATATTTCTGTCACAATTTCAGTTTTTTTCCCTAATCACACTACACACAGGGTAGCCATAAGGTTCTCTTTTTTTTTTAATGGAATCCTATTCTTTTTTAAATTTTGATTCAAAAAATATATCATGTAGGCTGTATCTTTGGTGGTTGTTGAGTAAAATGTGTTAGTCAATGAAAAATAGTAATGGTTATTTGTTCAACACGTCTTATGGCAACGTTTTTGTGTTCAATGATCGTTCAAGACAAAAGTAACATATACTATATTTTTGAAAACAGGAAGAAAAGATTATAAAAAAAGGACCTTTTGTCCTGCGTGTAAGGTGGAATTAAAAAAAAAACTTACACTGTAATAGAAATTTATAATCTACATAATTTAATTAGTATGTAGTTCCCATTTACAATAAAAAGTAATTTTTTAATACTTTGTCATACTTTTATTTTGAACCTTCAATTCAACGATTGTTTTTTATTTTTGTTTAATGTCAAAAAAATAAGGAAAAAAATCATAGGAAATATTTTGGTTAGTTTAAAGTTAGTGTCTCGGCTGCATTCAAGAATACGAACAGCCAGCGACGGGGATGGGATCGTTCCCTGGGTGTGTTCACATCCTCTAAGTGATCATCCACCACCCGAACGTCCGTCTAAAATTCAAGAATCGACACCCAGGAGTCGGTACGGCTCTAGACTACGAAGCAATGTTCAATAATTTTAGAAAATGTATTTTTTCATCTAAAACGGAAAGACACTATCTTTTATGGACGGCCATGGTCAACCTTAAAATACTTTAGTTAAATACTTATTAAATTATTTATTTTTAGAGATGTTAAAATATTTTAATACATGGTCACGTTCTTCGCTAATTTTAAAGGCTTTAAGAACCTGATACTTCAAAAAAAGAAGTTAATATTATAGTATATTTTTTAAATGTGTGCGTCCAAATTTTAAAGTGTTTGTAAAAGTCAAATGACAGGAGTAATGATTGTTGAAGTCTAATGATGTCATACTTGGCCGAAAAGATGTTCACAATTTAACAATTAAAAATTAAATTTTAATAAATTTGCACAAAATATAAAACTTCTTTCGATTTTTGGTGTGTGTGCACGCAACCACTCAACAAAAAGATACAAAAAATTGCTTAAATACAAACGTTTACTGCTTAATTATTTTAGACCTTAAATTATCATCATGGCCGTACCATTATATCTGGATTTAAATTCACAGCTTATTTGCTTTAACAAAAAAATGAAGTTCTTTCAGTGTTTTACATAAATGTTTTGTTTTTATTGGAGAAAAAAGGACAAAATACCAGTTCAATCCAAAACTTTACGGCCAACTCTGACATTAATAAAATTTGCGCCCCATTTTTAAGAAACAACGATCTTATTTTAAGGCGCATTTACACAGACAAACTTTCCTTTGATGTTGAAATGCCGACAAACATTTACACGAGCCTCTGGAGCAAAATGTTCAAAAAAAAGTTCGAGCAAAATCTCGTACAAAAAGACTCACGGAAATTTTGGAGAGAATGTTAAGCAAAATTTGTTTGAAGAAATGTTGGTATAGAAATTTCTTACAAATTTAAATTTTATGGTTTTATGGGAATTCATTGAAGTTAACTGAAAATAGAAAGACTAAATTTTAAAACAGGGTATTTTTAATTAAGTTTTCCGACGGAAAAACCATTTGATGTCGAAATTTACATTTTACCTCATAAGCAACTTCGATTAACCTGATTTTTATAGGGGATATGCCAGTATACTTGTAACTTTTTTGGGGTTGTAAAAAAACGAGAATAAAAAATAATAATTGGCACTTATTTATTGCTGTTGCCTGTAAAATGTAATGATAAAAATTTACGTTTAAAAGAATATCTCTTTATTTTACTTCCTAGTTTAAAACACAATACAATAATAATTAAGTCAAATTAAAAAACCTTTATACATTTTATTAAATCTCAAATATATAAACAAAAGCACGTTCGGTCTAAATAATACTCGTTTATTACCCACTTACAACCCTACGATCCCGACCCTTGTCTAAAAAAATATAATTTAGCAGTAATAGACTAGACTTCTGAATCAGAATTTTGCTCCTTTGCATATTGTTTGTTCAGTGTCAGTAATCGACCTTGATTATTACATTAAATTGACAGTAAATATCTATCTTCAGCATTTTCATAAACTATAACCATAACCCCCTCCCCACCACTCCTCATAAACGTGAGGCGCGGATTACCGCTTAAAAGTGCAATTTTTGAGTTTTTTGCCGATATTTGAAAAACTCAAAATTTTTTTGGAAAAGAAAAATTTTCCTGGGTTGTTTTTTGAATTCAGGAAAAAACCCTTGGAAATAAAAAAAAAACTCTCAAGAAAATCCCAAAAAAACCCTCGGGAAAAAAAATCCGGGAAAAACCCTAAGAAAAAAATATTATAAGTAACCCTAATCCATGTGACAAAACTGATAGCCAAGAATAATGTTTCGCTTTCCGTCGGCTTTTTTTCATAAAAATTTTTAATAAAAGTTGGTGTTCCATTTTTTTAAAGAATTGAGATCAGTGATCACTAATGTGAAATTTTATTTATTCTCGTCTTTAAAAATATGTTTTCAAAATAGATAGCAATAATTTTCTCAAAAATTTACCCGAACAAAATGTTCAAAGAAAAGCTCACAAAAATGTTCACGAAAACAATTTTAGATCTTTTGCACGAGCTTTTGTTTGAGCATGTTCGTCTGTGTAATTGCGCCTTTAGAGTACACATCTCTCCGTGGGTGGTAAGTTTATTGATTATCGCTAGCAGGTAATTGGCCGGGGGCGCTCGTACTACTTTGCGTGGTGTTCTCGTACCACTTGCTCTGTAGCACGCGCCCCAACACTCGGCCGTCTGTTCGTGCAATATAATTTATCAATTTTTTTTTATATCTGTATAAAATGCCGCCCCCTCGGGCTGCCGCCTTCGTGCGGCTCACGAGTTGCACGACCGTAAAATCCGGTCCTGCTCCCTGTAAAAAAATCCCCCATCTATAGAGGGGCAATAATTTTTTTGTTATCTTGATGTGATCCTTAACATATAAGTCCTAATCAGAAAAGAGATTGACTTCATATAGCTATTATTTTTTACAAGTTTTGAGGCTTCTCTGTAATAAAAGCCGCCACCTAGGGGTGTGCAATATATTTTTTTGGTATATTGGTGTTGGCCTTAGCACAATAGCACTAATCAGAAAGGAGATGAAATTACTTCATAGAGCTATTATTTTTGGCAAGTTTTAGGACTTTACTTAATTCGTATGGATGTAAACTACAAATTTATACACCTCAATTGCCACCACCTCTCTATCTATTACGCGCAGGTAATAACGGATATCATACACTCCATTCCAAATTGCTGCGGACCAGTTTTTGGACACTGAAAATAACAGTTCCATTTAGCTTCTGTGTTCAATTGTCAGCCGCCATATTGAAATTGGTCCGGAGAATTTGGAATGAGGTGTAGATTAAAATATATTAGCGATAGCTGTCTTTCGACACCAGAACCATAATTCTATTCCAAATAGTTATCGAGATGCAGTATAATGAATCACCTTGTATCTATAATTTAAAACTCAATAATGATGAATGGCACCAAGACACACTATACATAAAAAATTACGCACCTATTATAAAATAATAAAACAAGACTATTACTATAAAAAACTAGATACCTACTATAAAATGGATCCATTGAATTTTAACTAAATGCTGATGCATTTTGATGGGGAAATTGAAATCAATTAAACTATAAAGCAAATTGGCAAAGTGTCAGGAATTTCACGTGTAAAAACCTACACAGTTCGTTTGTTTCCAGCCTAACTTTATAGAAAATTGATTGTCAAGAGTCTTGCGAAATTTATTTTCACTTTACTCCAGCAGGATTTTTTTTTTATTTTAACACAAAGCGCAAACAAAACTAAAAATGTGTCGTACATAAATAAGAAGATTAAGTGATAGTTGGATCAAGTGAGAACAAATATTAGTTACTGACATCTCGTGGAGCGTAGAAAAAGCGATTTAAAAATATATGACACACCCAGGGATAAAAGTGGCACTTTGTATTCCCTCGCTACTTTGGTTTCCATAGCGATGTGCCTTTTTACTCGGTGACTTTCATTGTTGCGACATTTTAGTCATGGACAGTTTGATATTTTGACGATGTTTTTAAATGATTTTTTCGTAAGTACTTGGGAAAAACTAACGGAAATGGCTTAATTTTTAGGCAAGAATAATTAGATTTTTTCTATATTATTATTTTCCGCTATTACTTTTTAATTTTGGGTAAAAAACGGACAGAAATCTTTTTTTTCACCCGTGATTAAATTACAAAAAAGCCATGCTTTAGTTATCTGCAGACAGTTACTAAAATCATGTTTTTGATGAGGATATAAAAAAAATACATTTTCTCACGAGAGATTTGCAATTTTAGACTTTTTTTGTCATAAAATGAATAGAAATTATGTTATGTAACATTTAGGTACTCTACTAAATGCAAAATGTCAAAAATTCACTGAATAATGCACCGTATATCAGTGAAAAAACTGGTGGCCCTATGATTGGCTGCAATTTAAAAAGGAAATTCTGAAATCGGTAAAAAGTTATTTTTTTAAACCTTTTTCAAAAATACAATTTTACACACTATCCGCAAATGACCACGGCTTTTTTGGCTACCGATACAAAACCTTTTTTGTGTTCAGGAGTGCAAAAAAATTAATTTTATGATTTTTTTCGCCAGTGGCGTAGCCAAAAATCGACTCTGGGGGGGGGTAGGGTCAAGTACCTATACCTATGGCAAATTTTTAAAAATTGGGTAGGTGGCTATTGCCTGAGATCTTGAACTGAAAATACTTATTTTTAAAGGCAAGTCTCTTCTAGTCTTTTTTGCAAATTTTTTTCAAATATTTTAAAAAGATTACACTAAAATGCTATGTTTTACGCGTTTTAAATGTTGTTGACAAAAAATTGCTTAAAATTTTACAAAATTGTTACAATATTTAATATGGGTATAGCGCAGGCAAAAGCTTTGACAAAAAAAAAACAAAAAATTCTTTGTTTGGATCTCTTAGGTTTTTTGTAAAATATTTTTGAAAAAGTAGATTGGGTTAGATGCCAACAAGGGGTGGGTGGCGGTAATTTTAAGGAAAATTATACTAAGAATGCCATTTGTGACACGTTTTGAATCCTGGTGAAAAAAATTCCTTAGCATTAAACCAAAAGTATAACAATTAATGACGTCATAGCACCGCAGGAAATTTTTTTAAATTTAAGGCATCACACCAAACACAAAGTGGGGGAGTTATAACTCTTCCTGTTGTATTGTACATTGGGTTGGACCTCATGGGGGGGGGGAGTTTTAACCTCCAAAACCCTCCCCTGGCTACGCCACTGTTTTCGCATACAAATAACGTTCAAAACTAAAATTTGAAAACGAGTATCCGGTGGTGAAGTAAATGCTTGTTACAAGCTTTTATTTAACGTCAAATTTTGCAACTCAATTTTGAGTAACTTCTAGATTTCCGATTGAGAGAAGTGGAGGGCCAAAAGCCTAAGTTTGTCCGATTTTAACCAAAATTGGTGTACGGGGGTTTTTGGGGATAAGTATAATACGAATTTTTGATCAGATTCTGAAAATTAACTATGGCGGATTCAAGATGGACGATTTTTGGTTATGTTTTGCTAACCAATTTTAACCTGAAATAAACTCTGTGTTTCGGACTTCCATTCCTGAAGACGAGCAGAGATTGTATGGAATTTCAAACACATACGTCATTGTCTCAAACTTTCAAACAATTTTATTCTACTTATACATATCCGATTGTCTTCAAATTTGGTATGCGTTTATAGTTCCGGTGACAATACAATAATATGGTATTATTAGTCATCCCCTCCCCCCCTACGTGGGGATTAGGTGATTTCAACCAAAATTGGTATACGGGGGTTTTTGATAAGGGACACGAATTTTTATCAGATTTTAAAAATTCAATATGGGGGATTCAAGATGGACGATTTTTGGTCATATTTTGCTAACCAATTTTTACTGACTTATAGGCATCCAATTGCCTTCAAATTTGGTATGCGTTTATAGTTCCGGTGACAACCACTTCCCCCTAACGAGGAAGTGGAGGGGGAAAAATATAGTTTGTTCGATTTCAGTCAAAATTGGCATACAGGGGTTTCTAGAAAAGAGAATTATGAATTTTTGATCAGATTTGAAGATTTGAATTGATTCAAAATGGACGACTTAGGGTACAAATCTAGAAATTAAAAAAATATAAAAAAAGCTTTCGAAATACAAGCCTTAATTAATAAAATATAAAGTGCACTAAAAAGTAGAAAATAATTTTTGAACAACACAGACCAAAAAAAATATTTTTAAATTTTCCTTCCCCCGCTTACTCTTGCTTCCCGGTAAGGTTACAAGAATTTGACTACAAACGCCTCATAACGGTTCCCTTTGGCTGCACCAGTGCGCACTAAGTGTGTCTCTGTTCTTTATTAGCTTGCATAAATATAAATGGTAGAAATACATTGACTTCGTAACGGATACCTGAATCCTGAACGCACCCCTTCGCTTTGAATTTATAAACTCAGTCCTGTTCATCTTAAAAAACTTCTCTACTAGGGGGCCTATTCTTGAATATCGTAGGAATGGTCGCACGGGAACGTTCACATCCTTCGTTTCGCCCAATAAGAAGGCTCAGAAGCTGCCGAGCTTGCGTGGTGCACGCGCAAAGCTGACCGAATTGTCGCTTTTCAAGAGCGCTCGTTGACCTGGTCCGGGGGCAGGTGTAGGAAAGTTCCTTCGATACACGGCAATCGGGTGAGGTTCGGTCGTGGTCGGATAGGTTTCGGATAACTCGCGAGCGCTTCAAAGCGTATTATTGGTCGATATCATGGGAGAGGACCGTCCCCGTCCGATTTTTTCTACGAAATTCAAGAATTAAGGTACAGGGTGTCCCATTTTCGATGGGATTAAAGGGAAAAAAAATGGGAAACTTCGTTTGTCTTACTTGTTTGAGCTTTAAAAAATGGTATTAACAGATTTATTATGGCTTTTGTAGTTTTTGAGCTACAGGGGAAAGTTGAAAAATGGTCGGAATTACCAATTGATGATATCTCCCTTAATTTAAAAGATAATTGAGTTCTGTAAAAACATGTATGTGGCAAACTTTTTAGAAAAACACAATAGTGTTTTCTAAATTTTAATCCGACGTTTCGGATACGGACCAAACTGTTTTACTTCATATTTTAGTTTTTTTTTAAAGTTTATTTGATAATAAAATATATTTTTTTTACTTTGAAGTTTCGATCCCGAAAGAAATTATCTTCAGTGCTGTTTTTTCTAGTACGGCCCTGTCCCATTAAAAATCTTTTTTGAGTCCGTTAATATTTAACTACTATATAGTAGATCTGGACAAGCAAGATATATTATATGAACACACCGAGTGAACTGAAAAAAAAATTATTTTTTGCTATAACTTTACCAATTTCAATAAAAAAAACTGTATTGATAAGATAAATAAGCCTTTTGAAAAAAAACCATTCGCTACCTTTTCTAAACCTCTTTTTGTTATATATTGCCAATTTTTTTTTTCAAAAAGCTTATTTGTCTTATCAATAGGTTTTTTTTATTGAAATTGGTAAAGTTATAGGAAAAAACAATTTGTTCGGTTTTTTCGGTTTACGTTCGGTTCACTTGGTTGTCCAGGTCTAATATATAGTAGTTAAATATAAATGGTCTCAAAAGACAAATAGTTTAAAATGGGGCAGGGACGTACCAGAAAAAAAAATACACTGAAGATGATTTTTTTTGGGATAGAAACTTTAAATTAAAATAATTTTTTTTATTATCAAACAAACCTAAAAAGAAACTAAAATATGAAATAAAACATTTTAGTCCATATTTAACTTTTTGATCCTGATGATGGTATCTACGAAGCGAAACGTCGGATTAAAATTTAGAAAAGACCATTGTGTTTTTCTAAAAAGGTTGCCACAGACATGTTTTTACAGAACTGAATTATCTCTTAAATTAAGGGAGATATCATAAATTTTAAACTTTCTCCTGTAGCTCAAAACCATCGAAAATGGGACCCCCTGTACATCATAAAGATATAAGCATAAAGTTAAACTTACTTGTGTTTGAACCCTGCGAGAAAGATGTTATCACAAGAGCTTTTTAGTCGAATTTTTTTTTTTTGAAAATTGCTGTTAAGAATTTGAAAATGAGCAACCGTCCAAAATTTCGGCTAATTCTGATGTTTAGTTTTCTTTGGGCACCCTGGTAAAGTTAAGGAAAAAGACGTTGGCAGTTCTAGTTTTTTTTTTCTTAAATATTTGTGGAGAAACTACGGCCTTAAGAATAAGGAGAGAGCTGTTCAAAGTATTCAATAATGTTTATAGAAAAATAACCCAGCAAACACAAATCGTCGGCATTGAATCGGGCCAATGTCGACAACGTCGGCAGTGTGTCGGCATCGGCGACTACACTCTGGCCCGATGTTGGTCAGATTGCGATTTTCAGTTTTCGGTCAATAATCGGCAACTGACGGAGGTCCACATTACTACAGTCGACTTTATGCAGACACCACTTTAGGACCGACGATGGTCCGATTGGAACTTTGTTTAATAGGTCGAAAATCGGCAACTGACGATGGCCCGATTTACTTTAATCGACTTTATGCCGAAGCCCACTTTATTTGCTTTAGGGCCGACGACGGTCCGTTTGGAACTTTGTTTAATCGGACGAGAATCGGCAACTGACGATGGCCCGATTTACTATAGTCGACATTGGGTCAACGCAAATCTTATCTGCTTTAGGGCCGATGATGGTACGATTGGAACTTTCTTTAATCGGTCGAGAATCGGCAACTGACGATGGCTCGATTTACTATAGTCGACTTTATGCCGACGACCACTTTATCTGCTTTAGGGCCGACGATGGTCCGATTGGAAATTTGTTTGATTGGTCGAGAATCGGCAACCGACGATGGTCCGATTACGTCACCTTAAAATTTTTAAACTGCTTAATATATTCTTCCTAGTATGTAGAGATGGCGCTCATGTCACTATGTTCTCTGTACAGTGGAAGATAATATTATATATATAATGAGCAAAGATATTTCAAAACTAGAATGCGGACTTGACAAGATGGTGATACTTCTCAACAAGAATCGCCTCTTCTTATCGAAACTTTGTAGTTTGCCAATGACGGGCCGCTTTAAGCTACCACCGACGGACCTCCGTCAATCGCCGACGTTGGACCGCTTTAGGAAACCAATGTCGGACTTGAATAGTTTACCGATGTCGGGCCGAGACCAGCTTGCCTACGTTAGCCGTACGGCGACGGTATGCCGATGTCATCAAAAAGTAAAATTTACCATTGGTCCGACGACGGGCCACAGTCTAACGCTGCATCAGCAAACATACATTGGGCCTACATCGCAAAGCGGACAAAAAAATACTGCTGGTCCGATGTCGTAAATCGACGTCGTGCCGATGACGACAAATTCGGACCAACGAAGGCCCGAGGGAACCGTGTTTTCTGGGAATATTCTTGGATCAAGTATATTATACAACCATAGGTCTATTCTTAAATGCGAAATAACATTTTTTTCACTGTCATACTTTTACTGTTTATTACTATTTTGATTTTTAAGGTTAAAACAAGGACGAAGACAGCTGTATCGTAGATGTTATAAAAACTCATCAACACCTAGATGCAGTTTCTTTGCCTGCGGGTGAGGTGTTGTTCCTCGGGTTAGCCCGGGGCTCTGCTGCTCATGCTACCATGAAAGCGCTTATCTATAATTGACTATGGGTTTAAGCATTAGCTTCAACATAATTTACAATCTTTATTTTTCGATAAGAATTAGGTTCACTACCTGAAATTTTACAAAAATATTCAATTTTTTAAACACTTCCGTCAGAAAACGTAAATCCCACGTAGATTTTGAGAGCCTTTATCAATGATTAAAGTTGTATTTTATCTTATCTTTTTATTATTATATTAAGTTGTGCATATGATTACACCGGTGAGCAGATTTACCTTACGTCTCGAGGAGTAAAAATTATAATTTATATTTTTCGTAGTTTATGATTACAAATAAGCTTTTTAAACATGTATTAAAAATGCGAAGTTTTGTTCTTTCAGAAAAAGGTTATTTAGGAGATTTTTCTCAACCAAAATCTGTAAAAAAGCCGCCCTCACACTAATCCAAAAACTGGATCTTGTCCCCTCACACGATCAATAATTGCTATGTTTCTAGGGTATTGAGTTCGTTTTCAAAACTCATTGTATCCTTTTCTTTTATATAGCGTGTTCTTTATCAAGACCAAGAACACGCTATATAAAAGAAAAAGATAGAATGAGTTTTGAAAACGAACTCAATACCCATGAAAACATAGCAAATATATTTGTATGCACTACTATCATTACGAAGCTCGACACAACAGACAGAGAAGCCCGCGGTATGCGGGACGGGGTGGATAATTAATTGATTAGTTCGTTGTTGCATATACGGTAAAATAGTAAATTACATAACAAGAGAAGAAAGTTACAAATTTAACACGCGAGTGTAAGAAAGTTACTTTCTATCGAGTTGTGTACGTCATTTTTCCTACGAACACTGATGAATTGCACTAATTTTTGTAAAAATTGGTCTTTAATTCTGGACATATCAAATGGAACTGCTTTTCCGTACATGGATAAGTACTTTGCAACACATGTGCCGAAAAGTATGATGACGGTTAACGTCATCGTACACTTTTCCACACATGTGCCGAAAAATGTCTGCACACGGGTGAAATTTCACCTTTTCTACGGATGCAAATCGTGTGAAACAGCGGCGTAGCGTGACTTAAAGGGGGGGGGGGAGGGGACGAAGGCTCAAAAGGGCGCCACAGTTGTTGGTACCTAGGTATATATACAGGGTGGATTCTTTAAACGGAACGGTGCTTCTAGCGGGTTAGAATTTGGTTTTATAAAAAAATCGAAAAACACGTCAACTGATATTTTTAATTTAATTTAATGGATTTTTTTTATGTCGTTTTGTTTACGAAGTTTGGCAAAAAAATATATTGTTTAAATAGGATACCCTGTATAGTTTTACATTTTTAAATTTAAAAAAAATTATCTTTTTGAAAATACCACACACTAATATTCTATCTCTTATGGTTTCCAAGATAGAGGCATTTAAACTTGCATGGAATTGCTGTCTATGCCCTGTTTTCCATACAGATTTAGATAAAAATATCTTGATTATCGTAAAAGATAGGTCCTACTGTGTAGTATTGCTGAAAAGAGAATTGTTTGCAGATTTCAAAAATTGCAAAATATACAATTTAATATATACGGGTTCCTAAGCAAATCTTTAGGGGGCCAAGCAGCCGTGTATAAGACGCAGACAAACGGAAAAGCACATTAGGCAGAAAGGGATGGGCATGGGGCGATGTTGTCACTACATCTTAAACGTAGTAAATCCATTCCAGGTTGTTGTTTTCTAATGTTTTCCATTTTCATACCTTTAGGACTGGAATAAAAATTGTTGTTGCTCGACTTTAATACCAAACTGATGAAACATATCGTAGAAAAAAAATATTTTTCGGCTTTTAATTTTGTAACCATTGTCCTTACGCACTGTTTACAGGCTGGGGACTGAGATACATGCAAATGCCTAACCTAAAGCGTTCATACACGGCCGGAGAAATCGACTGAGATATTTCCGTAGAAACTTTATCAAGCAAATAGGACGGGTTGACGCCTTCGACCGTCCAACCCGGGTTTTGCACTTTGATTCGAAATCAAAAAGGAGGAACAGTCAGATGTGGGGCCGTGCACAAATTACGTAATGGTGATTTTACCAATTTTTGACCCCCTCCCTATGTAATGTTTTGTAACGATTTGGCACGCCACTCCCCTAATATTACGTAACGATTTCAAGACCACTACCCCCCCCCCCCCCAAAAAAAAAACTTTTCACTTATTTTCATTCCAAATTTTCTTAGTCTCACACAAATGCAAACGCTGTCGAAAACCCCCCTCCCCCTACGTAACGTTTTGTAACCCTCCTCCCCCTATGACCATTACGTAATTTGTGCACGGCCCCTGTAGTCCCAGTAGAGGAGGGCGAGAAAATTGATATTTTTTTCTTAAAAATTATACTCTTTAGACCTATTTCTTTGCGTTTCTGAAATTACATAATTTTTGAAAAAAAATTGTAAGCGGCGCCATTTTTATTAAGTGCTTTGTTTTTCTAACATTTTTGCGTTCGGCTAATTTAATTGAAAAATTTTTGCCTGCGGCGTCCTTTATCTTCTCACTCGAAACCAAGATCCCCCGTTTTAGCAAAACTGATCCCGTCTCTGTTTCTAAATTTTTTTGAATAAAAGTAGAGTGTGACCATGGGGGAAATAATTTTTTTCTACGGTATGACGAAAATTTCGAGAAAGTTAAAGAAAAAAATAAAAAAATTGGCAAAGCTCAAGTTTTTCGTAAAAAAAAAACGTTTTTTGTAAAGAAACAGAGCAAAATAAATCTTTTCACCCCTTTTTGGGTGTTACAAATATTGGCAGCCCCTTATTTTTCGCTTTTACCCTCCCGCTAGTTTTGAAGAATTGGTTCGCTACATGTTTCGAGATCATGTCATAAAACACCTCGAAAATATCAAATGTAGTGTAGGGCCAGCTTTATTTAAAATCAATAATATCGCAAGCAAAAAGTTCTGCAGGAAAAACAGCGCCGTTTATTGATTTCTTTGGCTGCTAGTGCTAGCTGCATGGTTTGGCCGTTTCCGGATAGATGTCACTAGTAGAACAGAATGGAAAGAAATTTAATTAAAAGCGAAGATATTTCTTTCTAATGTTAACAACCTCGAGTATACGGCATTTTAAAAACACAAAATTTATGAAACTGAAGCGACTCGAAAGGAAATAAAAATGCAATGCCTGTGAATCCCAGTTTTTCCTCGATTATCTGTGTGCCCGCCATCTAGCGGAATTTGCAGACATCTTGTCAACGGTTATTATTGCAACTATGATTTATGCTCACAATGAAAGAGTGGCGACAATTTTTTCTCATGAAAGCAGTCCAGAGATAATAACAAACTGGCACCATTGCTCAATATACCTGTTTCTTTTGTGCGCGCAGAACTTTCTATGCCATTTCTGTTTGATTTATTGAAATCCTATCCCTAAGGAAAATCTTAGGAACCCTGTATTATTACTATAGTTGTTTATTACAACTTTTTACATTTTATGTTAACTTTAAACTAAAAATTAAGTCTGCGAGATTTTATTGACTTCATGTAATCCAGTATAATCAATAGTATATTCTCGCGCAATACTAATTATAGCAAACGCATTCAGGTTGTCTTCCGTCATTTGTGACCTTTCACAATTTTATTTTCTTTTTAATCTGTTAAAAGTTCGCTCAGCTTCCGCACTGCTAGGAGCAATTGTATTTATTATTTGGTATAATTTAAAAATGTTTGGAAAACTGTTCTTAAACTGTTTTTTTCATAAATGACAACATTTCTTCGGGTTTCCCGATTTCATCTTTTAATTCGGATGGTAACAGACAAAACGATTTATCAAAATTAATGAATAGCGAGCTTTCCCTCAAAAAGGCAATGGTAACCGTAGACCCGGGTTTCGCACTTGTGGTGCTCATCAGTACGGTGCTAGGAAAATGGGAGATGAAATGATGAAAAAAATATAAAAAAAGATTCATAAAAAAACAACCATCTGTCAAATTGCAGTCTTAAAGTCCGGCTGCACCTCCCATTTTGAATATTAAAAAAAACAAAATTTAATTTTTTTTTTTAAAAGTGGTTAAAAATTAGTTCGAAATTGGTTCGAAATTATAAGCATATAAAAACTCGAATACCTTTTGGGGGGGGGGGGTGGCTTGACTGACCTAAGAGAGGGCAATATGAGTTGCCCACCTCTGGTAAAACAACAACTGTGGACTAGGGATGGTTTTTTGTTGAATTATTTTTATTTGGACCCCTATAATATCGCACCTTCAGAACGAAAGTGGCATAACTCAAAATTTGCTGATTTCACTTTTTGTGAAATTTTGAGTTGTACCACTTTCGTTCTAAAGGTGCGATATAATAAGATTAATTTGCCATCATTCATAGTACCTGGTAAATAGGATGTCTAGATGAGGAGCTAGAAAAAGTGTTTGGCCTGCAAATAAAACACCCATATTTCTTCCACTGAACAACAGAATTTTGGATCCCACATTTTTTTATCTGTTTATTTATCTGTCGATTGGGTTAACTTAAGGTATCTAAACATTACATCCATCAAACTTTCAAGCCTCCTTCAACTGTTTTAATTCGCTCGTTACATACATAAAAAACTGAAAGGATTTAGATATTGCAAAACATAATTTATTTCTTACTGTATTGTAATATACTCATTAACGTTATCGGCTTCAGTCCGGTAAATGATCCTTTTCACCACTTGTCCGGTAAAGTAACTTTACCGGACTGAAACTGAAGTTTATAGTGTTTTAACTAACACAGACTTTATTGTTAGAAAGTTTGAGACGATGATGTGTTTGAAATGAACTCTGTGTTTCGGACTTCCATTATCTATATTTTATTTATACACGACGTTTCGATCAGTACAATACTACAATCAATTTTTAAGGCTTCGTACTTATATAATGTGAAAAATCACTCAACCGTGAAGTTTAAGAAGTTGGCTCCGCCCAAGGAGGGGCTTCCAAATATTTGGAATTTCAACACTTGGTTTACTGAAAATACCCTGATTCTGCTCAATAAAGGCAGCTTCAAGAAATTTTCGTTTCTTCCAGTGTGACTCCTTGTGCAAAACCTTTGCTTCATCCCACTTCATTCGGTGTTGTTTTGACCATGCATGTTCGGCGACTCCTGATTTCGTTGTTTCACCTTTTTGGGTATTCGTCTGATGTTCCTTAAGCCTAACAGATAGTGGTCTTTTTGTTTCGCTTATGTATGATTCACCCCACTCACAAGGAACTTCGAATTGAATTACTAGATTTAAAAGCTGTTTTAATATTAAAGTTTTTCGCTACTCGAATTTTCTCTGATACTCCTTTAACGTATGGAATTGTAAATTTGCCTGGTTTTGGTCTTGTAATCTCTGTCCTGTTTGTTGAAATTTAGAAATAGTATCTCTTATAAGTTTGAGGCTGTAACCAATCTGCTGCAGATCCTTCTTAATGTTTCTTCTACAAATTTGAACGGCTCTGTTTTACAAAGTTCTAATTATGCCTAGTTTGGTTGTAGCAAAATGATTTGAACCTTGATTTAAATATTGTCCTGTGTGAGTGGGTTTACTATTGACTGTTGTTCTGATGTCGCTTTCTACTCGTTTGACAAGTACACCAAGAAAAGGAATTTGACAATTTTGTTCCAACTCTATTGTGAATTTAATGGTGGGTCTTACGTTATTTAGGTGGTGAAGAAATTCTGAAAGTTGTTGGCCATTTCCGTTCTACACAATAAAAATATCATCAGCTTAGGTTTATATGTTGCGGTATCAACCGCGTGTCATTCGAACCACTCCATGTAAATATTGGCCACCACTGGCGAAAGCGATGAACCCATTGGCAGACCGTTTCGATCACTACCTCCAGTGGTAGGATGGTACGTTCATAAAGGAATTCGTCATCAACCAGTCTCTAATTATATATTATTATAATACCAAACCAAAACTCTGGTCTATATAAAGATTTAAAACTTCTTTATTTCTTATACGAATTTTCTAAATGTTACACTGATGTGCTTAGAAAGGAAGTGGCTTTGTAACCGATGTTTGAGATTGAATACAGTGTCGCGGAAAAAGATTTTTTTTGGGGGGTGAAATATGCCTATTTTTTAAATAGGTCCGCCTTCATGTATTTTTATTAAATGTCAGTTTTATCGTTAGTTCTACAAATTTTGAAGCTTGGCCCTTTTAAAAAGTTTAAGCTTATTAAAATCGATCAATTTTTGAAAAAGTTATTGCTGATTTTTTCTTAAATAAGCTTGATTTTGCAGGTAAACTCTGGTCTATTTAAAAATTGCCATCTTCCTTATTTCTTTTCCGAATTTTTAAAGTAATATATCGATGTTCTTCGAAAGAATGTGGCTTCGTAATCGATGTTTCAGATTTATTACAGTGTCGCACTCACAAAATTACCTAGGGGGATTAAAAATGCCTATATTTTAAATAAATCCGCCATCTTGGATTTTTAGCAAATGTCAAGTTTGACATTGGTCCTATAAATTTGAAGCTTTTGCTTTGTAAAAAGCTAAATAATATTAAAATCTGACAATTTCCCGCTAGGTTATAATGATTTAAAAAGTGCGTTTTTTTGGCACACCCTATATATTGAACACGAAAAAACACCCTTTGTTTTAAAATTTAAAATTCGGTTATCAGCCCGAAAAATATTCCTATAAAAATGTAGGGCAAATAAATGTCAATTCAAAATGTGAATAACATTTGAAATAATTAAATATTATGGTAATATTTTGATAAGAGCTCTTTTCAGTGTCGGGGTCAAGTAAATCCATTGCTAATACTATTTTTGCTCGATATCAGTTTCTAAAATGTTAGACTTTTGGTTTTTCTAGTCTTTGTAAACTAAATCGAACCTTGCACCTACGGCAAAGAGTTAAAATTGTACAAAATGTTGCACTGAAGGAAAAACCATGCTAATTAAAAAAAAGTTGTTATTAATCAGCTTCATGAGAGTAACAAACTGTGATTGGTACCACTGAATGTGTACCTTTTTACGAGTTTTTATTTAACTTCACATTTATGTGCGGTCGGGCAACACCGCTCTCAAGTTCGGGTCAAATATTGCAACTCAATTTTGACTTGAAGATGTCCGATTGAATTCAAAATTGGTATGTGATTATAGTACTGATAACAATAGAATAATATGAAATTATCAGGCAAGTTTGTCTGATTTCAACCAAAATTGCTACACGGGGGTTTTTGAGGATAAGGATTGAAATATGGCTGATTCAAGATGGACGATTTTTTATCATGTTTTGCTAACCAATTTTAACTGACCTTCGATTGTCTTTAAATTTGGTATGCGTTTATAGTTCCCCTGACAATACAATAATATGCTGACAATACAATAATATGGTATTATTAGGCAACCCCTACGAGGAAAGTATCCAGACAGCACAACTCTGTCCCAAGGATGTCCAGTCGAGAGAGTTTTCTGGACAGTGCAGACGTCCATTGGACAACCAAATCTGTAGGAAATTTTGTCCAAGGCATAATCATCGGATAACACAATTGTCAAAACGTTGGACGGCTTTTGGACATCCCAAGAAAGTCCAAAAGTTGGACGAAATCCTGTCCAAAAGTTATCCATTGGCTATCCAAAAAGTATCTTTATGGCTCACTGTGGACAGTTTTGTCAAAAGAGGCGATATTTTCAATATTTAGGTATATAGGTACCTAAATATTTGAACCACTCCAAGAGTCTGATTTTCGATCCTTGCGGATCGAGTTCCTAGCAAAGGATGGTTATTAAAATACTAAAATACCAATTATTCCAAAATAATGTAAAATACTTAAATGATTCGGCTAGATATGAGAGAAATGTTATTGTCGGTAATGAATAAGAAAAAACATGATCCGTTGGATATCCAAAACAGTGCCAACTAGGCCAAGCTCAATTGACATAGATTTTTTGATAAATATTCAATGTTGAGTCAATGTATATAAAGTAACATCAGTTTGGCCGCACACAAAATGAACGTCCGCCGGATAGAGTTTATGTTTGGTCTGATGGACCAAGAAAAATCGTGATCCATTGGATATCCAAAAACTGTATCAGGAAAAACCTTTGTCCAATGAATGTCCATAAATGGTCCATGAACAATGCATGCAATGCAAACAAATTATAAAATGTAAAGGGTACCCAAAAGTAGAAAATAAGCATTCCGATATCATAATAATAAAAGCGATGAGCGAAAATTAAATATAACAATGTCCATCCATTTATCAGATAAATGTAGGGGTAGCTTGTTTCGAATTGGGTTGGATTTACTTACTGTTGCAAAGCAAGGCAAAAGTTTCGTGAATAATTATACATCATGCATTTTGTTTATTTTTAATTAAGACTAAAAAGTGAAAAATAAAATAAATAAAGTTAAACGATTTCATTAAAAAATTGCATTAAATATTAAAAAATAATTTGGCAGATTTTTGTTTACTACAGTCTAGATTTAACAGTAGCGTTAAAGGCACATTATATACATACATTCTACATATAGTTTGATATAAATTCGTGGTGCGTATACATCTCAATTTGATGGATATCTTTTAGGATAGATTTTATATCGAAATTAAAAATATACAGGGTGGATTCTTTAAATAGAACGCTGGTTCTAGAGGCTTTAGGGAAGAGGTTTTAAAAAAAGCTAAAAACGAATCTTTATTGACTTTTTATGGACTTTCTCTCCATAATAAAAAAAAAATTGGGGCCCCCAACTGGAGGCCCAGGGCCTACCAAGTATTTTTTTTTAATGAGCATGTACCACTTGGAGAAGGTACCACAAGAAACCTAACTCACTAGTTTTTTTTGACATCTGTCACCCAATGTGTCAAAATTTTTAAAAAAATATTTTTTTGAAAATTGTTTGTGTTTTCTAAGCAAAATAAAGAAAATACCACACAAGGACATTTTTAGCGGCCCATTTGAGGGCCCTCAGTGAAGGACCAGGGCCTACCAATATTTTTTTCATTAGGAGGTACCACTTGTGGCACCTTTCTGGAAAGCTTGTTAAAAGATAAATTCGATTATATAAATTTTTTTGACATCTGTCAACGCATGTGCCAAAAATTTTAAAAAACCTAGTTTTTGTCAACTATTTTAGTTTCAAAATCAATCACATATTTCTTTATTTACTAAGTGGAATAAAGAAACTACCACACAAGAATTATTGTTGACGTAAATTTTTTTTTAACAGATGGGTTGACAGATATGTCAAAATAGTAGTTTTCACAACTAGTGGCTAAAATAATGCTTTTTTTTTAAGTGTTGGTTTAAATAACGAGCGCAGAGAGGTATTAAAATTATTTAATCGAATTTTTCTTTTACCAACCTTTCCAAAAAGGTGCCACAAATGATACCTCCTCATGAAAGAAATATTGGTAGACCCCGGGCTTTCAGTGAGCACCCCCAAATGGGCCGCCAATAATGTTCTGGTGTGGTATTTCTTTATTCCGCTTAGTAAATAGAGAAATATGTAGTATATTTGTAAGCTAAAACAATTGACAAAAAAATAAGTTTTTTTAAATTTTTTGATTGACAGATCACAAAAAAAACTAGGGAGTTAAATTTCTTTTTCAACAAGCTTTCCCGAAAGATGCCACAAGTGGTATCTTCTTACTTTAAAAAAAAATAGTTGGTAAGCCCTGGGCCTCCAGTTGGGGGCCCCAAAAATTTTTTTATCGTAGGCGCAAGTCCTGGGAAAAATCAAAATAAGAATCTATAATGGGCAGCCAGACAGTTTTTCTGACATTTTCTCAGTCATAGTTTATTTATTAGACAAACTTTTAAACCTCATGTTTATATCACTCATATGCAGGGTGTGCCAAGAAAGTCAATTTAAAAAAAAATACATCCTCGATATTTTGGAATTTTTTAATGAAAATACCAAATACTCCCTAGATACCATTTGTAGTTTCGGAGATATTTTAGTTTAAAGTTTCAATACTCCAAACAGTAATAGTAACTTTAAACGTAAAAAAATAACTCGGAAAATACAAGAGATATCTAGAGAGATGACGATTTTTTTGTAATTTTATAAGGGATTGAAAAATTCAAAAATATACAGGGTGTCTTTAAACTAACCTCATATTTTCAATAGGTAATAAAAAATTTACCGAGTGTTCCAGTTATAAAAAAGGACCCTGTACTATTACAGTAGAAAAATAGGTCAGGGATTGAGATTATTCTTAAAACTCTCAGGAGAAAAGAAACCTTTTGTAAATACTTTTATTTTTGACAAAAGTGAACACTTTACACTATAAAATGAGTATAATATTTCCTTTATTCTTGTTGATAAAGTTTGTGAACAACAAATTTATTTTGCGCGTCAGTCCTGTACACAAACTTACTTTCACTTTTACTTTATGTTGCGGCACTTATTTAAGGCGCATTTACACAGACAAACTTTCCTTTGATGTGGAAATGCCGACAAAAATTTACACGAGCCTCTTGAGCAAAATGCTCAAAGAAATGTTCGACCAAAATCTCGTACAAAAAAACACACGTAAATTTTGGAGAGAATGTTGAGCAAAATTTGTTTGAAGAATTGGGGCTATAAAAATTTCTTTACAAATTCAAAATATATATTGTTATCGGATTTCATTGAACTCAACGGAAAATAGAACAACCAAGTTTTGAAATAAGGCATTTTTAATCAAGTGCTTTCCAACGGAAAAACGATTTGATGCCGAAATTCACATTTTACCTCATAAGCAACTTCGATTGACCTGATTTTTATAGGGGATATGCCAGTATACTTGTAACTTTTTTGGGGTTGTAAAAAAAACGAGAATAAAAAAAATAATAATTGGCACTTATTTACTGTTGTTGCCTGTAAATGTAATGATAAAAATTTACCTTTAAATATCCCTTTATTCTAGTTCCTAGTTTAGTCTTTTACAATAATAATTAAGTGAAATTAAAAAACCTATATACATTTTATTAAATCTCAAATATATGAACAAAAGCACGTTCGGTTTAAATAATACCCGTTTATTACCCACTTTTACAACCCTACGAACCCGATCTTTGTCTAAAAAATATAATTTAGCAGTAATTTAGTAGACTGTGTCGCTGATCTATCATCCCGCGTTTTGGATTTCGCAGGTAGTAGGTCGGCCACACTTTTGAATCGCAATGTTGCCCTTTGCATATTGTTGGTTCAGTGTCAGTAATCGACCTTGATTATTACATTAAATTGTCCTAAATATCTATATCTTCAGCATTTTCATGAACCTTTTGCTTTTTTAAGCAACCCTTGGGGCTAGGCAAATCTGGTGTGAGGAATTAAAAACCAACAATCAAAGCTAACGGTAAAGTAAAGTTACAAAAATATGTTTAAAAAAAATACCCTCCCTACCACTCCTCATAAACGTGAGGCGCGGATTACCGCTTAAAAGTGCAATTTTTGAGTTTTTTGCCGATATTTGAAAAACTCAAAATTTTTTTGGAAAAGAAAAATTTTCCTGGGTTGTTTTTTGAATTTAGGAAAAAACCTTTGGAAATAAAAAAAAACTCGCAAGAAAATCCCAAAAAAACCCCCGGGCAAAAAAATCCGGGAAAAACCCTAAGAAAAAAAATATTATAAGTAACTCTAATCCATGTGACAAAACTGATAGCCAAGAATAATGTTTCGCTTGTCGTTGGCTTTTTTTCACAAAAATTTTAAATAAAAGTTGGTGTTCCATTTTTTTAAAGAATTGAGATCACTGATCACTGATGTAAAATTTTAATTATTCTCATCTTTAAAAATATGTTTCCAAAACAGATAGCAATAATTTGCTCAAAAATTTACCCGAACAAAATGTTCAAAGAAAAGCTCACAAAAATGTTCACGCAAAAAATTTTAGATCTTTTGCACGAGCTTTTGTTTGAGCATGTTCGTCTGTGTAATTGCGCCTTTACATTTCGGCTAAATCGTCACAATTATTTTTTCAGAGTCATTACTTCAAACTCATAAATTACAATATTTTGACATTATCATTAAGTCGTGGGAAAACCAAATTTTTAACTCAAAAGTCATTGGTGGATCCATTGGTCAACCAAAAGCGTTTTTGAAAGTTAAAGAAATTGGCTGATTTATTTGAAATCATCATCAGAACTCTTTAGATACTTATATTTCTTATCAAAATATTTTAATGTAGGTACCGTACCGGTACAGTTTGCCAAAAAAAAACACAATTTTTGGTAAAAGGGGCGTTTGCAGATAAAACTTTGTACCTAACATGGTCGTGCCCAAAGTGCTACGAGTGTCAAAAAATTGTAAAAAGACGTTAAGTCACTATTTCAACTTTGTGGACGCAAAATAGTTATAGAGTTCGTTGTTTGCAGCGATAATTAGCAAACCTGTAATATTTTTAAAAATGAGCTTTATGTGATTTTGTGAAACCGGAACAAAGTAACATCTAAAGAATCGGAAGAAATCGTTATTTACCTAACAAGTACGGAAAGTGATACTTTTCCGCACGCGACGGCAGTTGCACGAACAACGCGGAGCGGAGTTCGGTCAAGCCGTCAAGAGTGGAAAAGACACTTTTCGCACTCTTGACAACATTATATTTTCATTTTTAGGTATTAAAATCACAAAAAACTGTTTGTTTTTGCATTTTCTTTACATTTGAGTTGAAAAATATTTCGAAAAGTCGAACCTAAAAAATCGGTAAAAAAAGTGTATGCAAAAGTATTTTTTACGCACGCCGTGCGCAAAAAATTCTTTTCCGCACGCTGTGCGTGAAACACAGGTTAAATCCATTCCCGCACGTAAATGCGTGGGTAAAAGGTCACTTTTACGCACGCTAGTAGGAAAATTTTGTATTTTGTTCAACTTTATTAAATTTTAAATTGTGAACATGTTTTCAGCCGAGTATTCCATCATCAGACTTCCACAATCATTACTCATGTCATTGGACTTTTACAAACACTTTAAAAAATTAGGACGTACACATTTAAAAATATAAGAAGACCTTTCGGTAAGCTTAGGCAAGCAGCATTTTCTGCCCAAGCTTACCTAAATTACCTATATATTTAATTGTGTGCGTCCTAACTTTTGTAAAAGTCCAATGACAGGAGTAAAGAATGTTGAAGTTGATGATGGCATACTTAGACGAAAACATGTTCATTATTCAAAATTTAATAAAGTTGTACAAAATAAAAAATTTCTTCTGATTTTTTTAAAGTATATGTGCACGCAACCACTCAACAAAAGCTTAGTAACATAATAAGTCATTTATGCAGTCTGCAGCACCTGCTACTAAATGGTCACAAATTTTTTAGAAGCTCGCAGAAAAACTGATTTATTTAAAAACTTCGTTATTTTATAATCCTAGGTTTACACAAATTATTTCTTCTTTAAATTTATGAATTTTAGTTCAGCTCTTTTCGCGTTTGTTCCAGCCTTTAAAATATAGCTGCAGGGAGAGACAGTTTTGTTTTATCTCGCCTGGAAGTACCTTAAACCGCCCAAAAGTGCCCAATTTGGGACACCCTGTACAGTGTCCGAACAACACCTCCTCAAATAAAAAGTCAGTTAACTCCTACAGCTTCAGCGGCCTTTAGCCTATATTTTTGCAGCAGTTTTTATAACTAAATTTACTGGTAAAACAAAGATTTTTTGTCAGTTTGGAGTCACTATGGCCGCCATAGTAGGTCAAAGGACACCAAAATGATGAGTTAACTGGTTTTTTAGTTGAAACGGTGTTGGTCCGAATTACTACATATAGTTCTCCGTTCAAAAAATGTAGAATGTTACAGAAAATAAGTTGTCCTTGACAAGAAAAGTATCATGCTGACCGGAATATACTCGGAATACGGTTCGTTTTTTTCTCGTCTGAGAAAGCAGGGCTGAAACTTGACACGAAAGCAAGCAGCAGTCACATGTTCGAGGGCGTGCAGTAGGAAATGTCAGAGTCACGTGCGGCGAATTGTCGCGTGGAAAAAGAAGCTCTTTTATTAAAATAATAACTATTTTTTATCCTTTATCAAAAACACAATTTTAGTAACTCTCCGCAAATAACCAAACCATGACTTTTAGCTTTTTTAATAGGGTAATGTCAGTTGTATTCATTTTATGTAAGTTTTCTCATGTTTTCTAAGGATTTTTTGATTTTGAAGTGAAAAGAGTAAAGGTTTTTCTTTTACCAACTCTTGTAAAAAAGCACTATTTTAGCCGCTAGTTGTAAAAACAACAATTTTAAAGCACTCAAAATTAAACGTTTTAAAATAACATTATAAAAATTAAAGTGTTGGCTGAAATATTATGGACGGTTTTGTCTAATTTCACGGACACAAAATAGTCTGGTTGCCAAACCACGATATCTGCCTCAAGTGGGAAATGAATGGTATAGTCCAATTTTTTGATATGAAAATGTATTTCTTTGTTTTCAACAGTTTGCATAACAAATAATTTGTGGTTGTCATTTTGAAGTAACAGTTAAAACAATCAGCGACATTATTTTTTTTACATATTCATTGTCGCTGTCTAAAACAATGTATCAAATAGAGATCCAAAAAAATGACGTCACTCCACCCATCAATAGATGGGACTAAGTATACAAGAAATTTTTTTACCGATTGATTCCACTCTGGCACCCTTGGGCATTTTCAAAAATCCAAGATGGCGGCCATTTTTAAGTGAAAAATCTACAGAAAAATATATCTGAACAAAATATTGGTGTGTGGCATATCATTTTAGTCGGATTCAAGTCGCCTAAATCCAAATCCGGTATTATTTTTATTCTGGGGGTACCCCAACGGAGGGGGGGGGGTTGATTTTATGACAAAAATCGATCTACTAACATAGGCATGTAATGTATCAATTATAAGGATTTTTGTTCTGCTGAATACAAATCCTTAGTTTAAAAAAATGGGGGTAATTTGAAGGAGTAGAGGGGGAGTATTTATGGGGTAAATGGTAGAACTGTTTATGTGGAGACAACGAACAGACTTTATTCAAGTTTTGTTGCAGATTTCGACAGCTCTGCTCAACTCCGTTATAAAACTAAGGTTTTCAGATCCGCTGAAATTAAATTTAGTAAAAAAAAATTTGGGGGTAATTTAACGGAGTGGAGAGGGGTATTTATGAGGAAAACAGTAAATCTGTTTATGGGGAGATTTAAAGAACAAACTTTACTTCAATTTTTTTTGCATATTTTGACAGCTCTGGTCATCCCCATTTTAAAACTAAATAATAACATTTAGGCATCAGACACCATTTTGAAATATGCAAGATGGCGGCCGCAGGCAACACCAATTATGGAGTTTTGGAGTCTGCTGCCTTAAACAAGGATTTGAACTTAGTGAACCCAAAAACCCTAGAATTATGTATTATGTATCACATCCCTCTCTTTCGATTATTTGCTCGCAGCTGCCATCTTAAATATTTTAAAATGGTGCAATTGCTCAGATGGTATTATTTGGTTTTATGACGGGTTAAGCAGAGCCGAAAAAATCTCCAAGAAAACTTTAAAGTCGGATTGAGCAGAGCTGTCAAAATCTGTAAAAACTAAAATAAAGTCATTTGCTATAGATTATGCTCATAAATTACCCCTTACCCCTCCAAATTAACCACAGATTTGGATTCAGTGGACCCAAGAACCCCATAATTGGTGTACCGTATGCATGAGTTTTGCCCAAATGTAATTAATTAGTTTTATAACGGGATAGAGCAGAGCTGTCTAAATCTGTAAAAAAATTTAAATCAAGTTCTTTCGTCCCCACATTTACTGTTTGCTCCATAAATACGCCCCCACCCCTCCAGATTACCCCTAAAAATATTTTTAACCACATATTCCAATTCAGCGAATCCAAAAACCTTAGAATTCATGTATTATATGCCTATATTAGTAGGTCGATTTTTTTCATAGAATAAACCCCCCTCCTTTGGGGTCACCCCCAGACATTCTTAGATTTAGGAGACTTAAATTCGACTAAAATAATGTGCCACTTACCAATTTTTTTCTTAATAATAATATAATAGAGTGGCATCAATCGGATTCTTAAAATAGAGCATTTGGGCTAACCAAATCAGTAAAAAAATTCCTTGTATCATTCATTTTCACCTTTTTTTATTTCATCCAGAATACTACTTTTCTTTTAAAAACTAATTATCTATTTTTCAAAAACATAGAATTACTGCTAAAATCTATGTCCAGTTAAAAGTTGGGGCCCCTAGAATTCGGCGCCCTGCACGAGTGCCCGGTTTGCCAGTACTGCAGTGCCTGGAGCGGACTCCGACTGCCTAAATAAATTATGAAGTACTCAAATATTAAGGAACAGTAAACAAAGCCAGGAGGCACTTTTTTTTGAATAATAGGTATTTACGTCACTAGACCGGAAAATTGGTATTTACAAGTCGATGCAGGAAGTTTACAGGGCGTGCCACAGGCGAGTCCTGTAAACCGGCGGAGACCTGTAAAGACTCTTTCCGGTCGTGTATCGTACGTACTTTTTTTTTCAAACGATCAGAAAAAACATTTCAGTACCTACCACTTTCGCCAACGCCTAGCCGCGTTACGTAATTTATGAATGTCTCCTAATAAGAAAATATTATCCTTCTGCTTCCTAAAAATCAAAAAAGAAGTTAAAAAACCTCAAAATCAGTTACATCAACCGAAAAGAATCTAAAAACAAAAGATCAAAAGATCTTGGGTGGAAATAACGAAAATTCAAACCTGGATGAGTATTCCACAAGGAACACACAAAGAACCAAAGCGAAAAGAGAAATGATTAAACGATGTTTCGCTCATCAGTGGTTCCACTGGTCACCCTCCCCATACATCATTAAACACCATCATACACTTTGATTTCCAACTTTGAATCACTCACAAATAGGCATCGCTCCGCACTGGTACTTATCCAAGTTACCTGATACGGATTCGTCCAGGCGTGTTTATATAAAAAAGAAGTTAAAAAACCTCCAAATCAGTTACATCAACCGAAAAGAATCTAAAAACAAAAGATCAAAAGATCTTGGATGGAAATAACAAAAATTAAAACCTGGATGAGCATCCCACAAGGAACACACAAAGAACGAAAGCGAAAAATGAAATGATGGTTCTTTGTGTGTTCCTTGTGGGATGCTCATCCAGGTTTGAATTTTCGTTATTTCCACCTGAGATCTTTTAATCTTTTGTTTTTTAACTTCTTTTTTGATTTTTAATTGCGTTAGAATGCTATTGGAAATATTAACACGCCAGAACGAATCCGTATCAGGTAACTTGGATAAGTATCAGTGCGGAACGATGCCTATTTGTGAGTGATTCAAAGTTGGAAATCAAAGTGTATGATGGTGTTTATTGATGTATGGGGAGGGTGACCAGTGGAACCACTGATAAGCTCACGCTGGTTACCCAGAGCGAAACATCGTTTAATCATTTCTCTTTTCGCTTTGGTTCTTTGTGTGTTCCTTGTGTGATGCTCATCCAGGTTTGAATTTTCGTTATTTCTTTCTCTTTTGTTTTTAGATTCTTTTCGGTTGATGTAACTGATTTGGAGGTTTTTAACTTCTTTTTTGATTTTTAATTGATTTAGGAGCATAATGCTATTGGAAATATTAACACGCCAGGACGAATCCGTATCAGGTAACTTGGATAAGTATCAGTGCGGAGCGATGCCTATTTGTGAGCGATTCAAAGTTGGAAATCAATGTGTATGATGGTGTTTAATGATGTATGGGGAGGGTGACCAGTGGAACCACTGACGAGCTCACGCTGGTTACCCAGAGCGAAACATCCTTTAATCATTTCTCTTTTCGCTTTGGTTCTTTGTGTGTTCCTTGTGGGATGCTTATCCAGGTTTGAATTTTAGTTATTTTCAGGCAAGATCTTTTGATCTTCTGCTTCTTGTTAGCTAGATTGCCACTAAGACCAGTAGTTTTTAAGATCAAAACTAAAGAAAAACAAGTAAACTTTAGTAATTAAAAAAATATTTTTGTACTTTTAACTTGTGCAAAATTGTAAAAAACATTAGAGCGACCAGTTATGGCCGACCATCGCCAACTTATCAAACAAAATATTGATAAAACAACTCATGAAAGGCAAATTTCTAGATTTATCCTTTATTTACCTATATTTATAGTAAACTTGTTTTGAGCATTAAAAATGTGTGGTCGATTTTTCCAAAAAATATGTCACCAATACTTCTTCAATAATTTCTTCACGTTTTTTATGTACTAAATAACATTTTTGACCCGCATATAAGGGGCGAAAATGCCACTTTAGCTCCCTAAGGAGTCTTACATATTTTACCTCCCGGAGCTGCTGTCATGTGCTCGGGGAATCGTTTTTCTATGTTTCACTGCAGCTGGGATTGGTAGGAATATTCCCTGATATTATGCGGTTGGCAACCTCGCATTTTTTCGATAGAGACTCGCTTATGTATCCTTCGAACACGGTAGAAGAATTCCAGCCTCCGTGTTGCTTGAAGTTCTGCGAAATGCATGACCAGTATAGCTCTCCTTGTTCCCCAGTTTCAAAAATTCTGTTATTTTACTAGGTATTTGTGCCATGGTATTTTGCCCTATAACCTGGGACGAGCACCTGTCAATTTGATAGGTAAGGAAAAACCGTTGGTGACTCACATTTTTCCCTCCCAACGTGTCATCCGTGATACGTTCTTTTTATCTTAGTTTTGGAATTCGGTATTCTGACGACCAACATGTCCCGCCGATCATCAATGTCACTAACCATCATGTTGATCAACTCATCGCAACGGCAGGCTCCCGCTATTTCAAAAAGTAACGCCACCTGAAAATAACAAAACATTGAGTTAGTTTCCCGTAATATGCAATTTTATAACCCAACAGTTTACGAAAATAAAAACTAGTCTAGCTTACCTTCATGTGCAGGAAATATTTATCCGAAGCCTAGGTCATGAATGCGTTGATTTCGTCCCTTGTGAAAGTAGAGGCTTTGTTTGAATGAAAACCATGAGATTCACGCTTCAAGAAGGAATAATTCCCACACATTCTTAGCCTGTGCATAGAATATTTTCAAGAGGAATAATTTTCGCCCTAATCACATGCTATGCAGGTTCTTGTGATGTGCTAGTAGATATTCTTATCAGATAATTGCCATGCGCTTAGCACGAGTCATTCTTAGCACCGTTAACTCCTAAAATATGGCTTTAAATAAAATAAAAAATATATTTTTGAGCTGTGAAAACCATGTCCTATCACAATACACCCTAAAAAAAAAAAATAAAAACCAATAATAAAAAAAAAGTGCGACTTACCGACGGGGTTAGAACCCACTACCTACAGGTTGAGAGACCAAAGCTTTATCCACTGTACCATGCGTTTATAAAGAAATAGGTTGAAACCGCGGAATATAAGCATTTTGGCGGATTCTTATTGAGAATTTTCGCGTTTGGTGGAAGAAGACACTTTACTTGGGATGGTTTTCTGAGTGCACTGTATCATGCAAATAGATATACTTAATATGGTACCACATAATTGGTATATCCTTTGCATATTCTAAAGATGTCCTAAAAGTAACCTTCTTCAATGGTATTTCATTATATGGTATGTGCTAAGGAAATACTAGAATAACATTATTTTGATGTTCTGCTTTTACGGTACCAGAGTAGCTTGTGCGCTAAAAGGACCAAATAATTGGTATTTCCTTAGCATATGCTAAGAAAATACTAGAAGCTCAATGATATTCTTTTATGGTACCAGAATAGCATGTACGCTAAACTGTCCAGAAAATGTTTTAAAATTGATATATTCTTTGCATGTGTTAAAGATGTAGCATTTACTATGGATATCCTTAATAGCAGACACTTAAATATTTACCAAGCATATCCTAAAGATGTGCTCAAAAGAACATTCTTAAAAGGAGGTTTAACGCATATGCTATGCATGTAAATGTTCTTTCATTGCTATGTGGCTTGGAGTACTTTATGTCAATATTTTCCTTTAAGCTAATGCAGGATCGCAGCATGCTGTATTTGCTCCATAATGATGACGGCTTCAGTTTTTTCTGCCAGCATGGAGAAGTACACAAGAACGGAACTTTCAGAAACTTTTCTCAAGTTATTTTCCCCCGTCCATTTCTGAAACAGGTCATATTCCTTTTCATACATTTCTCTTGATTTTTGGCGTAGCAAATCCAGAACAATAAACTTTGCTTTTTCTTGCATATCTTGGTTTTCTTCCGAAAATTCTATTTTTTAAAGATCGACCAACACCGTCCTCAACCAAAAAGCCACTTAACTCATTTTCGTTTTAGTATCCTTTGGCCTATGATCGGTGCCATATTGACACCAAACTGACAGAAAATCCATGTTTTACTTGTGAATTTGGTTATAAAAATGGCAGCCACAATAGGCTAAAAGGCACTGAGGCGGTAGGAGTTAACAGGCTTTTTAGTTGAGAACGGTGTTGGATCGACGAACTAACTAACACAGACGAATAAACAACGCGCTTGTGTTTCAAATAACAACCATTAGCGTCCTAGCAACAAGCCTACTAGGTTGTACTTTTTCATTTAATATTTGCATGGTGTGTTTTAATTGTTTTCAAACAAAAACACTTTACCTGATCGTACCGCGTAGTGATCCTTGCCGAAAAGCGGGAATGGGAAAAATCGGCCGGAAATCAGATACATGCCTCTGGAGTAAAGTGTATTTCCTCCCTTGGTTTTTTAATGCCCTCTTAACGTCGGGCATTAAACAAACCGGGAAAGGAAATGTTGCACTTACCTCCCTTGGTATCAAAGTTCCACCGCGCCGGTAGACCACTTTAGATTTTCAGGCAGCAAATCGAAAGTGACTCTTGAAGAAGCTTCTATTATTTCCTCCAGATTCAACTCATCTTATAGATCTGAGTCCATTTTTGTAAAAAAAACTTTTAAAACAAATTTAAAAGAGCTTTTTTAGAAGAGTCAAAACTGCCAAAACAAACAAAAGCTAAAAGCTCTCAACAAGAAATCATAGCGAATTTGACCAAAAATGGGACCGAAAAATATCAAGGGATAGGAAAATTGAACAAAAAGGTCCTTTTTTGAGAGTGGAAATATTTTGAAAGAACATGCCTTGTAAAATAGAACTTTCCATACGAAAAATCTTACGGAAAGTGGCTAATTTCCGGTCATTTGAAAAGTGTTTTTGCGGAACGCCAAAACAATTTAGTATTTGTTGGACGTCGGGGTCGGGCACACAAGAAATAGTAAGAAGAGAGAAAAAAATTAAAAAAACTCAGACGCAACTTTATGCGTAGTATAAAAATGTAAAAAAATTAAAATTTAATATTTTAAGGAAAATACAAACAATCAATCCATCAATCAGTCCATTGAACAAACCTTCACATGGTGAATTTTACATCAATTTTAATATTTGTGATTGTTTTAAAAGTTCCTTGTTGTCCTTGGAAAAAAATATAAAGTGTGAAAACGTGCGAAACGTGTGAAATAAAAAAATATTTGAAAAGCTTTCGCTGTGCACAATTTTTTTTAAATTTTGGTGTGTACGACCTATCCGCTTAATTAAAATTTAACAGCAATTGCTATTCAAATTAAAAATTCTTAAAATACTTGAATTTCTCTAAAAATTAGTCAGCAAAAAATCATTTTGTATTAGTATACGACCACAAATTAAAACCCCAGGGTTTTTATAAGAAAAATGAAAATCACAAGTAGGTATTCCCAAGAAAAGATTTAGGACAATATTTACTAAGATGGACTAAGACTAAGGTTTAGAGGATTATGGGACGTATATCGTTTTTAATCTAATTATGCGTTTTTTTCTTTAAACTTGTGTGAAGTTTGTTGGAATTTTGGACTTACTATAATCATATAAAGTGATTTCGAAAGGGAAAAACACAGGTTTTCCCAGTATTTTAAGAAAAGTGTAAAACAAGAGATTGGCGGTAGGTTTTCCCCTGTATAGTAGGGCTTTCAACTAAAAATGCTCTGTTAATTACTAGCTTACTCAGATTTTTGTATCGCTTTTTATTCCTGCAGAGGAGAGTTGAAATTGAAAATAACTAAAAACTATCAAAACAAACTTAACTGCCATTTCACTTGCTGATGTTTGGACGAGAACACTACCTTCTTAAATAAAAAAAAGCCTATTACATATCAGTAAGCAAGTAGCAACACCAATTTTGGCTTATTTTAATTTCGGCCCCCTCTTCTTTTTTGTAACATTTTCCAAAACCTCCCCCCCTCCTTAAATAAGGTAACAAATATTTTGAAGTAGTATTGGTCACGGAACGTAGTTGCGAACTCTTCCCCCCTCCACTTTCGTAATCCTTCAACTACTCCCTCAAGCCGTGTTACGTAATTTATGGACTCCACCAAGACGTTGCAATACATAGGCATAAGGCAAGCTGTGGGAGAAATGCAGGGAGGGTGAAGAATGGGCGATTGCTCTCCTTTTACTGCCTCTGCGCAAAATCTCTGAAATTTTGTAACATTACTAAAAGCACGTTACTTTTCTGGCCCCTACCGTACAAGAATTTACCGCTAAAGACTTTTACTCGGCAAGACCTCCAACACAATAAGTGAGGCAAATCTCTAATAACCTAAAAAAGCATTTTTTTACTTGCGCGGTTAAAGCCACGCAAGTAAAATGTTATAAACCGCACATTTTGAAAGAAAGAGAGCAGAATTTTAGAGGTAGATGGAGAGATATTTTAGTGACGTGCAAAAATTTTTAAGGTTGTTGAAGAGAGACAGCAGGCTATAAAAAAGTATTTTAGAGAAAGATGAAAATAATTTAAGGCAAATGTTTACTAAAAATTTGTGTCATCTGTCTATCATCTTGAGTGGTGTCGTGCATATGATTTTTAGTTTGCAACTTTTATCCAACAAATAACAAAAATTGTAATTTTTGAAAGTGTAAAGTGTGTAAAATATAAGGTGGTATTAATTTCTTTCAATCAAAGTCCAGACAGTCTTTAAATTTACCAAAAAACGTGTCCTACTAAAGTGTATTTTAACACATCTAAAAATAATTTAACAGGTATTTAATAAAATTATTTTAAGTGTCATCATGTTAAATTATTTTTAGATGTCCTAAAATGCACTTTAGTAGGACACGTTTTTGGTAAATTTAAAGACTGTAAAGAATTTACAGAAAAGATTTGTGGCGTAGAGGGCAAAGGGTGAGGGAATACCTCTAGAATATCAGTCTAATGCTCTACCAACTGAGCTACCGAGGAACTGGGGTTTTAACTGGCTATTCGGAAATCCTTTCGTCCGATTCATTTGTTAGTAGTTGGGAGATATTTGAAGCCTACTGCGGCTTTAAAAACCTAGACATGTTATAAGGACAAGGAGGTACACATTCACATCTTCCCTTTCACATACCCATATATATATCAACCTTCAAACAAAACTTTCCTTAAACTATAATAGTCCTGAGTAAATATCGCATTTTTTACCCTTTTTTATGGGAATGCAAAAGATTTTAAATTTGGCGTCTTTGTGGAAGGGGGGGGGAGTCGAAGGAAATGTTTTGCTCGAGGATAAGACATACCTAAGGGCGATTAATCAGATATACGCGGATATCCTTATCAGCAGGATAAAGAAGGCCTGCAAATTCTTAAATTGGTTTAAGCTACCGGACTCCGAAAAAATAATGGGGAAAAGGTACTGAGGATGTAAATTAGGTGCCTGGGTTATTAGAATAAACCAAAAGGAGCCTACAGAGGCCTACTTTCAACAAGTAGTAATTTCCGATGGTTATAGTATGAGATTTGTTTCTTATTTTGATTTACCCTGTAATTAATTAAATGTTGGAAGGCAAAACTTTTATACACCTTGTGTGTATATATACATATGAGTGTCATTCGCTTTAAGATAATCGAAATAAAATAAGTTAACGTTGTATATATATTGTCTTTGAGTGTATAAAGCCTGCAACTCCACGCAGACATAATTAAATTATAATTTAATTATTTTACTTTGATAAAAATAATTATTTTTATCAAAGTTCTTGTGACGCCGACCAAAAATTAGAAAGTGCGTGAAAAATGTAATAATTTAATTAACTGACTGAATAGAACACCGCCGCGATCCGACATCACTTTAATGAGAACAACACTTTTACTTTTTAAGCCTTGCCACTGTGTTGTAATACGTAGGTCGAAATTTAAATCATCGGGAAGTCGGAAATATCTCCATATATTTTTATGCGTAAAACATTTAATAGTTTAGTAGTAGAAAGGCGAATGGTAGGTTTGGCAATTAGGCCGCTTTATGGGCTCTTTTTTCCATACCCCGTTTCGCACTCCTACTCCTCTACTCCTGCTGCGCGCGATGCAACTCTCTGTTTGGGCCACCCCGTCGCGTCGTCTTACATGTACAGCTCTTCCTCTGGCTCAATCAAGCTACACTCTCCCCCTCAACGAAACTCAATTTGGATATTGTCAAAATTATGTACTAATTATGTACTAATTTACTCCCTCTTTAAAAAATTTTGTACTTAACGAATAATGGAGTTATTCGCACTTAAAAGGGGGGGGTGTGTCTTTACGCTAAGCTGCACCTCCCACCAATGCTTACGAGACAATTTTGTACTAATTATGTACTTAAAGAAGGGTACTTTTAGTTTACAAAAACCATCGGTTCCTAAGATTTTCGTTTGTTTGTTATGGGGTGTGTAGCTGTCAAAATACGTAGGTTGTGCTATGCATAGGAAATATTCCTACGTAGATTTCCTATGCATAGGAAATATACCTACTTAGATGTCCTGGAATATCTCGAAGACTTCCAATCCGTTTTTGACATTTTTACAATCTTTCGGTAGGTATTTTAGCAATCAATGTGTTTAAACTCAAATATTTTATACAGGGTAGTAATGTAATCGTATATTCTAATAAAATCTCAAGACCAAAATATAATATGAAATACAACTATAAACCTTTATATTTTTAACTTAACTATTATACAGGGCGTTTGTCCTTATCTAAACCTATTTTTAATACAGTAATTAAAATATTTGGGGCAGCATGTTTGTATCAGCAACATCATTTATTTCATTGATAATGTGGATAACTCATATCTTGTTGGTGTCTGGCATGTCCTACAATCCATAATACATTAACCACGTGACAACAGGTACCAGCCGTTCTGGTCCCAGAATATCAATATAGTTGAATATTTGGATCTTGATTTTATGTTCAATTATCTGGATATTATTGCACATGTGCACATGTCATTTTGGGGCCAGAACGGTTGGTACCTGTTGTCACGTGGCTAGTGTATTATAGGTTTTTAGGATAAGCCAGACACCAACAAGATATTAGTTATCTACAAGATTATATTATCAATGAAGTAAATGATGTTGCTGATAGAAACTTGTTGCCCCAAATCGTTTAATTACTAAATTATAAATAGGTTAGATTAGGATAAACACCCTGTATAATAGTTTTTATAACATGCTTCCACCGTAAGTTAAAAATATAAAGTTTTATTAATGTATTTCACATTATTTTTTGGTTTTGAGATTTTATTAACATATACGATTACAATAACACCATGTATAAAATATTTGAGTTTCGACACATTGCTTGCTAAAATACCTACCGAAAGATTGTAAAAATGTCAAAAACGGATTAGAAGTCTTTCAGATATTCAAGGAAATCTACGGAGGAATATTTCGTATGAATGCAACCAACGTATTTTGACAGGCTGTATCTCCTATCACAGACATATGATCCTCTTTACATTTCAAAAAAAAATCTGTTATGATGATACCTTTAAAATATTGAAGTTTTGGATAAAATTCACGGGGGCCTATTTTCAATGTTAATCGTGCCGCGTACTTTAATTAACGTCAACCGTAAGCGAGAATTTTCGAATCTGACGTGCCGCGTAGTTTTCTTTAATTTTACTTTTATCATGTGTGCTGATAACATTGTTATCAAGATTTCATAAAACTTTTTTTGCTTACTTTTTATCTATAATTTGAGAGATAAAACATTACTTTCATGAACGCATCAATTCAAAATGTTTGTTCACATTTCCAGCCTTGTCTGTCACTGATACGACCGTCCCTGCATATCATACGAAACGATGTTTTGACGCATTTGATCAGCTGGAGCTGTCACGCATTCGCCATTAGTTTAAAAGAACAACTGCTCGATAGGTCGACTCGATAGAGATAAGGATACGAATGCCGATAAACCAGAAAATTAACTTTAAGTGTCCAATATTTTAACGCATTGGTATCGGTATATCTAACGCGTTCGAAACCAAGCCAAAATACACTACGTTTTTTACTTGCTTATGCGATGTTTCGAACGATGCTCATTTTTTTGAGGAGTGCGATGACAGAATTGCTGATTAAAATTGTTACGTACGTTCATGGGTCCGTAACGTTACGTACATCCCTCCGTACGCAACTGGTGGAATCAGCTGTTCTGTCATCGCACCCGTCAAAAAAGCGGGCATCTTTCGAAACATCGCCTAAACAAGTCAAAAATGTAGTGTATTTTGAATTTAATTCGAACGCGTTAGTTATCTACTTCAAGTGTCTATTAATGTTAGACACTTCAATTAAATATGTCATCGTATCGGTATACGTAACGCGTTCAAAACAAAGCCAAGAGAAACTACAATTGTTTACTTGTTTATGTTTATGTTTTGTATGTTTCGAACCAAGCCCTCTTTTATTCTGGAGCGATGGCAGAACAGCTGATTGTGGTCGTTGCGTACGTTAGGGTGTACGTACACAGAAAAAAGTATTTGTTTGGACCAAAAAATATTTATTTGACTGAATCAAATTATTTATTTAAATAGGTTGAATGCACTTACTTGTTAAGTCCAAATAAATGATTTGTTTTGATGAAAAATGTTTGTTTAGTTCATACAAACAAATATGGTAGTTAGTTAAAATAAAATCATTCCTTGAAACTTCTATTTTTTGGATTTCTTTAAAAAAACTTGCTGCTTCTTTTTATTAATTAATTTATTTAATATATAAAAAAAAATTGTTACACCAACATATTTATTTGGTAATAGACTTTTGTTAAATAAATTTTTTTAAGTGTTTTGCTTCATGTAAATAAATGTTTCTTTAAAGTTATAATATATTTTGTTAAATTTATGAAAATATTTATGTGATAAGTTCACTAAACTTAATTTATAATAAAAAATGTTTGCTTGTTTCGGCAATTCACCTTGATTGCATTAAAAAACATATCAATTGAATTAAAAAATATATTTATTTAAAAAAAAGTAGTATTATTACTTTGTTAAGAATAAGTAATAATTTACTTAAAATAACGGTTACATTTAGTTTTTCATGTAAAATATTTGTTTTGTATAAAAAAATGTTTAAGTACATTTGCAGACTACCTTATTCACCATGCTGCGGATTTTGCTAACACATTAAGGCTGTCCGTCGACTCAACCGTTGAGGGCTTCCAACAAGTTGCATTGCATTGAGCATATCAGATAGAGTTGCATGGCAACTTTAGAATCTGTAAAAAAATTAGTTACTGATATTTAAATCAACAAAAAATTATTATCCGATTTTTAATAATATTTCTTTAATCACCGTTAGTCTCTAACGTTTTTAACTCTACTTGCTTCGTTTGGTAAATAATTGCAAGCTTTATGACTTTTAAACTTGAAAACTAATGGATGAAAATCACATGTGTATGTTTGTAGCAACATTGCCTTAAAAGTTATGAATTTTGATGGTCAAAAAACTCCCAGCTCATTTTTAGATCACCTGGCCGTAGTTGGGCTCAGTACTAGGATAATTAGTTTTCGAGTTATGAGGCCTCAAAGTTAACCATTTTGAAAAAAAAGAAACGCTTACATCTTGGAAACTAATAAACTGATAATTTTCTAAATAATATTTTTTTAAATAAAAAGTACTCGTCTTTTAGTTTTTGTAGTGACTTTTAACCAGTAAACCTGAACAGAATGTTATTAATCGGATTTCTGCGAATCAAGCAGTCAGGTTCTAATCGGATCTCTTTGTCTTTTCTGTGATGGAAAACAAAAAGATCCATCCAGGACACGAGACGGCAGAGATTTCCAGCAAGGTTGAGTTCACTATAGGTTTTTTATTACATGTATCGATTTTCTTTAAAACTTTTTTCTGCATTTGTTATATTTAAATAAATAATATTCTTAAATTTGTTTTATAATATAATCAAGCCTATACAACCTGTCTGTCTTTTTTATTTCTTAGGGACATTTTATTATAGTCAATATCAATTATTCACCAGATAAAAAAAAACAAAAAAATCTACTTTTTACTTGAAAAAGACTGAGAGACTGAACGCAAACGACAAGTTATACCTACCTATATAATATCCTTAATAGCTATAAATCTTTTGTTAAGTACTTACCTACAAATATCGCAATGAGTTTCTGGAGCCCAAAATTAATCAAAAAACACTTCTTCCATTTTACCTCAAATCTACTAAAATCTCCACCATCCACGCAGCCCACGCACTAACCAGTTCAGCAACCGACGAAAGTGAAATCGCCGCCGGCCGCTTCCCGAACGTGCACCTCTGTGGAGCATAGAAAAAAAATTGGGTTCGGTCTGTAAGTAGTTTGTCTATGCTGTGGAGCGACTAGCCCAAATCAATGGTTACGATTTAGAAACCATTGCCCAAATGCTGTCGAAGGCCGCCGAAGCGTACAAACAGGGCACCGAGGTAGACCGAGATAAGATTTTGACAAGCGACAAAATATTTTTATAAATTTGTAGTTAACCTCTCTGCTTCCCGATGTGTCAACCTTTGTTACGTTCGGGACTACATCTCTCCCCGAAAATATCTTACGCCTGAAGACTTTTGTTTGTAGATGTATTTTTTAACAAACTTGAATTAGTTGTTTCAAATAAATTTTACAAGAATTTCTGTCAATTTACGCATTTTAAAAAATATGCAATTTGTTTAGTTTTAAAAAATTAGTTATGTATGCATACGATAAACAATTTTTATTGTTAATTTTAGTATAAAATACCAAAAAATTAACCATATAATTTATTTAATTTACATTAAAATAATTTTTTGTGTTCTCAAAATGTACTTTGTATTAAATAAATTAATTTATTTGATACGAACTGCATTTATTTATACAAAATATTTTTTTCAAATAAACTTATTTGGTTTGGTATTACTTTAATAAATGCATTTAATAAATACATTTCATTTATCCAAACTGTATTTAAACCCAATTTTTTTTTTCAAATAAACTTATTTATTAAATATAAAAACATAATTTATTTAATTTACATAAACATTGTTTTTTGTCGTGGAAAAAAATATTCTTGTATCAAATTTAAACCAAATATTTTTTTTCAAATTAATTGGTTTATTTGATTCAAACAAACACTTTTTTCTGTGTAACGTTATGGACTCAGCAAGGTACGCAACCCAGCAAACACAGACGGTCGATAAATAATTGTCCCGATATCGGCAATGTCGGCGTAAGGTCGGCATCGGCGGTTAAACTTGGGCAGATGTTTGACCAGCTACCGACTTCCATCACCGATCATTCGCGAAAAATAATTTGTGTGGCCCAACGAAAGTCCTCACGTCGGTAAATTGCAAATAAACTGTCTGTCGCACACGATTACTCAAAAACCGCTTAACCGATTCTTGGCAAAAAAATTCTTTGTCACAGCTGATTAGTTTTTGATAGGGTGGGTGGTTGGCAAGAGGATACGAGGGGGGATTAAACTTAAAAAAATAGTAACTCACAATCCGTAGCAGCTAGCGACACGCGGTGTTCACACTAAGATAGATAATTGCATAAACGCATAAATGGTTTAAAATTTTAAAGCAAAAAAAAATGTTGAAAAAAATATTTTCCATTTATTTTTTTAAAGATTTTTATGAATGGTTATGGTGGCTGGTGCCATTTTTTTTTTCGATGCGATTAGCCCAAGACCGATAGTATATTTAGAGAAAATTTTCCGGATGAAGCTGGATCTTTAGCAGATGTTTTTAAAGATTCTCCCTGAGGGACGCTTGCTTTCTCCGCCATTTTGGTCGAAAGGGGTATAATTCAAAAAAATCATTATTAACCGATCTTTCTCAAACAAATTTTGTCTTTTGTAGTCATTCTCAATTCTTTGTTATTTATTTATTTTCTTGAAAACATTGCTTTTTTTAGGGTTTTTACGAAAACGGTGTACTAGTGTAAAACTCTTTATACAAGAGGCACACTTTTGAGACGCTTTAAGAAGGGGCACTAATTCCGTGCTAACTTAAGTGGTTCCTGATTACTATTTAAAAAACCGCAAAATTGGCCTATGCGTCCCCTAGAGAGAAAAGTTTCATTTTTTGCGAAAGTCATCAAAGTCCATAAAAAAACTATAAAAACCGAAAGGCGATGTCATTTTGACTAAAAGTCGACAATACGCTTAAAGATGGCCGACAGGCAATTTAGAAAATTTATCTTGGAGATTTTATACCCTAAAAAAAAGTAGTTTTTTCTCAATAAAAAAATTCCGAAGAGGCCGCAATATTTTTGTCAGAACTGAGTTTAGCATCGTGGAAATTTGGAAAAAACAACAAGTTTTTCTACAATGGAATCTTGTACGCCCACCATCTTGAATGAAAGATGGCGGACAAAGGTATTATTTAAAAAATCATCAGAAATTCGTCTACAGCTATTTTTTTGAAGTATCGACTTTTTCGCAAACTATTTTTTTAGAAAATCTATCTACTTTGTAAAAAAAATTTTAGGCACTGTTTTTAGGGTGTCAAATTTCCTTTAAGTCACTGTATATCTTAACCCCATAGGGGTTGGTTTTATATGAAAAAATGCACTTCCCCCAAGATCATTTCCGGAAATCTTGTGTCGGTCATCTTTAAACCGCCATACTTGGCGTACCGTCGACTTTTAGTTTTCTTTCCAAGGGTACCCATAGGAACCACTAAACCTGGCACATAATTACTACACATTAGCCTAAGACCGATAGTATATTTAGAGAAAATTTTCCGGATGAAGCTGGATCTTTAGCAGATGTTTTTAAAGATTCTACCTGAGGGACGCTTGCTTTCTCCGCCATTTTGGTCGAAGGGGTATAATTCAAAAAATCATTATTAACCGATCTTTCTCAAACAAATTTTGTCTTTTGTAGTCATTCTCAATTCTTTGTTATTTATTTATTTTCTTGAACACATTGCTTTTTTAGGGTTTTTACGAAAACGGTGTACTTTAAAAAAAACTCTTTATACAAGAGGCGCACTTTTGAGACGCTTTAAGAAGGGGCACTAATTCCGTGCTAACTTAAGTGGTTCCTGATTACTATTTAAAAAACCGCAAAATTGGCCTATGGGTCCCCTAGAGAGAAAAGTTTCATTTTTTGCGAAAGTCATCAAAGTCCATAAAAAAACTATAAAAACCGAAAGGCGATGTCATTTTGACTAAAAGTCGACGATACGCTTAAAGATGGCCGACAGGCAATTTACGAAATTTATCTTGGAGATTTTATACCCTAAAAAAAAGTAGTTTTTTCTCAAAAAAAAAATTCCGAAGAGGCCGCAATATTTTTGTCAGAACTGAGTTTAGCATCGTGGAAATTTGGAAAAAACAACAAGTTTTTTTACAATGGATTCTTGTACGCCCACCATCTTGAATTAAAGATGGCGGACAAAGGTATTATTTAAAATATCATCAGAAATTCGTCTACAGCTATTTTTTTGAAGTATCGACTTTTTCGCAAACTATTTTTTGAGAAAATCTATTTACTTTGTAAAAAAAAATTTAAGCACTGTTTTTAGGGTGTAAAATTTCCTTTAAGTCACTGTATATCTTAACCCCATAGGGGTTGGTTTTATATGAAAAAATGCACTTCCCCCAAGATCATTTCCGGAAATCTTGTGTCGGTCATCTTTAAACCGCCATACTTGGCGTACCGTCGACTTTTAGTTTTCTTTCCAAGGGTACCCATAGGAACCACTAAACCTGGCACATAATTACTACACATTAGCCTAAGACCGATAGTATATTTAGAGAAAATTTTCCGGATGAAGCTGGATCTTTAGCAGATGTTTTTAAAGATTCTCCCTGAGGGACGCTTGCTTTCTCCGCCATTTTGGTCGAAGGGGTATAATTCAAAAAATCATTATTAACCGATCTTTCTCAAACAAATTTTGTCTTTTGTAGTCATTCTCAATTCTTTGTTATTTATTTATTTTCTTGAACAAATTGCTTTTTCAGGGTTTTTACGAAAACGGTGTACTTTAAAAAAAACTCTTTATACAAGAGGCGCACTTTTGAGACGCTTTAAGAAGGGGCACTAATTCCGTGCTAACTTAAGTGGTTCCTGATTACTATTTAAAAAACCGCAAAATTGGCCTATGGGTCCCCTAGAGAGAAAAGTTTCATTTTTTGCGAAAGTCATCAAAGTCCATAAAAAAACTATAAAAACCGAAAGGCGATGTCATTTTGACTAAAAGTCGACAATACGCTTAAAGATGGCCGACAGGCAATTTAGAAAATTTATCTTGGAGATTTTATACCCTAAAAAAAAGTAGTTTGTTCTCAAAAAAAAATTTCCGAAAAGGCCGAATAAATTATTATATACGAATATCTTCCAAAATGGCAATATTTTTGTCAGAACTGAGTTTAGCATCGTGGAAATTTGGAAAAAAAACAAGTTTTTCTACAATGGATTCTTGTACGCCCACCATCTTGAATTAAAGATGGCGGACAAAGGTATTATTTAAAAAATCATCAGAAATTCGTCTACAGCTATTTTTTTGAAGTATCGACTTTTTCGCAAACTATTTTTTGAGAAAATCTATCTACTTTGTAAAAAAAATTTAAGCACTGTTTTTAGGGTGTAAAATTTCCTTTAAGTCACTGTATATCTTAACCCGATAGGGGTTGGTTTTTTATGAAAAAATGCACTTCCCCCAAGATCATTTCCGGAAATCTTATGTCGGTCATCTTTAAACCGCCATACTTGGCGTACCGTCGACTTTTAGTCGGAACCACTAGTCTTTTTTATTCTTTACACTTTTTTAAGGACTTTGTTAACTTTCGTGAAAAAGTAAAATTTTTCTTTCCAAGGGTACCCATAGGAACCACTAAACCTGGCACATAATTACTACACATTTTGAGAGCGTCCCACAAGTGCGCAATTTTTTTGTTTCAAGAGTAAAAGCATAAAGTTAGTTCCTTACTTTATGGTAAAAGTAATGATTCCAAAAAAATATTTGTTTTGGTACACAAACGTCAAAAATACAAAGTATTAATAACTATTTCATAAGACTGCTATATCATAGATTATCTAACTTTGTTTGAAAAAAATCCGTTATTAAATATGAAAGTTGTGGTTTTTTGAACAATACTCCTTTCGGCCATCTTCAATCCAAAATGACAGGCGTCCCTCAAAGCGAAACTTTGTTTTTAAAAACTATTATTATAAGGGTAAACTAACATTTGTCACAATTGTCACAAATCCAGCTTCATACAGATTAATTCCCTTATAGTCTGTTTTAAGAGCTAAGTTTCTTGGGCTAAATTGGTTTCTTGGGTTTGATGGAAAAACATAGGTCTACTATTAAAAGTAGATGAACTTTAGATTGGTTTTCTTTTTTTTTATTGCTAAGCTAAACCATTAATTTGAATATCTCAATTTAAATTCATATTTTCTAAAACCAACAGCCAAATATAGGTACAGGTATTACACAGATAATTACCAACGAAATCAGTGAGACGAAAAACAAAAATTAAATTAAAGGCAAGATTTATAGTTTGCAAAAGATATCTCTGTAGTCTTAAGGCATTTTATCTTCTAACCTGTTCTGTTGTTTAAACCCAATTGAAACACCTACGTTTCCTTTACTTTCACTCTTATTAAGTTTATTTTTGGCGGTATCTACGGTATTTTAACAAAAGAAATATTTAATTTGTAACAACATATATTCTGATTAAGTTTTATAATATGAAATAATTTTAGAAAACGTACCCTACAAACATAAATCGTCGGCATAAAATTGGGCCAATGTCGGTAACGTCGGCAGTGCGTCAGCAATGCGTTGTATATAAGTATAAACAGGCAAAAATGTTGAAAAAATTACACGAAAATGCTATTTATAACGCGTTTCAAATTTTAATTTCAATTGACAAAAATTAAACAAAATTGTAACAATATTTAATATTGGTATAGCGGCGCAAATGACAAAAAAAAAACAAAAAAATCTTTAAAAAATTTGATCACTTAGGTTTTATGTAAAATATTTTTGAAAAGGTAGATTGGGATATTTAATATTGGTATAGCGCCGCAAATGACAAAAAAAAACAAAAAAATCTTTAAAAAATTTGATCACTTAGGTTTTATGTAAAATATTTTTGAAAAGGTAGATTGGGATATTTAATATTGGTATAGCCCCGCAAATGACAAAAAAAAACAAAAAAATCTTTAAAAATTTTGATCACTTAGGTTTTATGTAAAATATTTTTGAAAAAGTAGAAAAAATTAAACAAAATTGTAACAATATTTAATATTGGTATAGCGCCGAAAATGTCAAAAAAAACAAAAAAATCTTTAAAAATTTTGATCGATTAGGTTTTATGTAAAATATTTTTGAAAAAGTAGATTGGGATATTTAATATTGTTATAGCGCCGCAAATGACAAAAAAAAACAAAAAAATCTTTAAAAATGTTGATCACTTAGGTTTTATGTAAAATATTTTTGAAAAAGTAGATTGGGATTGAGTTACATGCCAAGAAGGGGTCGGTTGCGGTGGTATATATAAAGAATTGTTGCCAAATCATAAATGCGCCGTAGATAAAAATTTTAAGAAAATTTTTACTAACAATGCCATTTATTGCACGTTTTGAATGCTGATGATAAAAATTCCTTAACCCCCCCTGGCTACGCCACTGGAAGATGGTAGATTAACCAAAAACGTCATCGTTCATGAACAAAATGGAAGCAAAAAAAGGACGTGTCCATAAGAAAAAATGAACTTAACAGTGCTCCTGTCACATTGAAATACGAAATCTCAAAAACCGACCTGTCATTAGAAGATCTTAAAAAAGTGCCTTTAGAAAGTTCTAAGCGTTTTTTGATAACTTTAGGAATAAAATTGCAGAAAAATACTTTCACTCTTATTAAGTTAAAAACGAAAAGAAATTATAAGTTAAAAACGAAAAGAAATATTTAATTTGTAACAACATATATTCTGATTAAGTTTTATAATATGAAATAATTTTAGAAAACGTACCCTACAAACATAAATCGTCGGCATAAAATTGGGCCAATGTCGGTAACGTCGGCAGTGCGTCAGAAATGCGTTGTATATGAGTATAAACAGGCAAAAATTTTGAAAAAAATTACACGAAAATGCTATTTATAACGCGTTTCAAATTTTAATTTCAATTGACAAAAATTAAACAAAATTGTAACAATATTTAATATTGGTATAGCGCCGCAAATGACAAAAAAAAACAATCTTTAAAAATTTTGATCACTTAGGTTTTATGTAAAATATTTTTGAAAAGGTAGATTGGGATATTTAATATTGGTATAGCGCCGCAAATGACAAAAAAAAAACAAAAAAATCTTTAAAAAATTTGATCACTTAGGTTTTATGTAAAATATTTTTGAAAAGGTAGATTGGGATATTTAATATTGGTATAGCGCCGCAAATGACAAAAAAAAACAAAAAAATCTTTAACAATTTTGATCACTTAGGTTTTATGTAAAATATTTTTGAAAAAGTAGATTGGGATTGAGTTACATGCCAAGAAGGGGTGGGTTGCGGTGGTATATAAATGCGCCGTAGATAAAAATTTTAAGAAAATTTTTCTAACAATGCCATTTATTGCACGTTTTGAATGCTGGTGATAAAAATTCCTTACCCCCCCATTGGCTACGCCACTGGAAGATGGTAGATTAACCCAAAACGTCATCCTTCATGAACAAAATGGAAGCAAAAAGGCGATTGCAGTATGTGTTTAAGAAAAACAAGGGTTGATCCTTGGGCGGTTCTACTCTTAATTCCAGGGAAGGGTAATCAGATTTTAAGTTGCTTGTTTATCTTAAATTTGTCAAACAAAATTGTAGATACTAAAAATGCCATTTTTTACAATTTTTAAATGTTGTTGATAAAGAAAAAACAAGAAACATTATATTAAAAATAAGAAATAAAAAATAAAATTAAAATACGAAATAATGTTGATTTATTTTTTTTGGTTCGTTTTTATTTTTCTGCGCCTTTATTCCTAAAGTTATCAAAAAACGCTTAAAACTTTCTAAAGGCACTTTTTTAAGATCTTCTAATGACAGGTCGGTTTTTGAGATTTCGTATTTCAATGTGACAGGAGCACTGTTAAGTTCATTTTTTCTTATGGACACGTCCTTTTTTATGCTTCCATTTTGTTCATGAAGGATGACGTTTTGGGTTTATCTACCATCTTCCAGTGGCGTAGCCAGGGGGGGTTAAGGAATTTTTATCACCAGCATTCAAAACGTGCAATAAATGGCATTCTTAGTAAAAATTTTCTTAAAATTTTTATCTACGGCGCATTTATGATTTGGCAACAAATCTTTATATATATCACCGCAACCCACCCCTTCTTGGCATGTAACTCAATCCCAATCTACTTTTTCAAAAATATTTTACATAAAACCTAAGTGATCAAAATTTTTAAATATTTTTTTGTTTTTTTGTCATTTGCGGCGCTATACCAATATTAAATATCCCAATCTACTTTTTCAAAAATATTTTACATAAAACCTAATCGATCAAAATTTTTAAAGATTTTTTTGTTTTTTTTTTGACATTTGCGGCGCTATACCAATATTAAATATTGTTACAATTTTGTTTAATTTTTGTCAATTGAAATTAAAATTTGAAAAGCGTTATAAATAGCATTTTCGTGTAATTTTTTTAAAATTTTTGATGAAAAGATGAGGCTTGCTTTTATAAATAAATATTTTTGTTCCTAATATACTAACTCAACACTTATTAAACTGACCCTCTCCCCTCGCCACCCTTCAGTTCAAGAGCTCAAGAAATAGGCACCTACTTAATTTTTAAAAGTTTGCCATAGGTAAGTAGTTGATTTTTATTAAATGAAGAAACCCCCCCAGAGTCGATTTCTGGCTACGACACTGCATCTTCAGCCCATATTCAATTTTTGCTTGTAACTTAAAGCCATTTTGGAAACACTTCTGCAGTACTATTTTCTAAATTTTTAAAATAATTTTTTTTGAAGTTTGGTTTTAACAAAATAATTTTGACTAATTTTAATATTTTAAAAATCTGATTTTACTTTGTTTTTAAATTTAATATTATTGTTTATAAATAAGGCTAAAATCCTCAATGTTGTTTAAATTATGAAAACTTTAATATAATAAGTTATAACAATTAACAATTAAAAACAAAGAAAAAACGTCAAAAACAAGTGTCATTTTTAAAATGTCAAAAAGTACTGCAAACGGGTTTCCAAAGTTTCCAAAATAGCTTGAGTAAGTTAAAAGTAAAAATTGATTTGAGCTTAGGATGTTCAATTAACCCAAAACGTCAGGTGACATATCAAACTAAGGTTGCAAAACATTATCTCTCATTCTCCATGAAACAAATGGTAAAAGAAAAAGTTAACTTGACAGTGCTCTTGTCAAACTGAAATGTCAAATCTCAAAAATGGACTTGTCATTGGATAGACCTTAAAAAAGTGCCTGCAGAAAGTTTTAAGCGGTTTTTGACAGTTTTAAGAATAAAGGTGTAGAAAATTCAAAACTAAAAATGTACTAGTAGGATAGGCAATTTAGATATACATTTCCTGAGTGGAGGAAAAAATTAGAACCCAAATTATTTTTTTCAATAACAAGCTTAGGAAGGTTGACCGTTAAAAATACTAAAAGTCGCCATTGCTAGCCCCTCGGACACTGTTATTTCTAACCTCAAAAAAACTCAAAAAAGTGATTTTTTTTGGATAATTCCTAAACGGTGACAGACTGTCAAAAGTGACAAATTGGAGAAATGTTGCAAATTTAATTTTATTTCAATAACTCTGTAGGGATAATGTAGCTTAAACCACTCCTTCTATCAGAAAAATTGAAAAAACCCTAGCAAAAATGAATTTCAACAATTTCTGGCACATCTCTTTTTAGCATTTCTACCAAGATTTTTAACCTAGGAGTACCACAGCAAGGTTGATCTAAGAGCAATGATCTAAATTATATCATAAAATTAAATTTTTACAGTGCCGTAGTCCGATTTTCTTAACTAGAAAATTTCAGAATGTACCAAAACTGTTTGATACGCCACTGTTACTGACATATACAAAAAAAGCCCCGATTTTCACTGGATCTTATATTAGATAAAATTGCATTTTCAACGACACCTTCCGCTTGTATTTTCTGCTTCTAGTAATAAAATAAGAATTTTTTTTTAGTGAGTTTGATAAATTAAAGGGCCAATATTTTGTTTATGAGGCAAAGCAAATTATGTAGCTTTATACTTTCCAAACACCCTTAGTCCATAGATGACTACGCCTATGACGACTTCAAGGCTAGTGTAGAAACTATAACGCTACATAATTGGCCTCATAAACAAAGTATTGTAAGAATAGGGTGGCCCTTCCATTTAACAAACTTAGTAAAAAAAATATAAAAAATTATGACTTATTTTATTACTAGAAGCAGAAAATACAAGCGGAAGATGTAGTTGGAAATTTAATCTTATCTAGTATAAGATCCTGTGAAAAGCGGGACCTTTTTTTGTATATGTCAATAACAGTGGCGTGTCAAAAAGTTTTGGTACATTCTGAAATTTTCTACTTAAGAAAATAGGACTACGGCACTGTAAAAATTTAATTTTCAGACATAATTTAGGTCATTGCCCTTAGATAAACCCTGCTAAGTTTGGTACTCGTAGGTTGAGAAATTGTTCAAATTGGAATAATTTTTTTCTTGGGTTTTTTGACAGTTCTGAAGGGGATAGGAATGGTTATTTTTAGTTTGTTAAACGGTGGATCTTCCTAAGCTTGTTAATGAAAACAAAATGGGTTCTAATTTTTTCCTCTATTTTTCCTATGTAGCTTAGCCTATACTGGGATTTCGTAAGCTATTTTTTAGTTTTGAGCACAGCACCGACTTTGCCCAACTTTACACTAATTTAAACTTTTTCGTATCTCCTACCGTTTAGGAGATCCCATCGAATTTGGAACACCCTGTATACGCTCGTATTTTGAAGGGCGTAAGAAGCGCGAACAAAAAATATACTTTCTTTTATAAATTTATGGGCGTTTTATCTTCGATAAATCGACCTACAAAATACACACTTTTCCCTAATGTGTGTCGGAACACGGGTACGGCACGTTTACGGGAACGTGACTTTCCAATGCACGTGAACTTCGGTGTGCTCCCGGGCTATCCCGGTTCGCCTACGGGAGATGATCAGTGCTTCGTCGATACTCTTTATTAGCAGGTGCTAAAACCCGAGGAATTTGTTTCTAATCGTTTTCGAGTTATCGCGCGAGTTCAGAACTGCTGTTTGTGTCGATTGAGAGGACAAATAATAGTGATTATAATAACTGGGAGAAAGATGATCTAATATTGATTTGGGTCGTACCCTTCCATCTTTTATTATTCTGTTTTTATATGATCGTTACTGTGAATGCATGTGAGCAGGCATCTGAAGAGAACACAATTTATTAACTTGGTGTCTTGCATTATATGAGCTCAGTCAAGCTACACCCCTCCCTCAACGAAACTCAATTTGGATATTGTAAAAATTATCTACTTATTATGTACTAATTTAGTCCACTTTTAAAAAAATTTGAATTTAATGAATAACGGAGTTATTCGCACTTAAAGGGGAGGGGGGGTTGTGACTTGGCGCTAAGCTGCACCTTTCTAAGGAGATGGATTTAATGAAAGTTGATATGTCATAATTTTGTACTAATTTGGTACTTTTAAAGAAGGGTAGTTTTAGTTTACAAAAACCATTAGTTCCTAAGATTTTTGTTTTTTTGTTATGGGGTGTGTAGCTTGATATCAAGGTACAGGGTGTTTTTTTTATAATTGGATAAAAATAAAGGGTGGGTTTGAATTCAAAAATTTCTTAGCAAATTGCAACGAACTTAAGCGCTTAACGGGCAAAAAAATAATGTTCTTACAATAGGACAAATAGTTTAAAATTAAAATAGAAGAAGAGCGTTTTTTCGAAAGATACCTAAGTTAAGATTGGCAAACAGCGTTTTTGCAATATCTTGAAGGATATTTTTTTGCATGCTGATTAAAAAAAAACACATCAACTATTATTTATTAGTCACCGGCTGGGAACTCCTCGTTTGGGGTTGTTCATGAATTTTACCTTTCCTCTTAATTGGTGAGATTTGGTAAAATGCTTCCTGAGTACAATATTTTTTTGTAAAAAACTGTACCTATTTTTTTTATTTAAAAAAGTTATCGTAAGATTTTCACTAACCCATCTCTTTCCTTTAAATGAGACTTTTCCGCACCCCTCTTCCTATTTTGAGCTGACGTAATTAATGAACGACGACTTTAGCACTCACAGCCAAAGCATCCAAAAATACTCTATCCAACTGTATACTACAAAAAAGTTAACTCTAGAATGCATGATATATTTTAAATTTTTCAAAATAATATACTAGGGAACTTTTTATCCATTGTATAGGATTATTGCTCGTGGTAACTAGGCTAATTATATCCAGGCTAAAACACGTTATGGATTGACAGTCGCCAATTTTCCTGAAAGGGCGGTTAGAATGTTTTATTCTAGGTTGGAGAAAGGGGAAGGAGGAAGCATGCAAAAGACCCCCTTTCATTATTATTATTATTATTATTATTATTATTATTATTATTGTTGTGTATTATTATTATTAAAATCATTTTGTACTTGTGTATGGAAATAACTAATTTCCGAACTAGTGCGGAAAGAAAAATTTATGTCAGGAGGGTGAGTAGCAGCTGCAGGACCCGACTGTCAGAAAATTCTCCCCACAAGTGCTAGGAACTATATTTTTTCTACAAACTTACTCACTACGAAAAAATCCTACTAACATTATAAATTGGCAAGTTGGTTTGTATGTATATGTATGTATGTATGTATGTATGTATGTATGTATGTATGTATGTATGTATGTATGTATGTATGTATGTATGTATGTATGTATGTATGTATGTATGTATGTATGTATGTATGTATGTATGTATGTATGTATGTATGTATGTATGTATGTATGTATGTATGTATGTATGTATGTATGTATGTATGTATGTATGTATGTATGTATGTATGTATGTATGTATGTATGTATGTATGTATGTATGTATGTATGTATGTATGTATGTATGTATGTATGTATGTATGTATGTATGTATGTATGTATGTATGTATGTATGTATGTATGTATGTATGTATGTATGTATGTATGTATGTATGTATGTATGTATGTATGTATGTATGTATGTATGTATGTATGTATGTATGTATGTATGTATGTATGTATGTATGTATGTATGTATGTATGTATGTATGTATGTATGTATGTATGTATGTATGTATGTATGTATGTATGTATGTATGTATGTATGTATGTATGTATGTATGTATGTATGTATGTATGTATGTATGTATGTATTTATGTATGTATGCTTGTCCTTCAATCACCTGAAAACGGCTGGACCAATTTGGATATAATTTGATAAAAGGATAGAGCGTGACTTGAATAAGCTGTTTTTTTTTGCTCAATGACTGCTGTGAAATAATATTATTTTTCGAATATACAACTCCGCGGGTCGACCCGTTTTAAATATTTTGAAAATTTTAAAAAAAAAGTAGAAAATCGCTTGATGGATTGATTTTGTATGTAGATTAGCTGCTTACTGCTTAGTGAATATTGTTTTTAAATAAAATGCAGGTGGACAAAATGCAAAATAAATTTAAAAAAATTATATTGAATACTTTTATGAAAACTACGATTTTAAATCTTCCCTCACTAGTGCGGGTAATGCCTATTCCCGCACGGCAAACAGTGCATGCATTTACGTGCAAAAGGTGTACTACCCGCATGCGTAAAATGATTTTCCCACCCTTGGTAGCTTTCCCGAATACCATGTCGTTCGTGCGACTGTCATTGCGTGAGAAAAAGTATCACTTTCTGCCCTAATTATGTAAATAACTTTTTGTTTATTGAAAACAATTCCTTTTTACACTTATAAAAATAAAATACATTTCTGATATATGATTTTTTTCTCCCAGTTATTGTAAACAGGCCTAAAACAGGTATTTGTTCAAGTTAATATCTGGTTAAAATTTCGGGCCAATGTTGGCCTCGGGATAACTACGGACACTTCGCCATAATAAATAACGAATATTCCCAACGGACCTATTACAGTAATAACGAGTCTGGATATGGACACCAATGGAGTCATATTCGCCAGAACCATGGATACAGTGGCTCTTCGTTTGGCGGACGATCTCAAAATTCAGGTGAGAAAAATGAAGGGTATTTTCACAGATATTTTTTTTAAAAAAATTTCTCATGTGACATCAAAATGCCATAGAAAAAAAAATGCAAATTACAAATATTCTACACTTTTTTGTTTACATAGTTTTCGTGGACCGGACAAAAGTGGTGTAATTATACTAAAAGACAATAAAGGAAATTAGATTTTCACGTTATCCCCAAGGAGGGAACTTAACTATAGAGTCTCCTGAGATATTTGTATGCTGATATCCTTTTTATATTAAATTTGCGTATAGTAAATAGGTATGAGGCTATAAAGTAAAGGTTTCAGAATGATTAAATTTGGTTTTTAAATTTAATACCTTCATGCTAGGTATATCAAAATAAAAATGATTTTGTCTTATAGCTTAGACACAGAGGAATGCACATAAAATAGCAATTTCATATGCAAGGATAAACCATACCAGAAAAACGATCTTTCATTAAGTTTTAAATTATAAGCGTATCAAAACTCGAATATATTTCGGGGGGGGGAGAGGGGTTATGGTTTAACTGACCTCCTTGTCTAAATGTATTATGCAAAATGTTTGCAGAAATGGTAAAACTTTTGATGGATATTATATTTCGATAAATATATGTAGCTATAATATTTTATTGATATTTATATCGATTCTCTACGAGAAATCCTACATGTCACGTCGTCTTTATCATGTAGAATTCATTTCTGCCATGTTTTAACAATATTTATGGAGAAAAAAGGAAGGTTAGTTTTCTTAAAGGTCCTGTAATTTAAACAATAGAGAAAAAATAACAAAATACAGGTCTAACGATTAATAAATCAACTATTTTTTCATAACTTATCTTACTGTTTGCACTATTTTATAAAACTTGAACCACTTTAAGCTTAAAGTTTTATTAGAATCGTTTTGAAAATGTTTTGATTGCGATAAAACTTGTCAATTTTAAACTAAAAGTTTCATAAGAAATGTCGTCAAAAAGTTTTGATTGCTAAATTATAAAATTTAAAAACCAAAAGTTTTATAGGGAGGCCCTTCAAAATGTTTTGTTTGCTATATTATAAAAAAATGGCAACCTAAAACAAAAGTTTTATAAATAGAGTAATAAGAATATTTTGATTCCTAATTTTGGAAGAAGCATACTCGCCTGGTTTTTTCATTACCTTTATAAACATTTACATGTTAAAGTTTTCTTATAAATATTGTTATAAATATTCACGGTTGCTCAAGTTGAAAAATAATAAAACTATATAGCAACCTAAAATATTACTAGGGAAGATAACCTGAATGTTACATATTTAATTATACTTTAGCGTAAACAACGTAAACAAAAGATAGTTTTTGATCGTACCAATTTACAGATACTTTTACCGACAACGATAACTTCAACACTGTTTGAAAGTTCAAAATAGCCTTCTTGGTGCAGGTTTTACGTCGACGGTCCCCGGTTATTTTACCTTTGGATAATTTATTATTTTTTGTGTGTCATTCTCAAACTAAAATTAGTTTTCTGTAGTTTTCCATTCCAAGACAAAATATATCCCGAGAGATGAAAGTAAAAGAGAACTATTCAAATTTATTGATTTTAATTAAATGTGTTTTATACCAGGTACCTATTTAATTATTCATGAAAGAATTCTTATACAGAAAAACACGCTTGGGTGTGTCTTGGGTAATAGAAGCTCGCCAAAACACAAATGCGCAAGCTTCGTACGTCGGAATTCTTAGGTTAACCGTTCGTATGTTTGCGACGTTTCACGACAGCCCTTAACCATAAATGACGTTCAAATGTCAACAGTGTCAAATAGCGTTAGTCATCGGGTGTTTTGGGCACGACCAAAACTTTCTAAAATGTATTTTTATTCCTCCCCGTCTCGAAATAAAAAATGCCTTGATGTAGAAGATACTATTAATTAATTAAAAATTGACTTTTTTTTTATTATTTATTGTTTTGGTTGGCTTTTGGCTACATTCATACGTTTCACGTAGATTTGTATTATTTGACATTTTCTTTCGATTTTGCAACAACTTTCTCTTGCGAGAACCGCATGCCGAAGCTGGTATAGGAAGCCAAAATATTGCTAACCGCTATGATGTTAATGGTTCTGGTATGTTAAGAACAACAAACGTTTTATAGAACCTTCTAAACAAACAAAACCATATTGTTAAACTAAAAAAAATCATCAAAACCCCAAAATTCTACTTTAGTTTGGAACAAATTACTTAATATCACCTGCGTCCACTTAAGTGATTTACGTTTGTAGAGAAATACAAGTTTGCCCGGAAAAAAAATATTTAAATTTCGAACCAAAAATGGTGAAAATTTTGAAAAACAGTGTTCCAACTGTTTTTTTATTTTGCTATAATACAATTACCGCTGTAAGTTTGGCGAAACTTCCACACCTTTAATGGGAGTTTTAACACATGAGGGAATATTCGCTGTAATTCTCGAAAATTACACTTATTTATTGGACTTTTAACACGCATGAGTGAAATAATCACCTAAATAGCGCCGAAAAATGTTTAATTTCAAAGAAAAGGCGAAAAATGTTGTCTCTGCAGCCGGAGAAAGTATGTTGTATTTAATTGGTTGGACTTTGAAGCAGTGACGCACCGAGGGAGAGATTTTGGGGTTAACCTACCCTTCCCCCCGAGAAGCCTGGTGATAATTGGCACAATCAAATAACACCAGAAATAAAATACATAGGGAATTAAATACGAGAGCCTGAACTTTAATTTTTTACAAAAATCTTTAAAAAATCATAGATTGCAAAATTTTCTGCCGGCGCGTCGGTGGCGCTGAAACACCTTTCACACCATTTAATGTAATTTTATCAAAACATTATGCCTACGATTTGTTATAAAAAATAGCATTTTAAGTTTCATTTTCGCAAAAATTTTCGCTTGCGGCGCATTGTACTATTTTAACAAACAAATTAAGGGTAAATAAACAATTCAAATTCCTAAAACCTCATCAATATTTACAATTTTAGTTAAGTCAAAAAATTCAGAAAACACGTGAAAAGTTCGCACTTGTAAGCACCTGTTTTCTTGAATCAATTATGGTCACATTTTTACTTCAAATGAAGCCATCGAATTTGAGACTATTTTTTATTACCTACCCTTTTTCTCTAAATACTTTACTTTTTCTGAGGTTGAAGTTGCTCAACCAAAGCCGAGACCGATAGGTACCACCAGACAGAGAAAGAACAAAAACAGACGACAGCATCAGTGGGTACACCACAAGCACCAAAACGTTTTTTGTAGACCCTGAGCAAACAGTTATAGATTCTTATACTCTTACTAGTTAAAGATAAATTTCATTGGCATTTGTTTAGAGTTCTGTATTTATTGCATCCCAAAATATCTAGTTATTTTCTTGTCGGCAACAAATATCTGTGGAGTCCCAGCACCACTCGCTTATAACTTGATTTGAGTACAGTGTGATGCACCTTAGCTGGATCGGGAAATCCCGACCAAAAACTGGCAACTTTGGAAAAATTTTCTAAAGAAGTTTTTAAACAAAAATCTGAGTTAACAGAGAAGCAGGCACCAATACAAAACACTTAGAGAAAGGGAAAGCCAATGTTTTGGAGGGAAAAAAACAAATGGAAACTTACAAATCGTTATTAAATTCTAGCTCGGCCTCCAGGTTTGGACAAAAACCTGAAGTTGTTTCTTGCCTTAGGCGGAACCTCTTAAAAAAGGACTAATACATAGTTTCAAAATAATAAGCAATTTCCCAACTTCTGTGGGAAAAGTCGAAAATATCTTTGTTTTCAGTTCGTATTTTTGGCAGGCGATAAGGCGCAAACAACCACAGTAAAAAACCAAAAAATAACAAGCTTTCCTTTAAAAAAAAGTAATGTTAACCGTAGACCCGAGTTTCGCACTCGTGGTGCTCATAAGTACGGTGTTGGGAATTAATCTGAAACAGGATTCATGTAAAAACAAACATTTACATGATAAGAATATGCGTCTGACCTTCTTCACAGGATGTTCTTTATAGTACCTCTTTGGCATATGCTGGCAACATACCATTTTAGGATGTAATTATAAAGACGTGCATAGGACATGCCAAGAATTTACCATTAAGGAAGGGTATAACTATGCAAAGTACATAATATACATTTTCATGTGCACATGCAACAAAATTCCGCCAAAAGATAGTATGAAAATTACAAGAATATTATTCATTATATTTGTGACTTATTTATTATATAGAGGCTACTACAAAATAAAAATCAATATACCACATAGCACATGACATCCCAAGAATATTTAATTTAGATCTAAATGTCTAAACGAGTTATCAGTGGAATATTTTAAGAACTTTTCCAGAAAAAGTACGTAACATTTATGAATGCGCTTATAGCAATCTTATTTCTCTCTAAGAAAATTCTACGTACATGCTAAGCACAAGAAAAAGTACGATATATACCTAAAGATATCGATGGCATACTACTGCGCATTTAACTTTAACTTGGTAGGGTGCAGGTTAGGCATCTGATAAGTATGTGTGTGTCAGAACATTCTTTTTTCTTCTTAGGGATATGGTGTGCACCCGCTAAAGATGAAAAATTGCTATTTGGGATAATTATCTTTACAGAAATCCTAAGCTCTACGAGGATGAATAAATAACAAAATAAAAAATAGAGAGTTTCACCCTGGCTAAATTTATCAACACCAGATCTTAGGACATTTGTAATAGTAGTTTACATAACAAGCATGTTATGATGGTCATTAAACGCGAAGATGAAGTTTGATATGCGAGCCGCAGGCGAGTGTCTTAATTTATCTGAGCGTGTAATGACCATAACATGCGAGTTAGTGTACTATACTTTACCTACGACCAATGAAATGTCATCATAAATATCAGAAATTATTAAAAATATCAAATGCGAACACTCTTAAGTCAACAACATTCGTTGTTGACGTTTTATCTAAAACGTCAATAGAAATAAGATTACTAAGGGACTTTTCATTTATCTTTTTAAAAACAAGATTTTTTTTAAATTATATTGGATTTATTTACGTTTAATAAATATTTATTAAGCACTAAAAATATAGAAAAATAGTTCACATTTTTGCGTCAATTAGTGCTCTTATTCATATTCATCGTTTGTCACGCCATCTTGTGGTTTACGTCTAAACTTTATTATTTTTCTAGGGCCGTTAATTTTATCGTTTTCCTTTGTAATTTTATTGTTTTTCTTTGTAATTGTATTGTTTTCCTTTGTTTATAATGGTTAAATGTATGTAGGTACTAAATGCTTTTATTTTGTTGCTGACAATTGTTATTGACTTATTGCCGTTAATTTTATCGTTTTTCTTTGTAATTTTATTGTTTTTCTTTGTAATTGTATTGTTTTCCTTTGTTTATAATCGTTAAATGTATGTAGGTACTAAATGCTTTTATTTGGTTGCTGACAATTGTTATTGACTTGATTAATTTTATACTATATATTGTACAAATGTTAAAAAAAATTAACCACAAGGTATTTTCCATGGTATTTTTAAATACATAAGTATTACTTTTGATTGTACCTATAAAAGTACTGTATATAGTTTTAAGTTTTGATTCTGTTTTCAGTAATATGAGTATTTAACATGGTATGTAAAATGAATGTATTAGCGAGTTTAGCTAAATAAAGAATTAAATTAAACAAAAAAATAATAAGCCAATAAAATCGTGTTGAGATGGTCGTAAAATTGGTATTATTCGTTGGTCGTAGGTAAAGATAATTATATCGGTCTCCGTAGAGACGCCTAATTTTCTTTCCAAACTGAAGATAATCAGCCGATTTTGTAATTTGGAAGATGGTTTTTCTTTACATGAATCCCATTTCAGATTAATTCCTGGTACCGTACTGATGAGCATCACAAGTGCGAAACCCGGGTCTACTGTTAACATTTCCTTTTTTAAGGGTTAGCTCGCTATTTTTTGTTATTTATTCACCCTTGCTAAATCCCTTTTAGATTTACCAACAGTAAACGTTATTAAACACCCAAAAAATAAATATGAACCTGTCGACGAAAACTGATTCACTTTTGAAGTTAAAATTAGTCGCTTAAGCGGATTGGATAATTGCATAGAACTAAAAACCGTAGACCCTGAATCCCATTCATAAATTCTTATTTGTTTTGCCCCCAAGCTAGCCTGTGTGCCAAAAAAGGACAGAATGATTTTCAGAACGTTGCTCGGCAACACTGCGGTAAAACATGTGTATGTTTGTAGACGTATGTCCGAGATACATCCATTTGTTTCACATACTCTACCAGAAGCGGCGAAAAATTAATAAGTATGTAAAAAATGTGTTAATTGCACAAAAGCAGTAATTTGTAGTTTTCACAACTAGCGGTTAAAAGAGCGTTTTTTTTACGAGCGTTGATTTAAATTAACGAGCACAGCGAGTCATTTAAAAAAAAACGAGTTTTTTTGCATCGGTAACCATGCTTTTGTAATTTACTGACACTTACATACGTCTTTTGGATGAAGTTATAAAAACCCAGCCTCTTTCTTGTCACCCTTTCAGAAACCCGCCACCAATTTAATTGTGTTATGTTGTTGTTGATATTGTAAAATTTGCTGGTGCAATACCAAAAAAAAATAAAAATTACAAGATAACTTTAATACAAGGTTGAGGGCAACAGTTGTTTAATAGTCTTTTCTATCAACTGAAGGAAATAGGCCAAACCTGATGTTTAAATTAAACCCCTGATGAAATATACTAAATCAATTGCATAATTATAAGTTTAAAATATGTCATATAAAATATCTTAAGATAAAAGTAAAAATATAATAAAATACCTACTTTTTTTAAAACTAATATTCAATTAAAGCTTTGAGAATTAAAATATTTTACTATACTTAACAATTTCGTTTTACCCATTGTTATTTTACATAGGTGAGGTACACAGAACTTGAAACCCTTAAGTCTGTGGTCAGGTACCTGATTTTCTAAATTTAGGACTAAAATACCAGAATAAACAGACAATAAAACATAATATTATTTTGATATATTATTTTTGCCTTTGTTAAGAAATTATAGCCGTGAGCACACCTGCACAGAGGGTATATAAACAGGGTGCTGGTCCTAACATTAATATGCTTTGTATATTAAAAAAACAGTATGCGGTTTTCTGCCATTTTTGATTTTTTATGAAAAATTCTTTATGGGGGCACCTACTAAAGGGTCCCTAGGACCCCAAATCCGCCGGCGCCGGTTGTTTTTTTTTAATTTTTTTTGTTTTTTTTTAAATTTTTTTTCACTAAAATAACCCAATCCAACAAAAATGGTAGAAAATCGTGTACTCCATAATTACCAAAAACAGTAATACCAATAATTGAAAATAGGTAAAGGACGACACTGACCGGTAATTATCACAACAAAACTACAGCTGATTTTGACATTTACCTTTGAAACGAAATCCCTTGATTTGGGTGTTCCAATCGTTTACATACGATGCACTCTCGCACCATCCTATAGTTTTTAACTTCACAAGTTTATAAAAAACACAAAAACCACACAAAATGTTTCGAAATCAGAAATATTTGGACACGGTCGGTATGCAACGCTGCAAAACCTATATAATGAATGCAAACCACTAGGTAGTGCGCAGAAGACGGCAAGGTATTGCGACTTGCCAGTTCTTGTTTAGGGATCGAAAAATATTGGCTTTTTCTTTTATGAGTTTATTTTTTATCTTTTGTTTGGTAATTATAGTTTTTAAATAAATAAACATTGTTTTCATGATATTTTTGAATATAGTTGCTTATAGTGGTAAAAAAGCACCAAGATTTTCATGAAATTTCAGAACCAACAAGAAAGTAACCTAAGTTGGCAACAAGGCTATATGCTTTCATAATTTGGGGAACACGAGCTTATATACTACATATATGTAATCATTTTCACATCACATACTAGCTTAGACACATTGTATCTTTTTTTGTCCTGCTCTTTGAGGCAAAGATATTGTATAAAGTGCGAGTTAGGACGACTACAAATATTTATTTTTTTTATATAAAGAGAAAGAGAACGCCTAATTCCGGCAATATTGTAGGAGCCAGGACATTAGCATAGCATTCAGAGTCTAATGGTGTAGGTCTGTGGATAATCGCCTGTTTAATCTGGATTAAAATGGCGGGGCTTAACAAAAATTCAGATTATATCATTAATCGCGATGAAGTCGTTACGGAGCTTCTAGAGGTTAGTACCATTTAAAGCTATCACGACGTAACCGGCACCATATAGAATTTACTGAAAGTAACCGCAACTCGCCCCCGTTACGTGCCTGTATACCATACCGTCACGTAGTAGTTCTCTAAGTGGGGAAACAATGGTTATTATTACGTTGCCACGACTTCAAAGTTAGGTACCAAATACCACACTGATATGTCGCAACCACGTTCCTGATATTTCGTGGAGGCGCTTTTTATATGATGGTGTCGAAACAGAGGTGGATTAGTTCCGAAATTTCTATTCGGTTCTTTTTGGTGGTATAAATTCATAAACATGATTAACAAAACAAACAATTTCGTTAAATTTGTTAGTTCGATCTTGCTTTTACAAAATTTTGTCCTTACAAGTAGAGAGTCAAAATTCAACTGCGAAGAAAATTTTAATGTGAAATATACGTGTGAAATATACGTCACGTTTGTGACCTCACAATTCTCCTGTTTTCTTGTAGCTGACGAAAATTTTTCGTTATGATTTTTGGGGTTATGTTTTCACAACCAGCAGCTGGGTCTCTCAAAATGTGTTGGATATCGATGTTTCCGGATCATAATTTAATTTGAGTATAAAAAAATTGTTCCCCGTGATATTTCGAGGCCGTCTAAGTATGTTATAAAGGACACACTATGACAGGGGAGCCGAAAAAATAGCTGTCAAAGTTGGACATGTAATATTTAAAAGCAGTCAAACCATGGCCGATTTTGAATAACAAGGTGTCAATTCCTACCTACAAAAATGCTAACCATTTTGACAGCTGTCAATTCCTATCAAAATGACTGCACCTATTTTTTTTAGATTTTGATATTTTGTGACATGTGATATAACCTTTTATACTTATGTCGGAACCTTGAGTCCAAAAATTGAATTAAAAGTGACAGCTGTGAGGACATATCATTTGTTTTAACTAACAAGTGTCCAATTTGGCTTTCATTTAATATACAAATAGTTTATTAGCAATAAATACAAGTGAAAATTTATTTACAAGTGACAGATTTTGATATCTGTCAATACCTGTCAAAATGACAGCACCCATATTTTTAGTTTTTGATATTTTAAGGCGCTTTTTTAATTTTAACAAACAACTTTTACACTTCACTGGCACTATACTATAAATTGGACAACTTATTTAGTTATATCAAACACTAAAAAAAAGAGGGCTGTAATTTTGACAGGCATTGACATAAGTGAAAATCTGTCACTTGTAAATAGATGTTCACTTGTATTTATTGCCAATAAACTATTTTAATATTAAATAAAAGCCAAATTGGACACTTTTTTTAGTTAAAACAAATGACAGGTCCACACAGCTGTCACTTTTAATTAAATTTTTGGACTTTTTGGATTTTTGGACTCCGACAAAAGTATGAAAGGTTATATCGTATGTCACAAAATAAAAAAACTAAAAAATAGGTGCTGTCATTTTGACAAGAATTGACAGCTGTCAAAATGGTTGGCATTTTTAGATTCGGCTTGCTCAACAAGTAGGAATTATTACCTTGTTAATAAAAACGACTATGGTTTGCCTGCTTTTGGATATGACATGTCAAACTTTGACAGCTATTTTCTGCTCCCCTGTCATAGATCCAAGGCTGTGCCCATGGTAAAAAATGTTTTTAGTGTGTCCTATTTAACATACTACTAACGGCATCCAAATATCACAAGTAATTTCCTAGTTGTGGCGTTCAACGTCGGCTACTTTAATGAGGCTTAAATTTAATGAAGCAAATAAGTGACGAATAAAAGTCGAAGCTACTACATATTCACGAACGAGAAAAAACCTTGGAGGGAAGGTGCACTTTTACGCGATTCTAGGGAGTATTCCAAACTTATAAGTCCTAAATTGTTTTCTGACGACCATACTACTACTAGACGAAAGTATCAAAGCCTTTACCCATGTATCTGTTACTATAAATGTTAATAGGGGTACGCTTTCCGATAATTTTCTATTATCTCTCGGTCTAATACCTGTGCGAATTTCCTGCATTTGATACGAAAACGAGAGTGTTTTTAACATTTTTAGTCGCTGCCTCCCACCGTCCCCCGAGTTTACCGCTCACTTTGCAGATTGCGTTCCGCGTTTAGTCGCTCTTCCGGCCGCGCACGTAAAGAGCTCCGGTATTGGCTCCGGTAAAGTACCGGATTAGTACGGACTTCGCTGATAAGAACCTCTAAGCACTGATTGGCTCGCACCTAGTCGGCGCTTTAATTGGCTCGTCTAAATTTAACCCGGTTTGTTTCTTCCTTATTGGTCCATTTTCGCATTTCCTCATTTATTTTCGAGTGGACCTTGGTGGCCAAATTGTACCGATTGGCAGGTCGCAATCAACCGATTGCGCGGCGATTTTCCAGAAAAAGTTGTGATCGGTTTATCCGGTATAGTTTCGCGTAGGACTGCTCTTAGCATGTTATACGCATGAGTTCAGTGGTTAGTACTAAATTTGTGAAAAGATCCTGGATTTTGTTCTTTTGGAGGAGGGGAAATTTTAAGATTTTTGTGTTCGCAGCCATAAAATATCTACAGGACTAGATACTGTGCAGGACTCACAGTGCGTAAGATCGCAAGTATCTTTAAATATTATACAGTGTGTCCCAAAAGTCTGAAATAACGGATTTTTTGGGAGAATTATGGTTTTTTCAAAAAAAAAACTTATATAGCATCATTTTAAGCAAAAAGCGGTTTCGAAAAATGTATATAATTTTACACAGGGTGTCCCAAAAATTAAATATGATGCAACATTATCTATTTTTAAATTGGACACCCTCTATATTATCTCATTTTCTAAGTCACTAAAAAATAATATTAATATTGACTAGTTAATTTCGATTTCCCCATCTCTTCCATAGAAATTTAAACTTGAATATCCAGTGGTGGTCCCACAGGGGGGGGGGGCGGTGGGGGGTGATCGCCCCCCCTCATTCAGATAATGAGAAAATATACAGGATGCCCATATTTACAAAAATATAAGTTTGTGCCATATTTTATTTTTGGGACAGGCTGTTTAAAAGAGTATACATTTTTCCAAACCGCTTTTTTTCCTAAAATGATACTATCCTATCCTATCCTAACGGATATACAGAGTGATTTATCAAAATGTGCGAAAACTTTCAATTTAATATCTAAATAACTAAGAAACCAAAAATTATGATATTTTATATGCTAATTACACTCCCGAAGATCAATAATGGAAAAAATTAACGCGCAATTTTTTGTTTTTGCTATAAAAAAATTGTTTTAACATTTTAAATACGAGTGATCAAACTGACACAAAAAGTATAAAAAGGGGTTATTTTAATAAAGTTTAAGTATATTTTTACAAAAAGCAAAAAAAAAAATGCAGGGCCGGATTTATGATTTATTTTAATTATTATCTTTCGGCACATAATTTACAGCATCACTTCATACATACACACATCACATATTTTAGTAGTTTAGATGTATTTTTATAAAAAGTCAAGAAAAGACACACATCTGAATTGCCTGAATTATTTTTCTAGAAATAAAACAATGGAAATGAGACACATAATAGGGTTGGATGGTTTAGATGCATCAGTGGAACCACTGACGAGCCCACGCTGGTTGCCCAAGGTGAAACATCGTTTAATCATTTTTCTTTTCGCTTTGATCCTTTGTGTGTTCCTTGTGGGATGCTCAACCAAGTTTGAATTTTCGTTATTTCCCCCCAAGATCTTTTGATCTTTTGTTTTTAAATTCTTTTCGGTTGATGTAACTAATTTGTTTGTCTGTTTTTTAACAATTTTTTTATAGCAAAAGCAAAAAGTTGCGCGTTAATTTTTTTTGTCTTTAGTAATTAATATTAATTCTGGGCTTTTTGGAGAAAAGGAGAAAATTTATTAATTGTAAGTTTCAGGGGTGTTGTTTTTAAGTGAGATTTAAAAATTAAAAAAAAAACTGAACCTGAAAATCCCAAATTTTCAAAAACATGTTTATTGATTTTCAGATATTAAATTAAACAGTTTTCGCATATTTTGATAAATGCCCCTGTATATCCGTTAAAAACACCACCAGGTAAATTTTATTACCAAATATGGATTGGGCTTAGTCCATAGTACCTATGGTTTGACTATGTCCCATTCGTCGTGAATCACCCTGCATAAGTTTTTTTTGAAAAAACCGATAGTTCTCCCAAAAAATTAATTATTCCAGACTTTCGTGACACACTGTATATTAAGGCCATAGTTTCTCCCCAGATATTTAAGAAAAAAACCGCAACTGGCAACCTCCTTTTCCATAACTTTGCCAGAGTGCCCAGGGAAAACTAAACATCGGAATTAGCTGGAATTTTGCACAGTTGTTCATTTTCAAATTCTTAACAAAAATATCTGTGAGATTTTTTAAACTTTTCATTATCATTTTTTTCGATAAAAAAAGCTTTTGTGATAACATCTCTCTCCCAGGTTTCAAACATTATTCCTTTTAAGATTTCCCGGGCTGAGCGAAAAAAAAAACAAGTTGCCCTTTTTTCTAAATGTCTGGGCATTCTGACCAAGGAAGTCAATGATCGGTAAATTTTAGTTTACATAGTTCAAGGGTTTTAATATAGATTGCGGTACTGTTCCAGTGTTCAGTCGAGGTCATTTGGCGGTTTTTCTGGCTTTTGCTGGCTGTTGCTAAAAACTATTTCTGTAGATCGTAACTATGGCCTTAAACAGTTTTTTTTAAAGTAAAGACATAAAAGTTTCTGCTTTTAATTTAATTTTTTCTGGAGTTGCAGCGCGTACGCAGAAATTTTTCCTAGGGGGCTTGATTTTTGAGGAAGATTCAATCTTTAGGAGTTGATATTTAATTTTTCTGGGAGGTTTTTCGCGTACGCAAACTCCCCTTCTCCAAAATTAGCATTAAGCGTAAAGTTTTAGTTTTACTTAACTTAATTCAATAAGTACTTTATTCTAAATAATGTAAAAAAGTAGTGTTTGGAAATTTTCTGTGAAAATATTTAAATAGAAAATTAAAAACAAAATGGCGGTCATATCTTTTTATATTCGATGGAAATAGAATAAAATTTGAGGATACAAAGTTGCCACATTTATATTTTTTATCACTGACGTCAAGTTGTCAAATAAGTACTAAAAATATACCAAGAGGTTAAGAAAAAGTTTGGTGTAAATATCAATACATGTATAGTGAACGCAAGTTTAGTGCGTTTTAGAGTTAGATTTAGCTCAATTTATATTCACCTTCTTAGCGTCACCGTGAGGCAACACGAACTTTACTGCAAGACGAAGAAGGTGAAATTAATGTTGAGCTTCCTATAAATACAAGCTCCACTAATGTTACATTCTCTATGGATAGTTTGCTATACACACCAAAACTTTTTTCCAACTGATATATTTTTACAAATCACTTGCGCTGAGTGTTATTTAAGTCAAAGTTGGAAATAAAAACTCTCAGTAGCTACTACTACTGCAGATCCTCCGAAAAGGGGCAGGGGCGACAAAGAATCATTTTAAAGATGTATATTATTTAATTTATTTTTTTTACCAAAAATTATGCCACAGACGAAAATTTAAAAAATTATATAGGTTTTCTTTTTTTTACTTAAAGAAACAAATTACAAATAGTAATTTAAGATGTTTAAATAAAATAGTGTCCAAGTCAAAAATTTTTCAAAATAGTAATGTTTGAAATTAACTCTGTTTTATTTATTTATACACGACGTTTCGATCAGTACAATCTCTGATCGTCTTCAGGTGCACCTTTTTGGATAACTAATAAGTGGAAATATTTTGAAATCGCATGACATGTGTCAAAAATTTCCACGGAAATCGCATCTTATATCAGATTTTGTAATGTTTTAAATAAAATTTGTCCTGTGATGGAAATATGCAGTTTCACTCGGTTTATTCTCTATCAGAATATAACGCGTGTATGTCAGATTTCCTCCTCGGAAATTTTTAAAAATTTCATTTTCCGCCAATTTTTTTTAACAAAAGCTCTTGTGCATGACATCAGCCTACGTGTTTTGGATTTTTTCAGATAGCATGCACTCAAGCTTTTGTGAAAAAATTAGATTCAAAGAAAATTTCTAAAAATTTCTTGGAAATCTGACATGCACTAGATATATTACTATTGAAAATTGGAAGCAAGCCCCTTTTCACAAAATACGATTGTCCCGCTCCCCCTTATGACTCTTAACGTTACTGTTACTATTGAAATAGCTAATTGATGCTCTCAGCGGCAACTTTGCATCCCGAAATAAGCCTGATAATTATAGCCTAATATTTCTTATCTACAAAAATATTTTCCAAAAATTTTGGCAACATCGCAAAATAGACTTCTCCACTACATAGATAAAACTTTTTCCCATAAAAACAGCAGGATCTTTTCACACCCGCCCTCCACCCCCAGGTGCCCTCACAAGGAACCACACCGAAAATGGAATACCAACTTCCGCCGCAACAGCAACAAATATTACAGCCGGCATCACCGGTGGTGGGGGCCACTATGCCGGGCCACCCTGTCGCCGTCGGGGTTATGCAGGGCACCCTAACGCACGTGCAAGTGGGCCCCCAGGATCCGCCGCAGGAGGGTCAACGCTGGACGCAGCAATACCAACAGTTTTGGAGGCAACACATTTATATTAACGGTACGATATAGAAACATGGTTGCGGGTAGATTTAGATCTTACACTACTTATATCTTTTTTGGCACGATAAAAAAAATCGGTACCGCGTAGTACCAAATAGTATTATTGGACAGAAGTTGGGTATTTTATTCCAAACAAAGGATAGGACTCTTTACCTATACAAATTAAACAGGGACTAAATTATGTAACATTACGTAAATTTACCAACCAGCAATACCAACAGTTTTGGAGGCAACACATTTATATTAACGGTACGATATAGAAACATGGTTGCGGGTAGATTTAGATCTTACACTACTTATATCTTTTTTGGCACGATAAAAAAAATCGGTACCGCGTAGTACCAAATAGTATTATTGGACAGAAGTTGGGTATTTTATTCCAAACAAAGGATAGGACTCTTTACCTATACAAATTAAACAGGGACTAAATTATGTAACATTACGTAAATTTTCCCTCCAAAATAGGTCACAATACTCACAATGGTTAGTTGTCCAAACAGATCAATATAAAAATAGGGCAGTAATAATTTAATCTGGTAAAGAAAAATGGGTAAAGAATAATGGCTACCTAATATATATATATAATTTTAAAAGAAACTTCTTCACAATATTCAGCCGAAATCCACCTGAACGTGTATTCTTGAACAGGGGGCGTCATAGATCTATGGGGAATGATTACATGATCCGATCTTATACACGGATCTCATGACGTTTCCGATCGCACGTCCCGAAGTCCCAACACAGAGCCGAATCTAGTAACGCTTGCGCAATAAAGAAGTTTTTTCTTGACATTTATTGTTTTCTAAATGAACAGCTTTTCGATCGTGGGATGTGATAGGTAACATTGGTATTAATGTTGGGTAGTTAATTTCAATTTCTCTATCTCTTCCACACAAATTTAAACTAAATGTCTTGAAGAAGATAAAAGATGGACTCAAAGTGTTTGGTATTTTTGAAAAGCTTGTTTTTTAAGGATTCAAAGAATACAGGGTGTCGAAAATACTATTTTTGGGTTTTTCGCCACTAAGTTAAGGAAATTTTTTCAAAAATATGTTAAAACCCACTGCGTAAATTCCTAAAGAAAAAAATTTGTTCGTTTGTCAGTGGTTTTTAAATAAGATAAAAAATTTGCCTACACACACGCAAATCCTAACTAGAATCTAAGTACTTATCTGACGTTTCGGCAGAAATTCTACTACCGTTATCAAAGAGTTTTATCCTTTTCAAAAACTTTTTTCGATTCTTTTTTAAAATATCTGTCTGTTGTCATACAACTGACTGACTTTGACTGATATATATTTCAAATATTAACTTGACAGTTTGGTGCGTCGATAGTAGCCAACAAGGTATTGGGTGAATTTACTAAAATTTAAAATCAAAATTATATTTGTTTGAGTGTTTTCGATTTTAGATTACATTATAAAAACACAAAATTTTTATTTTAAGATATCAATTATAAAAATTATCTTTTGACTAACTTTAAGAAAAAATGCATTAGAAACCCAAAGAACATCAATGCTATTTTTTTAAATTATTTTAAAAAAACTTTTTTGAAAATCTTGTTTTAAAATTGGAAGCCAAACTGTATTTATATCAACTGATATGCTAGCTATGCATTCATCTTCATTAAGATAGATGCAAGCTGCTTCTTTCAACTTAGTGGCGAAAAACCCAAAAAAAAGTAGTTTTGACATTATGAATCCGCCACAAACATATAGATTTTATTAACATACAGGGTGTCAATTTAAAAAAGATAAGTTTACATACATACATGTTTAGAATTCGACGTAAAGTACATAATTAGACGCGCGCCTGCGTAGCGTGGTAACAAACGGTACGCAGTAGGTTTCCGCATCTTTATGCCGTCTAACGTAATATACATGCTAAAAAAATATCAGCACATGACTAGAGGATAATTAACTGGCAGGGTCAATTCATCAACCACAAGAACACCATTAGAAGGGCCAGAACACCCTAGGGACCTACTTTTTGCAAGTTGATTAATGCCGGCTTTCAGCTGTTCAGTTGCATTTACATTTTCTTTGAAACAAACATCAGATGAAACTTCTTGTACACACTGAAAAGTTTCTTTTACCTAGTTTATATTGGGGGTGAAAAGGGGTGTTTTTATAAACCATTTAACTATGAGATACTCGAGGAGGCACTCTAGCCATGTATTTTCAAAAAAAGACGTAGCGACAATAACTCAAAAATGCAAAGTCAAAAATCCTAAGTTTAAGTGAAATTGTTGGTTTTAAGCATTTTATACCAACTTCCTTGAGTTTTCGACATAGTTTGATTTATAAGAATAATTTTAATTGGTTTTTTTTTAGTGAATAACAATCTTTTGTTGGATTTAAGAAGAAAATTTCTATTTAAAAGAAGTTTTTCTTAACCCTAGGGGGGATCTAAATGGTAAACACTGTTGAGCAAATTAAAATTGACGTTATATGTTACTCTTATCAAACCTTACCCTTGTTTATTGATTTTCGCGATTAATACTCACTGTCACAAAACCATTTCACTCATATCATATCATCAATCAATATCAATATCATAAAATAAGAATTAGATTAACTTTGTATTTATTTTAAAGGGGTTTTTATCTATCAAAAGTATGAAAAAACTTTACAAACACAAACCCATCGCAATCGCAAACTACAAATAAAAATATTTCATCAGAGTAGGTCATGAAAAAAAATGTGGCTAAAAACAGACCTGAATCCAACTGATGCGTTCGCAAAGGGGTCATGTCGGCTCAACAAACTGTTCGGTTCTGCACGGTTAAGACCTTTGAGCGCGATTTTTCAGTGGAAAGCTTTATTTGATGATTAAGCTTTTAGATAAACTCAATGTTTTAATTTCAGTTCTGTTTGTAAATAAATGAATAGGTATAGTTGTTTTGGATTTTTTTCATTGGAGACAGTTTTCGTGCATAAACAGTGACCTTCGCTTATGTTTGTTTTGCCTCGTAGTGCCCTCATAAATATATTCTTTGTGGTGAAAACGGGTTCAAAATAAGGCGTTTTTCTGGGCAACATTGGAGGTGTTTTATTGATTAATGAACAACTTGGGATATTAAATAAGGTAAATTAATTCTTGTAAAAACGGTTGCTTAGGGAAATTATTATTAACTTATTACCAATTGCCACAAAACAATCCTTTCTGGGGGGCTATAAATTTAAACCACCCCCCAGAGGTGGAATAAAAAATCATCAACTTTATAACCTCAAACAAAGATGATGAAGCTAATATGTGCCAAATTTTAGGCGTATTCACCATTTGCCATTTTGAAATCTGTAAAAAAAAATAGTTTTAGGGCAAAAGCAGTTTTTCTGTGGTATTTTACAATAACAATACAAAATAATCGATAACTTTGTGTCTTTTCTCTATGGGTAAGTGTTTTTTGAAAATGGGTTTTAAAATTTAGTCCTCTCACAGATGTGAATATTAAGATCTGTTGGGGGGTACTATTTTAGATCTTAGTAAATCCCACTGTTACAGTTAATTTTCGGTTTTATCAGCATTTGTATCCCTATCTCTATCGAGTCGACCTATCGACCAGGTGCACTTATAAACTAAAGGCGAATGCGTGACAGCTCCAGCTGATCTGATCAAATGCTTGAAAACATCGTTTCGTACGCAGGGATGGTCGTAACGTTACGAGCTGTCACGCATTCGCCATGATTTTAAAAGTGCACCTGCTTGACTGGTCGACTCGATAGAGATAAGGATACGAATGCTGATAAAACTGAAAATTAATTTTGACTGTTGGTAAAAACTACCAAGGACTTAAAACTAAGCCTAAATGACGTATTTTTTAGTAACATTTTACCTACCATATGTCCTCTAGCATAGTTTTAATTTGGAAATACTCTCCGCAATGTTCTCTAAGTGAGTGACACCTTCAATAAAATAGAAGGGTTCGCTGCGTTGTTTGGTGACAGAGCACTAATCTACTTCTATTTCATGGGTTTATAATTAAGCAGTCTGAAAACTTTACGAATGTAACTTAACCTTGAACGTTTCTTAAGATCAACTCCAGGGTAGATGGTCAACGTGTTTTTTTTTGTGGAGGTTAATTGCCTGACTTCTTCTTGATTTTATTACTTCGTAAATCGTACAGAAGGATTTCAAAAATCCTGGATTTTTGTTTTTTCTTACGCCAGGAAGAAACCTAATCTCGTTGATATTTAACTGTGAAGCTTTCCAAACCAAAAAAGGCAACCAATAATTGGACCTTCTGCATTTGAAATCTCCGATGGTATCGTTTTTCTTTCGATGTCTCATATTATCCATAAACATAGCATGTCGTTTTACGCAGTCGCATTTTTTAACTTACTTTTTTATAATTTTTAACAGTAAAAAATACGCGCAGCACAAATGAAATCACTGAATCAAACCAAATAAACAAAAATGGCGTCGCCTGGATTGAAGACAATGACGTAGGCCGCGAAGGTGGCCGAAACTGACCGGAACCTCTCGAATCGATAAATTTTCACACAACAGCAAACGGCTGGAGCTCACGGTCTCTAGAATAAACACGGTCTAGTAATTTTTTTACTTCACCCACCTGATGACGACGCGAAGATATAAGCCAGCTTTCTCTATTGATTTTTTTAATGGGTGACATTAGAGGCCCTCTATACATTTGACAGTTATTGTTTTACCAGAGGTGGGCAACTCGTATTGCCTTCTCTTTCTATTTTTTTGCATATTTGCATGTAAAACGGATTTTATGAAACGGACTAATATTTTGTTGTCCTGTTTTATAATTTCCCCAGACAGTTTTTAAAAGACTGATTTTTTTTGGTTAGTAAAATATGTCAAGCTTTGACAAACAAAAACAATACTGCTTGTAGCTCACTTACGTCGCAAATTCGGCTATTTTTATTAATTTTCCAGCGTGGTAAATGCATGTTTTCTTTTCACTTTTCCTGAGTTTCTTTCTCCGTTGGCTATTTTTATTAATTTTCCAGCTTGGTAAATGCATGTTTTCTTTTCACTTTTCCTGAGTTTCTTTCTCCGTTGGAAAAGGAACAATACAAATTCGTCGATGCACTTACTTTTACAGTTTTTGATACAGCAAAATTTTATTTTTAAACCTCACGTTTGTGACAAAGTTACTTATTCCCACACAATTTCAAACATTTCCCTAACAAACTGTCAAATCCAGTTGCTCACCTCTGGTAAAACAATAACCTTCAAAAATCGTATACAGGGCCTCTAGGTGACATTTGCGGTTATATTATTTTTGTATAATTTTTAAATAAAAATTGTATTTGTTCATCATTTATTTTCTTCTGGCCCTAATTAAATACCCTGTGATATTACTTACATTATTTTTGTAATAGGTAGCTGCATTTATGCGTTTTTTTAGTGAAAAGGCTCATCATTAAATAATAATGAAAAAAACAAAAAACCAAGGCACCTTATAGTTTTAAATTTGCAATCAGATTTATTGCTTATAGTATGCACAACAAGTCTTTTCTTCTAAATAACAAAATAATCACTTTCTCAAAAATTCCTGCAAAAATCAAGTACAAAATAAAATAGCTTCCAAAAAAAACAACCACATCACCTAACTTCTGAACTACGAACACAAACTTCAACACATCCGATGAGTTTCTTGATGGAATCGATTACCAACTAATGATCTTAATTCCTATTTGGTAAAAGATCAACGCATGCATGCAGGCCAAAAATAAATTATATTTACTTATACCCAAAAAGTTATAATAAAAGATACGAGTAACAAATAGGTCTTGCATTAATCATTTAAACAAAAAAAAAAAAGAAAAATCCGAAAAGTTAATTTAATTTGTTAAGCCTTTACACAACCGTGGCTGGAGCTAAGCCAATATTTTTTGTTTTGTTATTTCCCTGGCTGGCTAGATTATAGATATTGCGTACAAGTTTTACCGGGGTAGGGCGTATATTTAAGCCAATAAGTATACGAAGGCACCCCTTGAATATCAACAAGTATCATGTAGACGAATTTACGAATTCGACTATTTTCATCGGTGAGCTCATCGGTGAATTTACAAACTCGCCCTCCCTTTAACTATTTTTCATAATGAAAACCCGTCTTCGGAGATCATCTTCGTTTACAAAGATAAAACCGCGATGTTTAGACATACGTCTATAATTTTAAGCCGACTTTCACTTTTAACCCAACGATTAACTTTTTATGTAGTTATAGGCATATATTGCTTCCTGTATCGTTAAAAAAGAACTAATTTTAGTCATTTTATTAAATTATTTACCGATTAAAAGCCCTTAAAACTTAACAACAGGCAAAACGTACCAAAAAGAAAAAGCTCTAGTTCACGTCCAAGGTATTTTGAAAGGACATTCAACACCAGAACAGCACGAGAACGAAAATTTCAACATAAAATAAGAAATTGTTCAAGGTTTTCATTCGTTTGAAACAAGTGATTTAGAAACAACAAATTACCCACAAGTTCAAGATTTTTGCTAATACTTTATAGCGATAAATAAATTGTAAGGACATGGGAATTTTAACTTTTAATAGAGGAATTATAAGATAAAGATATCTATTACAAACATAACTGACCGTTAAATAATCATCTACATACAGATTCTAAAATAATAAAAAATAATGTTAACAGTGGCGTAGCCAGGGGGAGTTTTAGGGGTTAAACCCCCCCAGGAGGTCCAACCCAATCTATAATAAATTAATCATGGGCCAGGGACTCAGGGAGAGCTATAGCTCTCCCACTTTTTTGACCCTTTACTCCGATTCGTGAAATTTTAAAAAAATTTCCTGCGGTGCTATGACGTCATTAATTGTTCTTCACAAACCAAATCACCGAAACGTCAGCAAAAATTAGAAACAACTAACAATAAAGATTTTAGTCCACAAGCTCATGATTTCCTTTCTTTCCTAACTTTTTCTGGACCTGAACGCTTAAGTATAATTTTTCTTAAAATTTTCATTACCACCGCAATCCACCTTTACCTGGGATCTAACCCAATCTACTTTTTGAAAAATACTAACAGATCAAAATTTTTAAAGAATTTTTTTGTTTTTTTTTAAACAACAGTTTTTGGTAAACAACATTTGAAACGCGTAAAAAATAGAATTTTATTGAAATTTTTTATAAAAATTTTCCTAATTTTTAAAAATTTACCAGTTGATTTTTACTAAATGATGAAACCCCCTCCGGAGTCGATTTGTGGCTACGCCACACTGCGTTAATGTTTTATAAGAAAATAATAAAATGTTGAGAACGTTGTATAAAGGAATTACAAAAAAAATGAGTATTTGGCAAGTTCAAATGTTTAAAATGCGATCTGCATCTGTTTAACTATAGATATATTTAGATGCACAAACAATAACCTATTATCCTAATTGAAATTTGCGAAAATACCTTTATTTGTTTATGTCAGCGGCCTAACCCTTTCATTGACCAGACCAAACCCATTGTTGTTAAAAAATAAAATAAAATATTTGAAGGTTAAAACCACATAGTCTGGTTGCGAATCAACTATGTTTTCCTCAAGTGGGAAATGAATGGTATAAGAAATTTTTTGACAATTTTGTTAGCCAAGATATTAAGAATTTGATTAATTCCACTCAGCCAATTTAGGTAAAAAATTGTTTATCGCTAAAATGCAAATCTGGCATTTTTTTCCTGGGAAATGTCTCAAATCGACCTACTAACATAAGCATGTGACAATCAATTATGGGGTTCTTGGGTCCAAATATGTTTATAAAAAAAGATTTGGGGTAATTCGGGGTGACATTTAATATTTTATTTTAATATTTTAAACTGTTCAAAGTCATCAGTTAGTTTTATAACGGGGTTGATTAAGACATGTCAAAATCTGTAAAAAAAACTTAAAAAAAGTTTGTTCGTTAAGTCTCCAGATAAAAAATTTAACTGTTTATCCTGTAAATACCCCCCCCCCCCCCGCCCAACTACTCCAGATTACCCCAATTTTTTTTTACTACAGGTTTGAATTCCCACATTCCGATGTTAGTAGGTCGACTTTTTTCATAAAATTAGTTGGAGTCTCCCCAGATTTGGATTTTTCTCTAGTTTTTTGGATTTTTTAAAATGCACATATCATAAAAAAAATTCTTATACCATTCATTTCCACCTTTTTCTGATTTCCTTCAGACTACTACACACAAAGAGAACAGAGGTTATTAGTATAAAATACCCACGTAAAATTGTTAGTACCTGCTCTAGGTTAGAGTGGTGGGCAACTCATATCGCCCTCTCTTTCTAGTTTTTTTCATATTTGCATGTAAAACGGATTTTATGAAATGGACTGATGTTTTGTTGTCTCTTTTTATAATTTCCCCATACAGTTTTTGAGAGATTGATTTTTTTTTGGTTAGTAAAATATGTCAAAAACAAACAGTGAATATATACATATAAGCGAAGGTATTAAGAATTTAAATAATAGATACACTATCGGCATCATAAAAGTGGTACGTGATAAACATAGGTAATTTTTAAATTGTATGGTTAACTACCGGATTATATTTTGTAACAGACTGGTACTAAAATGTGAAAATATTGATATCAAAGATTGCTTTCCAAAAATAATTTTTATATTACAATAATACGCTAACGCATAAAACAACTGTAACAAAAATTAAAAACACAACTCTAACGATAATTATAAAATAATAGAAACAAATTATTAGGTACATAAATTTTAATATCTAGTCATTGCGCCCACCTCAATTATACCATTTAACCTTATTGGTCGAGAATCAGCCAAAATTTTAAAAAGGTTTTAATTTTCACCAATCACTACTTATATTAAAGCTTTCCAGCTTTTTTGAAATTAAACGCCAGATATTTTCCATAGGATTGGCATCTGGGTTTTCCGCAGGTCAAGGCAGAATTTGAATATTTTGCTCCTGAAACCAAGTTTGGCAAATTCTGGCTGTATTAGCAGGGCGGTTGTCTTGTTGAAAAATAAACTGGTCTTGATAAAGTCATGTGTAAAATGTCCACGTAAAGCTGTGCTGTGAGCCTTCCATTGATTCAAAATAGAGCACCATGACCTCTAGCAGAAATTCAACCCCACATATTTACCGAAAATCTTCCAGCGCGATCGTTGTTACCAGCAATATATCTTCCCTCATAGCGCGTTCTTGGTGGACGATACACCCGAATTTGTTTTCTGTCATTACAGGACTGGAAAACTTTTTCATCGGAAAATATTACCTTTCGCCACACGACATCTTAAATTAGAGTCTTTCCTTACGCGATTTCGTGCCACTCTTAAAGCGCATTTACACAGACAAACTTTCCTTTGATGTTGAAATGCCGACAAACATTTACACGAGCCTCTTGAGCAAAATGTTCAAAGAAATGTTCGAGCAAAATCTCGTACAAAAAAACACACGTAAATTTTGGAGAGAATGTTGAGCAAAATTTATTTGAAGTATTGGGGGTATAAAAATTTCTTTACCAATTTAAATTTTATAGTTTTATGGGAATTCATTGAATTTAACTGAAAATAGAAAGACTAAGTTTTAAAACAAGGTATTTTAATTAAGTGCTTTCCTCGTAAGCAACTTCGATTGATTTGATTTTTATAAGGGATATGCCAGTATACCATAATTGGCACTTATTTGTTGCTGATGCTGGGTTAGGAGAAGGTAAAAACCGTAGACTAGTGAGAGGGGGTTTTGGTCAAATGAACATTGACACACAAAATTACATGACAACAAACAAGGGTCAACGCAGTTTTTTTATGAAAGTTTTAGAACAAATCTTTCCATAGAGCCCGACGCAAACCAAAGAAATTCGTTTTATTTTATTGACGCGTAGAACTTGCGTTTCCGATTTTTTAAATATTGAAATTTTTGGCGATTTTTACAAGCTTTGATTTATGTATGTTTGTATGTTCGGCTCAAATCTTGCAACTCAAATTTGGTATTCAATTTCAGTTTTCGGTGTGTATTTATAGTTGCGGCGACAATACAATAATATGGTATTATTAGGCACCCCCTCCCGCTAATGAGGGAAGTGGAGGAAGAAAAAGATTTATTTTGTTCGATTTCAATCAAAATTGGCATACAGGGGTTTTTAGGGAAGAGAATTATCGAAAGGATGGATTTATGATAGTCTAAAAATTAAAAAATTATTTTAAATAAAAAGAAGCTTTTATAAAATATAAAGTAGAAAATAAATTTTAGCATTCTCATATCATAATAATAAAAGCGACGGGCGCAAACTAAAACTAAAAATGTCCATCCATATATCAGAGAAACGTAGAGTAGTTTGGGTCGAGTTGGGTTGGATTTACTTCACAAAAAATTGAACTTACAATACCAGATAAAGAATTCTTTATATTTACACGTCGTAGTTGTGGTGAGACTATTTTTTGTACTTATGGTATTTATTGTCTTTTTGATACGTTAGTTATAAACGCCTTACCACTCATATCTCTTTATATTACTTCCTAGTTTAGTCTTTTACAATAATAATTAAGTCAAATGAAAAAACCTATTTACATTTTATTAAATCTTAAATATATGAACAAAAGCACGTTCGATTTAATACCCGTTTATTACCCACTTTTACAACCCTACGATCCCGACCCTTGTCTAAAAAATATAATTTAGCAGTAATAGACTAGACTTTTGAATCGAAATGTTGCCCCTTTGCATATTGTTTGTTCAGTGTCAGTAATCAACCTTGATTATTACATTAAATTGACAGTAAATATCTATCTTCAGCATTTGCATAAACCTTTTGCTTTTTTAAGCAACCCTTGGGGCCTTAAACTAAGTAGGTAAATCTGGTGTGAGGAATTAAAAAAAAAACAATCAAAGCTAAGGTTAAAGTAAAGTTACAAAAATATGTTTTAAAAAAAATCCCCTCCCCACCACTCCTCATAGTCGTGAGGCGCGGATTACCGCTTAAAAGTGTAATTTTTGAGTTTTTTGCCGATATCTGAAAAATTCAAAAATTTATTGGAAAAGAAAAATTTTTCTGGGTTGTTTTTCGAATTTAGGAAAAAAACCCTTAGAAATAAAAAAAACTCGCAAGAAAGTCCCAAAAAAAACCCCGGGCAAAAAAATCCGGGAAAAACCCTAAGAAAAAAATATTATAAGTAACCCTAATCCATGTGACAAAACTGATAGCCAAGAATAATGTTTCGCTTGCCGTTTTTTTCACAAAAATTTAAAATAAAAGTTGGTGTTCCATTTTTTTAAAGAACTGAGATCACTGATCACTGATGTGAAATTTTATTTATTCTCATCTTTAAAAATATGTTTCCAAAACAGATAGCAATAATTTGCTCAAAAATTTACCCGAACAAAATGTTCAAAGAAAAGCTCACAAAAATGTTCGCGCAAAAAATTTTAAATCTTTTGCACGAGCTTTTGTTTGAGCATGTTCGTCTGTGTAATTGCGCCTTTACACATCCCGGAAATTGGGTTAATCTCTGTGCCTGGGAAACAGATGCAAAAGGGTTTTCTTCCATAAAAGCGACAAGTTCATAATCTTGTTCATCGGTTGAAACTTTTAATGAACCAGTCCCTTGTTTTCTCTCTATTGTCTGATCTTCTTCCCATCGTTTTTTAATTTTTATAATCGTGGTTTTACTGCGTCCATAACGTCCCTAATTGACTATCTTAGTTTTAGTTTTGCCAGGAGTTGGGCTTTATCAAATAAAGAAATTTGTGAAGGCATTTTTTATCTATTTGTCAGACTGAAATACAGAATGACATACTTTGACAGTTTAAGAAAAATACAATAATGGGTGACTTTGTTTGTAAAAATAGACCAAGGTATTACAACAAAAAGTATTGTGTACCACTTTTATGATGCCGATAGTCTACAATATAAAGACTCTTATTTATCTATATTTTTGTTACTCTTTTTCTTACAATAAAGCACGGAAACATAATATATTATTTATTAACGAAGTACATGCTAAATGCGTATGTTTGTACCTACTTCTTGTACCTCACTTACCTCGCAAAGTCGGCTATTTTTATTAATTTTCCAGCTTGGTAAATGCATGTTTTCTTTTCACTTTTCCTGATTTTCTTTCTCCGTTGGACAAAGGAACAACACAAATTCGTCGAGGCACGTATTTTTACAGTTTTTGATACAGCAAAATTCCATTTTTAAGGGGTTGGGTTGCCAACTATCATTGTCAACACACAATTTCAAACATTTCCCTAACAACTGTCAAATCCAGTTGCTCACCTCTGGTAAAACAATAACTGTCAAAAATCGTATACAGGGCCTCTACTTTAGGTTAGGGTAAAGTCCTGATAGATGCCACACTTTTTGAAAAAAAATTCGGAGAAATAAAAATTGTATTTTAATCGCCAATTGCACCGCAATGTTAAACTTGGTTTAAATTTAACTGATGATTAGAAAGCAAGACCTTGATATTTTAAGTTCTTTGTGGAAGAGCATTCGAAACACCGGTTAAATTTAAACTAGGTTTAACATTGCAGTGCAATTGGCAATATAATACATAAAAATTGGATCATGCATGATATTAAAAAACGAGATATTCGAGCAAATGGTCGACAGTTTGGTCAATATTTTCTGAGGGAAATAGTTTACTTTTGAATGAAGTGCTTGATAAAAGAGGTTTTTTTGACTGATTTTGGTAGCTAAGGGGGTCTATTTTACCAATCCTATTGATGCCACCTGGCGCCTTTGGGGAACTTCAGGTATTCACGAAGGCGGCCATTTTTTTTTAATTAAAAAATTAAGAAAAAAAAATTAAAAAATTATGTCAAGTTTTTGGATTCCCCAAATCCATTTATGTGATTGAACAAATTCTTAGGAGTACCATAAAGAGTCCTAGGGACAGGTTTAGCAGTAAACATTTAAAAAAACAAAAAAATATTTTATTTTGCACATTTTAGTGTATTTTTGAAATCGGATGACTTTTGTTTTTATTTTTGATTAATTTTCCAATAGCATTATAAATATACCAAACAGTATAAGTCACAAATAGTATTACAGGAAGATCGTGCTCGGTAAACCGGTCGATGGTTCCACTTTAGCAGTTCGTAGTCGCAGTCACTTTCTCCGGCGGTGATACCGGCGGTTCTTCCGGGATTGGGACATAGCCAAGAATCGTGCTATTTGATATTGCCATATTTAATATACAATAATATAATAGGGGAAGACGGGGCTGACAAAGACAAGTCTTTTCTTTAAGGCCACTAGGTATATTACACAAAATTTTATCCAAGCTTCAGAGTGTAGGCATGTAATAGTTTTTCGGAAATTACAATCAAGTTTTATTAAAATAAAACCACTGTTGTGTAGTCACGATTTTAATAACACTCTCCGAATTCATGTGCTTTATTTTGGCATGAGTTTAGAATTTTATATTACGAAGTAGAGGCATGAATACTGGCTGATGTAATGTGTTAAAAATTGAAGGCATTCGAGATTTGGTACTATTGTAGAGTAGCTGATATAGAAGTGCTTCGCGGGAGGCGAGGTCGACATTTTAGGTGACAGTCCTATATCCTATAATAATATATAATTTGTCAGGGACTGAAAATTTAAAAATTCTAGCCGCAGGTGCCTTCGCAGATCGTTTAAGCCCCAAATACGCGTGCCCACCGTGCTTCCAAAAACGCACCACGTGATGCGTTTTTTTTATACAGGGTGGGTACGCTAGGTGTGAACCGGGTGTTTGTCTTCTTCTGTAGTTGTCCTCAACCACGATTTGAATTTGACCCTGTTTAAGCAGCTGAATATTCTTTCGGCGCGCGGCGCGGCGGTGGCTGCACTGATTGGAAGAGTTGTCTGCAGATAACTAAGGCATGGCTTTTTTGGTTACCAATGTAAAAAAAAACTTTGTTTTTGATCACGGGTGTAAAAAAATATTTCGGTCCGTTTTTGCCCAAAATTAAAGAGAAATAGCGGACAATAGTAATATTGAAAGTTAAGCCATTTCCGCCAGTTTTCACCAAGTATTTACGAAAAAATCATTTAAAAACATCGTCAAGATATCAAACTGTCAACGATTAAAATGTCGCAACAATGAACGTCACCGAATAATTGTTATTTCATTTACCAGCCGCCTTGATTTATAGTGTAAAAATAGTGTGGTGCGCGCAGTGCTCTTCGTTCAAGATTTCTAAAAGTATTTTCCCGTTTTTCGTGGATTTTTTGATAAAGGTATTTTTGATAAAAAAAATAAATAATGTTAACAAATTTTAAATACCTCGCTGCGCTCGTTATTTAAACCAACGCTTGTAAAAAAGCACTAGTTGTTAAAACTACTATTTAACAAGGTCTGTACGATGGAAGAGACATCTTCATCATACATCTGAAAAGTGGAGAGCACATCTTCCGGTAGCTCCTCCGTTTTACCTTCCCAGTGAACCTTCCATAAATTTAGTTATCTCTTTGTATGTATCGCCAAGTTTTAATATTTGCTATGTTTTCATGGGTATTGAGTTCGTTTTCAAAACTCATTGTATCTTTTTCTTTTTTATAGCGTATTCTTGCTCTTGATAAAGAACACGCTCTATAAAAGAAGAAGATACAATGAGTTTTGAAAACGAACTCAATATCCATGAAAACATAACAATTATTTCCAGATAATTTAGCGGATTCTAAAAGATTTTAACTATGTATTTTTTGAAATAGAGATACCCCTAGCTGTAATTAAATAGAAAAAATCTGTGACGTAGCTATTTTGTGATGGGGAATTTTTGGGGGCAATACTGTTTTTTTTTTATGCGATCTCCTGTTTCTGATGCAAAATATAAGCAATCCAAGTGTTAAAGTTTCAATTTTTAAAAGCGATTATCTCACAAACTAAATAAGGTAATCCAGGATGTTGGGTGTCATTTTAAAGGATTTTTTAAGTAGAATTCACAATTGGACGACTACACATTTTTTGTGAGTAAAAACGCTTAATTTTAAAAATGTTATTATTTGTAGATTTTCTCAAAAAAATCCTTTAAGATTACACGCAACTTCATCTTATTCAGTTTGCAGTGAGATAATAAGACTTTGATTGCAGATATCTCGAGAACTAGATAGCGAACACTATGATTTGAGGTATCTTTGAAAAGCAAATTTTACAACGATTTTAAATTTAGTATTACACAAACAGGTGATGCACCAAAAAAAATTAGGTTAGCTCCCGAAAATGTCCCCCCAAAAAATAGCTACGTCACATATTTTTATTTTTATATTTAATTAAAGTTAGGAGTATGTCTATCTCAAAAATACATAGTTCAAAGTTTTTATATTTTTGTTCTTGAATATTCACTTTATGCATTTCTCTGAAAATTTTGTTTCGATGTTCATGCAAGATGACATTGTCAATCATTGATATGTATGTACACTGATCTTCTGTACCTAATAATCCTTCACATTTTCTGCTTCATAATTCTGTCGGTGTAATTGTTGCTGCTGTAATCTTGGTCGGTGTTACCGGTGATAAAAAATATATATACGCAATTTGATATTGTCTTTTGTTTTAAAAACTTTTTGGAATAACCTCACATAAGGATTCGTGAATATCAGCTATTTATTAGCCGTCCTTGATACTTTTGGTATATTACTAACAAATAGAATCTAAGATATCATTAAAATAGTGTCTTGTGATTTTTTTGTTCTAATGTTGAAAACTCGTTTCTAAACTTTTTATTTTTTTTACGCGTTTTATAATAACTGGCAAGGCTCGTCAAAATACTATTTTAATTATATAATTTAAAAAAACTACTATTTAGTTTAGTTTCAAGCCTTTTTTAATTTTTTCCTTCTGCCTCTCTCGCCCACACACGACCAAAAAAATTGAAAAGATACTATAATATATATAAATAAAATAAAATAAAATATATAAAAGAAACAAAACAAGCATGCGGAAAAGTAAACTTTTCGCACGATTTTTCTCAATTTGTACTTTTCCGCACGATTTTTTTTTATATTATCAGTTACTTATTGATATAATTATGAAATTTATGTTTATTAAGGACTACCTACTTGTTTAAGTCTCAGGGATAAAGTGCCTTAACGGCTTTTTTGAACTTGGCTCCGCTCTCAGGTTGTTCCAAAAAACTCTTAGACTCCCCCCCAAAAAAAAGAGAGAGAGAGAAGTCAAATTTCACATACTTAAGATGGTTAAAAAAAAATATATATATTTTTGGATAATCGTGCCTTCAGTCAATAAGGCGACGCAAAGTTAGTTTTTTTTAATGAAAATTAAAAAAAAATATATAAACTTTTACCTAAAAATTCTGACGTGATAGAGAAATTCTGTAATCAGAATTGGCTTCAGCGTTAGCGTTTTATCCAGGATATAATGTTCTGGTTTCAGTCACGAACCAAAACTTTTTTGTAGAGTAGTGTAATCAGGGTTATGTAAAAATCTCATGATGATACAAATCCATCTGAATAACATACTAAATTTTTAATGTGCGGAAAACTTTGATGCATTTTTTTCGTTCAACTGATGGGAAAGCACATTATTAAGCTTTACCTTGATTGCTCGTAAAATTTAAATCCAGGTAATAAAAAATTATAAGAAACACTTTTTATTACACGTAAAATAAAAAGAAAACCTATTATTGTTGCTTAGAAATGCGTAAAACCAAGGATTGTTTTAATGTTTTCAAGTCACGTGGCCTACACGTTGGTCTAATAAAACAAAGAAAGAATATATGTGGGTTGGTAAAATAATTCCATGGTCTCTAAAGGCAAACCATATTTACGTGGAAGGTCGCTTGTGCATTATACGAAAGTCCAATTTGCTCCTTTTTTCACCGACTTTAAGAGAATACGAGGCTCGAAGTATTTTCTTTAGATGTTTGTTCAAGCATAACTTCGAAATGACGTGACCGATTTTCGTAATTTTTATTTAGAAGAATACTTTTCTCACCATTTTTATGATAAAATCAACAATATTTATGATATAAAAACAGATGATTTAAGAAAAGCATATTAGCCCACTCAAAATTATAACATTAAAATTGAGCCGAATTAAAAAAAAAACAACTTAAATGTGTAAAAGTTTGTGTATAAACTTGTTTGGTTCTTAGAAAAAAATAAAAAATATTTTATTTAATACTTTTTAGTGTACTTATGTTTCAGGTCTTTTTTTCCAAATTCTTTACCTATTCACTTGCAAAATTGTTTCCTAGGGAACATAAAATTATAAAGAATCTTTAATAGTAACCACTTTCAGTTAGACAAAAGTGATTCCTTTTTAAAAATAATACTACAAGACCCAGCAGTTTGTAATTTTAAATTACCAGAAAAAGAATTCGGTCAAAAACCCCGAAAAAAAAAACTCCCGAAAAAATATTAAAAAATAAGCGAATATCAAAAATCTTATTTTGGGTTGGTTAAGTTGAGTTGGGTTTGGATTAGTTGTAAAAATTTTCTCAGCTCCTTAACCACATCTATCAACGTTGTTTTAACCTTCTAAATTAAAAAATATTTAGTGTAACTAAAAATTGCATATTCGCAGCAGCTTTCGTTCAAAAGTTAAGAATTTTTGAAGAGTGAGTGAGAGTGATTCATCATTATCTTATTACCAGAGCTAGTAAAAAGTTTTATCTAGAGAAGTTGCATAATTTTTTGTAAAATTCAAAATGACGTCTTTAAAATTTGGCAGCAGTTTTTACAACTGTCAAATTTTGACATTAAATTCTTTATTTTAAATAGGACACCCTGTATGTTTTTTTTAAATTTATATTGACCTCTTTTTCTATGTACTACTAATACTAATAAGAGTAATGTGTTGAACGAAGAACCACCTAAACTATCTTTCTTTACTTTTCTAACACCACACATTGTATATTTTTAGAAACAGGAAAAAAAAGGCTATTATATATTGTAAAAAATAGAGGGTGTTCTTTTTAAAATAAAGAATTTGAGAGTTGTGATGTTTACAGTTTCAATATAGGTAATAGGCGTGGAAAATATGGTGAATCACCCTGTACCTAGCAGTATCACATGTACAAACACTTCGAAACACTTCGGAAAAACGAAAACAGACTAAATTAACCTTAAAATAGACGAAAACTCCCCCCTAATATGTCAAGATCGTCAAGCATATTTTTTTTAAGTGTCACATATACCACCAGTGACCTCTGCGCTCGGTTACTAGCTCTATAGTCCGATTTTTTGATGAGCGTACTGACGTCATTTTTTTGAATCTCTATTTGATGCATTGTTTTAGACAGCGACAATAAATATTTAAACAAAAGACATGTCGTTGATTGTTTCACCTGTTACTTCAAATTGACAACAACAAATTATTTGACATGCGAACTGTTGAAAACAAAGAAATACGTTTTCAGAGGCAAAAATGACATCAGTTCGCTCATCAAAAAATTGGACTATACTATAAAATTAATTCTTATTAGCAATGCAAGGAAAAACCTTCTCCTATATGAATGGCGCAATGCGCGAACGGCGCGACAAATAACGCTGTTTATGGACATACCCTAGTTCGATAACGGCTCGCACGATCAATATTATTGATATTGGTGCCTTAAGTGGATGGAAGCTTTCGTCCGCGTACGCGGATGGAAGACGACCTTTTTAACCGATTGACGAAACCTCCCGAAAAGAGGCGGAGCTTCAAAGAAGGCAAAAAATGATAAAACGGTTTCGGATCAATAAAGCGCTATTTCTTGGATGGCTTGGTTGCTATTGGATGGAAAGTGGAAGATCTACAGTGAGTTTTTAAGGGAATACATTTTTTTACCCTGTCAGTTACCACGTGCTCTTGCGAAAGGTCATTTTCCAAAATGACAATTTGCAAGAGCAAACTACGGTCAACTACGAAGCAAGAAACACTTGAATGGTTGTTGTTCCTTTTTTTCGAACAAAAAAGAACAAATAATGTAGATAGTGGTGATTTAAGAATTTACATGATAGAAAACTGTTGTTTTAATCGAAAAAAATTTAATTAGGTTAACTGTTTCTGTTTAAACGATTAATAAAAAAGTTATAAAATTTCTTATTATGATTGCATTTTTTTTTCAATTTTCTGTTATGCTATAGCCCACACTAATCCAAAATGCTGTGAAAACCAGGGATTTAATAGTACATTATAAACCTGGGGAGTACTACAATTCGCTAAGGGATTAAACGACACTTTAGTCCCGAGGTTTATATATTATTTTATGCACTTTAGGAAAAGATCTTTGTAAAAATTACGTTATTTCTACGCCAAATGGTTCGTCAACTACAAGAAAGGGTGCTAAGAATGAAATCTTGGCCAAGAGCAAGTGCTGTTTGGCTTGACTTGTCATAAATTTAATTATAATTTTCCAAGGATTAGTTTTTTTTTAATCCCTGAGGGATTAAATTTACTTCTAATCCCTAAGCTGAGGGATTAAAATTACTTCTAATCCCTAAGCTGAGGGATTAAATTTATTTTTAATCCCTTAGAGATTAAATTTTATTTGAATCCCTTAGGGATTAAAAGTGTCACTTTAGTCTCTAAGAAGAGGGATTAAAAGTATCTATTTAATCCCTGAAGTGCATAAAATACATTTTGCTCTGATGGGAGTCAGTAAGTTTTTCAAACCCGACTAAAATTTTACCTTTTAAGGCCTGGATTTTAAAGAAAAAAATTTAGCAGGATTGCATATTTAGAAATTCTTAACAAAAACATTTTAAGGATTTTTACAAATTTTCTTAATTTTTATTCAAGAAAAAAAGCTCTTGAACCAAGCGCACTTTAGAACAAACCCGATTTTTCAAACATAAAAGAATTTTCAGTAATTTTCTCTGGATTACATTATTCATTTTTATTTCGCCCTACATTAACGCAAAAAAAGTTTTTTTTCGCTAAATGCCTGGGCACCCTGGCAAAAAAAATTAAGGATCAATAATTGTTGGCAAGGGTTGCAATATAGATTGATTTTGTTCCGGTGTTACATCGAGAATCTTTTGCGGATTGACTGCCGTTTTATGGTACTTAACGGCATGCGTGCACTGTTGCTAAAAAAGTTTTCTCTAGAATGTAACTGTGACCTTAAGAAAAGAACAAGAATGTGTTAGTGCGCTTCTTCATTTTTATTATTTTTCCGTCAGTGTCTAGTATTTCCTGAGATTTGCTAGGTGGGTGGCAATCGACTATTATATTATAAAATAGTTGTATAGAATTTCGTGACATGACATAATATAAAGTAGGTATCATTAGCACGTATAAAACGCAAGCTCTCACGGTGTCCTACTGAACCAGTCAGTGAAAACGAAAGTGCTTTCTTGTGAATTTTACTGATTTCCTGTTTCGCCAGTTTACACATACTGATTGCTATTACTTCACCGTCTTTATTCTGCTAAGACGAAAGAAAAAAAAAGCGATAAAAAATGGCCTACGCAAAGGCGGATTTAGGTTACATGTAAACTCGGAAGTTTAGGGACTAAAAGCCAATAGCCAAGAGAGCGCTAAATTAAGTGTTTTTTTAAAATAAGATTTGGTCGGCTGACTCGGCGCTAGTGTACAGGGTGGTCCAAATTCGAGGGGCCTCTATAGCTTTGAGAAGAGAAGTCGAAAACTAAAAACCGCATTGCGATATGTCAAAGCATTTCTAAGCTACAGGGTGATTCTCAAAAATGTGCGGTTCGAAAAACCCTCTACAACTTTTTTATTTGTAAAGATAGAGATTTTCATTAAAAACATTTTTTGAAGATTTTTTAAGGACAAATCTACCTGTTTCCCCGATTTTGTCTTTAGTTCACGAGATATAACACAAAGTTACATTTTTTTAAATGGAATACCCCAATTTAAAAAAAAAATTAGTTTTGTAATAAAATTTCCTGTTAAACGATGTGTCATACACCTATTTTTATTAAGTAGTTAAACAGATATCTGCAATTTTTAATAATTACGATAGTAGGCTGTGTTTAACTCTGACCTATGCAGTTTTAGGGTTTCTATCTAGATAGCTATGATCAAATAAAAACAATTGCCATGATAAACGAGCCGAAGGGACAAAAGTGGCGTCTTCGTCAATATATAAAAATGTTTGAAAACTTTGAAAAGTTCGACATGATAAAATGTTATATTGAAAGTAACGAAAATAGACAGACGGCGTTAAATCTATATTTCCAGAGATATCCGGAAAGAAGGCAACCTAGCTCAAAAATATTTTTGAAGTTAAAACGTCATCTACAAGAATACGGATCCTTTACAAAACCGCGGCCTAGGACGTATAGAAGCCTAGCCAGAGATAGAGAGTTGGAAGAACTAACGGTTCTAGGAGAAATAGAAATTAACCCGAATACTTCCACTAGGGCTATGGAGAGAAACACTGGAATTCCACGCAGCAATGCCGTTCGGGTGCTTAAAAAACACAAGTTTAGGCCCTATCGACCCCGATGGGTGCTCCAAAACGTGCATTTTGCAGGTGGTACCTAAATAAAAGCCAAGAAGACCCTGATTTTGCCAGAAAAGTTATTTGGACGGATGAGGCAACGATTTCTAGTGATGGAATGTTCACCAGATATAAGTGCTATTACTGGAAACAGCAAAATCCCCATATTATGATGGAACAAGCGAATCACGGAAGGTTCAGTTTTACGGTTTGGGTAGGCATCTACAGAGGACAAATTATTGGGTTATATATTTTTGATGGAAATTTAAATGCCGAAAGATACAACAAATTTTGGAAGAGCAGGTGATTCCGTTTATCGACAATTTGCCACTTCAGCAAAATAATGAGCTATACTTTCAACATGACGGTGCACCTCCTCACAATGCACAAGACATTACTAATTTGCTAAATATTGTGTTTGCCGAAAACTGGATCGGAAATAAAGGTCCTATATATTGGCCCCCAGGTCTCCAGAACTGACCCCTTGCGACTTCTTTTTGTGGGGGAGAGTCAAAGACCTTGTATTTCAAAATCGCCCAACTACTAGAAGGGAACTGGAAGAGGCACTTCGTACTGCATTCAGGCAGCTTCGTGCGGTAGAACTTCTTAATGCAGAAAATAGCGTCAAGAGAAGATGTAGAATATGTTTACAAAAAAAACGGCCGCCAATTTGAGCATTTGTTTTAGAATTAAAGAAAATTGTTAGATGTAGATTTTAAGTGTTACATAATTTAATTAATAAAAATTTTAAATAACAACTTTTAATAATTTTATTTTTGTTTATTATTTTAGGGTTTGTAATTATAATAAACTAGAAGTTAAAGTTCGAGGTTGCTGTGTCCCCTCGTGTCGTAGCCAACTTGATTTTGTATGAAAAAAAAAACAATAAAATTTTATTTACACATTTAGGGCGCGCACAGCGCCTACTATGGTAAATATCAAAATATGCAAATATCTTTTAAACTATTTTATAAAAATAGGTGTATGGCACATCGTTCGACAGGAAATTTGATTAAAAAACTGATTTTTTAGAAAAATTGGGGGTATCCCATTTAAAGAAATATAACTTTGTGTGATATCCCGGGAACTAAATGCTTTAAGAGAAAATCGGTGAAACAGGTAGACTTGTCTTTAAAAAATCTTCAAAAAGTATTTTTAATGAAAATCTCTATCTTTACAAATAAAAAAGTTGTAGAGGGTTTTTAGAAACGCACATTTTTGAGAATCACCCTGTAGCTCAGGAACGCTTTGACATATCGCAATGCGGTTTTCAGTTTTCGACTTCTCTTGAAAATCGAGCCCGTAACATGTATATTATTTTTAAGGTAACTATGCTGCAAAAGCTCAAAGCTATAGAGGCCCCTCGAATTTGGACCACCCTGTACAACTCGGCGCCATTTTTGCTATTATTGAACTTTTACGCTAAACATTATTAAAACATTTTTGATAATTTAAGACTATTTTGTTACTCAAGCCCCGCCCTTCAGGAATTTCTGCTTCTAATCTTTCCTCAGTGATTGAAAAAAAGATTAATCCCTGGAAAATTATAATTAAATTTATCGCAAGTCAATCCAAACAGCACTTACTCTTGGCCAAGATTTCGGTCTTAGCACCCTTTCTTGTAGTCGACGAACTAGTTGGCGTAGAAATAATAATAAGTGCGAGCGAATTGTAGCCCTACCTACGGTCGGGCTACAAACCATTCGCCGCGGGAAAAAGTAGCACTTTAGTCCCTGGGTTTACAATCTACTATTGTCTTGTTTACGTTTTTTGTCGCTCACTGTTTCATTTCCGAACCTACTATACAAGAAAAATTTAGCAAATTCTGGGGTACCAACCCCAGCTAAAATCTTGTTGTCCCATTTGCGTTTTTGGTCGAGCTCTATTTTGTTGAACCTAACCCACTATAAGAAAAATTGCGAATTCTTGCTTACCCGGATAGATTAATTATGACGTATCTATACAAAGTATACATATGCGTGCACCTGATAAAATATAAAGTGGTGTTTTAATAGTAGATTTCACAACTAGTGTCTAAAATAGTGCTTTTTTTTAAAGCGTTGGTTTAAGTAAAGAAAAGCACAGTTTAGTCGCAAGTTGCACTATATTTTTAATACCTTTATTAAAAAATCTAAAAAACACAGAAAAATACTTTTTTTATGTCTTCATCAAAAACATGATGTTAGTAACTGTCTTCAAATAACCAAAGCATGGTTTTTTTGGTTAGCAATGCAAAAAAACTTTTTTTTTGATCACGGGTGCAAAAAAAGATTTCTGTCCGTTTCTTACCCAAAATTAAAGAGAAATAATTGAAAATAGTAATATTGAAAAAATCTAATTATTATTGCCTAAAAATTAAGCCACTTCCGCCAGTTTTCACGCAATATTTACGAAAAAATCATTTAAAAATATGGTCAAAATATCAAACTGTCAAAAATTAAAATGTCGCAACAATGAACGTCGCTGCGCTCGTTATTTAAACCAACGCTTGTAAAAAAAGCACTATATTCGCCACTAGTTGTGAAAACTACTATTATTATATTACTGTCTAACCTATAAACAGCAGATCAAAAGATCTTGGGTGGAAATAACGAAAATTCAAACCTGGATGAGCATCCCACAAGGAACACATAAAGAACCAAAGCAAAAAGAGAAATGCCTAAACGATGTTTCGCTCTGGGTAACCATCGTGAGCTCGTCAGTTCCACTGGTCACCCTTCACCCTGATTTCAAAAATATCAACCAGAAGTTATTTTACTATTAGATTTATAAGCTAAACACAGAATAATTTTAGAATGGGCTTCAACATGCGCAAAATAACGGAGTATCATGTTTACATATCAATTTAAAAAATAGCTTTAAAAATACTAAAATTTAATGTTTTGTTTAATTCTGTCCAGTTTTAAATTAGAAAGGGAAATAATGAAAATTACTGTCCTAAAATAATGGGCAAGAACAAGCTATGTTAAAGGTTCTGGCGCCATCTATAACAAACCACACGAAGTAACATCCTGCTTATGCCATGCTTTGCCTAAACAGCTGATTTCAATAACCTTTAATGAAAATTTCAGCACAAAATTATATTGTATATGTATATGTATTATTCGCGAATGCGCAATAAATTTAGCAGAAATTTCTAAAGGCGCAATTACACAGACGAACATGCTCAAACAAAAGCTCGTGCAAAAGATCTAAAATTTTTTGCGTGAACATTTTTGTGAGCTTTTCTTTGAACATTTTGTTCGGGTAAATTTTTGAGCAAATTATTGCTATCTGTTTTGGAAACATATTTTTAAAGATGAGAATAAATAAAATTTTACATCAGTGATCAGTGATCTCAATTCTTTAAAAAAATGGAACACCAACTTTTATTTAAAATTTTTGTGAAAAAAAGCCGACGACAAGCGAAACATTATTCTTGGCTATCAGTTTTGTCACATGGATTAGGGTTACTTATAATATTTTTTTTCTTAGGGTTTTTCCCGGATTTTTTTGCCCGGGGGTTTTTTTGGGATTTTCTTGCGAGTTTTTTTTTATTTCCAAAGGTTTTTTCCTAAATTCAAAAAACAACCCAGGAAAATTTTTCTTTTCCAAAAAAATTTTGAGTTTTTCAAATATCGGCAAAAAACTCAAAAATTGCACTTTTAAGCGGTAATCCGCGCCTCACGTTTATGAGGAGTGGTAGGGAGGGTATTTTTTTAAACATATTTTTGTAACTTTACTTTACCCTTAGCTTTGATTGTTGGTTTTTAATTCCTCACACCAGATTTACCTAGCCCCAAGGGTTGCTTAAAAAAGCAAAAGGTTCATGAAAATGCTGAAGATATAGATATTTAGTGACAATTTAATGTAATAATCAAGGTCGATTATTGACACTGAACCAACAATATGCAAAGGGCAACATTGCGATTCAAAAGTGTGGCCGACCTACTACCTGCGAAATCCAAAACGCGGGATGATAGATCAGCGACACAGTCTACTAAATTACTGCTAAATTATATTTTTTAGACAAAGATCGGGTTCGTAGGGTTGTAAAAGTGGGTAATAAACGGGTATTATTTAAACCGAACGTGCTTTTGTTCATATATTTGAGATTTAATAAAATGTATATAGGTTTTTTAATTTCACTTAATTATTATTGTAAAAGACTAAACTAGGAACTAGAATAAAGGGATATTTAAAGGTAAATTTTTATCATTACATTTACAGGCAACAACAGTAAATAAGTGCCAATTATTATTTTTTTTATTCTCGTTTTTTTTACAACCCCAAAAAAGTTACAAGTATACTGGCATATCCCCTATAAAAATCAGATCAATCGAAGTTGCTTATGAGGTAAAATGTGAATTTCGGCATCAAATCGTTTTTCCGTTGGAAAGCACTTGATTAAAAATACCTTATTTCAAAACTTGTTTGTTCTATTTTCAGTTGAGTTCAATGAAATCCGATAACAATATATATTTTGAATTTGTAAAGAAATTTTTATAGCCCCAATTCTTCAAACAAATTTTGCTCAACATTCTCTCCAAAATTTACGTGTGTTTTTTTGTACGAGATTTTGTTCGAACATTTCTTTGAGCATTTTGCTCAAGAGGCTCGTGTAAATGTTTGTCGGCATTTCCACATCATAGGAAAGTTTGTCTGTGTAAATGCGCCTTAATAAACAACGGGTCTTATGAATTCCGGTTTTGAAAAATAATGGTTTGACAAATTACGATCCTAGCTAGGAGAGGATCTGAAAACCAAAACCAAAAACCTTAATGCGTGGTTTATTGGAGCGGTGGACCAGAAATGAACACAAAGAAGACATCTGTTTATTTAGATACCAATCAGCAACTAACCAGCTATTTATAGCTACTATATGATTTACCAAATTGAAACAAGAAGGCAGATAATTTTGACATTAAAAGGGTTCTTTAATTCAAAAATAAATTATAATATAGTAGCTTTTGTATTATCTACCACACAGCATAGAAACTACCAAAAGGACCGCTAAACAACAGATAGCCCTGAGATATTGTTTTAGCAAAAATAATTAATAGTTCTCCTTTGTTAGAAGACTAAATATTATTATATGTTACATACCTACAACCAAAAACTGGTTCTGCCTAGTGCCTAGAAAATATTTCATTTTATTCTTCTCATCTCATCTCAGGGACAACCGCTTTTTCTATCATTATGCTTAATTTAACAAATCCTAGTGGTTATAAGGTACTTAAGAACGTTTCTATTGATTTTGAGTGGTTTTCTGCTAAACAAACAAAAATGGCAAAAATGCTTTATAAACCAAAATTAAATAAATCTTAAAGTGTTAAATGGGAAAATGTTGATTTGTCGCTTTGGTCTTGTATTTTTAAGATTTCTGCATTATGTTGTTCCTGCAACTCTTCACAATTTCATACCCCGTCTTGAAATGTCGAGAAATTATTGTGCACACAATCCATGCAAACCAACCCAAACTGGGTTAAATTTTGTCGGGTTGTTTTTTGCAGGAGGTTCATTAATCAGGGGAGACAAAATTGCTATTTTGATTTTATTACATAGTGATAATGGATTTTCCTGAAAGAGGTGTTTGGCTGATGCTCATGTACAATAAAAGTAACTAGGAAGTTTTGGCAAAACATTTTAAAATATAACAACTCCAGATTCTGTTAAAATAAAGTACCCCAAGTTCGTTATACCTAAAGGCATAATTTGGAGATATAAAGCAACATCATAAATTTCAACACTTATTCCTATCCGTAACGTATCGAAGAAAATAAGTGACCTATCAAAAAAAGATATAAAGCACAGATTAACCCCCAGATGTACCGTAAAAATATTCGGATTAGGTTAGCTAATCCATGCTTCCTCTTTGTTCATTTATGTGAGATCAAAAAAGAAAAAGATTTACAATCACGGATGTAGAAACCTTGGATTGCTAATACCTATGGGAAATTTTCATGAAAATTACTGCCGCGTGTCTTCCGCCATTTTCGCCGCCATGTTGTGGAGATTTAGGTTGACGACATTGGTATCCTTAATTTGTGTGTGGGAACACTGACTATCAACAGTGTCAAAATACGATTGAATTTGACGTTTCTTTAAAAGGTTATTTTTGTTGTTGTTTTTTAATACAAAAACAAAAAAGTAAAGAAACAAGCCATAAACAAATGCTTCAACGGTCACGCCATTTATCTCTCTCATTTGGTCTAGAACAAATAAATATAATCACAACATGGAAACATTGCCCCACAATTTATATACTCAAAGGGTACTGTTAAGCCACACGTTATAAATTGTAAACGCTCGGTTCAACCATTGCTACTGGCGCTCCTGCTGAAGATACACCTTGATTAAGTTGATCTGAATCTGCACAGGAACTAAGCTAAGAACAGATGAAAAAAAAAATGAAAAAAAAATTAAGTTATTTTGTAATTTTAATTTTTTTACAGCCGCGCTGTCGTCGAAAATTTTTAATTCATTAATTATAAATTTTTAATCAAAATAGCGACGAAAACAACAAATTGTGAAAAGGTAATGTTTTGTTTTTTGTACCCACTTTAAATTTTTTAATTTTTGTTTCAGGTAAGCACTTTTGACCCGTAAAACGGAGGACACAATCATAGTCACCACAATAGGGTAAGAAAAAAAGTAATTTAAAATAAATACAAACATTAAAATAAATTGCAAGAAACACACAATGTTTATTTTTGTTTAAAGGAAATCGAAAGTTGTCCAGGCATAAGTACCAACTTACCCAATAAACGAAAAGAAATAAAAGTAAATTTTCGATAGCATGATGGAAGTAGGGAGAGTCGGCCTCAACTGTGGGTCAATACGATTACCAAGTAGACCAAGAGAATATTGTACACAATTTAACGTATAACTTTGGATCCACCTCTGCACTAGGTTCTTATGAATAAACTATAGAGAATGTTATTTAGTTAGATGTTCGCCTGTATGTACACTATAAAGGGTGAGCCACTGAATGGCTATATTTTTTTAACTAAAAAAATATCAAAAAAATTATTTGCCTCTACATTCCAGCCCATACCTTTGATTGGTCGATAATTAATAATAATAATTAGTTTTTTACTGTGGTTAATCATGTTATTGATTTTCTGTTACTGTTACTAAGATACTATTATAGTATCGACACGTGAACCATTCATTATTTTAAGGTGATATTTTTAAATAATACTTATTATTATAAATGAATGTAACTTCTCCCATAACGTGTGTTTATCCTGAATTTTATGTACCAAACCCAATTAAGGGTGCAGTCGGTGAATTTATGACTCCAAAAGTATAGCAAAGTTGACATTATGGCGTATTACATCCGCCATATTGATTTGTTTTTAAACAAAGCACACTCGGAACTTTCAGCATTTCAGCTATATCACTGTTATCAAAATCGGTTCAATTGTTCGGTGTCTAGCGTGGCACATGTAAATATACATACATACATAAAATCTGTTACCACCGAAAAGTAAGGGTTTTCAAACATCCTTTTGATAATGACACCTTGTCTAGAAAATACATATAGGGCGAGTTTGTGCCAACATTCGGTTGACAGATGGTTTTGACATCCATCTGACATCTAGCAGTGATGAAATGTCGTTGTTCCATCGAACACAAAAAGAACACGTTGCGGTGTAAACAGTGTCAATTACCACACTTAAAATAATAAATTGATACCTCAATTTTGGCTTGAGAAAATCGAAAATGTGACTTATAAGGGCCGTATTCATAGTTGTTCTTAAGGCTCCCTTCTTCCTTAGGAATTGTAAATTCTTATGGGCGAAGGAAGGACCGAGGGAGCCTTGAGGAACTCATGCTGTACTTCTGGAAAGTTTTTCCAACATATTCTTCAATGCAAGTACGTTTTTGCCTCAAATTTAGTATAATGTCTAGCTCATTATCTTCAAGTCTTCACTTGAACTGTCTTGCAATAATAATGGATCTCCACTCCTTGTAATAATGCATAAAAAATATCTTGGTTTGAATAAGTTATAAAAGTACTGGAAAAAATAAATAACCATAAAGTAGAGTTATGTTTAATCCAACGACGATTTTCCACCGACTCCCTAAGCCGGTGGCGATCGGTGCCAACATTTGTTGGACTGGTGAAATTCATCTAAAATTACTGAACTCTTTTGTTGGCAGCGGTGGGTCCACCGGTGGATTAACAAACTTGTCCATGCTCATATGAAAGCTTCTTCTTTAAACTATCGTTTGAACAGATTTTTTTTCTGACGATGATCTTTTCATTTTATATGTGGTACATACATACACAAAATTTGTTACCCCGAAAAGTATGGGTTTTCAAATATCCTTATAATAATGACACCTTTTCAAGGAAATACATATACCATGTATGACAGCTGTTTCTTTAAACCTTCGTTTAAATAGATTTTTTCTTTTAACAAAAAAGAAGTTAAAAAACCTCCAGATCAGTTATTTCAACAGAAAAGAAAGTAAAAAACAAAAGATCAAAAGACCTTGGGTGGAAATCACGAAACTTCAAACCTGGATGAGCTTCCCAAAAGGCACACACACACACAAAAGACCAAAGCGAAAAGAGAAATGATTAAAGGATGTTTCGCCCTGGGTAACCAGCGTAGGATCATCAGTGGTTTCACTGGTCACCCTCCACCATACATCATTAAACACCATCATACACTTTGATTTCCAACTTTGAATCACTCACAAATAGGCATCGTTCCGCACTGGTACTTATCCAAGATACCTGATACGGATTCGTCCTGGCGTGTTAATATTTCCAGTAGGATTATGCTCCTAAGGCAACTAAAACAAAAAAGAAGTTAAATACCTCCAGATCAGTTAATTCAACCGAAAAGAAAGTAAAAAACAAAAGATCAAAAAATCTTCGGTTGAAATAACGAAAATCCAAACTTAAATGGGCCTCCCAAAAGGAACACACAAAAAAACAAAGCAAAAAGAGAAATGATTAAACGATGTTTCGCCCTGGGTAACCAGCGTGTGCTCATCAGTGGTTTCACTGGTCACCCTCCACCATACGTCATTAAACACCATCATACACTTTGATTTCCAACTTTAAATAACTCACAAAAGGCATCGTTCCGCACTGGTACTTATCCAAGTTACCTGATATGGATTTGTCCTGGCGTGTTAATTTTTCCTGTAGGATTATGCCCCTAAGGCAATTAAAACAAAAAAGAAGTTAAAAAACCTCCAGATCAGTTACTTCACTTAAAAGAAAGTAAAAATCAAAAGATTAAAAGATCTTGGGTGGAAATAACGAAAATTCAAACTTGAATGAGCATCCCAAAAGGAACACACAAAAGACCAAAGCGAAAAGAGAAATGTTTTAATTGCCTTAGGAGCATAATCCTACTGGAAATATGAACACGCCAGGATGAATCCGTATTAGGTAACTTGGATAAGTACCAGTGCGGAACGATGCTTATTTGTGAGTGATTCAAAGTTGGAAATCAAAGTGTATGATGGTGTTTAATGATGTATGGTGGAGGGTGACCAGTGAAACCACTGATGAGCCCACGCTGGTTACCCAAGGCGAAACATCGTTTAATCATTCGTTTTGGTCTCTTGTGTGTTCCTTTTGGGATGCCCATCCAAGTTTGAATTTTCGTTATTTCCACCTAAGATCTTTTGATCTTTTGTTTTTTAAATTTTTTTTCCTGACGATGACCTTTCCATTTTAATCCAGTTGTATTCCCTTATTGAGTTCAATCGATCAACTTGTTTCTCCGATGAAGATATCCCACGGTACTCACCAGTTAGTACTCACACGGTACCTGGTAGATTCAGTTCTTTCTGGCTTTTTTTTTTTCTTGGCTTTATTTATGATCCGTTCCAAGTAAACCAACATATATTATTTTATGGTTACAAAAAATCGAATTCCATGGCTACCTCTTGTTCTATGTAAAACTACATCGCATAAGAAAGTGAAATTGCAGACATTTCATAACTTCCTTGAGCTTGACTGAGTTAGCGGTGTATGTTGTGTTTGCGCCTGTCTTAGTGTTGTTTGGGCATAAAGAATGTTAAGTCAATTAACGAGTTTTTGTGCCTTGCAAAAGGCGAGGCGCAGGCGTTGGCAGATTGTTAATTTTACAAAAAAGGAAGATTATTCTATTTTGATATTATGGCTTAAAATGGCCTGAAATGGTTTTTTGCCAGTAGAAATAAATTTCCTACACGCTCATCTGACACCTCCAATAAAACGCTATATGTCGTGTATCGTTGGTTGATAGATAAATAGAAATTTCGTACAACTAATAATCGTGAATGTGTATCTCCTTGTCTTTATAACTAGGTTTTTAAAGCCGCAGTAGGCTTCAAAGATCTCCCCACTACTAACAATTAAATCGGACGAAAGGATTTCCGAATAGCCAGTTAAAATCCCGGTTCCTCGGTAGCTCAGTTGGTAGAGCATTAGACTGGTATTCTAGAGGTCCCGGCTTCAAATCCTGGTCGACGAAAAACTTTTTTCCGATTTATTCCCTCACCCTTTGCACCCTACGCTACAAATCTTTTCTGTAAATTTATTAGGGCGATAAATTTTCCCTTCATTTTGTAAATATGTTTAGCTGAAATTATTAGTTGGAAATTCGCCATCTGACACCTCCAATAAATAGATAAATAGAAATGTCGTACAACTAATAATCGTGAATGTGTATCTTCTTGTCTTTATAAAATGTCTAGGTTTTTAAAGCCGCAGTAGGCTTCAAAGATCTCTCCACTACTAACAAATGAATCGGACGAAAGGATTTCCGAATAGCCGGTTCCTCGGTAGCTCAGTTGGTAGAGCATTAGACTGGTATTCTAGAGGTCCCGGGTTCAAATCCTGGTCGAGGAAAAACTTTTTTCCGATTTATTCCCTCACCCTTTGCCCTCTACGCCATAAATCTTTTCTGTACTTCGTCGCACTGTGCAAGTTCGAATTTTCTCCGTTCGAGACGGAGGGCAAGCTAGCACCGTGCGAGCTATAGTTCAATCAACACCGTTCTTAACTAAAAAGCCTGTTAACTCCTTCCGCCTAAGTGCCCTTTAGCCTATTGTGGCTGCCATTTTTATAACCAAATTGACAAGTAAAACATGCATTTTCTGTCAGTTTGGTGTCAATATGGCACCGACCATAGGCCAAAGGATACTAAAACCAACATGAGTTAACTGGCTTTTTAGTTGAGAACGGTGTTAGTTTAATTTTGAACTAGGGCTACGAAAATTCGAGCCGAGTGTGGTATAGTGAAATGCGCTATTATTTTCTTGTGATTCGCTCGGTATTATACTTCCTGCTATTATTGCACTCCATATAATTTTCGAAGACATGTGCATTATTGATGTGCATGACTAAAATTACCTTAAGGTACCGCATTGGTACTGTATACTTACCAGAAACGGAGACTCTCATTTACAATTTCACTTTCACTTGAAAATTGCGTCATTTTACAGTATCCCAAATGATGTATCTGCTGTGGCATCTGCTTGTAGCTATACCTTTTGAGATGCGATACTATTTGAGATTGTAATACTATTATTATCTCTGGTTCTTACCTTATTCCTATACAAAATAATTGGGACCTATTGGACACGTTCGCTTAAGATAAAGTCTCGATTTTAATTATATTTGCCCATAGAAATTCGATTTAAAATGCTAGTTTTCTAATTTCTGAAGAATGAACTTAGTTTGCTGTTGTTTTTTTCTTATGGGTCTTTTTTAAGTTTTTGTATTTAATTTTTACGTGCTGGTGACAAGGTTAACCAACTAATTTTTAGTTAAAAAGGAAAATTAAGAAATCTTAAATCTTATAAACAGAAAAAAATTTTATTACCAAAAACAGTGCTATCCCAGCAAACACGGTTCCCTCGGGCCTTCGTCGGTCCGATGTCGATTGCCGAATTTGCCGTCATCAGCACGACGTCGATTTACGACATCTGACCAGCAGTATTTTTTGTCCGCTTTGCGATGTAGGCTCAATGTATGTTTGCCGACGCCGCGTTAGACTGTAGCCCGCCGTCGGACCAATGGTAAATACGGTTTAACCACATGGTACTAACCATCCGCCCATAACTGCCTAATTTGGTCGGTCTAACGTAGGCAAGCTGGTCTCGGCCCGACATGGCGACATCGGTAAATTATTCAAGTCTGACATTGGTTTCCTAAAGCGGTCCATCGTCGGCGATTGACGGAGGTGCGTCGGTGGTAGCTTAAAGCGGTCCGACATTGGCAAACTACAAAGTTTCGATAATACGGGTGCTTAACCACTCGGGCTGATTTAAGTGGCAGAAGAGGTGATTTTTATAGAGAAATATCATCTTGTCAAGTCCGCATTCTAATTTTGAAATATGTTTGCTCATTATATAATAATTTATAATAATTTAGACGTTTATTTAAACAGAAAGAAAAATTTACAAAAGAAGAACTTAGACTAATAAAATCAAAATAAACGTGCATTGCTGCTGCCGAAATAGTACAACACTTTGTGCCTATTTGTGTGGCAGTTGTTTGCTCTACTATAGTTTTACTTGTGCGCATTTTCACATTTGTCATTAGTATCTACTTTGCGTTTGATTCAGAAAAGTATTAATTTCCTCACGAGGAAAATCTTTTAAAAACCACTCCACTACGTTTTTCTTAAAACTAACAAAGTTGTTACAAGACTTTATGTATTGTGGGATGATGTTAAATAGCCTGGGTGTTAGGTACAGATAGCTCCTTTGTCCACATGATTGTTTACATCTCGGAACTGATACTGTATTGACCGATCTTAAAATGTAGGATGTTGGATTGTAAAAGAGACATTCCTGAGGTTTTTTTATAGCATCTTAAGATCATTCTATAACAGAAAAGTTGCCCAATATCCATCACACCACCTATGCAATACAGTTGATCTGAAGGGAAAAGCCTATTCTTGCCAAAAATCAATTTGAGTACCCACTTTTGAATTACTTCTAAATTCTTTAGGTGTGTGCTTAAAAAAATCTTTTAAATACTTAAATTTTGGTAAAATTCCTCTAATCTTTTAAACGATATAATTAATATGTGGTTCCCAGCGAAAATGATTATCTATTACAATTCCTAGATATTTAATTGTTTTTGTTGAAGGTATTATACAATTTTCTACCTTTATGCCTGGGAAGTCTGAGTTGGCCTGATCATAACTTGAGAAAAACATGCATTTGGTTTTTTCAAAGTTGACTGTAAGAAGGTTATGACTGAACCAGTTTTTTATTTTAGTAAATTCTCTTTCAGCTTGTTCTATAACATCATCCCAAGTTTTTCCTTTAAACAAAACCACAGTGTCATCAGCAAAAGAAAGTATCCGCCCAGTCGTCTCCATCCTCAACAACCCGTTTATATAGATAACAAAAAGGACCGGGCCCAACACTGTCCTCTGCGGTACACCATAATTTACACTCCCAGCATTACTTAGCACGCCCCCGATATATATAATATTATCTTCCAGTGTACAGGGAACATAGTCACATTCGCGTTATCTCCACATATTAGGAAGAAACTATTAAGCAGTTTAGAAATTTTAAGGTGACGTAATCGGACCATCGTCGGTTGCCGATTTTCGACCAATCAAACAAAGTTCCAATCGGACCATCGTCGGCCCTAAAGCAGATAAAGTGGTCGTCGGCATAAAGTTGATTATAGTAAATCGGGCCATCGTCAGTTGCCGATTCTCGACCGATTAAAGAAAATTCCTATCGGACCATCATCGGCCCTAATGCAGATAAGGTTTGCGTTGGCATAATGTCGACTATAGTAAATCGGACCATCGTCAGTTGCCAATTTTCGACCGATTAAACAAAGTTCCAATCGGACCATCGTCGGTCCTAAAGTGGTGTCGGCATAAAGTCAACTGTAGTAATGTGGACCTCCGTCAGTTGCCGATTATTGACCGAAAACTGAAAATCGCAATCTGACCAACATCGGGCCAGAGTGTAGTCGCCGATGCCGACACACTGCCGACGTTATCAACCCTGGCCCGATTCAATGCCGACAATTTGTGTTTGCTGGGGGGGTTTCTGCCTTTTTTATCCATGGCAAGTCGAATAAAATCCACCCCCTTGGACTCAAATTTTGGCCAGACGCCTCATTTTCTACAAAACACTGGTCCACATTTCAAAAAATAGAAGTTGACTGTAAAGCATCAAGCGGGCATATTTGAGTCAAACGAAAACATTTGAACCCCCCCCTCCCCCCCCCATATTACTGCCCAAAAGCATTTTACAAAATTGAAATCAGCAGTCTGGGGGAGTGTCGTCTGCTGTATCATTTTCTTCAGCATCTTTTTCAAAGGAGTCCTCACTTCGTCAAAATATGTCGGGCCGGCCATATTTGGAGCCAGAGTGATGAGATCATATAACTATGAGATACTATAATCACCAAAGCGTCGCAAAATGTGCATGCGTGCTTTTATAAACAATCATAGACTCACATTAGATAACCTAAAACTTCTAAAAAGTGTACCAAACAGAAGACTTTTGAAAGTATGGAAATCATTAAATCCAGAAATAGTTTAAATAAAGATAGAGGACCCATCCCGTTTAGTACACTTTATTCTTTAGTTGAGGGGAGATAGGATTATAAATCGTGATCAATCACAAATTATTAGTCTTATCTCCGCCCACTTAAAGATTGTATATAAGATAGAACGTAGGTTAATTTAGTTTATTGTTTATCGTCTCCTGATGATTGTTAGCGAAACGCGCGTCGAGTGCAAAAAAGTGTAGTTTTGGTTTGTGGAAAACAATCATAGCTTTGTTTTAAATGAAAAGGTAAAATCGGAGCTGTCCTGAATCAAACCAAACTGTCGTGAAAATGGAGGGAAAGTCTATTTTTCAACAAAAAAGACCAAATTAAACTCTTCTTGAATCGAATATAAAAAGAATTATAAAAATCAGTTAAAACAATTAAAAATTATGCTAGAAATCTCGGGGTGCAATGGGCCCAGAAAAGTAGCCCAGGTAACCAAATTGAAGTCAGTTTGTCCATTTGGAGAGAATACTTTATACATATTTTCTTGATGAGAAGCTGTTCCAGGAATTTCATCAACTTTCTCTTAACTTGACTTGAAGTCCTTAAAAAATCAGCAGAACTTAGGTCAACCTAACGGGTTGTCGGTCTATTTCGAGGTTATAAAGGTTTGTGCTGTTAGCACATAAAACTAGAAAAATTTTTTTGTCATTGTTGTTGTTTTCTGAAAGACTGTAGCGTGCTTGTGGTTTTAGTTGATTTTCTGTCATGTCCAATTGGTCTTAATTTCTGAACTCGTCAAAAGCAAGCTGCTGTTATGATTATTCTATATGCTTGTTGGTATTTAATGCAATTATTACGTAATTTTACAACGATAAAGATCGCAAAATAAATTACTCTTAGTCAGATGTCTTTCAAAAAGTATAGCTATTGGTTACTTTTACGTACGTATTATTAGGCATGGTTACTTCTGGCTGGTTGGTAGTACCTAGCATATTATTATCCGTATTATTGCTTTAATTTCATTCAATTGTGACAAACAGCATATGCTCTATGAGATAATTAATTTGGGTTTCTTTTAAATTGGCCAGCTTTCCATTAGTATTAAGAAGTTAAAAAAGAGAAGATCAAAAGATCTTGGGAGGAAATAACGAAAATTTAAAATTGGATGAGTGTCCCACAAGGAACACACAAAAGACCAAAGCGAAGGAAGAAACAATTAAACGATGTTTCGCCCAGGGTGACCAGCGTGGGCTCGTCAGTGGGTTCACTAGTCACCCTCAATCCAGACATTATTTAACACCATCGCACACTCTGACTTCCAACTCTGAATCACTCACAAATAGGCATCGTTCCGCATGGTACTTATTATAAGTCACCTGATACGGGTTCGTCCTGGCGTGTTAATCTTTCCAATAGGAATATGCTCCTAAGACAATTAAAACAAGAAGTTAAACTTCCAAATCAGTTACATAAACCGAAAGAATCTAAAAAAGAGAAACAATCAAAAGATCTTGGGATCCACTGACGAGCCCACGCTGGTCACCCCGGGCGAAACATCGTTTAATTGTTTCTCCTTTCGCTTTGTTCTTTTGTGTGTTCCTTGTGGGACACTTATCCAATTTTGAATTTTCGTTCTTTCCTCGAAAGATCTTTTGATCTTCTCTTTTTTAGATTCTTTTCGGTTGATGTAACTGATTTGGAAGTTTAACTTCTTGTTTCAATTGTCTTAGGAGCATATTCCTATTGGAAAGATTAACACGGCAGGACGAACCCCTATCAGGTGACTTATAATAAGTACCATGCGGAACGATGCCTATTTGTGAGTGATTCAGAGTTGGAAGTCAGAGTGTGCGATGGTGTTAAATGATGTCTGGATTGAGGGATGGCGATGAGGGATTGACGAGCCTACGCTGGTCACCTCGGGCGAAATATCGTTTAATTGTTTCTTCTTTCGCTTTGGTCTTTTGTGTGTTCCTTGTGGGACACTTATCCAATTTTGAATTTTCGTTCTTTCGTCCCAAGATCTTTTGATCTTCTCTTTTTTGGATTCTTTTCGGTTGATGTAACTGATTTGGAAGTTTACCTTCTTATTAAGAAGTTATTCGGAAAAATGGGCCTTATAAAGTAAAAAGGCTCGTTCGTTTATTCAAAATCGAGGAAATCGTGCGCTCGTTTTTGGGTTTGTTTCTTCATGAAGCAAAAAATTAAGCCAAAGTTTTCAATAGAGAGGCCTATTGTGGATATCTTTCCATGGACGAAAAGGCTTCACAGAAAAAAAATAAGATGTTTTTTTTTAAAGATGCATACTTACAATGCAAGCTCCGTTATCTCTAAAGCCCGCTCGTTTTCTATTTTAAACTCGATGAGCTTGACAATCAGCTGTCCTCTGCTCAAGCTTACCTGTTAATTTAGGCTTCTTTTCGCGACTGCGTCACACCCTACATATCTTCGTCGCTTTCCCTTTCTAACGTTTAGAACAATATCGAATTTATTCCAACTCATTGTGTTGGTTTTGTCGGGTGTTGACAAATTTTGTAAATTAACAGTGGTTATTATTTGCCAAGGAGTTTTCGTTGGACCAGGTATCTTTTCTTTATATAATCTAAGCTCCACACGCTCAACTTCTCAAGCGAATATTCGCAAGCGGTACTGCAATTGGTGTATTGGGTTATTTATTTTTCTACTAGTAATTTGTAAAAAAAATCAGTTCCACTTCTTCTTCAAGTGCCATTCTCTCTTCGAACGTTGGCTATCAACAGCACGATCTGCCTTCAATTTTGCCTTCAAATATGAATTTTAAAAGTTTATATTTGTCATTTCTCAAAATATGGCCAAAATATTCAAGTTTTCGTTTTATGATGGTAAATAAAACTTCAATATCTTTATTTATTCTTAGCAAAACATCCACATTAGTTACTCTGTCCATCAAAAATATCCTTAGTATTCTGCGATAACACTACATCTCGAATCTCTCTAACTTTTTGCACATGGCCCTACTCAATGTCCATGATTCCATGCCATAACATAAGATGCTAAAAACATAACACCAAAGATAAAATATGATCTGGCCTGTTCAATTCTTGCACGAACTTCTAGCATGTTGTGCCAGTTCTCATTGAGGAGGCAACCCAAGTATCTGTATGAATCTACGAGTTCGACTTGCTGCCCATTTACTTTTAACATACCTGTGATGTTGTGTGATCCATTTTGTTTTTCCAACATTTAAGTTAAGCCCGAATTGCGAACTTTTGACAGAAATTTGATTCAACAACTCTTGCAGGCCTTCCAGCGTGTCTGCTATTATGACAGTGTCGACGACATATCGTAGGTTGTTGATTTTTATGCCGTGTATGGTCAGACCATCTTTGCAGTTATGAGCATTCTCTATTATTTTGTTACTATAGATATTAAACAACAGCGGAGATTATTTGAACCTCTTCGGACAGTTGGTATCAACCTTTATTTGGGCAATCTGATCCCAGTATAGATTAGCGATTATCTTTAGACTTCGGTCATCTAGATCAACTTCTTTTAGCGATTCTATGAGCTTTTCGTGTTGGACTTGATCAAACGCTTTCTCCTAATCTATGAAACAGGCATATACTGGCACCAACACATCCCTAGACTGCTGAACTAAGACTTGAATGCCAAACAGGGGCTCTCTTGTCCCGAACCCACCACGAAATCCAAACTGCGTGTCGCCCATAAAGGATTTTCATTTTCCATAAATTAAATTTTATGGATAATCTTTAGAAATATGGCTCATTAGGCTGATCACTATACTACTTTGCTGAATGTTTTTAGGCTGTAACAAAAGTTGATTTTAGCCAGTCATCAGGGATTTTACCAGCTCCCCCCCCCCCCCCCGCGGGCGTATGCCTCAGTCAAGGGTGTACAGGGGTAATTATTTTTAATGCCATCGAAAACCGTTGATATACGTATTATTTTATCTTCACGAGTGAAAATGCAGTCTTAGATAGGCTGCATCATATGGTTATCAAGTTACTATAACGGCTCTGCCCTTGCATTTTTCCGCCAAAAAAAGTACCGATAATAACTCTTTCAATCAAATTAGCCTGGAAAAAATGCAAGGACAAAAACCTTTCCGGGCGCGAGTCGACTGCGTCATCTCAGTATCTCATAGTATATGGACTTGGTAAAGTAAACACTTTTACTTATGACCAACCCATAATACTAGTTTAACGAGCGTCCTAACACGACTGTAATGGACCGTTTACGCTCCTAGGATAATAATGAAGATTGGACGTAAATCGTAAGCGCGCCAAGCGATGAAACTTTCTTTCATAAGAATACTAATTGACAAAAATATGTAAATTATTTTTCTATACTATAATTTTAACAAAATAAATGGTTATTAAATATATAAATTTTAAAAATTAAAAAAAAAAATTAAATTTTCAGAAATTTTTAAAATTCCAAAATAATAAAAAATATTCCAAAACTCTCAAAATTCAAAAAAAAATTAAAATTTCTTAAATTTTCAAAAATTTGAACATCTTCAAAATTCCAAAAAAAATTCAAAAACTTTGGAAATTTCAATATTTTCAAATTTCAAAATTTTATGAAGTTTTCAAAAACTTGAATGTCACAATTTTGTCTTATTTCTCTTAGAAATAATAATGTTGCATAAATAATACAAAGTAGTTACTTATAGGAGTGTTTAGATGTGGTACTTTTAATCACTTAGGATATGTTCAAAGAAAATTTCATTGATCGTAGTTAAAGTATAGTCAAGTATACTCGCAGGTTATAGTCATTACACGCTCAGATGAATTAAGATACTCACCTTCGGCTCGCGTCTCAAACTTCATCTTCGCGTGTAATGACAATCACAACATACTTGGTATGTAAACTACTATTTTTGACAGTGAAACTTTCGAGAATTAATTTTTCTTTCGGACTTCTGCAAGAAGTTAACAAGCAACAATAACAATAAATATTGAAAATATGTTCTTAAACACCCTGTATACCAGAACAGAAAAGAACAGAAATTTGTTTTCCTGAAACAGAAAAAAAATCGTTAAAAGTAGATAATTTCTGTATTTATTGAACTGATTCCTTTTAAATCAAATAATAACAAAAATTTAAATTGCAAATAAATCCGTTACATAAGAATTAAAATTGGTTATTTGATTCATTCGACTAAACAAAACAAACAACAAATTTGCGATTTTCTGGGGCGTTTATAAGGAAGCAATTACTTTCTATTACGACATAGATCGGAATCCACTTCACCTGTATGCATATTTTGTGTAGTATATTATGTGCAAATCAAGAATCACTCTAAAAAAATTGTATGTTAAGTATATTTCTGTATAAAATTAAGAATGATTTAAAGTTAAGAGTATAGTCATCGCTTCATGCAAAATTTTGCTTGCAAGGGTATATTTGGCTCCACATTTTTCTATCAAAATACAGAAATTTTTTAAACATTTTAGTCTCATTTTAAAGATAAAGCTTGAGTCTGGGATTCTCTAGTGGGACTTTTTTCCATTTTTATCTAGTCACAAAGATAAAAGTTAAAATTAAAAAAAATATTATTAAATTATTATTATATTACTATTATTATTATCATTAAAAAACTATTATTATCTTTAAAATGATGCTTCAAGTTGGGAAACTCAAAGTTATAAAGTCTCAAAATACAAAATGTATTCAAAATTTGGTAGGTTGCACGTATCGCACGCCTACATAGGCATCTTCAGACCTGGTATATAAATCGTCACGGTAGAGATTACCATTTAAAGCACATTACACAAACAAAATTTGTTTTTCTTTGTAAAATGTAGAACGAGTCTCCTCTGTTTAAATGTTTTTTTATTTTTTAAACTTGTGTAATGTTCTTTAAATGTTAAACTCTACCGTGACGTTTTATATACCAGGTCTGAAGATGTCTATGTAGGCGAGACACGTGTAGTCTACCAAATTTTGAATAAATTTTGTATTGTAAGTTGAAGTATTTGAAATTCAAGTCTCTTTGAGAAAATGGACGACCCTTCTCAATCTTGAAAATGAGACTACAATTTCTGGATAGAAAAATATGGGACTCAAAATACCCAAGCAAAGGAAAGCTGCACTGAGAAATTTTCAACTTTGCGCTCATGTAACCAAAACATCTTGCTAGAACAGCAACGTTCTTAGCTGGGACAGCAAAGTTTTTTGCTAGAATGTTGGGTTACTAAATTTGTTTGCTGGCGTAACTATTTTTTTGGCTAGGCCTATTTAACATTATTTTCCTATCCAAGTTCTCGCAAGAAACTCTGCGTTGTAGCAGAAACTCGCAGCCGAAACTCTGCTGTTCCAGCAAGGTTGTTTGGCAACATAGGCATCAGGCAAAACCACTTTACTAAAAAAATTCTAAGTGTGTCACCAAAGACTAAATTCTTAAAGCTAGAATTATAAAATCTACTCGCGCATTCAGTTCAGTTCGCAGTACTCGCCGTTCGCGTTGTTTTTATTTTGAACTTTAATAAGGCTATTCAGTCTTAAATATTTTAACCTGCTCAATGCAAATCCATCCCTTAAAATATTTTCTGGGGTCTGGTTTACATGCTGTTAACGGATTAGACTGAGAGAGTAATTTTTGTGTGTGTATTTGAATTTAAGTAACGAGAGGTATTGTTGTTTTATGTTTAGTTAGACTAGTGGTTTGTTCGGGTTCGTCGAAATTTCCTGTGCTAAACAGTCCGGAGCATGCGCGCTTAAAAAAACGCGTTCTGGTTCGACCACAACTGTTCTGAACTGAAAAGGTTTGTGTTCGGGTTACTACCGAAAATTTGTCCAGGACCGGTTCAGTACTGTTCTGCACAGTCCCGTGAAACCAGGGGACTGTTTAGGACTATTTTCTGACGTATGCGCAAATTCATTTACGCATGTGAAGTTTGTCCAAAAAAAATAATTTGTTCCTTGAAAATATACCCAAATAAATGGGTTTTTACGAAAAATAATAAAAAGTCAGCGTGTAGTCTTGTATTATTTTATTATCCGCGTGTATTTTTATAAAGGTTTTGTCGAGGGTTTTATATGGTGTAACCTAAAGAAGAGGAATCCCTGCCTAACCCAAAAATTCAGCTTTTTTAGTGGTAAATTTCTGTTCTTTCAAAAACTGCAGAATTTCACTTTGGTTTGGTTTCATTAAGGTTAAGATTCTACCTCGTCATCAGCCAATGGCAGATTTTTAAAATGCAATATGCAACACTATATGATGAGAACCAAATCATGGAAAATTCTCGGTAAAATATTTATTTTATGCTAAAAATAAAAGACACAATTAAGTGCTTTCTTCTTCTTCTTCTTCTTCACTCTACTATTATGGCAATTTTATGAAAATGCGTTCGGGTTCGTCCAAAAATTTTAAACTATTAAGAACAGTCCCATCGATTGCGCAACTATCACACGCAGTTCTAAAACAATTTGAAAACAGACAGTTTTAAAATTCGGAACCCGAACAAACCATAGGTATATGGAAAAAACATATCCCAATATGAAGCTATTAGGGAATTATTGAAACGCAGTTAGGGCCCGGCACTAATAAGGATCTGCCCTTATTTGTGGAGGAATTATACTGGGTCGCATCTTGACTGTGTCTAGCCGTATTTGACGTTTTTGCCAACTATTCACCATTTTTTTTACCTTAATCCTACTTTCGGGAATTTTTTGTGTTGTGACGGACAAAATAGTTATATTTTTATGAAATCGGATGACATAGCACAAGAAAATTAAAAAAAGCAAGGCTCAAATACTTCATTTTACCGATGAAGACAATATTTGTTTGCTACGAGAAGTAGTTCAACAAAATCCCTTCAGAACTCTTAAATGGTCCTTCTCTCCACCCTCCACAAAGACCTCTGCTTCCAACACATCATCCATGCTTTTGATCACTCAAAATATAAAAAAAAAACAACACAGAATTTCAAAAACAGGCAGCATATATTTGTAGGTTAGAAATAAAGTCGTATCGTCACCGTTTTGCTAGAGGCACGTTCAATAATTCTATAATTTGCAAATTTTAGAGCCAGGCACAGCCTCTGTTAAGGTCGGCGCTAAGTAGGCACTATCCAGTGCAGCCGTATTTCAATAATTCCCTATTATTGGCAACTGTGCCATATAACAAATATGCTTGGCAAATTTGTGCACATTTGAAGGTAGTAGCTGTTTTACTTTGCAAGCAGTTGGGGTATATAAAATACTGTTGTTTTCTATGCGAATGGGATAGCCAAGCTAAAAAGGATCACAAGGACAATCTTTTTTACCAGAAGTGACAAATATTACGAACAATCCGTTAATTCTTTCCCCTACTAAGAAAGCTTCTCGAGATGGGATCTGACGCACTGGCGTAACTAGGGGGGCTGGGGTGCCGCCCCCCCCCCAGATCCTTCCAGGCCCCTCCAGAAAACTATAGCCTAGTAGTTGTCAGTCATATGACGGGGCTAGTATAATGTCTGGGAGACCTAAGGGCTTAAAAGGTTTAATAAGAGAAGAACATCCTTCGGCAATATACATTCATTGTTTGGCACCTAGACTTAATTTAGTTGTTGTTGGCGCATGTACAAAAGTAGCACCTGCAGCTTCTCTCTTTAATACATTTCGCAACCAGGAAGTCATGAAAAACTTAAAAAGGTTGCAGAGAGCTTCGGTATTAAATTTTTGGAAGTATCTAAATTTTCTACTAATGGCTGGGCATGTCGATTTAAAAATTGTAAAGCAGATTTATTAACCTTTAAGTGGGGCGAGTAAAATGGTACTAAAAAGTGAAGTAACTAATAACCAGGATAGACATGCCCTTAAAGTTGTTGGACTATTAGCATCTATTCAAAACGCCGAGTTTTGCATTTGCCTACACATTCCATACTTTGTGTTATTACGTATCAACGTTTTGAGTCAGTACTGTCAGGGTAAAGATGCTACTCTCGGCAAATCAAATTTAATAATAGATGGTACGCTCCAGTCTCTAGAAGAAACTAGAAACAGTTTTTAAAATATTTATTCTGAAATCCAAGAATTCGTCGATAACATGATATTTCTTCAGAACCTATCAGAGTATCAAAACGAAAACGGCAAATTGCGGTAGAAACTAAAGATTATGTAGTGGAAATCGCTCTTGGATAGCGCGATAGAGTTGCCATCCGATGTAAGTTGCTTAGAACTGGAAAATAAACATGCACTACCTTAATAACGGATAATTTAGCAGCTAATTCTAGGGAGAGGTTTTCAAACTTGCTATTGGCTACATCGGTAAATGCTTTATTTAAGTAAAACATCGAAGAAAGTCAAAATTTTATTGAAAATTACTCCACGATTGCAGGTGTGGATGTATCTATGCTTGAAGTTGATATCTTGCTAAAAAAAATATGATTACTTGTAAAGATTTAGAAATAAATTTAAAATCTACCAAAGATTCTATTAGACAAGACTTTTGTCCTAACCTCTAGAAATTATTTCAGATTGCTCTTTTTTTCTAAGTTGTTAACGAAGCTTCTCTGCGATGCGTAGAATAAAAAATTGAACCAGAACTACAATGAGACAAACCCGATTTTCCAGTGTTGTCAATGATTAACATCCAAAATGATTTAATTAAAGAAGAGATTAGAGCAGACCACGTTCTGGAAATATTTTCACATAAGTTAAGGAAGTTGCAGTTAAGTTAATTTATATTAAACAGCTGGGTTGAGTCGAATAAGGATACGGTTAATTTTAGTTAAGGTAATAATGCATAATATTCGAGATAATATTAAACAGTTTTGAGAAAAACATCACTATCAAGCAGTGTCAGCTAGGCCTCCTAGGCCACCTCCCAGGTCAGAGAACTAGTTACGCCTACAGTGACGCTATGCTTGAGGCAAAAAAAAGGGGCATGGGAAGCCTTTAGAATTGTGGTGACCAAATTCTCAGTAAACGAAAGAGCAAAAATACACTTTCTACGCTCTCACTCAAACTACTTCCCAGAAAACTGTGGAGATGTGAGTGACGAACATGGAGAACGATTACATCAAGAAACTGCAAATATAGAAAAAAACCAAGGGAAGTAGAATGTTTCAATGTTAGCGGATTACTGTTGCACGCTTTGTCGAGAGGAACGAGCTGTGTATATAAAAGAAACCTAAAAAGACATATGAAAAGTGATTAGTTTAATTATGTCATTATTTTAATTAGCTATAAGTTAATTAGATTTAATTTAGACTTATTAGATATAGTTTATTATTAGTTAACAATGACGTGTCTATGCAATAAATGGCACTAAAATATTGTGGCCCTATTTTTTATTTACGACCTAAGAAAATTTTTCAAAAAACATTTTGGCTACATTTCAGTCATAAACAATCGAAAACCTATTTTTACCCACGACCTTTAAAAAGAATTCAAATTTGTTGCCTAGTTTAATTTTAGCATTTTTAAAATCTTATTTAAACCAATACTTGTAACAAAATCACTATTTTAGCCACAAGTTGTAAAAACTACTTGTTTAAATTTGAAAGCGCACTTAAAAAATTCACTGAGCTCAGAACTCATTAGAACTGGTGTCGAACTCAGTTTGCCAACGAAAACTGCTACTAATCATACCGCTAGGACGAGCATACTTATAAGCCTATTTATATTTTATTGAGGTGTACGGAAATAGCTAAAAATCGTCACCTGGGATATAAATTCTGTTTTATAGAGGTTTTAAAATTAAACAGCAGAAATAAAACCACGTGAAGGTCAAGTTTAAAACTATTGAATGTAGTCTTTGCTCAAGGTCTATCTAATAGTCACTAAAAAGTACGTTTATTGAAAATAGTTTGGACGGTGGTATAAATTTTTTATTTAATTATTAAATTCTCCAATTTTATGGTTTTGAAAAAAGCAATTTAAAAATAAATACAAAAAATATGCCATCAGTGCTATACGTACTCAAACCTACACGAAGATGTTCTTTAAAAAAATCGAACCATCAGCTCATACCAATTCATCAATTTAATACTTTTATTAAATCATTATTTTCTAAAATTTTCTAAATCGCCTTACTTAACTTTTATTTCACTTTATTGATTAATTGATTGGTTTGTTTTTAAAGAAGAAAGAAGTTTCTTCGACACTGCAGTTGGTTTGAATACTGTAATCCTTGCTCTATTCCTTCGAGTTCAATAGGTTTGATACCTTCGCCAGATGCGACAACCTTTTATAAGTAATTTCAGGGATTCTGTGTACTAGATGATGGCCGCCGGGAAAATTGAGTCAGGGGTTGATTCGTAATGTTCTCTTCTTTTAATTGCATCGGTCTGATGAGAGATCATTGATCTCTCTCAGACAGGGTTGCCACAAGATTCACTAGATGAAATTCCCGACTTTTTCCCGAATTATTTTCAAAAAAATCCCGATGTCCTAGCGCTGCAGGCAATTTTTTGCAATTTAAACAGAAAATGCTGGTTTGCTGTGGGATCTGGTCCTAATTCTAGATTGGTTGCCAAGAGCCAATCAATGATGGTATAGTGCCGCCGACAAAAATATTTGCTGTACCTACCTATAAGATGTCTTTTGCCCATGTGCACGGGTTCGGCTTGACATGTAAGCCGAGCTTAAGCTTTAGTTTTGTTTTGCAAGGGTGTGGAATATCATGTAAGTGGCACTTAAGCTGTAGTTAAGATAAGCCGTAGAATTACTTCGGCTTAAGCGCATTTTTAGGTTATGGGAGGTATTTTTTTGATTATGTTTTTAAACAAAAGCCATTAATTTATTCAGATTATCAAACTGTTCCGTTGCCTTAAAATATTACTGTGATTGTAATAGTGGTCTGTGCTTAAAATAAAACTTCTTTGGGATTACGAAGAAGATGAAGAATTACACTTTGTAATTAATTTAATATCTACCAAGAAGGATTTTTCAAAAAATGAGATGATACCTTTTACAAAAGGTTTAGAATGTCCAAAAAAATCATGTTTTTGTCTCTAAGCGAATAATTCACCTTTTTTGTTGCAAATTGGTTGTAAAGAAACTGAAAAATGGGTTGGGTTGGTCTGGTGGTGTAATAATTAGTATGTTTTCACATCGTATTCAATACGTACCGAAAATCAAGCATCTTGTTCTTCATATGTCACGCTCTTTGTCGGAACAGAGAACATGCTCTATGAAAGAAAAAGAAGACAATCTTTTTAATACTTCTTCATTACGATGTGAAAACATATACTAAATAAATAGTCAGGTTTTATAGTTAACCAATTATAGTAGTTTTATTTGCCTTTTCCTCGATACAATCATCAATAAAATTAATTTTTTTAAGACAACCTCAAATTTTACGTGTTTTTTTTTGACAGCTGACAGGTAATAATCATGATCACCACGCAAAAAAACACAAAAAAATGCAGATAACTGCCACGTTACCAATAATTTCCTTACTTTTACCAAGTGGAACATATTCGGAACCTTTGCAAACCAAGTAAATCTCAAGGGTCACCCTCAGTTCAAGCGACACTTGAACAAGTGGAAGAAGTAAGGGGAAGTGGTGCACACGGGCATTAAATTTTTCGTAATTATTTTGAAAAATTTGGGTTAAGAGACGCTGATTTGGGGTGGGATCTAGTCTCAGTTCTATATGTATTTACGAAATGCCATAAATGCTCGCAAGCAAAAATTTTGAAAAATAAAAAAACACGTTTTTAGCGAGCGCCAAAAGCAAATTTTATTGAAACTTTTGGGTTTGGCGGGGTGCAATGGGGGGAGGGGCGATTGCCACTGAAAAAAATTATCTGATATTGTGATCGAAACAAATACCGCAGAGTGTAAAATTTTACAAAAAGTAGTGTGTAATATTGTATATTTAAAATTAAAAAAAAACCTTAAAATTTTAAATATTTTATAAAAATATATTTTCTATGATTTATATATGGAAAAGTAGCGTTGCAGGAGAAAATTTCATTAAAATTTATATTTTTTGTTTTGATACTGGGACTTTTCATCCATAGTAGGATCAATGCCCAATGTAGCAAGTATTTTTGCAGAGTTAAAAACAAACACAAAATGTCCATCCTAATATGCGGGATTCGCACCCGGGGCTTCTTTCCGTGCGGCAGCGGAGGCCGGGAAGGAAAGTTACCAATAAATTTTATATAGGTATAAGGGAATCTCAATCAGATCAAAAATATGTGAAAAATTCATGGATTCTTAGAAAACTTCCCGACTTTTCGCGGATATTTCCCGACCCCACCAAATTCCCGACTTTTTCCCGGTTTTCAAGGATTGTGGAAACCCTGGATCAAGCTTATTAGAATATGTCCCCCCTGCACCCCTCTGTCCAAGAACTTGATAACTATCTCCTTGAAATAGTTAACGTTGAAAGTTATACGGGGGTAAAGGGGTGTGGGGTACTATGTTGAACCTCTCTGAGCTAAATAATTTTAGAAAAAGAGAACAATAGTAACTGTAGTAAGCTAGAGAGCGGTTAAGAGTTCTGAACCTAGCTGGGTTTTAGAATAACTTAATTTGTTTATACGGGCCGCTTAAAGCGCTTTTGTATAAGGACGTTTTGAAAATGATGTCGTATAAACACCACTAAAACCGTTTTAAGCACTATCGTTTATCGCTTTAAAACCTATTTTAAGGTCGTTATAAAAACTTTAAAAACGCTTTAGTGCATTTCTTCCAACCTAATGAAATACTCGACCCTGGTTTTGCAAAAAAACATTTACTGAAAGACGTATAAACTGTCGGAGAAAGCGATTTTATTTAAAACCGTATAAAAGTGCTTTTAGGTACGTATAAACGTGTGATATCAAAGAAGATTAGTTCTGCTGTGATATTATTAATTCCAGTGGTTTTTGTGTTCTTTCCTAAGCCATCTTTCTGAGCAAGGTTTTTGGTAATCGGAATACAGGTTCAAATCCTATTAACTGTTTTTCTGATTTTCGCATAGCTAAGAAGTCTGTATATTGATAGCCGGCCACACCCGTCTTATTAGGGAGATTTTGGTCAGGGCAAATTTTGTCAGGCAAATGATTTTGCAAGATATCTTTGGTGGAGTAATAGAACAAATCGAGCCTCTGCAAACTTATTTGTACTTACTCATCTGTTTACCAAAAAAAAAAACGGTAAAAAAGGCACCCCACTAGTACTATAAGCACGGTTAACAAAAAATAAAATCCAAATACACAAAATTTTTGTAAAACAAAACAAACTTTTATAACCTAAAAATCTTCCAGCACAATCACAGTTTGGTTGTCTTTTTAACGGTAAAGTTAGTCGCTATTCGACGCTAATTAGCGCCAGTGGTTACCTTTAATGAAGGTAACAGCCTCACAGAGCACTACTGCGCCTGCCCAGAATAAAGGTAACGGTAACAGACTGATAAAAAACCTGAACAAAATCTCCCTATTATCTTTTTGGTGGATCAAAAGGATTTGTAGCACGCGTGGATTTAAGGGGAGTAGCGGGGATAGTTAACCTCTTATGGAACTAAATGGGTCCCTATAAAAAACCCGAAACCAAATTTGACAGAAAGAGAGGTTGGGGCAAGCCAAGGTACAAGTAGAGATAAGAGATCCAAACTCGCTGTTTGTGATTTGAACGTAGCTAATATTTTGAAACTGACATTTCGACAGTGACAGAAATGTAAACAAAACTTGCATTTAAGTTTTTTAATACATTTCATTAATTATTATAAATAAAAAATTAATTTACTCCTTATTTTATTATTACTCATCTAAATCGTTGTGTGACATCAATTATTAATTTGAAGGGTAAAGAGTGTTTACTATTTAAACCCCTCGCGGGTTTAAATTTTTTAATTTCCTTTTCTTCTAAATTGAAACTTTCTTCTTAAATCCAACAAAAGATTCACTAAACCTTTTTAGTAAATCCCACCGTATATTTTTAGCAAAAACACGCAAAAAAACGAACACACATTCATTTTTTTTCGAGGATTTTTTCTGAATTGAGTTACTAGAGTCGGCTATGATAGTGGAAGGATAACAAAAACTGATGTATTCTGAGGCTTGATAAAGTGGTAATGGGCCACGAAACGTTGTCCAACCAAAACGAAAACACTTTATTTTGAGTAAAAAACAACGGATTAACATTCTAGTTACTTTTGGTTTGGTTCAAACAAGTGTGTGGCTAATAAAAGAAGCAGGCAAATATATATCATGTTTACAGGGGGACTTGAAACTCATCTAAAAAAAAATTGAAAAAAACTAAATTATTATGAAAAATCATAGTAAAAAATACCATTTACTGATTGTGGAAAAAACAAATAAAAAAATAATGTCAAGTCGATTCGATTGATGTGACTACGTTCTTTTAGGCTCATAACTGTCACCTACATAAGGCGGTCATTTTTGTGAAATTTCTCAGGGGGTATTATCATTCTACCTTTCTTTTTGCTTTCGTGCTCGCGCCCAGGAAAGTTTTTAGCTCTGCATTTTTTCGAGGCTATCTTGATGAGGAGAGTTAAATTGTCTCATAGTTATACGATAATAATGGACCAATATGTACAAATTAATAGAGTTGTCGTTGACAGGCAAAAACAATTATTAACATTTTGCGACAAGTTTATTAAAGGGTGGAGTACATTTCCGAGGGTGGCTAGGAAAAAATGTCTTTGTTTTCATTGTCTCCGTCGTTCTTTTAAACCTTGAAAGCTGTGATAATTGCATTCAACAAGGTGATAATGTTCTAATATCCTTAGTGTAATGTATGCCACAAATTTCTATTAAAAATAGATCTCGATCTACTTGACATTCGTATTAAAGAACTTAAAATGTAAGTTTACGAGACAATTAAGTTATAAGTAATTATAAATTCACCACTGCCATGCAAATTACCTTATTTTTTAATTTATTTATTGCTTTCATTATTCATTTAAATGATTTAAATAAATAAGAGTCTATTATAAAAATTTCAGAAATTATTGTATCTACCATTATAGAAAAAAATAATGTTTTTAGTTCAAATTTTGAAATTCTATATTGCCAGGTAAATAGCTTTATTTTATTTATTTTGATTTAGCTGTTAATGATTCATTATTAAAATAAATAGAAGACCTGTTATAAACATGACAAAAATTATCATCGGTACAACTGTGGACAAAAATAATGTTTCTAATTAAATTTTTTTGGAGCAAATCGGCATAATTTTCTTAATGACAAAATTTGGGGTAAATTTTGTAAAACAAGGAAATTTTAAAACATTTTTGTCGTTTTTGAACTTTAACACAGTTTTGAGTCCCTTTGTTATATATTAAAGAATATTTGGATAATTATAATTAGTGCCTATGGCTACTTCGTGCTTTACTGTAAGTACATTTTGATCAAAGAGATATAAAAAGTTATTAAAGAAGAACATTTTCCTTCCTTCACTTTTAAGGATGTAAATAGCAAGTCCGTCTGTAAATGGAAAATCCGTAAATAAAGGAAAAAAAATAAAAAAAAAGGATCCCCAAGGTACCACTCGAGAAATTCCCCACTCCGAAAAATTAACCAAGATAAAAAAAATCGGCTAAGTCTTTTTGCTATTGCTGCTATGTAAAATTGATGAAAAAAATTCAGAAAATAAAGCCACAGAAATCTTTTACCGTCACATTTCCATTCTAATTTGCGGTACCAACTAAATTTTTATGTTGGCAGCAAAAAAAATCAAGAAAAATCCTCAATCGATTCGTCAAGTTGCACCTTGTTGTCTCAAAGCATATTCTGACCATTGCTCCAAATCGTGGATACCTGGGGAAAGGAAAATGTTCTAATACCTTCTTCAGGCAGATTTATACTTTTCTTAAAATTTTGTTGTATTTCCTTCCCCCCCCCACCCCAGGCGTCATTACCCTATTAGGGTGATTTTGCTCAGACTTTTAACGTCAAATTTCGTTACTCTTACCGTTAATAAAGGTAAATGCAAGAGTTTAATAGTCTTTTTGTACATAACCTTACCTTTTTTGTCATTTTTTCTTTCTTTATTGCAAAATATTTGCGTTTGTGTTTAATCATATCAACCCCCCCCCCAACTACCTTCTACTCTCAAATCAAAAATTAACAAATTTTCGTCAAACAAAACAAACTTTCTAACCTTCAAATTTTGTACCAGGGAATCACGCTAAGTTTGGTTGTTTGACTTTTTAACGATAAAGGTGGTAGTTGCTATTCGGCGATGATTAGCGCCTGTGGGTACCTTTAATAAAAGTAACAACCTTACAGAGCGCCATTGCGCCTGTCCAGAATAAAGATAAGGGTAACAAACTGGCCAAAAACCTGACCCAGATCACCCTATTATTTCGAAAAATACTAAATAATTTTATTAACAATGATAATTACTAGACCAGAACAATAAACTAAAAAAATACACATAGACTGAACTATCCCAGAAATAATTTAGCGACGGGTTACTAGCAAGTAATAGGCATGTTCCTAGTATAGATAATTAGTCATTATTTACCTATTTATTGATTCAAATTGGTAAAAATATAAAAAAGTGTTTGACATTGAACTACCTTTTACATTTTACAAACTGTTTACAGACAACCCGTTTAATAATAAAGCGTTTACATACGTGTGACTGAGATTGTTTTTGAGTTTTAAGTACCATTGAAAAAATAGTGCGTAAAATACCGCCAAAATATAATTCTCTTAAACCTAACCCACTTCACCAGAACCCGACGCAACCCCTCAGTAGCGTATCGCCTGCGATCACAAGGGAGGGGGGAGTTTCGTATGAACAATTATAAAAAAAATTTAAGTGAATATTTTTTAACAAGTTTCTTACAGGGGGATAAAGCCGATGTCAAAAGGGGAAGGGGTTTTTTGTAGTTGTTGGTTTTGATTAATATTAAAATGCACCGCAGGCAAAAATTTTGAGAAAATTAATTATTATTAAATTGCGTGTTTTAAAAATTTTTCAAAAATAATGTTGAAATTTAAATTATCTAAATTAAACTAAATTGTTGCTAAAATTATGTAAAAATTTTTAATAAAAGTGCAATTTTGCAGGTCTGAAATACCACTGACAAAACGGTTTGAATTACTACAAATTTTAGTCCTTTTTGATTTTTTTATAAATATTTTTAAAAAACTTGGTTAGCTGCCACGAGGGGGCTAATGGAATCTAATATTATAGATTTTTTATAAAAATCATGTCAGAAATGCGCCGCAGGCGAAAGTTTTGGAAAAAATATACTAAAAATGTCTTTTTTTACACGTAAACTTCGCTGACAAAAATTATTTAGAATTAAACCAAAATTCTAATACTGAATGTCTTATAGCGATGCAGGCAACATTGTTTGCTGTTTAACCAAAAATTAAAAAAAAAACTAAAATTGTAAAAATTAATGAAATAAAAAAGCTAGAAATTTGAATAATTTTCGTAGGTATTTGTTTTGTAAATCAAGTGCCCCTGTATCCGCCTGTATTAAATACCATTTTTTTTTACTCATGGAGGGGGGTTAACCCCTAACCTTCCCCCAGCGGTACGCGCCTGCAACCTCTGGTAACCCAGCCAGCCGGGTTAGCAAGGATTTGCCGAGAGGTTTGCTCAATATTTCTGGTGAAATGGATTTAATAGTAATTTTCTAACTTTTATTTGACCGAAAATGTTTTCGAAAAAAATGCTTAATTAAAAAATGGATCAGGAGCTGTTTTGTTACACATGCTATTTTGATTGGAGCTGTTTTTATGTTGCGCTGTTTTTATGTTGCGCTGTTTTAATACATCGCTGTTTATGTCGATTTTTTTTTCAAACGCGATTTTGTTACATCGCTATTTGGTTACGGATATCGCTATTTCGTTTCGTAGCACATAAAAGTAGATATATTAAATTTCTGATGATTATAAAAATATTTCATCTTTGTTTTTATAGACTTTAATAAATTGAGTAAATATTTACTCCAAAACTTCCCTTCTCAAGAAAGAAAGGCTTTTCCAGGGTGTATCTAGACTTTTCTAGGGTGTATCCAGATTTTTCCTGGGTGTATCCGGTATTTTTTATAGAGTATCTACACTTTTCCTAGGTGTATCCAGACATTTCCTCGGTATATTTAGACTTTTCAGGGTGTATATATATAGGTTTTTCCAGGGAGTATCCGGACTTTTCCACGGAGTGTTCAGGCATTTTTAGTACATCCAATTTTTTTTTCTGGCTGTATCAAATTTTTTTTCTGGATGTATTTAGGCTTTTTAAAAGTGTTTCCAGACTTTTCCAGGGTACATCCAGATTTTTTCTGATTATATTTAAACGTTTACACTGTATATACAGACTTTTTCAGGGTGTACCCAGGCTTTTTAGACTGTATCCATACTTTTACTGCGTCTATTCAGACTTTTCCTGGGTATATTTGGATTTTTCTGGCTGTATGCAGACTTTCCTAGAGTGTATCCAGACTCTTCTTGAGTGTATTCAGGCTTTTTTGGAGTGTATCGTGGTGTAATGCGGGAAAGCGTCAAAAAAAGTAATCGTTATGTAAAATTTCGTTATGATTGGTGCAGGGGATTTGAGCTACAGTGGCTACAAAGTGAGTGACGGACAGACCGACCAACAAACTTCCCGACCAACTAACAGACCGACAGGCAGACAGATCGACGGAGACGAGAAACGTGGTTATCTCTATTCGGAAACACCAAATTCTTGGAAGACCATCAAAATCTCGAAGCGCGATTTTTAGATGATTACATTACTTATCAAGGAAAGTAATGTTCAATTTGTCAAGTTTTTTTGACTCTCCTTTGTGCAAAAAATAGCGTGTAATAAATTGCTTTTTAAAATAATTCTTGAACTTTTTGTGGGAAACTTATAAATCAGTTTAACAAAATAATGTAAAGATAAGAAAGTAAAATAACAAATTCACTCGTTTTTGCATGTAAAAATTCATCTTTTATCATAATCATTTGCAAAAAAAATATAAAAAAAACGCAGGTAACCTGACAAATTTTGTCGTATACACCGTAGTAACAAGTTAGTCTAGATTTATAACTCCTTGAAGAACAAATCGAATTTTGGAAAAATGTTTCGTGGTTACGGAAATAATAATCACATGTCTCCTAGTTACATAAATTACTATAACGCACTAGTGCAAATGTATAGTAACTATTGGCGCTATCAAACCGCAGGCGCTGGCGCTGTTCGAAGAGGTGAGCATTTTAACTAAATTTTGAATTCTTCTTATCTGTAGTTTTATTTTTTTAAGCAAAAGTTATGCGGCGGCTCAATATTTGTTAGACCATTTTCTTAAGTTTTCTTCAAGTAGTCGCAACGTAACAAGCGCAGCGAGTCTAAATAATGCGAGTAAAAAAAAGCACAGTTTAGTACATAGAACTTTAGCCTTGCCCAGGGCCAGCCCTAATTCTTAAATTAATTTATGCACAACCGGGCGTTAAAGTGCACTTTAAAGCGAAATAAAGCACTTTAACACCCGTGGGCGTTAAAACTTATTTTAAGGCCCGTATGTGTTAAATTTAGGGGTTTTTTTAATTGTTTATGGAAAGCAATCATTCTATAGTTTTTTGTAATACTCTTTTCTTGAATTAGTAGACGAAAGAATGCAAATTTTTGTTTCAATAATTTTTATTAAACGAACGCAACAATAAAATTACTTATAATAAAAAAATAATTACTATAATAATTATAACTAACTATAATAACTCCATAGGGAAGACGGCTTGTGTTGTTTCACTTTTTCGTTGTAGTATGCAAGTAAGGCGTCTTCTTTTATAATTAGGTTGCTTTCCGGAATGTTTTTACCAGTACACCACAAAACATAATCTTTCTAGTTTTTTTCGGATAGTTTTCTTGATTTGGCCGGCAAAAGATTCGTCTTCGCCTTTCTTTAAATTCCATAATACTTTACAAGAAAAACGGTAAAAACAGCGATTAAAACGCAACATTATTTGTGATGATGACTTTGTTGATATGGTTGCTAATGACAAGTAACTGTTTGTATCTCAGATTGCTTGATTGAGAATGACAGAAATAACCATACAACAGGTCACTTTCGAATACTTAACTATTTGTCAACTGGTATTTATCTTTTGTCAAAATATTAGAGAGATTTTGACACCAAAAATTTTTTTTCCAAAAATCATGCGGTTATGCATAAAACATTTTATGTATCTCAGTCATAAAATGCGTTTAACACCATCAGCGTATAAGAACCCTCGCCTGGCGGCTCGTGTTTTTATTTCCACGCCGCGGACGTGAAACGCCTCCTTTATGACCTAGATACATAAATAGCTATTCTTTTTTTTCAAAGTTATTATAGTTACACATTTTGTGACATTTGGGCTATTATAGTATCACATATTTAAACGGTTTAGCCCATATACTTATAAACTTAATATTCTCGCCCTGGAAATGGCAATTTTTAGCAACATATCATGATCAAGTAAGCCATGAAAATAAAGATTTTACGGCCGTTTTGCGCAAGTGCGTTGGATTGATGTTATTCCTGACGCCATTTTTGTTTGTTTTGATTTTTGATTCCGAAAGAAGTATGTTTTTTTCGGTCTTTAATCACAAAACACACAACAGTATATGTGAAGCGGCCTTAAAAAATTTCATTAGAGAAAAATAAACTTACCTGTAAAATTTTCGGTATCATCCATGCCTTAGCTGTTTCACATCATATTAATCATCATCATTAAAATGCGATTAAAAACGTCATAAGATTACATTGTTATTTTGGGCGGCACATATTTTTACGTAAAAAAACTAAAACTGCTTGGTTTTTAAAAAGTAAACTCTTCTTCTGTCAACGTGACATTCATATGCCATCGGCCATCGCAGTGAAGGACATCACGCATGCGTAAAACGGCTGAAATTCAAAAAATTTTCATAGCCTCCTGGACGCAGAGGATTAATCTTGCTTACAAAAATTTTCGCAGGGATGAATTGCAATGCCGATGACGTGTATAAGTTAAGCAGAACATCCGCTAACAGCTTGCCATTTTTATATTTTAAGTCAAAGGCGACTGATGGTTAACACAACAATGATCACCGCCTACTCTGTTTTTAAACTTTGCAGTTTTTTATTTTGTGTATTTTTGAAATGATTTTTTTGTGAATACTTGGGGAATGCCCGAGGAATTTTCTTAATTTTTAGGTCAGAAGATTTTCTTAACATTACCATTTTTAACTATTTTTTTTAAAAATTTGGGTCAAAAAAAGTATGGGAATTTTTTTGCACACGTGATAAAAAATAGTAGTTTTCACAACTAGTGGCTAAAATAGTGCTTTTTTTACAAGCGTTGGTTTAAATAACGACCGCACCGAGGTATTTAAAAATGCGAGTAAAAAAAAGCACAGTTTATCCGCGAGTTGTTAACACTATTTTTTTTTAATACCTCTATCAATAAATTCAAGAAAAACAGGAAAATACTTTTAAAAATCTCGAACGAAGAGCACTTCTCGCAACAAACCATCGTTACACTATAATTCAAGACGTCTGGTAAATAAAATAACAATGGTTTTCATAGCGATGTGCCTTTCATTGTGACGTTCATTGCCGCGATATTTTAAATTTTGACATTTTGATATTTTGATGATGTTTTTAAATTTTAAAAAAATTAAAATTTTAAATAGAATAATTAGATTTTGCAGCCGTGATCAAAAAAAAAAGTTTTTTGGCATCAGTAACCAAAAAAACCATGCTTTAGTTATCTGCAACTTAAAAGCTATAAAAAAAAGGAGTGATCAAAAAAAGATTTCTGTCCTTTTTTTACCCAAAATTAAAGGGAAATAGGGGAAAATAGTTATATTGAAAAAATCTAATTATTCTTATCTAAAAATGAAGCCATTTCCGCCAAGTATTTACGAAAAAAAATCATTTAAAAACATCGTCAAAATATCAAACAAAGATTAAAATGTCGCAAAAATAAACGTCACCGAGTAAAAAAGAACATTTCTATGAAAACCATTACTTCATTTACCAACCGCCTTAATTTATAGTATAAAGATGGTGTGTTGTGAAAAGTTCTCTTCGTTCAAGATTTTTAAAGGTATTTTCATGGTTTTCTTGAATTTTTTGATAAAGGTATTAAAAAAAATAGTGTTAACAACTCAGGGCTAAACTGTGCTTTTTTGACTCGCTTTTTTAAATACCTCGCTGCGTTCGTTATTTAAACCAACGCTTGTAAAAAAGTACTATTTTAGCCACTAGTTGTGAAAACTACTATTTTCGGATTGCACCGCCACCAGAAAAGTCATGATTTGATTTATATAGTTGCTAAAATCGGTACATAAAAAAAAACTGTTTTTTATACCTTCATCAAAAGCACGATTTTAGTCACTGTCTGCAAATAACAAAAACATGGCTTTTCTGGTTACGGCTGCAAAACATTTTCTTCCTACGTATACGTATAAGAAGATGTTTTTAGTTTTTTTCACACTTGTAAAACAAATGTTGTACCTTACGCATGCGGAAAGCGTCTTTTCCGACTCTGCATTTTTTCCAAGCTTACTTGATTTTAAGAGTTATTATGGTTACGGCCTTTTTTCGGAAAATGCAAGGGCAGGTCTGTTATAGTATCAAATAGTTATATGGGTTGGGCTATATGTTACTGGTATTTTACCAAAAACCAAGCTGTTATGAAAAATATTTTTTTTATTTTTAGGAAATAGCAAGCCCAATCACCACCAAAATGGCCATGCGATTAAAGATTTGGCCGGAAGCCTTTTGGACGACAAAAACAAAGACGATGGTGAATTGTGGAGCACAGTTGAGGCGCAAACCGCCTTCTTAGGACCCAATATTTGGGATAAGGCGTACGAAACGGACCTTAAGGTATGTTTCAAACTAGCGTTTCACCCGCTGCGTTGCCCGCAATATCCAAAAATAATCTCATTTGGCAACTGCCATCAAACAAAATGTTAAAAAAATGTTTTCACTTTCATCCAAATCGGCTCAGCCGTTTTTGCGTGATTGAGAAAAAAAAACACACACACACGTATATAAAGGGTGGGCCAAAAAATGTGTCACTTTTTGAACAAGCTATAACTTTATACCCAATCGGCCGATTTTTAAAATTTTTGGCCGTTTTTATACGCGACTCAAAATTTGACATTTGACAGCTTTAAAAAATAGGTAAATTTCACCACCCTGCAAAAAATTTGGGTGCGGCCCTGGACTTGATTTTTGTTAATGAGGCAAAAGCCCCATACTTTTTTTCGCCTACCGAGGTATCACTTATCTAAATTGGTTATAAAATAACAAATTTTAAATCAGAAGTATTTAGACCAAAAATTGTAATGTCTGTAGGAAGGTGCACTGTTTAGGGCTAGCATATCTCGCGACTCAGTCGTCCGATTTTAAAATTTTAGGCTTGTTGGTAGGACAAGACATGAGTTCCTGCTAATCTGGCTCAAAATTTGATATATTTCAACAATCCAAGATGGCGGGGAGCTTTAAAAAATGCATAAATTTCACCCCCCCCCCCCTGCGCAAAATTTGTGTGCGTCCCTCGACTTGATTTTTGTCAATGAGGCAGAAGCCCCATACCTTCTTCGCCTACTGAGGCATCACTTATCTAAATTGGTTATGAGTTAGAGAAAGTTATCTAGTATTTTTTTATTTTTTTTTTAACAGATAAGCACCTTTAATGTAATTTTAATTTTTCACCAAGATGACGCTTTATCATTAAGGAAGGGGAGTAAAACTGAAATTCGAATTTTGTTAGATAACTGAATGGGAGAATGAAAAAATTTAACCATTTTTTGAAACTTGCTGCTATTTTGGATTTTTGACATATGTCCAATTTTGAAAAAAACTAGTGAAGATTCATGTCTCGTTTTACCAAAGAGCTTAGAATTTTGAAAATCGGACGACTAGGTCGCAAGTTATGCTAGCCTTTAACAATGCACCTTCCTACAGATAATACAATTTAATACCTCGGTAGCCGAAGAAGGTATGGGGTTTTTGCTTCATTGACAAAAATCGAGTCCAGGGTCGCACACAAATTTTTCGCAGGGGGTGAAATTTACCCATTGTGTAAAGTTCTCCACCATCTTGAACTTTTGACATATACTGAAAAAAATGCAACACCAGAAAGGACAAATTTTGTAAAGTAATTTATTTATAGTAATTGATTACATTTCCAAGAAAATTTCTGCATGATAATCATCAAAAAATTAATAATGCTCGTTTATTCTATTGGGGGACATCATATTGAGGAACACTCATCCAAATCCTCCTTACGGCATGCCAGAGTTCATCTAACTTTCCAGGGGGACATGGCAATCGACTAAGATTGCGCCCTACCATATCCCATACGTGTTCGATAGGAAACAAGTCAGGCGATCTTGCTGGTAATTCCAAAGTATCTATGCCACGTTCATGTAAGAAGTCGATTGTTTCACGAGCAATATGCGGTCTGGCATTATCTTGTTGAAAGATAGCATTTGGGATAGTTCGTAAAACTGGCTGCAGCACTTCATCGATATATCGCCGAGCAGTCAGATTGCCGTTAATGAGGACTAGAGATGATCTGCTTCCTAAACACAAGTCTACATTTCGTCTCTCACCTCGAAATCGCCTAACCCTCATGCGTCCATCATGGCCGCTTAAACAAAATCTGGATTCGTCGCTGAAGCTTATGGTATTCCATTCGTCATTCCAGTTTTGCCGAGCTCTGCATCACTCCAAGCGGCGAGCCTTATGTTGTGGGTTCAAAGGTAGCACCAAAAGCGGACGGTAAGTTCTCAGCCCCATACCAAGAAATCTTCGATTAACTAGCATTCTTGAATACACTCGTCCTGTAGCTGCAACTAGAACATCTCTTACTAGCGTATACTGTCTCGTCGATTTCTGAGAGCGAGAAGTCTGAGATGCCGTAAATCACGACCTGGTAATAATTTAGGGCGTCCAGAATCCGCCCGACGTCTATAAGTCTCATCATTGGACCACTTTGTCCAAACTCTTAACACTGTTGATGGATTGGCATTAAGCCTTCTTGCAATTTCCCGTAAACCAAAACCAGCCTCTTTCATTCCCACGATGCGTCCTTTCTCCGCGAACTCTTGGCATTTTTATTTTTTAAGTAAACGTAAGCAATCCAAAAAGACCAAAAACTACAAGAAAAATTATTTAAAATTTTCAGAAAAGGTCTTTTATGTGTTGTTGAAAATAAATAGAAAAAATCTGTGAAAAAAGGAAATATTAGAAGACAAAAAATTTTTCAAATATTTCTGTTCACATAAGGTATACACACAAATAATTTTCATTCAAATAATTATCCATATACATGATGTTGCATTTTATTTTGTTCTCCAGTATATGTCACAATTTGAGCTAGATTAGCAAGAACTCATGTCTTGTCTTATCAACAAGCCTAAAATTTTCCATACCAGCCCTAAACAGTGCACCTTCCTACAAACATTACCATTTTTGGTCGAAATACTCCTGATTTAAAATGTTTTTAACATTTTTTATGTTGTAACTAGGTCCTTATAACCAATGTATAAGCGATACCTCGGTGGTAGACGAAGAAAGTATGGGACTTTTGCTTCGTTGACAAAAATGAAGTTCAGGGTAGCACACAAATTTTTCGCAGGGAGGGTGAAATTTACCCATTTTTGAAAGCTGTCCGCCATCTGCCTGCATCGTGGTACGACTGAATTTTACACTAATAAGTAGTGTTTGGTGCATTTTTGAGTAATACTTTCCTCTCTTAAGAGGAAAATATTTTCGCCTTTAGGGAAAAAAGTAAAAAAAGTCGATTTTAACAAAAAAATTAAGAAAATTCCTTTTAATATCTTGTGGTCGTAGGAAAAATGGCGTACCTAACTCGCACGCACTAGTGCTGAAAAGTTACTTTTCCGCACTAGTGCGTGCGAGTATTGTTAAAATGAAGATATACAGATTGTTAAAATGAAGATATACAGACCGCTTCAAGCTACTGCGAACATAGGGCGAAAGAAGTCTAATTTGCCAGTGTACGTACATGCAGAGACACCGCACGCCTATCAGTGAAGCAACCAACACTCAGGCTTCCGATCGCCATTCGTTGCCGTTCGCCGCCGTTCGCCTTGTATTTAGTACGCCTCTAACCACGGTGCTGTGTGGAGCGTAGTCAATGAAACCGGAATTTGGTCAATAAAAACGCAAATTTTTATAACGTAATTTTCTTATTTTTTGTCACTGATAAATAAGAGCGTTTTGTTGTCAACTGCTCAGATTTATCAGTGACGACGTGTTACAATGAAAATAATAAGGAGAAACAAAATAAAAGCAAGTTCTCAAAATAAAATAATACATTCTAAAAACCAAAAAGATTCTCCCAATCAAAAAAAAATTAAAGCAAATGTTCGAAAGTCCTCCTTGCTCGGCTAGACAATATCCGAGCCTACTATAAAAACCCCTTCCAACGTTTCCAAGCATGTTAGGGGTGATAATTTGAAAAGCTTCTTCAAAAACAGATAGAAGTCATTAGGAGCAAGATCGGGAGATCGAGCTGGCCATAAAATAGTTCCCCGTGTACTTATAACCCGATTAGGAAATACATTATCAAGATATTCCCTAACAAGGCCAACATTGTGAGCGGAACAACCATCTTGTTGAAACCATGTTTCACCAAATCTTACACCTAACAACTGCCTAGCAGTTGGAATAATGTGCTGCTGCAGTAGATCCAAGTATCTAGGACCATTCAAATTGCAATTGCCGTTAATAAAAAATGGCCCAATTACGTGTTCCCCTACAATACCCCCCCCCTGTGTTCTGATACTGTGTTCTTATGTGAAAATACAAATGCAAATTTTCCCTCGACCAATATCGAACGTGTGTTGGGTTATGACGATTTGACCATTTGACCATCTGCACTTTTTCGGCAACTTCGTAGACATCCATTTTTAGTTTTAAAAATGTATTATTTCAATTAAGAACTTACCCATCTGTTTCTCGAGCAAGGCAGAAATAAAACAAAATAATAAAAACAAAATGAATTTCCAAAAGATAACACTGCAGCGTGCTTCGAATCCACCTCGGTTGTACGGCACGGAGAGTAAATTGGACTTGATTCCCCATGTTCGCAGTAGCGGTCTGTATAGGACTAACTAAATGATTTATGTATCTATTCTATCTTATGCGTCATTTTTTAGCATTATTATAAAATTTTTGAGTATTAAAAAAATTAAAACTTTCAAAATGAAAAATCGTGCGGAAAAAATACTTTAAAATGTTAATAGTAAATTTCTCGAAAACTACAAAAAAGTAGCAGTTTTAAACATTGTTAAGGGACTGAAAAAAATATTATACGGAGGGCGACAAAAAAAGTATCTAAATTTTCCATAATTGACCAAATGCTCAAAAATTAGAACTTTTAAACAAAAGTTTCTTTTATATTTTACAGTACGTCGACCTAGATGAGTTCCTATCAGAAAACGGTGTCTCGATGGACGGCTTGGGCACTCACGGATCCATCGGCCCCCTCAACGGCAACCACCCCCTCCCCAAAAGGGAACGATCTCCAAGTCCGATTGACTGTATGAGTCCGGACAGCCCTGCCTCACCCGCCGATTCAAGTGAGTTCGAGAACAGTTTGTTCATGTTGGACAGAAAAAATAATAAATTTAGTAAAATTTTTGGAAATACAGATCCACATTTTGTCACTTAAATATTAATCTTCTTAACTGCATTTTTGCGATTGCACACACTATTTTTTTCGTCTATAATTTTTCTTTTTTTAAAAATCGACTAGGAAACTGATTATTTACGGTATGCTTTAAACCTTTTACATAAAAAATCAACCACCAATTTTTTTAATTTTGACACAAAAAATTTTAAAAATCCGTTTTTGATGTTTATTATTATTATTATTAATGCTTTTATTGTCACATACATTACAGCAAATTTAACAAATTTAACAATTGGCTTTTTAATATTTTATATTAGGTTATACTACACATTTTTTAAGTTTATTTTCGTTACGGGCAAAAATAACAAACATAGTGTCGGCTCGAAGGATTTTTTTAAATTTTTTGTGTTTTTTTGTATATTAGAAAAATTTTAAAAATAAGAGCTCGATTTTTAATTTAAAATAACAAATTAGGTAATTTTCTTAATTTGTTTTTAAAACATTAGCGAGCTAGTTTAAGGTTTTTAATTGTACATGTTCAAACTGGAAATAATTTGAACTTAAATTGTTTTTTTTTTTGTTTTAGGAACGTTCTATTTTATCTTTATAAATTTGTTCCTTTCGCGATAGTAATTCAATATGAACGAAAAAATTAAACACTATATAAAGATTTTAAAAATCATGTATATTACTATAGGGTGACTCTTCTTACAAAAGTTCAGTGTTCAGGATCGGCTATAAACAAAACCTTACTAAACATGTAACATGACATCTTTTGAATAACAAAAAAAGTAAAAAGTGCCTTTTTAATTATGTCCTTCCTAGCCTGACTTGATATATTCTTGACGGCAAATAGGGCTTAGCTGCCAATGTTTGAAAAACAAATTTTAGTGAGACACCACCCAAGGCCAGGGTGTCAACGTTAACTACAGGTTATTCCATCATTCCAGCAAATTGGCAAATTTTGTTTTGTTATAATTGTCAGTTACCCCGCATTAACAAAAAAAATAATGTTTTGTTATTTGCGGACAATGAGTACATGCATATTTTTCAGGTATTTAAAAAAAAAAAATTCTTAATAATAAGGTTAGAGTAAATGTTGGAATAACTACGGTTTGCAAGGACGCCTTGGGTACCAAAATTCTATTGTGTTCATGGAACTTTTAACCTCAAAACATCTGTTGTAAAGTAAATATTTCAACGTATCGGTATCGGTATACCTAATGCGTCCAAAACAAAGCCAAGAGATACTACCTTTTTAATTATTTATGCCATTCCGATGAATGTCATTTAATCAGCTGTTTTTTGTTGTTATTATTTTTTTAAATTTATTTCATGTTTTTTTTTAGATAAAGTCATATAAGAAGTATTTGGAAGGCAGTTTTTGAGGACTAAGATAAATAAATCTTCAACATGGGCTGGTATAAGATGGACAACAGTTTTATCCTCGCCATGTCCTCCTAAAGCCCCATGAAAATTTTTTTTATTCGTGTTAACTGTAGGACATGGGATTTTTTCAAAAAAGCACAAATTTCTCAATTGAAAAAAAAAATCTAGGCTGTAGCTAAATTCTGACTGAATTATATCACCTGGCTTAATGGATGGCTCATCGAGCTCAACGACAATTCATGTCAGATTAACGTCATGTGTCATTTGTCAAAAAACCGATGACATCGGTAAAATAAACCTGATTAATTTAAAATCTCGCCCGTACCCATAACAGCTGATGTTCAGTCATCAGCATTGTTCAAAACACCGAATAAACAAATAAAAGATATAGGGTCTTTTGGTTTTGTTTTAAATGCCTTAGGTATACCGATACCGATACGATATAATATTTACTTTAAGTATCTATTAAATAATGTGAACTCGATCTCTCAAAAATTGCCGCTAGTATAGGCGCCCATATTGTCTGGTGGGCACACAAACTGTAACTGCAGTTGCAATTAATGGAAAACTCGCATTTTTAAAGTTCCCCAAACTAAAAAAAAGCTTTGGTTTGGTCGCTCGTTCAAATACTAAAAATGTGTAGAAAGGTACTAAGTTTTGAATTTTAGAATTTTTTCCGCGTTACAGGAAGAGGAGAAAAAATTAGATGCAGTTTTTAAATAGTGAGTTTGACCCTTTAAACAAGGAAATTTCAGTGAAACCTATATTTGAAATTGCCCAGACCACTGTAAGGAGTAATATAAGTATTTCTTAAAAAAGTTAATTTTTTTCATATAAAAGGTCTAAATAAGAGCATTAAATTTAAAACATGATGGTGATTTAAGGCTTAGAATCTTTTAGCATAATTGAAGGGGTAACGTTTTTGTTTAACCAATTTTTTCTATGTTTTTCTCATTTTTATGCCATGATTTTGCTTACATTTTAAAGCCTTCTTTCCAAACTTTCGATTTCTAAAATGAAAAACTCAATTTTTTCAAGTTTTTACTGTTTTTTAGCGTTCAAAAAAAGTTCTGCCAAAACGCATTTTTGCTCTGTTAAAATAGAAATATTTAGAGAGAGAAGGCAGAGTTTTCGAGTTAAAGTAAAGTGTAAAAAAAATTAAGGTATTAAAGAGAGACAGCAGGCTATAAAAAAGTATTTTAGGGAAAGATGGAAATAATTTAACGCTATTGTTTAATAAAAATTTATGTTTTGTCATCTGTCTGTTAGCTTGAGTGGTGTCGTGCATATGATTTTATTTTGCCATTTTTATACAAAAAACAGCAAAAATTGTAATTTATTTCAATAAAAGTTCTTTACAGTCTTTAATATTACCAAAAAACGTGTCCTATTAGTTTATTTTAGCACATGTAAAAATAATTTAACAGGTATTTAACTAAATTATTTTTACCTTCATCATAGCCATACCATAATACCACAAAATAATGGAACAATTAGTAGAGCCATGATGAACCTTAAAATAATTTAGATAAATACCTGTTAAATTATTTTTAGATTTGCTAAAATACACTTAAAGTAGGACACGTTTTTTTGTTAAATTTAAAGACTGTAAAGAACTTTGGTTAAAAGGAATTAATGCTGTTTTTTGGAGAAAAATGGCAAAATAAAAATCATATGCATGACACCACTAAAAATGACAGATGACAAAACAGAAATTTTTATTAAATAATTGTCTTAAATTATTTCCATCTTTCCCTAAAATACCTTTTTAGAGCCCACTGTCTCCCTTCAATCACTTAAAAAACAGTGAAGACTTGAAAAATGCGAGTGTTTTATGCTAGAAACCGAAAGTTTGGAAAAAAGCTTTAAAGTGTGAGCAAAATTCATGGCACAAAAATGTAAAAAAACATAGTAAAAATTGCTTAAACATAAACGTTACCCCCTAAATTATGCTAAAATATTTTAAGCCTTAAATTACCATTATTACCATTACCAAATGACAACATAAAATATGTTGAAATTACATTCATTACAAGTTCTTATGCAAATTTAGCTTTTGTGTGTCCACCAGACAATATGGCGCCCGTCAAAAATCACGTGACTTAAAATGCCTAAATCATGTTGATTTTGAGGTTAAAAGCCATGTCCGGTTCGTTCACAATACTAATCTTGGTTTGTTTGTGTCTAAAATGCAGTTTTTTCCGAAGCGTTATCGATGTCTTCGAGTTGTCGAGATTTCGATCCACGGACAAAGACGTTTTCAGATGAGGATCTCAAGCCGGTGCCCGTGATCAAGAAGTCGAGAAAACAGTTCGTGCCCGACTCGCTCAAGGACGACAAATACTGGGCGCGCAGGAGGAAGAACAACTTGGCCGCCAAGAGGTCGAGGGACGCGCGCCGGATGAAGGAGAACCAGATCGCGCTGCGGGCGGGATATTTAGAAAAAGAGGTTCGTACCTAAACCGCCAGTCATCTTAATTTGCGACCAAATGACGATCACAAATTAGAATGAAAGGTTTTTCATCCTTATGCAACTCACGTGATTATTTTAGGAAGAGCACTCACCTACCCACCCCGTGCGGTGGGGGTGAAATCACTCCCTAAAGGTACAATATTTCAGTTTTTTGCCAATATCTTAACATTGCCTAGCCAACATGAATTTACAAAATAGTACTTTTTAAGCACTTGCTTTCCGCGCTGCCAATAACGGCAAAGTACTAAGTAGGACGTACTTAGTCAGCATTGATTTAGAACAATGGCCTGCATCAGGCCAGCATGTATATATTTAGCAAAAAAAAGTTGCACTTTTATTGTAATTTTTTCTTTGTACTTTTTTAATAATCGTAAAAACATAACGAATAAGTGCTAAGTAGAAAGCAGTTTAAAAAAAAATAAAAATAAAACAGGCAACATAATCTCACATCCTAATAGTACAGTACATCACAAGGATTTCCCCGATCCATTTGGGATGTTTAAAATATTCCAGGGATTGCCTAAATGTCCCACAGAAGCCCCATTTAGGTCAATACCAACCCGCATAACTCCAGAAGAAGATAATGATTCTTAGATTATCTTAGATGTATCACCATCATGTTTGTTTTCTAAACTTCTTGATAATTTTGAAGTTCACAGTTCTCGCTGTCTATAGAAATATAGAAATTTATCTAGTAGTAGTATCTTCTGTGAAGAAAAAATATTGACAGTAGCGCCATGTCCTTACGATAGATGTAAGTTAACTATTTTGTAACAAGATGTAAGTGTTTTGTAAAATACTCGCTGATTTTAACCTCTGTTATACATATTTGGCACTACTAAGGAAGGAAGTTTATTTATTTTTTGCTTATACCAAAATATTTTTAAATCACATGTTTGGATTTACTTAGAAAAGGTTTTATTGCCATTAACTCTGGCTGCACAAAGATTTTTTTTTAATAAAGTGCAATTTTTTGCTTTATTAAAAACAAAGTACTAAAATTTTGCTTTTTTTTACTTTCTTAAAATATGCCGACCTTGCCATATAAAAATAATTTAAAAAATGCACATCATTGCCGTTGCCAGCAGTTGCCAGCAGTCAAAGCACAATACTAGTAAAGTACCAGTAGATCGATGTTTGCTGGGTATACCCTCAAATAAACCCTCAAAAAAACCCAATATTTTTGGATATAAAAATACGTTTTAAAAAATAACTCCTCATTTTGTTACTAAATATATCGTCAACAATTTCATGTCCACCTCGACCTTCTCAGATCTATTGTGGTTCCCCTTCCTTCTTCCCTGCTTTGCTAGAACTACAAAACAAGTTGCAGCCCCGTCCTCGTCATGAAACCCAGAAGCTTTGCCAATGTGCCCGGTATATAGCTTTCTCGCCGCGGAAATTCTAGCCCCCCCCCCCCCCGTAAGGCCCTGGTTCTTTTTGTTTCTTCCTCTTTCTTGCAGAAGCGGCATGTAGCATCTTCCACTAATCCCATTGAATACAAGTGCTTATTGAGTTTGCAGGGACCTGTTAGAAGTCCCATTATTTGTCTGACAAGCTTCCTTTCCTTACTAAAAACTTCTGCAGTCAGCTTTGGTGAACGTTCTTTAATGAACTGTTTGGACTGTTTTTGTCAAGGCTTTTGCTCCCTTTCCTCTCTTTGGTGAGCCACTATTTGTTAGATGGCTTGGCTCTGGCCTTAGCGATCCCGCAAAATAATTCAGGCCCTGCGAACTTTATTGCCGTGCCTTTTCCGACCGTTTCATCGGCTTTTTCATTTCCAGAGTATCCCCGATAGCCTGGAACCCAGGCTAGTGTCACCCTTTTGGTGCTTGCAAGCCTATTTAGAGCTGTCCTGCAGTCCCAAACCAGTTTGAACATAACTTGGACTGCTTCTAGAGCTTTAGGTGCAGCTTGGCTATTTGAATATATAACTTCCGAATAAGAGTTTTCCTCTACTCTTTGTATTTCTTCGGCACAGTGATGTATTACCGCTATTTCAGCTTGGAAAACTGTGCAGTCGTTTTTCGGGCTTATAGAAACTAAAGTCTTGTATTTTCGCCCGTATATGCTAGCTCCTACACCCTCATCGGTCTTGGAGCCGTCTGTGTACCAGATGGATTCCGCTCCTTAATTTAATCACTCCGATTACACTGGTTTGCAAAAAAATCCTGAATCCAAATATAGCTCCCCCTTTCTATTTTTATAACTTTTCGATAATAATCATAATTTTATAAACATGAATTTAATTTGAAGGGTTGAAAATAATTTTTAGCTGTGAACAATAATAAATAAAAAGCTTTGGTGCTTGCTTTCCTTTCATACCCTCTCCTCCCAAAAACCAGCAGTACTCCGCCAACATGCTTGCATTCCACTTCCTTGAAAATATCTTCTTTAGCTTGGCGATGTCTTGGGAATCGTTTCCCATGTTCATCCGAGACTGCTCCTAAATTTTTAGAGAAGAAGTCCAGGTGCGACTGAAGGTAGTGCACTTTAAACAAGTAGTATTAATCCGTCTTCCAACTTAATCTGTCATAAAGCGACGTCGTATTAGGTACAAAATAAAGTTGTCTACTAATTAGTCAAACGACAAACGTCTTTTGTAATAAAATCCGACGTTTACGTTGTCAAATACGCATATGTGAACCTTAAACGACATCAAAATAGGCAACGCAATTTGTACAAATATTTGACCAGACGGATTCACGTCAGTTTCAAAGCCGACTGTTTCAACGCCTATACCTAAATCGACCACGAAACATCATCGGCCTTGTTACCTTAATCGACGTAGCATTAGTGGGGTTACACTGATATTGTTTAATGTCGCTTTTTTTGATAGGGAACAATTGTTATCCTCCTCCCACATCTCCGGGACAGGTTCGAGCTCGTTCAGTGCTTTAATAAATACAATTGTAAAATAATCCATGTTTTTAAGGAAAGAACTAGAAAAAACGAAAAATATTTTTCTAGGTTATGTTCAGCTGAACTGCCATTTTTCTTTTAAGTCAGTTTTGGTTACATGGCCAACGAAGAATGGAGGCGGATTCAGAATGTTTACACATATTACGTGGCTGGTTAATTTAAATAAAATTAGGGCTGCAAATCGGTGTCCTTGACCAAATTGGTGATAAATTGGTAAAAGAACTATAGCAGCCCAAATTCGGCCATTTTGGAGTTGCAAGCTTAGGCAGCCTTTATTAACAACAATTTTTTTCTTGTTTTCATTGAAAAAAAAAACAATAAAAGAGACTTAATAATGCCTTAAAGATTCGTTTAGTATTATTCTTGAGTGATTTTAATATTAATTGCAACCGAAATAGAGTGCTTTAAAAAAATATATTTTTTTTAATATTTTTTTCCTTTTGCTATTTTGTGCTAATTTAGATGGGGGGGGGAGTTGTTTTTCGTCCCATCTTGACCAACTTTGTCAGTAAAGTGGCCCTCGCAGAAATATTTCGGTCTAGATTACTTGGTAAAGTGCCCTTTTTAACAATATAACTTTTATTGTTAATGAAATAAAAAGGTGGCCATTTATTTTTCGTGATTTATAGTTCGTTAATATATATTTCACCTAAAATTTACCAAACAAGTACCACGTTAAGTCGCGGACGTATCATTACGTCGTCATAGGTAAACTACTATACCATTGAAGTACAATTAGCGACGTCAAGCCGACCCGAATTTGTATTCCCCATTCAGGTCGGATTGGGGTCGTATGGAATGAGATTTGTAGTCCGCTTGCCAACGTCGGGGTTTTTAAGCCAACGAGTAGAGGACGTAGTTTAACGTCCAAATGCTAATGGGGAAATGACATATGTTACATTCCATAGCCCTGTACGCTAACAGCAATCCCTCGACCTGAGCGACATTATCCTCACTTTTGTGGTTACCCGAAAAGTTCTTAAACAGGTTTTGGAATGCAAACCAAGCTCGTTTTTTTTTTGGATTCAGGTGTTTAATAAACGTCGAATCTTGGAAAAGTTGTCATATCTGGGAACCCACAAAACGTCCTTCCTTGATTTTAGTCTCACTAAGACGAGGAAATTTAGTTTTTAAAAATTGAAAAGCGTCACCTGTATTTCCACTGCTTTCAGAAACTGCTAAATATTTTCTTTCGAAACCAAAGAATCGTGGGCGCCATTTTTCTTACCGGGACTAAAACTTTCTCACAAAGGCCAGTTCCCTGCAATCAATGGTTACTAAATCATATAGTAACCATTGGTGCAATGTAATGTTTGTCTCGGGCTTACAAAGGAAGTAGTATATTTAGTGAAACCTGATTGCATGGGTTGACTAGAGCAAGAACTTCTAAGCTGAAATATGTGAAAAACAAGGGAAAAAATGCGATAAAAAAAGGGAAAATCGTTTATGTTCATTATTTTTATTACTAAAAAAAGTCTACCGCTTTGCTACAAATGTTCATGTTTCAGAAAACTAACGGTGGGATTTACTAAAAGGGTTTAGTCTATTTTAGAACGGTCCTAAGTTTAAATGAATTTGAATAAATTTGTTTATTGAATATTCATCTTAACACAATCTTTTGTTGGATTTAAGAAGAAAGGGCAACAAAAAAAAGTTGTTATAGCACTTAAGTTCGTTGCAATTAGCCAAGAAATTTTTGAATTTAGACCTTCCCTTTAAAAAATAAAAGAGATAGTGAGTGGTCAAGTTATAAACAAACACCCTGTACCATAGATCAAAAACAAAGTCGACGTGCCCCGAGATTTCTCAAAAAATAAAAAAGTTATTTTGTGAAAAAACTATTTTTGCGTTGGTGAATATCTCAGAAACGATTCAAAGGATTTGCGACATTTTTACGCAATTAAAGACATTCAAAAGATCTTCAAAACAAGGTTTCACTCGACCCACTTTTTCTATTTAAAATATAGGGGTAGAGAGAGTCGGCACACCAATCCAAAGGTTTTATTTTAGAGGGGGAGGGTAATCCCCACCATTTTCACATATATGATGTAGTAGGACCACCAGACCAAAAATCACCTGGTGTGCCGTACCTCATTCATGTATAAGGGTTCGGCACACCACTCTAAAAGTGGGCATCATCCATGAATGAGGTTCGGCACACCAGTCGATTTTTGGTCTGGGGGTACTACTACATCATATATGTGAAAATGGTGGAGGTTATCCTACCCCCTCTAAAATTACCCACCTTTGGATTGGTGTGCCGAGCCCTTATCCACAATTTTGAGGTACAGGATTGTCCATCATATTTTATACCTTGAACTCTTGCTCTAGTACGTTTAGTTGACTAAAGTCTAATAAACCCCATTGTTGATTTTGATTCTGGGAATCACTGATATTTCTATTTTTTTTTTCATTCTTCCGTGACAAAAAAAACGTACATTTTGTTTTATTTTCGGCTGTAGTTTTTCTACCGTAAGTTTGATTTTTGTGATTTTAGTATGCGAAAAGCTATTTTTAGACTGTATGAGACTTTTGTCAAAATTGAGATGGCCCATGATTTTTATATTTCCCCATTTTTAACACCCCCCACCAAAATTTTATGTGCCCCACTGTACTCGATTTTAGATATTTGCCATAAAGTCACGTCTTTTTCGTGCACAGAGACGTATCACTTCTAAAAATCGAACAAGAAGTAATAAAGCTCAACGCCAACGAATTAAGTGGTGTTTTAACCCTTTGTAAAACATAGAGATTTGATAGATTTAGAGCTTTTCGAGAAGCTAAGGCTCTGGCCTATATCGGGTTACTGCGAACATTGGGGGAGTCAAGTCCAATTTATTATCCGTGCCGTACGACCGAGGTGGGGTCGAAGCACGCTACAGTGTTATATTTTGGAAATTTATTTTGTTTTTATTATTTTGTTTTATTTCTGCCTTGCTCGAGAAACAGATTGGTAAGTTCATAAGTGAAATTACATTTTTAAAACTAAAAATGGATGTCTACGAAGTTGCCGAAAAAGTGCAGATGGTCAAATGGTACTATCAAGGCAGACCACTGAGACTTGTTAAATTTGGAGAATTTTGTAAATCGCCCAGAACCCAGTTTATCAACGATTCTTGGGTTTGTGCAGAATTTTAAAAAGTTTGGTTGTGTAGCGCCAAGAAACCATAAAAACCCACTGTTTTGAATGATGATGTAATGATTTTGCGCTGTAGTGGAGGAAAATCGAAAGTTAACTAGCCACCAAATTGCCGAAGCAGTTGATACGTCTTTAGCCACTGTCTTACGTGTTCTCAAAAAGAATGGTTATCATGTTTACAGATCGTCAAAAACGCATCAAATTTTTCCGGAGGACAACTATCGTCGTATGGAATTTTGCGAAACAATGACATATTATTCCAACTGCTAGGCAGTTGTTAGGTGTGAGATTTGGTGAAACATGATTTCAACAAGATGGTTTTCCTGCTCACAATGTTGGCCTTGTTAAGGAATATCTTGATAATGTATTTCCTAATCGGGTTATAAGTACACGGGGAACTATTTTATGGCTAGCTCGATCACCCGATCTTGCTCCTAATGACTTCTATCTGTGGAGTTATATAAAAAATAAAGTTTACGGGCATGAAAGTGCTAATAATTTGGAAGAACTTCGGATTAAAGAAGGGTATTTATAATAGGCTCGGATATTGTCTAGCCGAGCAATGAGGACTTTTCGAACATTTTCTCTAATTTTTTTTTGACTTGGAGAATCTTTTTGGTTTTTAGAATGTATTATTTTATTTTGAGAACTTGCTTTTATTTTGTTTCTCCTTATTATTTCATTGTATTATTTTCATTGTAACGCTCTAATTTATCAGTGACAAAAAACAAGAAAATTACGTTATCAAAATTTGCGTATTTATTTATTTAGTGGTTAGAGGCGTACTAAACGCAAGCCGCGAACGGTGATCGCAAGCCTGAGTGTTGGTTGCTCCACTGATAGGTGTGCGATGTCCCTGCATGTACGTACACTGGCAAATTGGACTTCTGCCGTCCTATGTTCGCAGTAGCCTGAAGCGCTCTGTATATACTCTCTGTCAAATTTGAAATTTTATGAAAATCAGTAATGGCGCATGCTTTTGAAACTTTTTTTTCACTCCTTCCTGGCAAACATTTTTGTAAGCCATTTTTGTACCTGATTTCAATCATCCGGAAAGTCACGTATTTTTAGTGTACAAAGAGGTATCGTTCGTAAAACTGGACAAGAACCAAAAAAGCTTTGCTTAACGAAAGACATTCTGTTTTTAACCTAAAAACAATCAGCAAAATAAATAGATAAAATCTGCATTTTATCTATTTTACACCGGTTTAAAAACAGCACCTCCTTTTTTAAGCAAAGTTTTTTTAGTTCTTCTCTTATTTTTACAATTGATACCTGGCTTTCCGGATGATTGAAATTAGTTACATTGGCTTACAAAAAAGTTTGGTAAGAATGAGTCAAAAGTTTCAAAAGCATGCGCCATTACGAATTTTCATAAAATGTCAACTTTGACAGATAGTGTATATAGGCCTAAAGAATCAGACGGGATTTCATAAATCCCTAGTAGAACAAAAAACTAGAGGTTTTTAGACCTATGTGTGTGATACCTCTCTGTGCACGACAAAGACGTGTCTTTATGGTAAATGTCTAAAATCAAGTACATACCTTGAATTATAACGAAATGTCCAATTTGACAAAAGCTTCATATAGTCTGAAGCTTTGGCTTTTTGCAGAAGCAAAAATCAGAAAAATCCAGCTTACAGTAGCAAAACCACAGGCGAAAAAAAATGTACGGTTTTTTTGGCCACCCTTATATATTGAATCCATTTAAAGCGAAGAGAAAAATTAAAAATACTTTCTAATTAATGTCAATTGTGCGATTTATTAGTCTTTAGTCGACTATATGGTATTTGCAGATATATTGGCTATAAGTGTGTATTTATTTTTTAACATTCGTTTTTTAGAATATTGGACTTCGCCAGGAGCTGGAACGACTGAAAAAAGAAAACCTCATGTTACAAAATAAACTGGCGAAGTACGAAGATGTTTAAAACGCGCTGTAGGAACTGAACAAATTCTCGTCAAATCGCCGATCGTCTTGGCCTTCACTACGTCACGAGCTGAAGTTGGGTGAAAACGCGTTTGTATGCCTAAAAAACCCATAAGTTATTATTGTTATTAAATTTTACGCAATTTTTGCTCGCGTCAGGCTTTCTGTATTTTAGTAGGCACTGGTATTCTAGTTTTTGGTGATTTTCGGTCTTGTCACTGAATAAATTATTCAGTAGTTTTGTTGCTTTAATAGATCGTAGGGCAAAGGTGTTAAACGAAGGTTTATAGAAAAAATATCGGCGCGTATTTTGATAATCTTAAAATTTATATGTGGGGTGTGTCAAAAAAGATATTTTGTTAACAATGTTTTTGCAAAAAAAAATTAATGTTTTTTTTTTTAATTTTTGACTTTTTTAATCGTTTTTTACAAATACCCAAACAGTAATTCATAAAGAATATAGTGCAGTGAATACTAACACACTAATATTCACACATCCGTATTGCATAAATTAGGAGACCAACAAAACATGCTCTGATTTTTTTCAAACAATACATGTTCGATAATTTGACATAATTTTTTCAAAAAATTCTCCCCGTCAAAAGTACAATGCCCCAATTGTTTGTAAAAACAATTGGTTTAATGTGATGTATGCAAAAATATGGAAAGCATGCAAAAAATGTAGTGCACAAAAAATGTTCCTTCAGTTTGACTTGGGCAACCAAACATTTGTATATAAAACATTACGCATTCTGTAGTCATCATTTTGTAGTGGTTAATTTTATGACACATTTAGTAGAAACGTAGTAGACGTATCTTTTTTGTTTATGTAACGTTTTTTTTTGCCAGAAAATATTTGGGAAAAACAGAATTTAGAATTTGTTTTTTTTGCTTTTCTTGCAATTGTTGATTAATATCTTAAAAATAATTTTTTTATCACAAATTATTAAAATGTCGTTAAATTATGGAGCTAAGAAATTTCAATCGCTCTTTATGAAACACTCTGTATTTATAAATCTCGAAGTAAAATTCTATGCATTTATTATTTTATTAATTATATCACAATCATTTTTCTTAACTTGCTCTGGCAAGTTGTCTGTGAAGTAACATTAAGTGAGCGAAAATTGAAATATAAAAAAATATATATTTCCTGTCAGTAATGTGATCAGTTTAGTAGGGTTAGGTTATTGGGGTTAATAAATTTTTAGTAAATTTGAATGGCCTAAAAACTTGTACCTTAGCACAAAACAATTGCAAAAAAAGTAAACAATATGGAGTTAAGAATTAAATTTTGAGTTTTTTTTGTAACAAAAGCTGGTTGTGATAGCGATATCTGATGCGCGATTTCCTCTTGAACCTATGCTTAAAGCAAAATATTTTTCTTTTAATAAAAAAAAGTAAAGAAAAATATTATGTTTCGGAGAATATACAGTGTGATTTAGTACACGAACATTTTGAAAATTTTACAGCTTTATTTTTGGCATAAACAACCGTAGTTTGTTTGTATATTTATACCTCTAAAGCACGATATGATACTGCGCATCTCGGTGTGATGTCACTGTTCGACCCGTTACCAACACGTTGAGAAAGTATTAATTTTCGCTAATAACATTTAATTAACAATTTTTGTTTAAAATTAAAAAGTATGGTGAAAATGTACCTACTTTTTCATTATCTACAAAACAAAAGAAAATTTTAAAAGAAAAAATAAACCGGTTGTACTTAAATAAATAATAACCCAAAATATACGTATGGCGTTTCCTAAAACATGAGTTTTAAAATATATAATAAAAACTTAAAAAAATTTTATTTTTATTTTGTTGTTTTTTGGCAATTATCCATTATTTTCCTAAATCCTTTTCCTTTGGAAATCTGAAGTATTTAATGTATTTTGTAATTAAAGTAAAACAGCGCACTTTGGCATTTTAAATAATTTTTCATTAAACATCAAAAAATAAATTTAGACGTTGAAATAATCAATATCAATCAACAAAGTGATACCGGCATAAGTTGTGTGTTGGTATCGTAGCAGCAGTATCTCAATGAAATCGCATTTATTTGGGAGGGTAAGCTCAACGAGAATATTTGTGTTCTTTATGGTTTCAAATAAAACATGAGACAAATATATCATTGCATTGAACTCATTGTCTCAATCGAGTACGCTTACCGTGTTAAGTATATATCGTGCTCCTAAGGACTTAGTTGCTAATTCCTCAAATTTTGTGCAAAAAGCTAAATCATTCTGTATATATATACATTCTGATCGGTCATCATAATCTTCTATATTAGAACTATTGACCTTCATTGTTAATATCTTTCATTTTTATTTTCACCCTGAATATTTTCTGATTTCAAAACATTAAAGAAAAAGACCTGTCCGAGAAAAAGACAGTCGAGCCCTGTTATTATATTAGTAGAATAACTGTTGATTGTTTTTATGTTTATATAGTCTATTTTTTCGGTTGAAGAGTAAGTGATTAATAGTTAAGTAATAAACGTAGTAGTTACCGTAGTTCGCTCACTCAAAAACAGCAGAATAATAAAAAAAATAAAATAGAAATATAAAAAAGTTATTTTGTTTTTTTTACAACGTGGCATTTAAGTTTAGGTTTGTTTACAAAATGATTGCTAACATCTTGTTATTTTTTTTGTTGGGTCTGGTAGAAGTACTCTTTACTGTCACTTTTTTATGTGACTGCGCCTATAGGGTGTAATGAGGAATAGGTATGGCGACTTAGAGCCTTTATTTTTAAGAACAGTATTCTGAAAGTTTGGAATTTACTGATAAAAGATCAAAACTGTGTCTTATTGACACATGTCACTGTTACAGTTTCCATGAAAAATACGTTAACTTTCTTTAAATAAAACACCCTTTATATGACATCATACCTGAAGTCGCCCAGGAAAAAAACCGCATAAATTCTTATGAATGTTAGTGAGCTTTAATGCTGTTTTATAGGGTTTTGCAAGATGCTGTCTTTCTCGTCAAAACTGATAGAAAAAATACGTACTACATGAGATTTTTTAGGTTTTTACAAGTTTGTTTCACATACCGCATAGAAAACATATAAAGCCAGGTAAAACATTATAAAATCTCGTAAAACTTTTTTAAGGCATTCAAAATACATTTGAAGAAATATATATTTTTTTTATTCTCTACATTTTACAGTTCTTTTTTTAATATTTTGTGATTGACGGTAGTGAAAACGTCTAAACCTACGACAATGAATCTTTAAAATACAGGAGATATTATTAACTAAAGGTTTTATTGGCATTTTTCTACCTCAAAACATATGAAAACCCTTTGGTACACCAACTTTTTCTGAAATGACATTTTCTTACACATCAGATAGATTTGTCTGATTTAAGTTTCGGTAAAAATTGCTAAGTTATTAGGGAGTTTTTGGTCAGCATTAAAAAATAACAGCCTTTGTGGTTATCGTTATTTGACAAACCTTCAAGAATAAAGTTATTTCGGTTTATTTTCCTAACTATCTCTATTCTTACCCATTAAGCAAAATATTCATATTCATATAAAAATTTTAAAATTTCTTTTTTAAAATTCGCTTTAATCACAAACACTTTGACATGGATTGACAAAAGTTTATATAAACAAAATAAAGATAACTACGAAAATGACAAAACTTTAGAAAAAAAATTAAGATAACTACGAAAAGCGTTGTTATTAACCAAAAGGCGCGCTTGTTACCGCCAAAATTACGGTACTTTTGTTGTTAACTTTATTTTGTTTATACTGTTTTTATTTTTGGATTTTTTTTTTAAAAAGAATGTTTAGAATTGTTACTTTTTGATTAAAGAAGATGCATATATATTCTTTATAGATAAGCTTAAAAACGTTGTTATGTTTTTATGCTGAAGAAAAACTCCCTATTAAAGGTAAAACAATTTAAACTTATTTAATTTTAAATAAGTAAACAGCACGGCACTGTCACGAAGAAAGAAAGACAATAAAATGATAGTAGCGTACTGTGTACTTATTAAAAATTAATATCTTCCGTAGTTTAAAAATGCCTTTAAAATAGGTTTTGGGAGACGTTTACATTGCAGTCAATCGAAGAATATTAGAAAAAATGGTAAAATGACAGAACAAATATTTTTTTTTCAAACTTGTCAAAATGACATATAGATTTCACAACGCATTTTGAATGCCTTCACGTCATCATAACATAAACAAGGTGTTATATTTAAAAATCAAAAGTTAACCTCGTTTTCATCGAAACTGTAACAGTTTGACATATGTCAATAGGACAGACTTTTGAGCTTTTATAAATTTTGTAAAATTGCAAGTTTTCAGAATTCTATTGCTAGAAATAAAGGCGCTAATTTGCCATTCCTTAATTATACCTTGTAACACCCGGTATAGTACTAAATAGAGTTCGTGTAGGTACTCATTTATTCTTAAAGTTGTGCAAAAAAATAAACTGATTTACTTAATTTTTATTGGTTTTGATTGTATATACAAACATATACCCTTATTTAAGTTACCAAAATATTACAGTAAATAGGTGTAGTGTTTAATAAAGTTAACGAAACATCTCTGCTACATTAGTATATCTATACAAGCGCTAGTTAAATTTAGCATTTTCGATGAATGCTATACACTGCCAATCTTTATTTTAGATTGTTGCCTCTCAAACGCAATAACTAGGTATTCTTTTAATGAAATAATATTTATTCGTTTTGATTGTCAAGTAGTTTCTTTTGCAGCCCCACTATAATATTTATAGTTACTTACCTACAGAGTGCGGAAAGTGATATTTTATCGCACGCGACGGCAGTTGACCGAACGACGCGAAGTAGAGTTCGGTCATGCCGGCAAATTAGCTGGTTTATAATATTTTTTAAAGTGCGCTCTCTGATAAATTGAGACCGCGCACTGGGGAAAATTTTTAGCAAAGTGATTCTGCCTGGCGACTATAAAGCCAATCAATCATGCTAGACTCAAGTTATTTACTAAAATAACAAGGCAAGACTTTTTTTTGCTAGTTTAACCGACTTTTTTGCTAGTGTTACTAGACATTCTTGTTGTATTGGAGCTTGTTTTTTGATCTAGCAAGATTGTTTGACTAAATAGGCACCAGGCAGAATCACTTTGCTAAAAAAAATTTTCAGTGCGCCCATGATTTTAATTTGTTTAAGCACACTAACCTGCTTATAGCATTTTCATTTTGATGCACTGGAGCAAATCTAAAACTGAACGGGTGATGTCCGAAAATTGCATCGGTGATGAATATGAAATACTTGGTTTGAGAGCACATTTTTTTAGGGTATTTTATGGTAACCGAAAAAAAGTATTTTCAGGGCTTTGGGGGTATTTCTTTATGGAGATGGATTTCAAATCCCTCAATTCCCAAATGATACTTAAAATTGAATGAAAAATAAGTAAAACATCAGGAAAGCCCGTGGATGGAAGTGATCTGGTTTTATTATTTGCTTATTTCTTACCTTATGTTATTTCCTGTATAAAACCAGTCGACAAGTAAAACAAGATTCCCCCCCCCCTGCTAACTCTTAAACGGGTTGAGGTATCGACTTCAAGTAAAAACCATGTTTAATGATAATACTTTTGCAACTTTTTGACGTATTTTTTATAAGCGTCATATTGACGTAAGGTCACTAACTACTTTAAAATTTTAAATAGAAATGGGAATAGAGTGATACCTTGTTTAAAAAGTATTTTAATTCTCTATTTAAAATTTAATTTTTTTTAGAAATCGGTTTACGACTTACGGAGTTATGAGTTTTTTTGACAATAGTTTAAGTATTACGTATAGTATTACTCAACAATAATAAAAACTTGCTAGTAACCTTATGGTCTTACCTTAAAAAAATTATTTAAAGTCAACTGAATTCATTCAAAAGTAAGAGGAGAGGTGCGCAAACTATAGTTACAAATGCTCATAACTCTGTAAGTAATACACCGATTTTTAAAAAATTAAAATTTTAAATAGGGAATTAAAATACATTTTTAAAAAGGTATCACTCGACCCCCCCTTTTTATTTAAAATTTTAAAGTAGTTAGTGACCTTACAGTCTCAAGTCATTATGACAATAATCCGATCCGATCCGACAAAGTCGATATCTCAATTCGTACAAAAGTAAGGAGAGGTGCGTAAACTATAGTCGAATAAGCTCATAACTCTGTAAGTCATAAACCGATTTTTAAAAAAATTAAAATTTTAAATAGAGAATTAAAATACCTTTGAAACAAAGTATCACTCGACCCCCCTTTCTATTTAATATTTTAATCTAATTAGTGACCTGAACGTCAATATGACGCTTATAAAAAATACGTCAAAAAGTAGCAAAAGTGTTATCATTAAATATGGTTTTTATTTGAGGTCGATACCTCAATCCGTTCAAGAGTTAGCAGAAGGGGGACTTTTTACGTCCACACTGTATATGTGCTCACTTGTAATATATGTAATGTAAGACAGGGTCTTCTTAAGAAAAATAACTCTTCACCATCACTTACATTTAAAATAGATGGGCCAAAAAGAACCTTACATTTTTTCGGCTGTAGTTTTCCGACTAAAACTATTGACATTTCGTTAAAATACAAGATGGCGCATGATTTTTAAATTTCCTCATTTTTAACACCTCCCGCCAAAATTTTATGTGCGCCACTGTACTCGATTTTAGACATTTGCCATAAAGACACGTCTTTGTGGTGCACAGAGAGGTATCACTTCTAAGAGTCGGACAAGAAGTAATAAAGCTCAACGCTAACCCTTTGCAAAACATAGGTCTAAAAACCTCTAGTTTTTGTTCTGCTAGGGATTTGTTAAATCTCGTCCGATTCTTTAGATTTTTATTTTTCACTCCGTTCTGCCAAACATTTTGTAAGCCAATGTACCTAATTTTTATTATCCGGAAAGCTACGTCTTTTCTGTGTACAAAGAGGTATCATTCGTAAAAATCAGACAATAACTAAAAAAGCTTTGCTCAACGAATTTTTGCTTTTCTGCTTTTTTTATCTTAGAAAACTAAAATTGTAATAAAAAAATCAACAAAATAAAAATGTTCTACCTTTTATTTCTTTTATACAAGTTTAAAAAAGCACTTCTTTCATTAAGCAAAGCTTTTTTAGTTCTTGTCCAATTTTTACGAATTATACCTCTTTGTATAGTGAAAAGACGTGGCTTTTCGCATAATTTAAATCAGGTACATTGGCTCACAAAAAAGTTTTTCAGGAAGGAGTGAAAAATAAGTTTCAAAAGTCATTACGGATTTTACAAAATGTCAAATTTGACAGATAGCAGCGCTCAAAATCCCTAGTAGAACAAAACCTAAAGGTTTTTAGACCTATGTTTTAGAAACGGTTAAAACACCTCCAGTTCGTTGGCGTTGAGCGTTGTTACTTCTTGTCAGATTTTTAGAAGTGATACCTCTCTGTGCACGACAAAGGCGTGTTGTTGGTGTTAGGTTAGTGACGTTTTTAATTCGAAAAGATTTTACAGTGAGTTTACATTTTAATAATGGTGAAACCAGTTTTTAATTTGAGAACCAGATGACAACCAGAGACAACTTAATAACTTACGGAGACTAACAGAAAGATAGGGCCTACCTTGCCCCGTCCATCTCTTTCTATATGATCATAAAAGAAAGACAGAACATTCTTCAATGTCGAAATCTATTTTACACAATTTAATTTTGTACCTGTCAGTTTTTGCCACCGCTTGTCAAAGTCTGTCAAGTATGGTAAGCGGTTTTTTTAGATTTTCAAAAGTGAGTTATTTTAATCAGTTTTGGTTGGAAATGGCGCGAGTTTATGGGATTAGCTACATAGTGGATTAACTACTTATTGTAGAGTCTAAAATGCCATTCAAATCAGGCTGGATCACTACCATTAAAGCGAGAGAGCATGGGACTGGAGAGTTATTGGAGAAAATTGGGGTTCAGATTTTTGCGAACCAAATTTCTGAAGAAAATGTTGTGATGATTCATACAGAGTTAAGCAAGAAGATAATAGGTTAAAATACAACAAAAAAAAAAGAGATATAGGTTAAAACTTAAAAAGTTAAACTGGAATGTTTTTCCATATCTTTTTTATTATTAAATAAGTTAACATTTATGAAAGTAAAACTCGTGGCATATCGGACAAAGCGTTTTTGTTTCTCACTTCATTACGACCAGGCCTCCAATGTCTAATGGAGAATCCAGATACCTACAGGAATCATCAGGGAGTCATAGGATTATGCCTGGCACTTGAAGCTACACAGTGACCATGCACACCTCTAGAATTTAAAACAAAAATTTTGTAATCCTTGGGGACGTAGTAACTGTGTGCGCCACCTGTCGAATAAACCGAGAAACAAAAACATCAAAATTGAAAAGTGCAAGACACCGTTTTACTTTCATTTGTATTTGCGGACACGAGATTCATTTTGTTGTTAATATTTATATTAAAATAAGTTAAATCTGTAAAAAATTAACCTAAAGAATATATGTATTTTATTATGCGTCTGGCTGTACAAGTAGTTCCTTCCTGTAGCCACCGACTGCGCTCGTGTCGTCGTCAAACAATGTGCCCTAAGTATAACACAGTATCGGTCACTCTCGCGTAGCTATTACTTTCTCTATGATGACAACTTCAGACGAAATAAAATTTTTAGACAAGTAATATTTTTGGAGACTAATTTCGACTTCAGAACCGGATACTATTTCATATTATTCTTTCAGGTAAAGCTCCACTAATATTTGGTCCTTCGAGCCGGATACTATTCCATATTATTCTTCCACAGTTCCACTAATACGTGTCTTTATGGAAAATGTCTTTCTGTGGTGCACATAAAACTTTGGCGGGAAGTGTTAAAAATGGGGAAATTTAAGAATCATGCGCCATCTTAAATATTAATGAAATGTCAATTTTGACAAAAGTTTCTACAATCACAAGAATCAAACTTATTTTAGCAAAACTACAGCCGAAAAAAATGTACGGTTCTTTTTGGACCACCTTATATATTTTTTAATAATATAATATAATAAATCTCAAAAAAAATTATAAAAATATACATGCACTGATGCTCCACGAGCTATTGGCGATGGTGCAAGAAAACGTGCACTCAGGGCAACATAAATTGCGTTCGTTTTCAAATGAAATGGCAAAACTCGAGTAGTGCAATTAAATGGAATACGCATATTGCCCTCGGTGCACACCAGTGCATTAAAAGGAACACGCTATTATAGAGCAACTATATGCATAGTATGATAGCAAAATACTTGTTTCGCCAATGTTCTTAGGGAATTTTCGGAAAGCTTAAGTGGAATATAATAAGCATCATCAAACATGTGTTTTCTACACTTTTTTTTATGTTTTTCGTGTTTGTGATTGGTTTTTTATTTTTGGAAAATGGAGGATAAAAATAGAGAATCTTTTTGTTTATTTTTATAATGTTCTAGTAATATTTATTTATAATATTTTGACTATTTTATTATAATGAGGACAATGAGCAAAGAGGGGGGGACTTTTGCGGAACCCAACTAACATTTATAGTAACAGATACATGGCTACTTTCCTCTAGTAGTAGTGTGGTCGTCCGAACAACAATTTGGGACCTACAAATTTAGAATACTGTCTACCCAGCAAACCAGGAGGTGGCGGTAAACAGTCGGCCGCTAAGTGATACCGGCGGATTTCTGACGGGACGTATAGGCACCTATCGTCCTGTATTTCGGAACGTATTTGGCGTTGTGTTTTTGGGTAAACTGCACCTTACGTAATAATTACCCCCAGAAGGGACTTTTAAGTCGTATTCTTTTATAGTGTCGGTTGAAAGTGTTCCCTACCAACATACAAAGTTTTCGTCCTTCCAAGGTTCCTTCTCATTAGTGAATTTGTAGTAGCCCCGACTTTTATTCGTTACTTATTTGCCTCAATAAATTTAAGCTTCATTGCCGTATTGGCAATAAGGCAAGAACCATGTTCTAAGAATGACTCAATAAACGAGTCGAAACGTCGACATTGGAAGGAAACCTGGTTTCTGTTTATTTGATCCCATCCAACAAAGTTTCAAGTCAAACTAAGAAGTTTGACGAAATTGTTTTGTTAATCACCTTGTCATACATGAATTTATACTACCAAAAAGAACCGAATAGGAATTTTGGAACTAATCCACTCCTTCTTCGACACCATCATATAAAAAAGAGCCTCCACGACACACAGGAACGTGATTGCGACATAGGAGTGTGGTATTTAGTACCTCACTTTGAAGTCGTGGCAACGTAATAATAAAATTGATCCCCACTTAGGAAATTACTACGTCACGGTATGGTATACAGGCACGTAACGGGGGTAAGTATATGGTGCCGGTTACGTCGTGACAACTTTAAATGTTAGTTGGGAACCTTCCATGTGTAGACGAATATTGTATAAAATAAAAAAACCTTGTTCTGACGTAATATCTAAAAATAGAAGCTCAGACAAGAAAAGAGAGTCGCCGCAGGCAAAAATTTTAAAAATTATTCTTTTCGTTTAAAAAACTCGTTGGAAAATTAAGATATTAATAATTTTACCAAGTTTTGATGAATATCGAGTGATTTGTTTTCTCGACTTAAGCATTCCTATAATTTCTACTATTCGCGACTTATCGGAACCCATTTTTAGAGCTCCAAATAGAATAAAGCAGATTGACTTGGTGTCCAAACTAGTTTGCACGTAGTATTTAAACTATTGATCATACCGACTTTTAATCTATCTTAATCAAACTTTAAATCCCAGCATTCAAATCAAATCTACATGGAAGTAAAAATAGGTGGAACAATAACACCTCCTGAGAAATTTCACAAAAATGACCGCCTTATGTAGGTGACAGTAGTGACGTAGTCACATCAATCGAATCGACTTGACATTTTTTTTTCTGACATGTCTTTTCCACAATCAGTAAATGGTATTTTTGAACCATGATTTTTCGTAATATATTAAAATTTTGTATTTTTAAATTTTTGTTAATAGAAAAAGTAAAGTTATATGGTTTTTAGATGGGTTTCAAGTCCCCCTTTTATTTTCCTGCTTGTTTGAACAAACCAAAAGTTACTAGGATGTTACTGCGTTGCTTTTTTAGTCAAAATTAAGGGCTTTCGGCTTTTTTGCGTGTTTTTCCTAAAAATATAGTATTTTGATTTGTTCAGTGCTGATACGTGTGCGATAACTCTTTTTATTATTAGCCTCAGAGTTAGGGGAATTTTGTCAATACGAACTGATTTAGGCCCACAAATGTCAGCTACATGTAGCGGTCATTTTCTTTGTAGGCTATTATCATTCCATCTATTTTTACTTCTGTGCAAATCTATTAATAACTTTTGTAGTGGATATGTCCTAAATTTTTGTAAAGTAAATCTTAGTAATTTGCTCGTGAGTTATAAAAAAACAAAATTTTATTGTAAAATGTTAATTTTTTTTTGGTAAATTATTGTAAACTCGATGTTACTTAAGCAAAAGACAGAATTTTATAAGCGCCTAGTTGAGGCACGCCTTAATAAAAATTAAATTTTTATAATAATAATTTGTTAAAAAGTTGTTATACATATGCCATGAAGTTTATTTTTCAAACGAAACTTTATACATACATATATATAAATAAAACAACAGGAAAAAAAGTGTTAACGACATTTTATTTTGTATAATAAATAAGAAAATCGTCACAGTTTTTAACTGAAGAATCGGCCTCAACAAATTAGCTGTCACTGAGCTTATTGGAGCGAAAAAAATAACACTATAAAGGGATATAATTAAAATTAATTGCACTGTTACCAAAGGTACCTTAGGGCAATTAAATGACAAATTTTTAGAAGCCCTGCATACAATACAATTATACAATTATTTCGATGTCTATATTGCGAAATATGCAAAACAAAAATAGTTGACAGCATTAATTAGAATACCCTTTTTGTTTATAAAACCAGGAATTTATCACACGGTTTTTAATAAAAAATTTTATCCTAAAAACGATTTGTTGTGTCATGCCAACTTTAAATGTCTATTAACAGCCAAAATTGTCTGAAACGAAATGCATTTAATGACAGCACTATTTTTTTTCTGTGTATACAAACTGCAATTCGGCAAAAGAATTATCCGAATCATAATTATTCAAACCTATTCAATATCAAACTCGTAATTTGAACGTTGAACATCAAATTAATTTCAAATTAAACTGGAAAGTTTTTTTCCAAAACCATTATTTGTCGGAATTTGTGAGAAGTTCATTTAAATTTCAATTTATTTCTCAAATATTATGTAAGTACATGTAAAAACAAAAACAAGAGCACCATCCCTGAGCCTTTATAGTGGCTCGTCAATCAAACAATTCTTTACTTTAAAACTTACCCTGCCAAAAAACCGCTTAAAAGCTCTTAAAAACTGATCAAGTCTTGATGAGATTTTAAGAGATTTTATTGGTTTGAAGAGACTTGGCCTGGCAAAAATGTATGCCACAGGAAAACTTACAAAATTCTTATGACGTTTTATGAGAATAATTTAAAAATAATTTCTAACTATTGAAAACTCACAAGATTTCAAAAGATCCTAAAGACAATAAAATTTCATGTTTAGATGTTTTACAAGATTTCAGTATGTAACACCAGACTCATGAAATTTCATGAGGTTTATCAAGCAAGATTTTTATGAGATTTTACAAGATTTCTCAAGTCTAAAAGAACGGAGGTTTTTAAAAGATTTTACAAGATTTTACAAGATTTCCTGAGAAAAAGGATAAAGTGTTGTGAATATTTCACAAGATTTTATAAGTATTAAAGTGTAGAATGTAGACATGCAAGCACAACCAGATTTGACAAGCAAGACGAGAGTTTAAAAGATTTTATAAGTAACTATCAAGATATTTTAAGAGATTTCGTAAGTTTATATCAAAAACAGGAGGAGCAGGATTTTGATGAGAACTAAAGTAAAGAGTTGTGTCAAGTGTTTTTTTTTTGACAAGAAAGTTTTTCAATGAGAATAGAAAAGATTTTATGAGTACCTACATAAAAGCAAATTAACCAAAAAAATTATAGATTTAAGCAGATTTGACTAGCAAGAACTTTAAAGAGATTTGACAGGTTATAAAAGAAGGAAGAGAAAGATACAATTTTACCAAAATATTGTATGATGTAATTTTGTGAAATCTGATGGAGAGTGGTTTTAAAAACTGCTGAAAACATGGGCAATCTCATGAAATCTTATTAACTTATTTTATATTTCTGTTAAAATCTTCAAATCCCAAATTTGTCAAAACCATATAAAACTTTGAAACATATTTTTCTCTTAAAATTTGCTCAAAACTGCTAAAAATACGTGGATTTTCTCATATAATCGTGTTAAATCTGATGGAGGGTAAGTCCTTTAAAAACTGCATGTCTATTCTCATAAAACCTTGTGAAATCTTATTAACTTTGATTTAATTTTTTTTTAAATCTGCTCAAAACTTAACAAAACCAGTGGAAGCAGAGCCTTTAAAATACTGGTGAAATCTTATCAACTCTTATCATAAATTCTTTTAAAAACTTTTCAAAACTCCTAAACACGTTTATGAGTTTTCAACGGAAATTGGTGTTTCATAAACTGCATGAAATACCGACCAGAACTCTTGAACTTTCACCAGCTTTTTTTTACGACTTTTGACGCGGTATTTTTGGCAGGGTACCAACAAATATCAAGTCGAACATAGAACCCAAGGAACAATTTGTCGACGTTTAACGTTGCCAAAGGCGACTTAACGTTGTGTGAAAATGTCGTATAAACGTTCTTGCACCCATTTAGTGGAGATTTTTTGAGTTGTGTTGACGTTGTCTGCGACTAAAGTCGCGTGCAACGTTGCCACACCGTCTCCGAAGTAAGTACGACTAAAGTGCCCTCTGGATAATATTTTTATTAATATAGTTGGTTTGAAATCAAGACTTCCATGTCTGCAACCACAAATGGACTAATTTCCAAACACCATTTATTAATAATTAAAACTTAATTTATAATAATTAACCTTACAGATAAATTATAACATTAAAGTGGCTTTTTAAGTTTTTAAATCCACTCAATTTACCAACGAACCTTAGTTTAAAAAATAAGCGAGCCTTCAATCGTTCTAATTTTTTTGCTAAATTATTTTTTTATTTAAATATTGAAAATTTTAAGAATCCTTTGAACCTATTTTAAACAATAGCCAATCTAAAAGAATGCTTAAAAATTACTAAAACTAAGTACAAAATCATCAAAATCCAACAAAAAACAAGACCGGGAAAAGAATAACAAACAATAATCATTTCTTCGTTTTCTGAAAACCTTACCGCCTTGAAACTGAGGAGGTGCCTCTATAGTTGTCAGATCCAGTTATATTTTGAAATTGGCCGCAACTGCATTGTTTATTTGGCCACAATTGTCTCATAAAGAGAAACGTTGAAAGAACTTATATTATTTAACTCAAGTTAATTATCAACGTTTTGGCGTCGTTAATCCGTCGTTAGTTACCCTAGTTAATAACAACGGTATGGCGTCGTTTTCTCGTCCATCATAGCGGCGGTTGCAAAAATGACTAGTTTTTGTACTTTATGCAACGTTAATTTTAGTGTATTTCTTAGTTATGGTAACTAAGGCAACTAAAAATTGTTACTTGGAAAAACACAACAAATCCTTATACCAACCCGGTTTGTTTAAAAATTGAATTTAAAATTACTAATTTGATTTGATTTACTGGACAATGGTTTGATCATAAGGTAAGTTACCTACTTACTTTATGGTTTGATTAAAACCGGGTTTTACAAAAACCGAGGTTGATATTGAGTGGGTTTAAAAATTGGTTCTGATTAAATTTTGTATTTGACGAATTACAGTTTTTATGATGAGTCGTTCTGCGATGGAACTTTGTGGGCGCTCTTTAATCACTGGTAAACTCAATGCATTCAGCACATAAGAGGGCAGTTTTTGCGAACTTAACACAGTTACTATTGTTCTCTTTTCTAAATGAATGCGTCTAAAAGAGATCCAGCATACTACCCATACCTGGAAAAATATCCGCTTACATACCCTTGAAATAGTTGTCCCTATGTATTTTCCTGGAAATACATTTGGAAAAAGAAAATAATAGTAATTATGTTAACCTCCTAAAAACGGGTCTAAAGTTGTTAAAGGCCATATAAAACTTAAAGTGTAGGTACTTAGTAGGGTCTCTAGGGAATTTCCATAAAAAATATACCGGCACACGACTTTGGTAAAATAAAATATAAGAAGCTTATTGCCAAAATGTTATCTAATATATTATTCTGTTATTGTAGATAATAATACTTAACAATAAAACAAAAAGACAAAGATAATAATTAAACCGAGATCAAAGAAACTGTTACCGCTGTTGTGAGGATTAAATAAAGAAAATTTAGAATTTAAACAAAATACGTTTTTTTTTCTTTCACCTAGTTAAAAAAATAAGCTTTTGGAGGAAATTTAAATCCTGCATTGCCAATTGCACCTCAATACTAAACCTAATTTAAATTTAACCGGTGTTTATAATGTGTTTCTATAGTGAACTATAAATGCCAAGATTCTAAACATTAATTAAATTTGGACCAGGTTTAACAGTACGGTGCAATAACCCGTACATAAAATCAATAATTTGGACGGCAAAGGCTTTTGGGTATCCATTTGCATGGTTTCGTATTTTTTTTAATTTTTATTTGCTTTTTTAAATTTTGTGTTAACGAGGTCCACAGGGCATTTTTCAAATAGTTGAAAATACGTGAAAAAATCAAAGAAAAATTCATAATCTATACATATAATTAATCTCTAGAGACACAACTTCTGTGCATTTAATATTTTTTTTAAATATTTGGCTTTGGCTTCTAACCAAACCATATTTATAAATACCCTTCAATACTGGATTCCTTGGAGTCCTAGGCAAGACACAGGCTCTACTTTCTTAAAAGTGGTTCACGGGAACAAAAGTTTTAATCATTTAAAATAGTGGCGTAGCCAAGGGCGGGTTTTGGGGGTTAACTCCCCCCCAGGAGGTCCAACCCAATCTACAATAAATTAATTGATTTGTAACGTGCGTTTGGTGTGATGTCTTAAATTTAAAAAATTTTGCCTGTGGTGCTATGACATCGTTAATTGTTGTAATTTTAGTTTCATTCTAAGGAATTTTTACCAGCATTCAAAACGTGTAATAAATGGCATTCTTAGTATAAATTTTCTTAAAATTTTCATCTGCGGCGCATTGATGATTCAGCAACAAATCTATATAAAAACCACTGCAACCCACACCCTTTCTTGGCATATAACCAAATCTACCTACTTTTTCAAAGTTTTAAAGATTTTTTTTGGTAAAAAAAATTTTCTGTGGCGCTATATTAAATATATTAAATATTGTTAAATATTAAATATTGTTACAATTTTGTTTCATTTTAAGCATTTTTTTTGTCAACAACATTTGAAACGCGTAAAAGTAGCATTTTAGTGTCATTTTTTAATTTTGAAAAAATTGCAAATGACCCTAAAGGAGACTTGCTTTTAAAAATAATTATTTTGTTTTATATACACTAACTCAACACCTATTAAACCGCCCCTCTCCCCTCTCTTCAGTAAAAGAGCTCAAGCAATAGGCACCAACCTAATTTTTAAAAATTTTCCATAGGAAGATAGTTGATTTTTATTAAATGATGAACCCCCCCCCCCCAAGAGTCGATTTCCGGCTACGCCACTGTTTAAAATAAGGAAAACGGAAAAACAAGAGTAAAAACTCAAGGGAAGATGCGGGGTCTTCAGTTAGTTTGATGTAAAACTAACTAGGTGTCTCAATGTTTGAAACTTTCCCTGTTGTTGATTAACTTATAGTGTCCAAAGGACCTTCTTTATTCAGATTCCCTTTTAGGTCTTAGAACACGAATGTACTCTTCAAAGTTTTAAATACAGTCGTTCGGAAAAGTGATGTTTCTCGCACTCTCGTTTAAAATAGCTATTTTCCTAAGAGGTGCGTTAAATCCATTTTTTTGCATTGCCTTATTGACTGAATACTCTGCGAGCTAAAATGAGTGCGGGAAAGTGGAGTTTCCTGCACTGTGGTGTTGCATGGCTATCAGTTTTCACATATGTATCTGAGGGATCAGAGAACGTCTAACATCAGCATTGCCTTCGGTGCCAAAGTATCATTAAAAAACTTATTTATAATTTATAAGTTTGATCTCAATGTATGTGTGTCGGTGCGCTTGTAGCTCTCGGACAGGTGAATCGATTTCGATGCGATTTTTTTCCTGTTTGGCGCCTATTCTCCAGCCTATTCTGACCGAGTAACTTGTATTGTGGGGTATAGGTACAGGGTGGTCCAAATTCAAGGGGCCTCTAAAGCTTTGGGCTTTTGCAGCATAGTTAGCCCAAAACTAATATACATGTTACGGGCTCGATTTTCAAAAGAAGTCGAAAACTAAAAACCGCATTGCGATATGTCAAAGCATTTCTGAGCTACAGGGTGATTCTCAAAAATGTGCGTTTCTAAAAACCCTCTACAACTTTTTTATTTGTAAAGATAGAGATCTTCATTAAAAACATTTTTTGAAGATTTTTTAAGGACAAATCTACCTGTTTCACCGATTTTGTCTTAAAGCCTTTAGTTCACGAGATATAACACAAAGCTACATTTTTGAAATGGAATACCCCAATTTTTTTAAAAAAATTATTTTTGTAATAAAATTTCCTGTTAAATGATGTGTCATACACCTATTTTGATTAAGTAGTTAAACAAATATCTGCAATTTTTAATAATTATCATAGTAGGTTGTGTTTAACTCTGACCTATGCAGTTTTAGGGTATCTATCTAGGTAGCTATGATCAAATAAAAACAATTAACATGATAAACGAGCCCAAGTGTCAAAAGTGGCATCTTCATCAAGATATAAAATTGTTTGAAAACTTTGAAAAGTACGACATGATAAAATGTTACATTGAAAGTAACGAAAATCGACAGACGGCGTTAAATCTATATTTCCAGAGATATCCGGAAAGAAGGCAACCTAGCTCAAAAATATTTTTGAAGTTAAAACGCCATCTACAAGAATACGGATCCTTTACAAAACCGCGGCCTAGGACGTATAGAAGCCTAGTCAGAGATAGAGAGTTGGAAGAACTAACGGTTCTAGGAGAAATAGAAATTAACCCGAATACTTCAAACAGGGCTATGGAGAGAAACACTGGAATTCCACGCAGCAATGCCGTTCGGGTGCTTAAAAAACACAAGTTTAGGCTCTATCTACCCCGACGGGTGCACCAATTACGGCAACGAGATTTTGCTCCAAGACGTGCATTTTGCAGGTGGTACCTAAATAAAAGCCAAGAAGACCCCGATTTTGCCAGAAAAGTTATTTGGACGGATGAGGCAACGATTTCTAGTGATGGAATATTCACCAGATATAACTGCTATTACTGGAAACAGCAAAATCCCCATATTATGGTGAAACAAGCGAATCAGGGAAGATTTAGTTTTAAGGTATGGGTAGGCATCTACAGAGGACAAATTATTGGGCCATATATTTTTGCCTATAGATTATATGCCTAAAGATACCAACAAATTTTAGAAGAGCAGGTGATTCCGTTTATCGACAATTTGCCACTTCAGCAAAATAATGAGCTATACTTTCAACATGACGGTGCACCTCCTCACAATGCACGAGACATTACTAATTTGCTAAATATTGTGTTTGCCGAAAACTGGATCGGAAATAAAGGTCCTATATATTGGCCCCCCGGTCTCCAGACCTGACCCCTTGCAAATTCTTTTTGTGGGGGAGAGTCAAAGACCTTGTATTTCGAAATCGCCCAACTACTAGAAAGGAAGTGGAAGAGGCACTTCGTACTGCATTCAGGCAGCTTCGTGCGGTTGTTTTAGAATTAAAGAACATTGTTAGATGTAGATTTTAGGTGTTACATAGTTCAAATAAAAAACTTTTAATAATTTTATTTTTGTTTATTATTTTAGGGTTGGTAATTATAGTAAACTAGAAGTTAAAGTTCGAGGTTGCTGTGCCGTGGCCAACTTGATTTTTTTTAGGGCGCGCACAGCGCCTACTGTGGTAAATATCAAAGTATGCAAATAACTTTTAAACTATTTAATAAAAATAGGTGTATGGCACATCGTTCGACAGGAAATTTTATGAGAAAACTGATTTTTTAGAAAAATTGGGGGTATCCCATTTAAAGAAATATAACTTTGTGTGATATCCCGGGAACTAAAGGCTTTAAAAGAAAATCGGTGAAACAGGTAGATTTGTCTTTAAAAAATCTTCAAAAAATGTTTTTAATGAAAATCTCTATCTTTGCAAATAAAAAATTTGTAAAAGGCCTTTAAAATCGCACATTTTTGAGAATCACCCTGTAGCTCAGAAACGCTTTGACATATCGCAATGCGGTTTTTAGTTTTCGACTTCTCTTGAAAATCGAGCCCGTAACATGTATATTAGTTTTGGGCTAACTATGCTGCAAAAGCCCAAAGTTATAGAGGCCCCTTGTACATATGACCATTTTTTTTTATTTTAAATTTCACAATTTTTTTGGGCAGAAATTTTTGTTTAGTTGCGAAAGGACTTAATTAAAGAATGTTTTGAACTTTATGTTTTTTAAAAAGTAGAACAAAATGTACCAACTTATTATATATTTGCCATTGGCAAATCGGCGCCAAAATAGTCGAGTAACTAAAGATGTCCTTTCCCAGGCAACATTTTCATGCTTCCTACCAAATGTGGAAAAGTCCCAACATCCTCCAAGCACCAGAAGGTGGTCAGATACTGTGAACAGTCACTTAGCGACCACGTCAACAACAAAATAGGTCCGGGACTTCTAACGTAACCGTTTTGGTAATCTGTTGAGGTCAATCCGACGTTGGAAATAATCGTTAGTTAAAATCCAATAATACGATAAAAAAATATTACTAAAAAATACAAAAGTAATATTATATTTATTAATGTCAAAAATTTTAAATGATTATCAAAATATTTACGGATATTAATTTTTGAGGATTTCCCTTACACGAAAATCCATTTTTCCTTTTCCTCTTTTCTTTTTTTTAAAGTTTTTGTCCATTTCTCTCTTTTTAAACATAACATTAATTGATAGAAAAAGTAAAATCAATCATTTAAACTTAGTACAAAAAGCCAAAAGTTGACACAAATTTTATACCTGTTTTCTCTCTAATTATATTATTATCCAACAAATTTCCGAAAAATACCAAGTGCAATATACCTCGAAGGTTCATGACTAATATATTTAAAGATAAGAAATCAAGAAAAGGTCGAACAGTTTGAAGAAAATTCCCCAAAAATCGACAAAACTTAGGCTACCTAGCGGTAGGGAGAGTTTAAGAGGTCCACTTGAAGGTCAAGTGGGGGTGGAAGGAAAGGTTTGGCAGAATAATTAGTGTCAGCGCACATAGATGTCCGCTAACACTAAGGATTTTTCCAGATCGGACCCTTTTACCGGGTGTTGTTGTTGTTGTTGTTGTTTGTTTGAAGAAACTTCATATTGAAGAAGCAAAAAAATTACACGTTTTTGACTATTTTTTTAATGATTTTATATTTCTATTATTTCTTCTGTAAGTAAACACCGCATTAAAAAAAAAACGGAGAAAAAATTATTAAATTAGCGTATTTCAAACTGCACTGCGTTTGTTAAAATTGGGTATACAACTTTGTAAAACTGTTAATAAAATATAATAAGCATATAACCACGGATCACCTACCAATACTCTGTGATATAACTATGAGATAACAGCCCTTCCCTTGGGTTTTCCGAGAAAAATTCGTACCGATAATAATAACTCTCCCAATCAAGTTGGCCTGGAAAAAAACCCAGAGTGGAGCAAGACCGTTCTTGAGAACGGTGTTGAGTGGAGGAGTGTAATGGGCAGGCGTGTCGATTGCATCAGCAGTGAAAGCAACTGACAACCATCTGACAGCGAAAATTTAGGTTGACGTTTAATATTTTTGTTTACTTTTGGAAAATTTATTAAAAGAGTGGACACGGCCGTAAAAAAATTTAAAAAGTGTTGTCCAGTGTTTTCCGTAATTTCGTATCAATAGAAAATCGGATTCCTATAGATTTAAACATAGACAAAATAATATTCAAAAACAAAAAGCAGGATCTTTACGGCTTAATTCGTGAATATTTTAATGCGTAGTTTATTTTAGTAGGACAGGTCTAAGATGCAAAAGAGGCGCATATTTATTTAAATAACGCACGCAAAATTTTAAAACGCGAAAACACCCCAATAATACAGGGTTCCTAAGCAAATCCTTAGACGCAGACAAACGGAAAAGCACATTAGGCAGAAAAGGATGGGCATGGGGCGATGTTGTCACTACATCTTACACGTAGTGAATCCATTCCAGGTTGTTGTTTTCTAATGTTTTCAATTTTCATACCTTTAGGACTGGAATAAAAATTGTTTTTGTTCGACTTTAATACCAAACTGATGAAAGATATCGTAAAAAAAAATATTTTTCGGCTTTTCATTTTGTAACCATTGTTCTTACGCACTGTATACAGGCTGGGAACTGAGATACATGCAAATGCCTAACCTAAAGCGTTCATACACGGCCGGAGAAATCGACTGAGATATTTCCGTAGAAACTTTATCAAGCAAATAGGACCGGTTGACGCCTTCGAACGTTCAACCCGGGTTTTGGACTTTGATTCGAAATCAAAAAGGAGGAACAGTCAGATGTGGGGCCGTGCACAAATTACGTAACGGTGATTTTACCAATTTTTGACCCCCTCCCTATGTAATGTTTTGTAACGGTTTGGCACGCCACTCCCCTAATATTACGTAACGATTTCAAGACCACTACCCCCCCCCAAAAAAAAAACTTTTTACTTATTTTCATTCAAAATTTTCTTAGTTTCACACAAATGCAAACGCTGTCGAAAACCCCCCTCCCCCCTACGTAACGTTTTGTAACCCCCTCCCCCCTATGACCATTACGTAATTTGTGCACGGCCCCTGTAGTCCCAGTGGAGGAAAAATTATACTCTTTAGACCTATTTCTTTGCGTTCCCGAAATTACGTAATTTTTGAAAAAAAATTGTAAGCGGCGCCATTTTTATTTCGTGCTTTGTTTTTCTAACAGTTTTGCGTTCGGCTAATTTAATTGAAAAATTTTTGCCTGCGGCGCTCTTTATCTTCTCACTTGAAACCGAGATCCCCCGTTTTAGGAAAACTGATCCCGTCTCTGTTTCTAAATTTTTTCGAATAAAAGTAGAGTATGACCATGGGGGAAATAATTTTTTTCTACGTTATGACGAAAATTTCGAGAAAGTTGAAGAAAAAAATAAAAAAAGTGGCAGAGCTCAAGGTTTTCGTAAAAAAAACGTTTTTTGTAAAGAAACAGAGCAAAATAAATCTTTTCACCCCTTTTTGGGTGTTACAAATATTGGCAGCCCCTTATTTTTCGCTTTTACCCTCCCGCTAGTTTTGAAGAATTGGTTCGCTACATGTTTCGAGATCATGTCATAAAACACCTCGAAAATATCAAATGTAGTGTAGGGCCAGCTTTATTTAAAATCAATAATATCGCAAGCAAAAAGCTCTGCAGGAAAAACAGCGCCGTTTATTGATTTCTTTGGCTGCTAGTGCTAGCTGCATGGTTTGGCCGTTTCCGGATAGATGTCACTAGTAGAACAGAATGGAAAGAAATTTAATTAAAAGCGAAGATATTTCTTTCTAATGTTAACAACCTCACGAGTTTATCACTCAGTATCGTAAATAATGGACTCTGCCGCCTCCTTTAAGCAAGAAAAAGCTGTGGTTTGGACCTAAAAACATCTAATTTTTAATTAGATTATTGCAACTATGATTTATGCTTACAATGAAAGAGTGGCAACAATTTTTTCTCATGAAAGCAGTCCGGAGATAATAACAAACTGGCACCATTGCTCAATATACCTGTTTCTTTTGTGCGCGCAGAACTTTCTATGCCATTTCTGTTTGATTTATTGAAATCCTATTCCTAAGCAAAATCTTAGGAACCCTGTATAAACAAAATGGCAAAACCATACCTCGTCAAAAATGTAAACTTTTCGACGATGCAGAGTTTTGTCAGGAAGTGGGTTCGTCACTTCGGCGCCATGTCCTCATGTTACGTGTTTTCCGTGCATTAAAACCATCGAGTAAGGTTAAACTTGCGGTTGGAGATGTTTTATCCATAATTACAAATAAATTAAATTAAACAAAATCAAAGTTTTTTGACAGATGATGTCGTAGTCACTGTCACTGAAATTAATAGGTCAAACAAAGCGATTTTCCATAAGACGTACGTAACTCGAAGTTAACGTACGTACGTACTGTTAACTTCGAGTGATTTTACGGATTTTCCAGTGACTTTCAATAGGTGAAAATGCATTTTTAAAAAAAGCTCGACAAATGTTTTAAGGCTTTTGTATGCCTTCATTTGCTGTTTTGTGTAAAAACTTGTTGTTAACCCCAAATGTGCTACAATGTCCATATTGTGTATCCAGCGCCACCTAGAAGATTTCTCCTCTAGGTGGTGCTGGTGTATTGATGGTAAATTCACAGGTTTTGAACTAAAATTAGAATCTTCCACGGTAAATGGGTCTAAGATATTAATAAGGGAAAATTTTTCTATGGATCTCTGTGCCACGTCCACAGGATGCTCACTTTTTAGCTTGTTTAAATATTCCTTCATTGTACAGTTTGGTTTAAGTTGGGTCTGGTGGTTTGGTGGGGTAACACAGAAGCGGCGTTTTCTATTTAAATCTTACTCTAAATTCCTTAAAACACAAATAAAAACCAACGTAAAGAAAACAAACACTGTGACTTTTGGCACGGTTTTTTGGCTTATCCTGCAAAAATCCACTAAGAAACTGCCTTTACCCGTTTGTCAAAAAGAACAAACTATAATAAAAATGCATTTTCACCTATTGAAAGTCACTGGAAAATTCGGAAAATTACTCGAAGTTAACACTACATCTTATGGAAAATCGCTTTGTGTGTCCTCCGTGACCACGGATGCCCAACTAGCAATTTTTAGTTGTACAAGTTGTAAAAATTAGAATTGCACTAATTTTAAACGTTGTTTTACAGATAAAGAATAGTTATCATGGCGACGGTCGAAAACGTCGACTATTATACGACGCCTAAACGTTTATCACAATTTCAGTCGCCATCACAACTATTTATGACCGTCTGTTGTACTAACAGTAATTCCTTAGTTGTGTAGGCGCCGACTACAAACTGGTGTGTGCTAAACGAAAAATTGATCAATTTAATCCACGTTTTCTGGCCGGTTTGTTGGAGACGCGGGCGCGCCTGTTTTCATCTAACCAATTTTTCTGTTATGTTTGCAACAAACCAATTTTGGAGCACTGCTGTCTGTCATACAAACGTCAATTAATTCAGTAAAAGTAACTAACAAGTGTTTTGTAAAGTTTCTATGAGTTTTGTTTGAACTTTTTCACTATGAAAGGGAACAAATGGTATAAATATTCTTCGATATTTTGACATGTGACAGCTGTCATTGAAGGTGATTCCCCAGTGTGGCGGAAAAAAAGAGGAAGGTTCTGTGTAAACAACAAGGATGGAAATTAAGTGAGCAGCAGAAAGCCAAACTGTGAAGCAATTTCGATTGGTTAAAAATTGAGGCGTGTTCGCGTCTTTTAAGTTAGGGCATCCGTTCAAAACACAGTTAAGTAGTTAAAGCAGTCGAGACACGGTACTCCTTTGGTTGTCATAGAAACTAATAAGTGCCGCCATGATTGATTGTTAAAACCATTGTATGCTAATTTGTAAACAAACATTAAAAATTATTTTTTTGTTTTTTTCTACAATAAACTACGATCTTTTTGTATATAAAAATCCGTATTTTGTTCTTAGGAATCCTAAGCAACATCTTTAGAGGATTTTCGAAGCGATTTTTAAATCATGATTTTTTTTTTAATTTCATAAAATCATCTGAATCGAGGGGCGCGCTTATTTTTTAGAGCTACGAACTGTACATTTGACAGTAAACTACCGTCTGTTTATATATTTTGGTATTGGTTCGCATGTTATGATGATGCAAAACATGATATATGACATAGAATATCATTTTATTTTAATAACATGATGGTGTTAGAAATAGTTTAATTTGTAGTCAAATAGTGTATTTATCATTTTACGCAATGAATAATATTTTGAACAAATAATTGTACTCCAAAACCCATTGAACTATTACTTCAACTGTAGTCGCGATGGCGACGTTGACTCAACCAAAAAATCATCCACCAAATTGGTGCAAAAGTGGGTGGTGTTTGAGTAAAAGTAAACGTTGCGACGCAACGTCGGCACGCGGTGCACAACGTTAAGAAGTCGACAAATTGCTAGTTGGGTGTAGAAACCTTGGATTGCTAATACATATGGGAAATTTTCATGAAAATCACTGCCGCGTGTCTTCCGCCATTTTCGCCGCCATGTTGTGGAGATTTGGGTTGGCGACATTGGTTTCCTTAATTTTAAATAGTAGTGTGGGAACACTGACTGTCAACAGTGTCAAAATATGATTGAATTTGACATTTTTTTTTAAAGGTTATTTTTGTTGTTGTTTTTTAATACAAAAACAAAAAACTAAAGAAACAAGTCATTAACAAATGCTCCAACGGTCACGCCATTTATCTCTCTCATTTGGTCTGGAGTGTGTGCAGCTTTCGAACAAATAAATCTCAACATTGAAACATTGCCCCCCAATTTATAAACAAGAGTACTGTTAAGCCACACGTTATAAATTGTAATAAACGCCTTGATTACGTTGATCTGAATCTGCACAGGGACTAAAACTGCTAAGAACAGATGTACCAACGTAATTAATAAAAAATCAATGGATAGAGGGAGACACTGACTTTGATACTAGCATATATCTCTCAGCTGAAAGCCAGAGCCATGGCAAGTCAACCAACATTTAGTAATTACAAAAAAAAGTACATCTTTGGCACATGGAGTCGAGCATGGAGTTTTACAATATTTAAAGACCTTGGCGGAAAAACCTATTAACTAACAACTGTGTCGACCATACCTTCCCTAAGTTAACAAGTTATTACTAAGATATCCTTGATTTTTGGTAAGTTTTCAGCATTCAACATTTTTTTTGTAGCTCTATCTTTTATAAAGGATGTGGAATTTTGCTCAAAACTGCATATGTTGTAGGTTTCATTGTCCTATCATTGCTCCACAGTGATCTGGTATGTGGTTTTTGAGATACTGCGTTCAAAGTTAAACATTTTGGTATTCTGGCATTTCCCTAAAATCAGTTTGTTGCACTTTTTGTGAAAATGTAAATAAAATTTATGAACCAAATTGTAGTATTAGAATAAGTAGCAGAAAAATATAAGTTGCGTCGCACTGGCATCACAAACATAAAAAATATTAAATTCATATAACCAAGAAATGACTTTTTTAACAAAAGGCAAATTTCAATTGTTATTTTGCCACTTAGTATTTAACAAACATGCTTCAAAACAAAAACTTTTGTAACATTTTTAGCCATTTTTGTGATTTGTTGCTATGGGGCAATGATAGATTTTCATCAAGATAAGCAAAATCACACAGAAAGAAAAAAAAACGAATCTACAAAAAAAATGTCAAATGCTGAAAACTTATCAAAACTTAAGGATATCTTAGTAATAACTTGTTAACTTAGGGAAGGTATGGTCGACACAGTTGTTAGTTAATAGGTTTTTCCGCCAAGGTCTTTTCTGCTTAGTTCTTCAGAATCAGAAAACTTTTATTACAAAAATTGTTAACAAAAAACTTTGTCACAATTGAATAAATAAGCGTCAAAAATTAAAATTAAGGTAAATTTAACCTAAGAATTAATTAGACAATGTTAACATTAAGGTTTTATTAATAAAGATTAAAAAATAAATATTGATTTTTCTTTATTTCTAGTAAACTAGTAAAACATCTATAATTACTGGCCTTAAAACACATGGAAATGACAACAAGAAAAAGAAAAAAATATACTGATAATATACATATTAAAATAAATTTTTTTAATGTTCTTTTTAAAACTCATGAAGTATTGTTCTAATTTTGTAAAACTCGATGTGCCAGAGATGTACTTTTTTGTGATCGCTTGCCATCGCTCTGGTTTTCCGCTGATCCATATATGCTATTATCAAACTCCGTATCTCCCTCTATTCATTTATTTTTCTTGTCTTCTAGACCTATAACAACCTCGGATTTATAAACTGTTGGCGCATATCTGTCCCTAGACGTTTTAGTTCCTGTTTCAGATTCAGATCAACTTAATGAAGGTTTATCTTGAGCAGAAGCGCCAGCAGCAATGGTTGACAGTACCCTTTGAGTTTATAAATTGGGGGTAATGTTTCCATGTTGTAATTTATTTGTTCAAAACTTGCACATTCCCCAGACCAAATGAGAGAGATTATCATGGCGTGGCCGTTCAAGCATTTGTCTGTCTTTTAAATGGTTTTTATTGCTTGGTTCTTCACTTTTTCGTTTTTGTACGAAAAACAACAACAAAAATATTAAAAATAACCTTTCTAGAAACGTCATTTTTTGACACTGTTGATAGTCAGTGTTCCCACACTACTATTTAAAATTAAGGAACCAATGTCGCCAACCTAAATCTCCACAACATGGCGGCGAAAATGGCGGAAGACACACGGCAGTGATTTTCCCACAAGGGTATTATCAATCCCTTTCTTTTTTACATCCGTCTCCGTGACTCATCAATCAAGCGACAGCGACAGATCCTTGAACTGACGACTGACCTATACCTTGTCATTAAATTATTGTAAGGTCACTACGATATTGGCTTTGTTAGTGCATGCGCAGTAGATTTTCCGCCTATGGCCTGGTGGCCCAAACACTGCCAAAGCCAACCTCGATTTTGAATTTTCTTCTTGGTTTTTCAAAGTTATTTTCGTTACACATTTTGCGCTGTTAATACCATTTTAATGTTCACCATTCCTTTTACTAATATTATTTAACAATAAATTTTTCAACAAGAACGGAACTGTCAGAATCTAAATATAACATAAACACACCTGGGGGGCTATTCCAGTGGCTCATACCAATATCGTTACGTAGCGAATTCGTTATCGCGGCAACACCGCGGATTGTTTTGTTGTTTCACAATGGCCGCGGCCGTGTCAATTCAACTTTGACAACTAAACTCGCACAAAAATATAAGTTTTGATTTGATTGAGAAAAATTAACATGATTTCTTCTGCGATGGTTGCAAACATCGGGAAACAAAATACTTTTTATAATTCCTGCTGCCTAGTTTCTCCTGTGATCTTGTGTTCTCCAACCACCCGAATGGAAGACGAAAATAAGTTCACACCATATTTGGAGCCCACAAAGAACGGCACAGTAAGTAAAACTAGCTTTTGTTATGGGGAAATATTTGTTTTACTTATCCCAAACTTGTACATCACTGCTATTTTAAGCTAGGTTTATATTTTATACTCTTCTGTAAAGGGAATCGCAAGCCCTTATGATAGAATATAGATAAGCATGGCCCAACTAGTTGAGTTTATCAGCCACTTAAATTAAAGTCAGGCTTGGCAAGAATGTGATACATTGAGATATTTATTTAAAATGAAAACTACTGACTTAGATTCTTGCACTTCACCAAAGAAAAAATAACTACTTAAAGCTGTGATCAGATTTTGGATAAGTACTATTTTGATAAAACTTAAAGTGTATACTTCTTTTTAGGTATAACATGCTAGGGTATGTGAATGGAGCTACATGTAAGAATCATTCTAGTAGGATAGTACCACACAAGAACACAACTCGGGCCACAAATTAACTATGGATAGATTCAAGTAAGACACAGACCAACCTTCCAAGGCACTAAATGAAACTAGACAAAGATTCATGTTCAATAGACATAGTGAAACTAACTTTCAGAAGAAACTGATGCAATATACATGTATGCTAAATGTTATTTGTTCTCCCATTAAAAAATAATAAGATAACTTTTAATGAACTAAAAAGTTGTGTAAAATATAGTACAGAAATAAAATTTTATTATTTAATTATGTTAGGCCACATTTGTTTAAATCAAAAAATTTAAATGTCACTTAAGTGATAGTTATAGAACATTGGACCTATTGTAACTACGATTTTAGAACTTTTTCAAAAAAATTCGCAGATTTTTTGGGGGAGTCATCGAAAAAATGTGGGCCACTATATATTATTTTAAGTTATTGCAAACTTTTCAAAATAAGGCAGAGTTTTTTTTCAAGAGCCTTTAGATTGGTTTGGTGGGGTAAGTTAAGTACAGTATTAAGTTATTTCAACCTCTGAATGCTATAAAAAAGAATTGATGGAGATGTTTTAAAAAATTGGACTGATGTGATTTAATATTTACCTAAATGATATTTCTTCATTACTTTACATCCATTTTTAAATTACCTAAATGATATTTATTCCCACACACACATAGCATAGCTTGATATTTATATAGCAGTTGGCTAATTAAGCAAATTATTTTAATTTTTAATACCTGAGTAAAATAATTTAAGAAACCTACTTAGTACCTACTTCAAATAAAGGGCCTTAAATATATGCTGCATTTTTAAATTAACTCTAAAGTTTTACTGACTGACATGGCAAGTTTTTTACAATGCATTTAGATAAATTTATTTTTTTGGCTAGATTAATACTTTATACTAGTTTTTAATTTAATATTACCAATTTATTATATTACAAAGAAAAAATTGATTTGAGTTGATTTTGTCACTCTTAACATTGCTATTAAAAAATAATAAAATTTGGGATAAAAAAACTGATTTATTTTACTTATTGGTTTAAATGTTACTTAGAATTACAAATTGTTTTCTAATATTTTAATAATTGGTGGATTGCATCTTTTCTTTCATCAGCTTGGGCACTGCTAACCTGAAACAAAAAATAAGATGTATTTCAAAATGTAAGCCAGTGAAATGGCTACTTAAGATTGAAAGCTTTCAGGTTTGGTTTATAAAATCAATCAATTACGCCAATAGTAACTTTTAATCACCTCACCCTTTGAACAAGAGTATAATCCGAGTTATTAGACTTACATCGACTATATCTCACCAATTTTTTGGCCACCAGTTTTATTGCTGTCTGCCAATTTAGATTCTTTTAGAAAAGTACGGACCAAGTTTTACATTACATTCTACTTTGAAAATTTTATTATTGACTATCTTTTGTTTACCCCACATCTTAATATTTAAGGTAAAGTAGAAACTTAAGTGATGGTCAATGCTTGTGTGAATTTGTTCCAACGCACTTTGATTTAGAAACTAAGGGAGAGGATAAAACAACTTTCTGGCTAAGGTCGTAAAAAAACTTGCCTGTTAAAAAAAACGATATGAATTTGGCCCTTGTATATATTATTTAGTAAAAGTAATGTAAACTGTCGATCAAAAAAACTATCAAGATAGTGAATAATAATTAAAAACCTTGGGAAAACAAAGGGAACAAGTCCAGAAAATCTAACAAGTTGGGATCCAAGTGGAAAAAGACTTGAGTTTTTCTTGTAAATTAATGAAATAAGTGTGGCTTATCCCCTAGTTACCCCAAGATCTTTAATTGTTATTTAATGTTTTTTTTTTAAATATCCTGTGGACATAAAAAGTTACCTTAAAACTTTATTCCTCCTTGAATTTTACTAATGAAATTTGAAATATTTAGGTTTTGGTAAATTACAGCAATAAAGAAGTGGAAATTTATGTGTGGTTGAAACGAAAGTAGCCAATTTTTTTAATTTTACTGATGAATTTTTGGATTTTAAAATGTTTTCTTTTTAATGTGAAGGTAGCTTACTACATGTGTTTTGTCCTGCTAAAATGTTTAGTTGCGTAGGTGGGGTGGGGTGCTGCCTGCTTAAATGTATTTATCATACATCTTAATAATTACGAGAAATCATTGATCTGAAATTAAATTTAAAGTAATTTATTATAGGTGTGATGAAGTTCACTTGAATTAATACTTCAGACAATAGCAATACCATGTGCTATTTTTTTTTTGTTTTTTTCCCAATATTTTTCCAATTTTGTGCCAAATTTAAAGTTAATCTTCTCATCTAGGCCTGAATCAAAATGAATGAATGACCTTTCAATACGAGGAAAAAAATGAGCTAACTTTTTCATGTAAAAAGTTTAGATTTTTATAACATATTTTAGGTACTGTATTATCAATTTTACTCATTCTTTTTATTAGTGACATCCATAAAATCTGCATAAAATATGTAACGTGAATTAAATAATCCAATTTTTTAAACGTTATCTAACAAAAATGCATAAGATTTGTTATATAGGTGTATATGGTTACCCAGTGGCGTCCCAAAGGAAGGGGGAGTCGAGGTAAAAACCCTCTGATACCGGTTAAAAAAACGAAATTATCCCAATAAAATGATTTCTGAGTAAAATTACAATTTATTATTATTAAATTTTTTAAACTTTACTAATTTTGTGTGATGATGGGTTAAATAATTTACTGATAAGAACTAGTAAACTTTGTAAAACAGTAGATAAAAACTAAAAGAGTTTTTAAGACAGGAATTTGATCAACAGTAGAGAGTTTGAAAAGTTAAAAGTTTTATGCATTTTGATTTTGACAAAGGTGAGAAACTTGGTCTTAAAATTATGTAGAAACGCAAAGGTTAAATATTTATAAATGACTATTTATTACTGACATAATTGCGAAACTTAAAATGATGTTTTGTCAAAAACCACAATACTCTACTTTTACACAAAAATATTATATTTACACAAATTTTTTTGTTTACTAGATTTAAGTAAACATTTTTAAAACTCAGAATCTAAAACCAAGAGGCCAACACCTCCAATAGGTGTACGAAAACTCGATAATACCTGACAATACTTGACTGTATGGGACAACATCTTAGGATAGTTTGCATTACTTGACAATAGGAGTACCTACAAATTTAAAATCAGGTGTTGGAATTGAAAACTTACCAAAACGGATTTCTATGGATAATTTATCAATATACATTGAGCAGCTACGGTAAGTGTTTATTCCCAAACTTCATAATTTATTTTCTCTGTTATTAGCACTACAGCATGGGTGCTGCTCTTGGAGAATTTCAACAGTTGACCTAAAAAAAGAACAGTAAATTACATTACATTAAAACATTAAAACTTTGAAAACCTTAAAAAAAGAAAATGTGTACATCAAAATTTGTTTTAGCAAAATCAATTTGAATATATGAAAGTTAGGTACATGACTCTTATCTGTCTGTCAGAGGGAGGGAGTTCAAAAGATCTACTATCCTGTGCAAATAAAATAATTGAAGAAGGTCCCCCCTTCAGAGTATGAGAAAGGATGCTAAATTTTTACTTGATCGTGCATAGCAGTTCAGAATCAGCCGCCTCTCTTCAACTAGGTACTCAATGCGGTCTGTTATAAGTACTATTATTTATACAAGGCATAATATTTAGTAATTTGGCTATAACCTCAAAAAATACAAACATAAACTGTCCAAATAAATAATATTTGATTTTTTCTCGATATATAGGTAGATATTAGTTGATGTCAGATTTTTTTTAATAAAAAGTCAGTGTAATAACCTTGGATCAAACAAATCCTGCATTCTTGAATTTCCAACTTTTTTTTCTTAGAATGTATGAATATTTTGTAAAATTATTTTTCGGTTTTCTGTCCACTGGCTCACGTCTTTTCAAAATGTATAAACTGAACTTAAAACGGACCTACTATATCTTTTTGTTTACATTATGTAAGTAGTGTTCTTTAAGCACCAAAAAGAACAGAATAGAATATAAGATAAAGTAAATATAAGTACTTACCCAAACAAAAAATCTGGAGGCACTTCCACACAAGGCCCATGTGGATTTTTCTTCACAGAGAACGTGGCTTTTCCAAACAAAATTCAATAACGGTTGACCACCATCACATTGTGATCAGATTTTTAGTCCATATTGCGTGCAAAAAGCTCATGAAAATTATTATTTTCCCGAAATTTCGCCGCAACAAAAATCTAAAAATCTAAACAAACTTGACTGATTGTCGGCATTTGACAGTTGTTTTGGGAAAGTATTGCTGGTTGCGTGCCATTTAAGCCTTCTTTTTAATTAATAATAAGCGATGTTGCCGTAACAGTGAAAATAATGGCGATAGCGATCGTTATCTCATAACGATAGCCCACTGGAATTGCCCCCCTGCTTCTTTACAAAGACAGTATATTGACGTCGGGCTTACCTGAGGCCCGACAGGTCCAAGTGAACGTCGGCTGACGTTGGTTATAATGTAAGTTATGACGTCGATAAGACACAAAAATGTTTGACCATATATTAGTTTAAAACTGGGTAGTAATAACGTCGACGACTAGTTGACCTTAGGGTAAATTATTTTAACGTAGGCCCGACGTAATCCGACGTAATATTGTTGCTTGGGTTTTTTCACACCGCAGCTTCGTCTACATTTTTTATAAACTAATAAATGTTGCACATAAATTAGATTTTTAGCAAATCATTCTGTAGAATGTTTTAAAAGTACCTTTACATACTTGCACAGCAAATTTCTGTCGTAAAATTTCATTAACTAGTAAAATTCACCAATATTTTTCTCTTTACAGGCAAGATCGACAGAGAATACTTATTACATCACTAGTCCGGTCGTAAAGTAACTAAAAAAAAAAAAGAATTAAATAATGGATTTCCCACCTACAGTATAAAATAAAACGTTGTGCAATACACGACCATGAAATGTCATTAAAGTACTCGTCTAGAAATTCCGGACTCGGCTCCTTCGTCGCCTTGTCCGCAAACGTCTAGACTTGTACTTTAATAGAGCATTTCCCGGTGTTGTAACCTAAATTACTATTAAAAAATTAACTAAGTAAAAGTCCAGGAAAAAATGGCTAGCTGCGAAGCCATTTTTTCCTGGATTGTTATAAAAAAAAAAGGTGAGAAGAGGGGCCTTTTAGAAATTCTACAGATTATTAGCAATAAAGATAATAATCGAATGTCCCTCAACGCTTTAAATATCAAAAAAGGAAAGATAAGTTTCTATGAGATTTTGTAAGGCTTTGTTTATAATAATTTATAAGATTTCATGATTCAATAATATATATTTTTATGAAAGTATTTACGACAGTATATATAACTAAATTAGTAAATATACAAAGTAATGCTTTTTTAATAAGTTTTGTGGTGGTCGAAAAAAACGGGGTTTTTACAAATTTTGTCTGTTTTAAAGGCCTTAGCCATGTACTAAGTAGTATAAAAGAATAGTAAATTTATTACAGAAACGTATGAAATGTAATGAGCCTGTTAGACTATTAACTATAGACTATGGAAAACCCACACAAATTATATATATATTCAAACCCATTGTATATATTTTTTTAAAGATGGACACAAAAAAACAAATAAAATTTTGTGTGTTTAATGATGTATAGTGGAGGGTGACCAGTGAAACTACTGATGAGCCCACGCTGGTTACCCAGGGCGAAACATCGTTTATTCATTTATCTTTTCGCTTTGATCTTTTGTGTGTTCCTTGTGGAATACTCATCCAAGTTTGAATTTTAGTTATTTCGAACCAAGATTTTTTGATCTTTTGATTTTTAGTTTCTTTTCGGTTGAAGTAACTGATTTGGAGGTTTTTTAAATTCTTCTTTGTTTTAATTGTCTTAGGAGCATAATCCTACTGGAAATATTAACACGCCAGGACGAATTCGTATTAGGTAACTTGGATAAGTAAGTACCAGTGCGGAACGATGCCTATTTGTGAGTGGTTTAAGGTTGGAAATCTAAGTGTATGATGGTGTTTAATGATGTATAGTGGAGGGTGACCAGTGAAACTACTGATGAGCCCACGCTGGTTACCCAGGGCGAAACATCGTTTATTCATGTCTCTTTTCGCTTTGATCTTTTGTGTGTTCCTTGTGGAATACTCATCCAAGTTTGAATTTTCGTTATTTCCACCCAAGATCTTTTGATCTTTTGTTTTTTAGTTTCTTTTCGGTTGAAGTAACTGATTTGGAGGTTTTTTAACTTCTTGTTTGTAATGGAGTGTTTCCCTAAATTTGAACACGCGTCGGATACATAACTACAAAAATGCCGTAACTTTTTGTTAGTTGAACAGATAAACTGTTGAAACCTTAAAAAGTTTTCCAAAAAACTGTTATGTTGGACCCTAAAAACCAAATTAGTTCTGACCGTTGGGAAACTAGTTCCTATAAGTTGAAAACGCCATAAAAAGACGTGACACGAGGGACTGAAAATACTCGGAAAAAAAATATGTAACGTTTTTATTGACAAAATGTTAATTTTAAAAAGTTAACGTTTAAGAGAAAACAGTTTCTGTAATAATTAATACACAGTAAAAAACGGATATTTTTAATCAATCAAAGGCCTTTGAGTGAAAAAATATCTCACTGAAAATTGAGTGAAAGTCGCTCAAAATAGAGTAAGGTTATAGTCCATTTTTTTGATGAGCTGACTGACGTCATTTCTGCATCTGAAAACATATTTCTTTGTTGTCAACAATTCGCATGTCAAATAATTTGTTGTTGTCATTTTGAAGTAGCAGTTGAAGCAATCAACGACATGCCTTTTTTTACATATTTATTGTCGCTGTCCAAAAAAAGGACGTCAGTCCGCTCATAAAAAAATTGGACTATACTCAGAATTGTTTGAAAAGTTTATGACATTGACAAGTTCAAACATTGTGTCAACGGTGTCCACACAAATTCAGTTTAAATGTCAAAAAACTTCACTCTATTTTTCGAGGACTTGTTTTAACAAATTTTTTGTCAAAACGAGTCCACGAAATATTTAATATAAATTTTTCGACTTTTAAACTCAATTTTGAGTGAGATATTTTTTCATTTAAAAACCACTGAGTGAATCAAATATTTAATTTTTTACTGTACAAATGATTTTAGACTGCCCAGAAATTATTCACCGGGGAACGTGACTGGAGGCGACAGTTTGAGTTTCGCCAATTAATTTAAATATGAACTTCTGAAAAGTATCCTTTGAATTAAATTGCCTTCTAGTTTTCTGAAAAGCCTCTTTTAAGTACATAATTTAGAAAAAAAAGTTAGTTGGGAAGCTGAAATTAAAAAATAAAAAAAAAATAATAAAAATTATCCTACAGTCAAGACCAATGGTAAAACACTTTTCTCCAGAAAAGGTCTATAAAAATTTCCCTTGTTGCTATTTTGCAAATGTTTAATATATCTGGGTTAGAATTATTATTCAATATTCCAAATTTTTAATTTTAAGTAGCTTTTCAAAAGAATTAATTGATCATAAAGATAAATATCAAGTTATCATTATATTTCCTAGATCCAGTTTTGCAGTTTTCCTTTTAACGATTTTTTGCACACTTGACTCTTGAAGCTCTCGCACCAGTTTGTCCGGGATCATATAGGAAATAATTTTCAAACTCTCTTTTTTACCTTCTTGCTTCCCGACTAATGTTGTCTTATTTATTGATCCAGTTGCAACCCCTTCCTTGACTCCCTGTTTATTGAGAGCAGCAGGAAATAGTTTAGAGATAGAGATAACCGATGATTTTGTAAAAACGATTTTATTTTATCAATGCAGGCAAGTTTTGATTCAAAGAGATTCTTTCATAACATACCCAAATCAAATATGAAGTTAGTGTATATAAATAGTCAGTAAAAATTTAATGAAAAATTACAATTAATTAATAATTAAAAACTATTAAAATAAACAAAAAGTAGGTGTCAACTTGTTATCTGAAGCCACCAGTCCCCTTTATCCGTGCAAAGGTATGCGTGCCCAGTTCGCTGACGACATTCTTATGTGGTAGTTAGTGACTCAATACAGACTCTCTCAAAAGGATAACTCGCTTATTTTGAACAAAGGCAAATCAGACTAGTAACTTTCAGAAAACGAAAAAATACTTCATCATATCTTTATGTCCAACTGGAACAAAAAACTATCCCTACAATCAGTTCCATCAAATTCTTAGGTGTTCAATTGGATGATATATTAAGCTAGGAACAGCATTCAATACTTCTAAAATCTAAAATTTCGATTACTTATGCTCTATTTCGTAGACTGTGGGACGTTATTAGCCTGGAATGCTTAAAAATTTATTATTTTTCTATTATACAAACCAGAATATCATATGGCATTCTGTTCTGGGGCTGCTCACCTTATGCAATGAATATTTTTATTGTTCAAAATCGACTTTAAGATGCATGCTAGGATTAAGGCCGCAAACATCCTGCAGACCACATTTTAAAAAGTTAAGTATTCTCACTGTACCATCTTTATATTTTGTCTAATTTTTGATTTTTCTGGTGATTTTGTTTTAACTCGGTATACACTTAGGTATGACTTCGAGGACCACCAAATAAATATTAGTTTTTTCGGCGAGGGCGTACGTTAGGCGTCGCGGCGCCCTAAACATTTTTTAGGACTTAGGGTCATTTTGACAGCTATATCTCGCTCAAGTGACAACATTTTAAAATTTTGGTTCAACCTCTTATAAGGCTATGAAATGGCCTTTAATATAGTATGCAAAACATGATATTTTAGTTCCGGTTGATTGCATAAAAAAATAAGCAATTTGAAATTAAAAAAAAAAATTGTTGCGTATTGCCGATTAGGTGCACTCACACCGATAAAAAATACTTACCTGCTCAAATCTAAATAAAATAACAAAAGAAGCAATGGTGTTTTAAGTAAAATTGGACGATTTGTAAAAATCTTCTATGTTTGACAGCTCACAGACAAAAATCCTAAAGGCGTTCAAGATTCAAGTTTGGTGTTTTTAAAAGGATATTTCATTGTCTTCACGCAGCTGTAAAAATTTCAGGAATCCCCTGGAAAGTTTCTAAACACACGATAAAATATAAAGAGTGACATAATTTTTGTTACTTTTGAAGTTTTTAGCAAAAAGCTTTTTTTATGTATGTTGTTTGCAGACCTGTAAAGGGAATGTGGATTATAAAATTTGAAGTTAAGCAGCCGGGGTCAAAAAATTGAGATTTTTTTGTGATTTTTCCGTGGCATGAATTTGCATTTTTTGATATCGGCAAATAGCTAGGACCCTTTTACAGTCACTTCAAAATGAATTTGCACAATCCCGTTCACAAATAGAGAATAGATTTTTTTTTGTAAATTTTTAGAAAAAAAAACACAATTTTTTTTTTAAATTTCAAATTGATTATTTTTTTATGCAATCACCTGAAAGTAAAATACGATGTGTTGCATATTATTTTAAAGGCCAAGTCATAGCCTTTTAAGGGGTTTAACCAAAATTTTCAAATGTTGTCACTTGACCGAGATATAGCTGTCAAAATGACCCTAAGTCCTAAAAAATGTTTAGGGCGTCGCCGAAAAATTTTATATTGGTTTGATGGTCTCCGGAGTAATGCCTAAGTGTGTGCCAAATTAGAACAAAATCACCAATAATGTTCCTATAGGTTTGAAAAAACTATAAGTAGTTAAGAATAATAATCAATGTATTTTAATATTAGTTTAAGGATATTCTTTGTATTTTTTTTTCAAATTTAAAACATTTGATGTTGCTAGGTTTTACATATTGTAAAGTATTGTAAACAATAAACTAAGTAAGTAAGTAAGTAAGTAAGGTAACTAAGGGTTTTATTATGGAGACACTAATGGGACCTATATAACCACAATTCAAACAACTCTTTTTCAATTACTTTGTTTATACGGGCCTCTTAAAGCGCTTTATATAAGGACGGTTTTAAAATATTGTTGTATAAACACCACAAAAAAACGCAACCTAAGTAAATACTCAACCCCAGTTTTCCGAGAAATCTATTGTTAACTAAGTTGTTTTATTTGTTTTTTCTTTAAACTGGCATATTTAATGACATTCAATGAGCGACGTATAAACCCTCAGAGAAACGATTTTATTTAAAACCGTTCATATATAAAAGCGCTTTTAGGTGCGTATACACGTAGTGATTGACTCACTCTCTTGTTTGACACTTTTTTTGTTATTAAGCTGTATGAAATTTTAATGCTTTGAGGCAAGTGATTATTTTAGATTTTATTTCAGACAGGATTTTTATTATTCTCATTCAGCAAAAAAAAAACAAAGGTAGCAAGTATTTATATTGTTTTATAAAGGGTTGAATGAGATTCTACAAACCGCAAGCTCTCTTCCCCATAACAACGGATCAAAAAATTTGTACTTTATGTAATTTGTCCTTGTTTTTACCCGACTCCCTATACGGCTCGAGGGTAATGTTTTTCGAGTTGGATGAAGTATGTATGTATGTTTATATGTACCACGCTAGAGACCAAATGGGTGGATCGATTTTGATAATAGTGCTATCGATGGAATACTGAGAGTTCCGAGAGTGCTATACAAGCTATATTTTATTTGAAAAAAAATCAATATGGAGTGTGTTCGACGCTTTGGAAGCCCTTTTTCAAATATAAGGTGATATTTTCTTTAATTTATTCACAGAGACCTCTTGAACATCTCACCGTTCCTCCACCCTCCTTACTGGCTTACTTCTCCCCACCACCAAGTATTACGGGGTGTGGTTAAAGCTTTATATTAAATCAAATAAAAAAAATTGTCCGATTGCCCAGTTCTAAAGAGGATTTAGTACGAATAGAGAAATGTTTTGCAGCCGCTTGTCTAATATTATAGCTGCATTAGAGCTCAACTCAACTGGAGACATCCAACTGCAAAAAAAACACTATGTCCTAACTCTTCTGTAGAACTGGGCAGTCGGATAGTTTTTTATTTAAATTTTTTCTTCGCCCAAGCTACATATTCAAGAAAAGAAAATATATAGGGTGGGCCAAAAAATTTGTCATTTTTTGAACGCGCTATAACTTTGGACCCAATCATCCGATTTTAGAAATTTTTGACTGTTTTTATAGACGAAATATGAGATTCTACTGACGCGACTGAAAATTTGACATATGTCAAAAATCCAAGATGGCGGAGAGCTAAGCTAAATGTCTTGCCTCATACTTTCTTCGCCTACCGAGATATTACTTATCTAAATTGGTTGTAAGATAAAAAAATCAGGAGTATTCAGCAAAAATTGAAATGTCTGTAGGAACTTGGTCTAAATACTCCTGATTTAAATATTTATAACTTTTTTATCTTCTAACCAATTTAGATAATTAATACCTCGGTAGGCGAAGAAAGTATGAGGTTTTGCCTCATTGACAAAAATCAAGTCCAGGGACTCACACAAATTTTTCGCAGAAGGGTGAAATTTACCCATGTTGGATTTTTGACATATGTTAAATTTTGAGCCAGATTCGCAAGAACTCATGTCTTTAAAAATGTTTGATCATTCCTCACATCACAATTTTTGGCCTAAATACTCCTGAACGAATTTTTCGCAAAGGGGTAAAATTTATCCATTTTTTAAAGCTCTCCGCCATCTTGGATTTTTTACATATGTCAAATTTTGAGAGACTCAGTAAAGTTTCAACTTTTGTCTATAAAAACGGCCAAAAATTTCGAAAATCGGCCAATTGGGTCCAAAGTTATAGCACCTTCAAAAAGTGACAAATTTTTTGGCCCACCCTATGTATTTAGGGTTGCCAGCCCGTCCCGAATTGTCGAGACTGTCCCGATTTGGAGCAAAATGTCCTGCATACTGACAAACCCTTGAATTTCAGTGGTTAACTATAAATCCTTCCTTTTTTCTCAGCCGCGTTTGAAATATTTGGCTATTGGCAATGTAGTGATAAAAAAACCGTTCAATCAGTTCATTACCGAGCCTACTGAGTCTGTTGATCGGGGAGTTAAAACCATAGTTAGTGCGATGATGTTGAGTGGCAAATAATTTATGATTTCTTGAACTTGAACATTGATAGTAACTCTACAGAGTCAATTTCATTATTTGTTAAGTTCAACAGACTCATTAGTTGGTAATATTCAATTGACTCAATAGGTATGTGTAATTTATAGCATATAAAGCGCAAGAACTTTCTTTGTATTTTTTCCAAACGATCTTCGTGAATCTCATAATATGGAGACCAAATAATACAACCATATTCTAGAATTGACCTTACAATTGCAAAGTAAACATTTCCCAATATAAAAATGTTGTTTACGTCTTTCAATGTTCTAAAAAAAAATCCTAGGAATTCCATAGCTTTATTTGCAATAATATCTATGTGTTCAACAAAACTGAGTTGTTTATCAAAAAAAAAGACACCCAACTCACGCATGATAATTGCAAGGTTTCTCCAAATTGGAATTATCCAACTGATAAGTAAAATCTATATGGTTTAATTTTCTATAAAAATATACAGTTTTACATTTGTCAACACTCAGGGATAAATTGTTATATTCACGCCATGCTGAAAACCCATTCAACTCTTGTTGCAAAATATGGAAATCCAAGAATTTTAGATCATCAGCAAGAAGTACAAAGTTACAGTTTTCTAAAGCGGAAGATATATCATTTATAAATGCTTTAAATAACAATGGAGACAAATATACGCCCTAGGGAACACCTGAAAATGCGTTAAACTCGGCGGAGACGGCATTCTCTATTTTTATTGCCGGGCGTCTTTCAGTTAGATTAATCCGAAACCAGTTGAAAGATACCCATGACTTTAAGTTTATCAACTATTAGCTAGGTTATGATCGACCCCGTCGAAAGCCTTGGAGAAATCGGTATAGATGACATCTACCTGATACCCACTCTCCAAGGATTCCAACAAAGTTTCTTCATATATCAAGAGATTAGTAGTTGATGATTTACCTTTCGAATACCCGTGTGGTTGGTTTATAATTATGTTTTGAAAATAAGGTGCAATTTTGTCTGTGACTATTGATTCAAACAATTTAGGAAATAACTTAGGTTCCAAGATCTATTAAAAATTTTAACCAAAATCCTGGACTAGAAAAATTTACAGTTTTTAATGAAAATTACTGGTAAACCATCTGGGCCACAGGTTTTTGCGTAGTTTAACTATTTTTTCCTACGACCACATATGAAAATAATGGATTTCACACGATTTACATCCTTAGAAAACGTTAAATTTCACCCGTGCACAGAAACTTTTTGCGCACATGTGCGGAAAAGCAGTTTCATTTGATTTGTGCGATTCAACAGTTTTTGTAGGAAAAGTAGCGTACACAAATCGATAGAAAGTAACTTTCTTACACTCGCGTGTTGTTTTACTCGGCTAACGCCTCGTTTACAATATTCACGCTCGTGTGAAATTTGTCACTTTCTTTTCTGTTATGTAACCATCAATATTTATTTTTTGAAAATGTCCGGATTTTGCATCAAATGTTCTGATAATTTAGAACAAATGTCCAGATAAATCAAAATTTAAAGTTGGCAACCCTATATGTATTTGAGGTATACATTTTTGAGATAGAGATAGTCCTAGCTGTAATTAAATAGAAAAAATTCAAACATTTGACGTTGCTATTTTTTGAGGGAGCATTTTTGAGAGCAGTCCTAATTTTTTTGTGCAATCTCCTTTTTCCTAAAAGAAACTAAAAAACAAAAGATCAAGAGATCTTGGATGGAAATAACGAAAATTCAAACTTGGATGAGCATCCCACAAGGAACACACAAAAGACCAAAGCGAAAAGAGAAATGATTAAACGATGTTTCGGCCTGGGTAACCAGCGTGGGCTCATCAGTCTTAATGTTTCTTATTTTGATTTCCAAGTCATGAGAGTTGTTACAAATTTGAACGGCTCTTTTCTACAAAGTTCCTGTTATACCTCGTTTATTTTAGCAGAATGATTTGCACCTTGATTTAAATATTGTCCTTTGTAAGTGGGTTTATGATAGACTGTTGTTCTGATGTTGCTTTATACTCGTTTGACAAGTACATCAAGAAAAGGAATTTGACACTTTTGCTCCATCCTCATTGTGAATGAAAAATTGAAATTCCAAATATTTGGAAGACCTCCCTTGGGCGGACCCAACTTCTTAAATTTCACGGTTGAGTGATTTTCCCATATTATATAAGCACGTAGCGTTAGGAATAGATTATAGTTTGCACCTGAAGAGGATCAGAGGTTGTACTGACCGAAACGTCGTGTATAAATCAAATATAGACAGTGGACCCTAGGATTTTGGGTGTAATTTTAAAGGATTCTTTAAGGAGAATTCAGAAATGGCCAACCTTTGGGTCATTTTGACGTCATTTATTAAAAAGTGTTGCTACCAATGCTTAATTTCAAAAATGTTACTGTTTGTGGCTTCTTTCAAAAAAACTTTGTAGATTTTAGTAATTGGGATGTCATTTGGAAGGTATTTAAATACTGCACAGGGGCGTATCCAGGATTATATTTTAGGATTGATTGATTGTCTGGGAGGGTTAATTTAAAAAAAAAAAAACATAAAAATTAAAAGTTAAAACTTACTTTAATCCCATTTGGGGAAACAATTTTTTTCAAGTCGGATCTCGTTTAAAAGGTTATGGATTAGTCTACAGAGGCGTACTTAGGATTTTGTGTGGCCGTGCTTATGAGGACGAAATGAAAAATTAGAGTTACACTTTATTTTGTCCTGTTTTTGTGCAATCTCATTCTATCAAAGGTACCATAGGATTTTGGGTGTAATTTTAAAGGATTCTTTAAGGAGAATTCCGAAATGGCCCGGTAACCTTTGAGTCATTTTGACGTCATTTATTAAAAAGTGTTGATACCAATGCTTCATTTCAAAAATGTTACTGTTTGTGGCTTCTTTCAAAAGAACTTTGTAGATTTTAGTAATTGGGATGTCATTTGGAAGGTATTTAAATACTGCACAGGGGCGTATCCAGGATTATATTTTAGGATTGATTGATTGTCTGGGAGGGTTAATTTAAAAAAAAACATAAAAATTAAAAGTTAAAACTTATTTTAATCCCATTTGGGGAAACTATTTTTTTCAAGTCGGATCTCGTTTAAAAGGTTATGGATTAGTCTACAGAGGCGTACTTAGGATTTTGTGTGGCCGTGCTTATGAGGACGAAATGAAAAATTAGAGGTACACTTTATTTTGTCCTGTTTTTGTACAATCTCATTCTATCAAAGGTACCATAGGATTTTGGGTGTAATTTTAAAGGATTCTTTAAGGAGAATTCAGAAATGGCCAACCTTTGGGTCATTTTGACGTAATTTATTAAAAAGTGTTGCTACCAATGCTTAATTTCAAAAATGTTACTGTTTGTGGCTTCTGTCAAAAAAACTTTGTAGATTTTAGTAATTGGGATGTCATTTGGAAGGTATATAAATACTGCACAGGGGCGTATCCAGGATTATATTTTAGGATTGATTGATTGTCTGGAAGGGTTAATTTAAAAAAAAAAACATAAAAATTAAAAGTTAAAACTTATTTTAATCCCATTTGGGAAAACAATTTTTTTCAAGTCTGATCTCGTTTAAAAGGTTATGGATTAGTCTACAGAAGCGTACTTAGGATTTTGTGTGGCCGTGCTTATGAGGACCAAATGAAAAATTAGAGTTACACTTTATTTTGTCCTGTTTTTGCTGGTAGTTTTCCGCAAGTCCGTGTTAAACACGCTACAGGGGTGTGTCTAAAATTCTATCTTAGCGTAGTCATAAATACCTGAAGAGATCCATATAAAATAATAAAAAATGTAATATTATTTATCTTATTCGAATGCATTCAGATTTATACGAGAGGTTTAGGTAGGTTTAAATAAAGAAGGCTTTGACTTTGCTTTGAAAAACAATTAGGGGTAGGTCATGATGCATTTTTGACATATCTATGTAATTGTCATGGATTTTTTTTTTGTTTTAGAAAGCTACTGCAGATCGAGGAAGAAGTATCGGTTTTTGTTCTTTCTAATATAAGTAATTAGTATGCTACTGTTTCTCTTTGATGAAGAATCTAAAATGATAAAAGTTTAAAATCCGATTTTTTCTATTTTTCTGATTTATTCCCGCCAAGCTCAACCTAATACCAAGGCTTGGCCCATACCCAGTGGGCTTGAGGTTTCTGGGAAGACTTAAGTAACAACATAGTTTCAGTTTAATCTTTAGGATTCAATATTCATTAGATCTAGGGGGGAAAACCCTTAAAACCACACCTGCATACGCCACTGCCTATACCTTTAAAGAGTTTAAATGAGACAAAAAAATATTAATGCAAAAAATTAGAGTTGGCTTTTGTTTTTAACATTTTTCTTATTTATTGACTTTTTATAGCCCATGCCCCCCCCCCCCTCAAATTATATTCTGCCTACGCCCTTAAATTACCTTTTAAATACGACTAACTCTTTAAAAAAACCACCAGAGAAAATAAAACACAAAAACGTTTTAGTCTCATTTACGTGTTTTAAAAAAATAACTATAATCCTGGTTACGCCTCTGTGCAGTATTTAAGTACCTTTCGAGAGACACCCCAATCACGAAAATCTGCAAAGTACTTTTCAAGTTACGAGAAAAATTATTCGTAGGTGTTTAGTAGACATACGTTCTTTCATGGCTCATATCTCCTATCACAGACATACGACCCTTATAGAATTTAAATTTTTTACCTTCAAAATATCAAAAAATGGTTAACATTCACGGTACACCATAAACCCATCCGTGAGGGATTCTCTTATAAGGATTTAGAATTTGGCAACAAAAACATGAAATCGCACAAAAAAAATTAGGATTGCCCCCAAAAATGTCCCCTTAAAAAATATATACATCAAAGATGTTTATTTTTATATATATTAAAGCTAAGGGTATGTCTATCTCCAAAATAAATAGTTCAAATATTTTTTCTTCAATATGCACTTTATGCCAACCATGTCTCGTAGTCACTAACGACCAAAAAATAGGGTTGCAATCACTTAATTAATAAAAAAAAAATGGCAAACATCTCTTGGACTAAGGGCTGAGCGTGCTTCCTGCAATATAGCTCCCTCTGTCGTCATGTAACGTGGTGATGCCAAGAAACGAGGCACAAAACAAACTCAAAATAATAACACTCTTGCCGGCATTTGTAACATTGTTTCCTTGATGTCCTCAAAATTAGAAATTCGCTGCTTCTTAAAAGACTTTTTTGAATATGTTTCCATTTTTGACAAGTTTAGTGTTTAGAAGAAAACAGCGTTGGATTGCTAAGCTGCATACTGAAAATCAGGTTTGAATTTTTTTTTTATACAACAATTACGTGAATTAATTGAATTGCAAAAATACTTTACACAACTGAAAAAAGTGGTAAACAAAATACCATAGTAAAAATCGTATGATAGTAATGACGTTGGCTAACCAAATAAACTACCTGTTGAAGGAGGTTCGTTGAACCATTTGCACGAAAATTTCAATATACGACCTAGATTTCTATTTAAGAGTAGAGATTCTTTTTTTCTGTCAGTGACCATAGCTGACGAAATGTCGAAGATACGTTCAAAACGGGTCATGTGGTGTCAATAATAATAATTAGTGAAGGGACATGTGTACGTCCGTGGGATTTTGAATGAAGGAGTTTTGTAATTATGTGGGATTGATACCTCTTTATTCACGCAATCGAGTGTTATCGGGTGTTTTGTTCGCATCCGTGTAGAAGGGGTTGATATGACGTTATCTTTCAAGATGGAGGCTAAAAATCATAAAAAAATACAACTTTTGCAACCGTGGCATGATTATACGCGATTCCATGTAATTCGAGAACGAGTATTCCAAAAAATTAACTTTGAGAATCGCAAAAAACAAGATTTTTCCCATTTTCTCTTCAAAAAATCCTAATAATTCGAGGTTTTGTCCGTCCAACTCCAAATCTACCTCAAACTATTAGGCATATATGCCAAATTTGATCCTTAGAGTTTGATGCAGTTTTGAATTTCATGACCTTGCAAAATACCCCAGTAAAATTAACATATTGCAACAATAACATACTAAAGGGCGCTATTCATCAACTATTAAAGCGGAGAGGACCAAATTTGGTAAGAAAGATATTCCAACAATATTGTTAAAAAAAATTTGGTTCAGCTATGACGCGTTTCAATATGGCGGCTGATATATCAAAATGGCGACCTATAACCACATTTTATTTTATCCAATTTCGTAAAAAATAAAAAACGAAAAGGTGGTCATTAATTCTTGTTGACTTATCGCCGCTTACTATGAAAAAAAGTTTACTTGATGCATGACAAATAACATGTACAAATGAAAAACCAGCTTTATGTGATTTTTTTTCCAATTTACCACTACGCAAAAACTTTAAGTGCCGGAGATGAAATTAACATCTTAGCCATAAATAAATACTTCATTTTAAACCTCCCTACCATTTTTTTTTGATATGGCGTTCCAGATGTTTATACTATACCCCTTTAAAAATAACCTCTTGTTTTTTTGCAATTTTCAAGGTCATTTAAGGTCAGATGACCTTTAAAAAAAAAATTGGGATCCCCGTTCTCGAATTATATGGAATCGAGTATAATCATGTCACGCGAAAGTTGCATCTTTTATGATTTTTGCCGCCATCTATCAACTTCTTTTACACGGATGCGAACAGAACACCCGGCAACACTTGATTGTGTGACTAAGGAGCTATCAATCCCACATAGTCACAAATCTCCTTCATTCAAAATCCCACGGGAGAGAAATTATCGACCTATGCCCCTACACTAAATCATCAGAATTGGCTAAACTTTAAATGGAAGGCGCAATTTGAAAACGGAGTAGGCGATTGTGGCTCTTGTGTAGGGCCATAGCCGTCCTTGTTTTATACTATAAAAATATTTCTGTCAATGACTTTCCTTTTTAGCTTTGTATGTTGTTCTCGTTTTTTGATGGAGGTACTATAAATACTAATAGCGCTTTTCACTATACTGCACTCGGCCCAAATTTTCGTAGCCCTAGTTGAAAATTGAAAAAACTATAGCTTGCACGGTGCTAGCTTGCTCTGGGTCTCGAACGGAGAAATTTCGTACTTGCACTTGCGCAATTCGATGAAATAGAACCGTCAAAAATCACAGTTCTGAAAATTTCGAATTTTCGGGCCTGCGGAGCGGCTACTGAAAGATAAAATCGAACTGTACGCGGGTAGCTCGAATCTAGTGAAATACGCCCAGCTGATTGCACCACGGCTTGGGTCGGGTACTGAAACATGCAAAAGCTCGAGCCATGACGTTACAGCACAGAGTACTCACAGCTCGAATTACTTGAGAACGCCTATGGTTTATTAAAACAGGAATTTAGCAGAAAGTATTTAATAAAAATTTTCATCGTAAGAGCGATTCACCATAAAAACTGCAATTTGTTAAACCAATTTTTTATCGGAACTTTATTTCTTTAAACCCATTCAATAATTTCAATAACAAATTCGAAATTTATGAGATTCGTTTTTAATCGAACCATTGTTCATCAAAATCATTTAGTATCAAACTCGTAATTTGTAAAACCCATTTTTAATAAAATCCGGATTTGTCAAACCATTATTTTTCAAAACCGGAATTCGTGAAACCCGTTGTTTATCAGAAAAATCTTTGTAAATTTTACTTTTTGCTGACATAGGAATACCGTCACCGTACGATTAAGGTCCGATATGATTTAACCACATGGTACCGACCATCCGCCCATAACTGCTTAATTTGGTCGGTCTAACGTAGTCAAGCTGGTCTCGGCCCGACATCGGTAAACTATTCAAACCGATATTGGTTTCCTAAAGCGGTCCAACGTCGGCGATTGACGAAGGTCCGTCGGTGGTAGCTTAAAGCGGTAAAATGGGTGCATAATAATAATAATAAGGCCCCACATCAGTCTCTCAAAGCGGCCCGACGTCGGTGATTGACGAAGGTTCGTCGGTAGTTGCTTGACACGATCCGACAATGGCAAACTACAAAGTTTCGATAATGCGGTTGCTTAACCAGTCGGGCTGGTTTAAGTGGCAGAAGAGGTGATTCTTGTAGAGAAGTACCACCATCTTGTCAAGTCCGCATTCTAATTTTGAAATATCTTTGCTCATTTTATATATATAATATGATCTTCCACTGTACAGAGTGGACCAAATTCGAGGGGCCTCTATAGCTTTGAGCTTTTGCAGCATAGTTAGCCCAAAACTAATATACATGTTACGGGCTCGATTTTCAAGAGAAGTCGAAAACTAAAAACCGCATTGCGATATGTCAAAGCCTTTCTGAGCTACAGGGTGATTCTCAAAAATGTGCGGGTTCTAAAAACCCTCTAGAACTTTTTTATTTGTAAAGATAGAGATTTTCATTAAAAACATTTTTTGAAGATTTTTTAAGGACAAATCTACCTGTTTTACCGATTTTGTCTTAAAGCCTTTAGTTCACGAGATATAACACAAAGTTATATTTCTTTAAATGGAATACTCAATTTTTTTTAAAAAAAAATTAGTTTTGTAACAAAATTTCTTGTTAAACGATGTGCCATACACCTATTTTTATTAAGTAGTTAAACAGATATCTGCAATTTTTGATAATTACCATAGAAGGCTGTGTTTAACTCTGACCTATGCAGTTTTAGGGTATCTATCTAGGTAGCTATGATCAAATAAAAACAATTGCCATGATAAACGAGCCCAAGTGTCAAAAGTGGCGTCTTCGATATAAAAATGTTTGAAAACTTTGAAAAGTACGACATGATAAAATGTTATATTGAAAGTAACGAAAATCGACAGACGGCATTAAATCTATATTCCCAGAGATATCCGGAAAGAAGGCAACCTAGCTCAAAAATATTTTTGAAGTTAAAACGTCATCTACAAGAATACGGATCCTTTACGAAACCGCGGCCTAGGACGTATAGAAGCCTAGCCAGAGATAGAGAGTTGGAAGAACTAACGTTTCTAGGAGAAATAGAAATTAACCTAAAGACTTCACCAGGGCTAGAAAATTATTATACATAGTTTAAATAATCAAAATTTTAAATAAAAACTTTTAATAATTTTATTTTTGTTTATTATTTTAGGGTTGGTAATTATAGTAAACTAGAAGTTAAAGTTCGAGGTTGCTGTGTCCCCTCGTGTCGTAGCCAACTTGATTTTGTATGAAAAAAAAAACAATAAAATTTTATTTACACATTTAGGGCGTGCACAGCGCCTAGTATCGTAAACATCAGAATATGCAAATATCTTTTAAACTATTTAATAAAAATAGGTGTATGGCACATCGTTCGACAGGAAATTTTATTAGAAAACTGATTTTTTAGAAAAATTGGAGGTATCCCATTTAACTAAATATAACTTTATGTGCTATCTCGGGAACTAAAGGCTTTAAGAGAAAATCGGTGAAACAGGTAGATTGGTCTTCTTCTTCAAAAAATGTTTTTAATGAAAATCTCTATCTTTACAAATAAAAAAGTTGTAGAAGGCCTTTAAAATTGCACATTTTTGAGAATCACCCTGTAGCTCAGAAACGCTTTGACGTATCGCAATGCGGTTTTTAGTTTTCAACTTCTCTTGAAAATCGAGCCCGTAACATGTATATTAGTTTTGGGCTAACTATGTTGCAAAAGCCCAAAGCTATAGAGGCCCCTCAAATTTGGACCACCCTGTATAGGGAACATATTGACATTAGCGCCATCTCTAGATACTAGGAAGAAACTATTAAGCAGTTTAAAAATTTTAAGGTTACGTAATCGGACTATCGTCGGTTGCCGATTCTCGACCAATAAAACAAAGTTCTAATCGGACCATCGTCGGCCCTAAAGCAGATAAAGTAGGCACTGGCATAAATTCGACTATAGTAAATCGGGCCATCGTCAGTTGCCGATTTTCGACCGATTAAACAAAGTTTCAATCGGATCATCGTCGGTCATAAAGTTGTATTGGCATAAAGTCGACTGTAGTAATGCGGTCAGTTGCCGATTATTGACCGATCTGTCCAACATCGGGCCAGCGTGTAGTCGCCGATGCCGTCACACTGCCGACGTTGTCGACATTGGCTTGATTCAATGCCGACGATTTGTGTTTGCTGGGAAGGTTACTTTACTAGTTTTCGAGATATTGGCTTTCAAAATGTTAAAAATTCAATTTTGATCATATCTTAGAAACTACTTGACCTTCTACTTCATATTTTGGGAATAATATCGTCAAAATCACTGAAAATGAATAAACTGTAAATAGGAATCTGCAAACGTTAAACTGTTGTCATTTTTAATTGACTCTTAAAAAACCGTCAAAATCGATAATAAACTCAATAGAGATATTTTCTTTAATTTCTAGGATATGGACCTTTCAAAATTGAACTTTGACATTTTGAAAGGTAATATCTCGAAAATTAGTAAAGTAAACCTTATATGGGAATCCATTGAAAAGAGAATTTCAGCAATAATTCAAATATGAAGTCAAAATGCAGAGTTGCTATTTAGGATTTTTAGAATATTTTTCAAAAATAGCCCCCCAGAAAAGGGCTACATAGGATATTTTACTTTTTACGGGAAATCGTAGTTGGCGATGTATCGAAAACAAAAATGTATGTTTTAAAGACTATATATTTTTTTTCTTAAAACCCCTCTCTATACCAACTGTGAATAAAAGATAGGACAGGTATCTAAAAAAATAAAATGTGGGCCCTCAATATGCAATAACCTATTCCTCAAATATTATTTGTTAAGGAACCAGAAAACGCCAATATACAGTACATTTTCTAAATTAACAAAGTTTAAAAGCTATCAACACAAGTTAGGGCCAACTTAACTGAAAAGGGGAGCTAAAACGTAACAACTGCCCAGTAAAGAAAAAAAAGGTGTCTTTTAAATCTGTCCATAAAATAAAAGTTTCCGTTTAAAAAGTTTTACAAACATTTTTCTGTTGGGCTGAAAAAAAAATAATTAAAGACAGCTGAGCTTCACTATTAAGATGACTTTCAACGCTTCAAGTTAAAATTAAATAAAAAATTAATAAATGAAAATCACCCGTTCAACCAAAGCTACCAATTTGTAAGAAGCCTTTCATAAATTACGTAAGCAAAAATTTGATACCCTTGCCCCCATTGTAAAGTACAGGGTGATTCGAATTGGGCACTTTTATATGGATACTGGCACACAAAATAATAACTAATAACCTACTTTACTTTTAATGTCAAAACGATATCCGGCCATGGTCACCTTGTTGTGACACATAATTCATAAGAATGTGACACATAATTTTCATAAGAATTTAATTCTGAATACAAGAGTAAAATGAAAAATAGGGTATTCCATAAGAAAAAAGGTAAGTTTGCGTTATATCTTGAAAACTAAAAGTGGCAAGTAAAATCCAGTTTAAGATATGGATTCTGATTTAAAAGGTCTACAAAAAAGCAAATATGTGTTTGTTTTGCCTCGTAGTGGCCCTCATAAATATATTTTTTGTGCTGAAAACGGGTTTAAAATATGGCGTTTTCATGGAAAAAATTGGAGGTGTTTTATTGGTTAATGAACAACTTGGGATATTAAATAAGGTACATTAATCCTTGTAAACACGGTTACTTAGGGAAATTATACACAAACTTATTACCAATTGCCACAACAATCTTTTCTGGGAGCTATAAATTTAAACCACCCCCCAGAGGTGGTTTAAAAAATCACCAACTTTATAACCTCAGACACAGATAATGAAGCTAGTAGACACTTAAAGTAAATATTTCAACGCATCGGTATCGGTATACGTATCGCGTTCGAAATAAAGCCAAAATACAATACATTTTTGACTTATGCGATGTTTCGAACGATGCCCGCTTTTTTGAAAGGTGCGATGACAGAACTGCTAACAGCAATCGATGCGTGCGTTGGGATGGACGTAATGATACGTTCATCACTTCGTACGCATCGATTTCTGTCAACTTTAGTGTCATCGCACCCGCCAAAAAAGCGGGCATCGTTCGAAACATCGCATAAAAAAGTCAAAAATGTAGTGTATTTTGGCTTTATTTCGAACGCGATACGTATACCGATACCGATGCGTTGAAATATTTACTTTAAGTGTCTACTAGCTTCATTATCTGTGTATGAGGTTATAAAGTTGGTGATTTTTTAGGCCACCTCTGGGGGGTGATTTAAATTTATAGCCCCCAGAAAGAATTGTTGTGGCAATTGGTAATAAGTCCGTTTATAATTTCCCTAAGTAACCGTTTTTTATAAGGATTAATGTACCTTATTTAATATCCCAAGTTGTTAATTAACCAATAAAACACCTCCAATTTTTTCCAGAAAAACGCCATATTTTAAACCCGTTTTCAGCACAAGTAATATATTTATGAGGGCACTACGAGGCAAAACCAACATAAGTGAAGGTCACTGATTATGCACGAAAAATATACCAGACAAAAAAACTCAAAACAACTATATTAATTTATTTACAAACTAAAATTAAAACCTTGAGGTTATCTAAAAGCTCAGTCAAGAAAACTTTCCTTACTCAAAGCCCACTCATTTCACAGCTGTAGCTTTCATCAGTAGAGGTTGGTGCAAGCCAAGGTACAAACTGAAATTTCGGCAGTGACAGAAATGTAAACAAAACTTGCATTCAAGTTTTTTAATACATTTCATAAATAAAAACACCTTTTAAATAAATACACAACTAATCTACTCCTTATTTTATTATTACCCATCTAAATTATTGCGTGACATTAGGTATTAATTGGAGAAATTAATTAACAAGCGTAAGTTTTAATTAGAGAGACATATAACCCCAATTTTAGTTTCTTCTACAGAGTGTTTACTATTTAAACCAAGCGTAGGTTTAAATTTTTTAATTTCCTTTTCTTCTAAATTGAAACTTCCTTTTTAAATCCAACAAAAGATTGGGTTAAGATGATTATTCAATAAACAAATTTAATAAACTTCTTCTTATAAATCAAATTGTCCAAAACTCAAAGAGGGTTGGTTTAAAATGCTTAAAACCAAAAATTTTACCTAAACTTAGGACCGTTCTAAAATACCTAAACCCTTTTAGTAAATCCCACCGTTAATCTTTGTGATGTCAAAAAATCATTATAAAAAAGACACTGTTTATTTTATAATGACATTTGCCTTACGTAACTACCCTAGGAGCCGCTCTCCATTTATTATGCTCCCCTCTAATTGTTACGTAATTTGTGAACGGCCCCTTACTTTACAATATACAAAGATATAACGTATGTACGCCAAAAAGTTCGAATTAAATTCCAATTTACTGCAGGATTTCTAATTAAGCGATGTTGTGCTTCAGCAAAAGGACTCTTCTACTTTCTAGTTAAATTGATTTTCCAGGGTGAGCTGAAAATATCCAGGATTACCGGGCCAAAAATAAATCTAGCTGATGGCTGGCCCAGAGAGAGGTAAAATCTTTACCACGTCTAGGTAGAAAATTACATTTTCAAAACGGACTGACCAACGGATTACAGAGCGAAGATAGCAATGACATGTTGGATTCAGGATGGTTTATGTGAGCTTTTGGAAAGTTTTATAACATTTTTTAATACTTCTTAGGTTTAGAAAATCGGTACAAACCTTATATTTGTACTATTTCTAGATTGTGCGGATTTCAGGTCAGTCAGGCCACACCCCTCCCCACAAAGATATTCGAATTTTGATATGCTTATAATTTTAAACCACTTTTTGAACCACACTTCTTCCAGGTGTTTTTTTTTTAAATATGGGGGCGAGGGGGTGCAAGCCACACCCCTTTCAAAAGAATTTTGAACTTTGGTATGCTTATAATTTTGAACTAATTTTGAGCATTTTTAAAAATTTGGACCACCCTCCTTCCTGGTTTTTTTTATATTAAAAAAATCAGGTCCTGCTTAACGCATGCCCATGTAATGTCCAACAAAGATGGAAATACTTTTTTTACGTGATTTTTAGTATATTTCTATGCCTTCCAAACTGACCCCCATTTTGAATAAATATAAAAAATCACAAAAATTAGGGAGGTTAAAATTTTTTTAAAGTTGTACAAAATTAGTTCGAAATTAATTCAAATTTATGAGCATATCAAAGTTCGAATTTTTCTGGAGGGAGGTGTGGCTTGACGTCAACCTGTACCCTCCACCATATTTAAAAAAAAAACAGGGATAGAGTGTGGTTCAAAATTTTTAAAAGTGGTTCAAATTTGGTTCGAAATTATAAACATATCAAAACTTGATCTCAGTTTTCGGTGGAAGAGTGATATGGAACTGCTGTATACATCCTATACTGAGAAAAATGGTGGGCTACGAAAACTCAAATATGACTTCTCCTAGACCCAGCCGTGTTGTCAATAGAGGACAGCCCAGACCTCTAGGTGTGAGAACCAAGTCCAAGGGATTGCCGGGAAACACAGTCCGTTTATTTTGGTAGCCCAAAATATGCATAAACACTGAATGTATTTTTTTGGTCATTTGGGCTGCCAGAACTCAACATCTAGGTTGTGGTGACTTATGATCTGGGCTGGAAGAACCCTGCCTTTGGGCTACCAGAACTCAGCACCTGGCTTGTGGTAACTCATGATCTGAGTTGGGGGAACCCTGCGTCTGGGCTACCAGAACTCTGGGTTGTGGAAACTCATGGTCTGGGCTAAGAGAACCCTACTTTTGGACTACCAGAACTCAGCATCTGAGTTGTAGTCGGGGTAACTTTGAACCATTATGGGTAACTTTGAGCCACTTGGAAAATTATATATAATTTTCCAAGTTGCTCAAATTTACCCAAAGTGGTTCAAAGTTACCGCAAATGACAGTACTAGTATTTTGAAAAAAAACTTATTTTTATTTTGTGTTTTATTCTTATAAAAACCTCAAGGTTGAAAATGTTTTAGTCGACGAAATAAATGCGAAGGCAAAGAAAACAATTTTCATCTCCAGCACGAACGCTACTAAAGATAAAAAAAAAATACCGTCAACTAGGGACTATTAAGCCAAAATAGATTTTTATACAAAAAATGGTTGACGCGGTTTTGAAAACACAAGTATGGATGATGGGAATATTTATTTATACACTTAATATCGGATTTCTGGTTTCATCCATGGACCAAATTGACATGCAAAGGCCAGTTTACTGATAATATTTATCACGAAACCTCACCAAAACACGCGTGCTTCACATATTAAAAATATTTAAAGTTTTTTTTTAAATTTAATTTTTAGGTTGCATTTTTTTATTTTTTCATTGGAGCCAAAATAACCAAAAAAGATTTATCTCTACCTTAAAACTAGTTTTAGTTGCACAAATCTACTCTTTTTATAGAATTTTTGACTTTATTTTGGATATAATGTTTTTCTTTAAGGTTGTTTTCATGTAATGACCGCCATTGAAACTAACAACGCGACCTAACTCGACAGCTAATATTGCTGTACTTTAGCAAATAATGTTTTTTTCCTCTATTTTTTTCTACTTAATATGAATAAGTAATTTTAGCTGAAAATGTTTTTCTCTAACTATTTTTACAACTTCCTGCACAGAAAGCGCATTATTGTCGAAACGACCCGAAAAAACCCGACAGCTAAACTTGCTGTATTGTAGACAAAAATATTATTTTCTGTTTTTACAACTTTATTGCTCCAATTTAGTTTTTATTGGTGTTTTAGTTTATGAAAAAATGAAAGTTTTGTCACTATCGAAATGTCAGTTTCAAAATATTAAGTGCGTTCAGATCACAAACTTGTCGAAAACAGCGAGTTCGGATCTTTGACCTCTACTTGCACCTTAGCTTGCATCAACCTGTACTAATGAAAGCTGCAGCTTTAAAATGAGTGGGCTTTCAGTAAGGAAAGTTTTCTTGATTGGACTTTTAGATAACCTCAAGTTTTTAATTTCAGTTTGTAAATAAATTAATACAGTTGTTTTGGGTTTTTTTTGTTTGGTATTGTTACAAAGTAACTAAGTTTAAGGAATTGTAATAGTTTTTGTGTTTAATGTATCTTGTTGTCTAGTCTATGTTGCTAAGTTTTATAGATGCTTGGGTAGATAGTTAAAAGGGCTATAAAACTAGGTACTTGCGGTTGCAGGTAGAGTTTCTTTTGAGGAAGGGTTTTATTTAGTTAGGAATTTGTAAGGTTGTCCCAAAGCTACGCCAAAGGTTTTTGTTCTGAAATTACACAGAAATTTATTAGAAATCTACGTTCTTCTAGATTTTGTAGTTTGTTAAGTTCTGATGGATCCATGGAAACTGCCTTTTAGAATTTTTACGATTGATCGACCGCCTTTGATCGTTCGATGAGGCACCGAGGGGGGAGGGGGTTGGGAATTAACACCTTCCCCCCCTCTCCGAGAAGCTTGGTTATGGTCACATTTTTACTTCAAATTGAGTTTTATTATTTATCCTTAAACCCCCCCCTTCACGAAGTCAATTCCTGGGTGAGCCACTGGATATATAAACGCGCGCGCGAACAGTAATTGAGAGCGATATTAGTCAAAGTCACGGTAACGGCTAGAAAACAGGTTAGTAAGAAATTGTCAATCCAGTGGCGCACCTAAGGTTAACCCCCCCCCCCGAGAATCCTGATTATATGCAATTGACACAATCAAATAACAACAGAAATAAAATATGTAGATTTTAAAATTAATTAATTTTTTTTTTTAAACCATAAATTGCAAAATTCTTCGCCTGCGGCGCTGTCACAGGCCCGGCTCTAGGAACGTGCAGTGCGTGGCCCTGCACGGAGCGGCAAATACGAAGGGGCGGCAAAAAGCGCGATAATTTATTTCTTAAAAGAAGGTTAAATAAATAAGAAGTGTCGTGTCTGGCCATGCAAAGCCCACTATCCCCGTGAAAAGTCAAACATATTCTGTCTTCTATATATTAATTTTGTATTTATATCTATTAATATTTACTGAACTTAAACAATTAGCTTCAAGTGTTCTTAAATTAATATTAAAAATGAATGTTGCTCCAAATGTGGTTGTAGCACTGAGGATTCTTTTGATATTACCCGTCACCGTAGCAAGTGGCGAACGCAGTTTTTCGAAACTTAACTTATTAAAACTTATTTAAGGCGATAGTTTCTCCGTAGATTTTAAGTAAAAAAAAGTACAACTGGCAACGCCTTGTTCTTTAATTTTTTGATCTTTTGCCAGAGTGCACAGGGAAAACTAAACATCAGAATTAGCTGAAATTTTGCAGGGGCGATCACTTTTAATTGCTTAACAAAAATATCTGAAGGATTTTTCAAAATTATCAATTATTTTTTCTTCAAAATAAAAGCTCTGGTGCTCTCATCTATCCCAAACGCCTCAAAATAATTGCGGTTTAGAACAAACCCGATTTACAAAAAAAATAGAAAAATACCCACAGTTTCCTCTGGATTACATTTTTCCTATTTATATTTTCTTGCTATAGCGGAAATAAAAAGTAAGTTTTCTTTTTCCTGAAAGCCTGTGCCCTCCGGAAAAGAAAACCGATCAATCAATCATAAACGTTTACACTTCATTGAATTTGGAAGACATACGCAGCTCAAGTGTTGACCGATAGATCGCAGAATTTATACGATTCCATGGTAACTGGAGGTGTCTTGTCAACAAAATTTAAATCGGGCCGTAGTGGGACAGAAGAGTATTTTTACGTTTTCTGACAGAGGACCATTCGAGGTTATGTTTATCTTTCAAAAATGTGTTTTCAAAACATTGTTCTAAAACAAATATGACACCACTCCGCGTGTGCGGTTGCCAGCCAAAAAAGGCCTAGCGATGCGCGGGCATTACCCCGAGTCTATCAAAGAACCAAGAGAATTTTACTGGCTCGCTGAGATTACTAGGAATTCGCATAGAAACAGTGGGCACCCATAACCCCACATAATTTTGTTTTTATTTTGATTCAACCATTTTTTTTTAATTTAAATTATTGCGGCATAGTTATGTGCAAGTGTACTAGTGAAATCTTGGGGTGCAAAGGATAGATTTTTAGATCCCAACCTCAGTTTCAAAAACACACGGATACTTGAGTACTAACAAAACAGGTCAGTAAAGCTCCATTTAGAGGTTGGAAAGATTCTTGCTAGTCGTTGACGCTCCTGTTTAAAATAGAATACGATTATTTCATCTAGCGCCAGTAGCCGATTTTTAAATTTGCATACTTTTAAGTTAACCTGTTGTCGGTATAGCCAAATGGCGAGGTTGCTGTTATCGGCGCTAACCACACACACTTTACGAAAAAAGCGAAAGTAAAAAATACTTATGTGCTTTAGCGGCGCAGGACGCGAAAAGTCAAAATAAGTAACCTAACCCCAAATTTTTGACCCGGTGCTAAAAAATCTCTGGTGTCCCACTGAGGATAAACATAAATAAAGCCGCGGCGTTGCCATGGAAAACAAATTCAATGACGTAAAATTTTGCAAAAAAGTCAGGTCGACAATGTTGCTAAAAACAATTCCCCAGATTGTAACTACGACTTTAAGGTCGACAATGACACGGGGACGGCAACAATTTCTATAGAACACGTCATACCTTCCAAATTTGATATTGATAAATTAGTTAAAACTTTTGCAGAGCAAAAATCCAGGACGTCCTTTTTTTAAAGATAGCCAATATCATTAAGAAAAAAATGCAGCACGAGGTCAAATCTAGCTCGGATTACTTGGTTCTGTTAAAAATTTACTTATGCACTGTGGTTGTTTTTGCACTAGTAAATGCTACAAATTTTTTCCATTGAAGTTCACTATAAGTAGATATATTTAGGTAGGTACTTAACTGTTTTTTAAAAGTTGATATTCGAATTGTATACAGCAAGTAGATATGTACATAGTTTTTTGTTAATTTTGTTACTTATTATTTTAGGGAAAATAGGTACCTATTTAAACCCTATATTGGAAAATATTTAATTAGGTTAGTAATAATAAGGGTATAGTTTTTTTAGCCAGGTTCTTTAGTTAAAGGAGGCATAACTACCAATATTATTTTTAGAAAATAATTTTTTTGTAAATTGATAGACGAGCTTTTATTTTAATAAATTCCAGTGGCGCACCGAGGGAGGAGGGAGGGTTTGGGTATAAAATATAACGAGAATAAAATACAAGAGCCTCGACTTTAATTTTTAATAAAAATCTTTAAAAAATTATAAATTGCGTATCATTTTCACAAAAATTTTCGAGGGCGCGTATTTTAGCATTTTAACAAACAAACTAAGGGTAAATAAACAATTCAAATTTTCAAAGCCCCATCAATATTTAAAATTTTAGTTTAATTTTAGTCAAAAATGGCATTTTAAGCATTAGATTAAATCTTAATCTAAGATTTTAAGTGTTATTTTCTCAAAAAAATTTGTCAGCGGCTCATTAAACCATGATTTTGTAATCAAATTTTGTGTATCAATGATGGTCACATTTTTACTTCAAATTAAGTTTTTTTATTATTTATCCGTAACGCCCACCCCCGCCACCCGAAGTCAATTCATGGGTGCCGAACTGTAAATGCTAAATGCAAAAACCATAATGTAATTACAGTTGGGTTGGGGCGGCAAAATATTTCTGGCACGGGGCAACAAAATCTCTGAAGTTGGCCCTGTGTAACACCTTTCATTTTTATTTGTTTTCAATTTGGATCACCCTCAAAATGGTCTTTTTAATGTAATTTTTTAAGTAAAAAATGGCACACTTAAGTCACTTTCGCAAAAAATTTCGCCTGCGGCGCATTTCACCATTTCTACACACAAATTAAGGGTAAATAAACAAATCAAATTCCAAAAATCCCACCAATATTTCCGATTTTAGTTTCATTTTAGGTCAGAAATTACAATTTAAGTGCAAAATATTGAACCATGATTTTGACATCAAATTTTGGAAAAATAAACACTTTTAAATTTGGTTAACAGCCCCCCCCCCCTCTACCTTTGAGCCCAGGCCCGCGCTTGTAAGCACCGGTTTCCTTGGAACAATTATAGTCACATTCTTTTAATTATTTATCCTTACCCCCCCCCCCCCAAGCCAATTCCTGTGTGCGCCATTGATCAATCACAAATAAAAAGGTCACTGACAGAATCGAATTCACAAGTCTCATTTATCTTAACGAATCCATAGACGAGGTGTGTAACAATTTGGTGTCAGAAAATTCTCAATGACGTGGTCCTATTTTTATCTACGACCTAAGACTATTTTTCAAAAAAACATTTTTGCTCTATTTCAGTCATATACAATCGAAAAACTATTTTTACCCACGACCTTTAAAAGAAATTAAAATTTGTTGCCCAGTGTTATTGCTTTAGGGCTCGTAAATAGTTAACCGCGAAATTATATGCAAACCACCGCTAATCTGATTTAAAAATTTAAAAGCTAGTTAACTGCGGACATCTAGCAGAATTATGGGGATTTAAAAAGTTTTCTGATTTAAGTTAGTGCATTTTTATGTTACTATAAGTAAGTAGGTCGATTACGAATTCATTTGGAGCATAAATTGGTTCTTATTTTATTGCTCTACTGAGAATGGGCAGGTTTTTAAAACCAACGCTTTTCCGAGTTCGGTGGCATCGACTGATAGACAGTTAAATGTCAGATTCTAAACACCAATTAATTTGTTTTTTCTTAAACTTTAAATTAAATCCAACTCCTCATCATTATCAGAAGAAGATGAATTTAAAAAGTCGCCCAATGAATTAAACTTGAAATAATAAATATCTCGATATACCATTTCTATACATTGATTTTTTTTTAATTTTGGTGTCGACTTTCAACCAAACCAAAAATTCAATTTTAAGAATTTTTTCCGTCTGTTTGTTTCCTTGGAGTCCTGGGAAAAAAAACGGGTAGGGTAAAACCGCAGGCAATGTGACTGGTCATCATCAGCTAGTACATATAATTATTAAATATCTAAATTCTATCTCTCCCTGTTGTTTGTTTACTCCAGCATCACGCAAAAACCACTGAAGCGATTTTGATGAAAGTTTCACTACTGCATCCCTGGATCTGTGGGCAGGGCATAGGCTATATTACATGAAAATCGATTTTCTGTCCATTTAAAGCGTGTTGATAACAATTTTGAAAAAAAAACCGTAACAAAGCTGAGCTTAAAAAAGAAAAGATCGAAAGATCTTGGGTGGAAATAACGAAAATTCAAACTTGGATGAGTATCCCACAAGGAACACACAAAAGATCAAACCGAAAAGAGAAATGATTAAACGATGTTTCGCCCTGGGTAACCAGCGTGGGCTCATCAGTAGTTTCACTGGTCACCCTCCACTATACATCATTAAACACCATCATACACTTAGATTTCCAACCTTGAACCACTCACAAATAGGCATCGTTTCGCACTGGTACTTACTTTTCCAAGTTACCTGATACGAATTCGTCCTGACGTGTTAATATTTCCAATAGGATTATGCTCCTAAGGCAATTAAAACAAAGAAGAAGTTAAAAAAAAAACCTCCAAATCAGTTACTTCAACCGAAAAGAAACTAAAAAAGAAAAGATCGAAAGATCTTGGGTGGGAATGATGAAAATTCAAACTTGGATGAGCATCCCACAAGGAACACACAAAAGACCAAAGCGGAAAGAGAAATGATTAAACGATGTTTCGCCCTGGGTAACCAGCGTGGGCTCATCAGTAGTTTCACTGGTCACCCTCCACTATACATCATTAAACATCATTAAACACCATCATACACTTAGATTTCCAACCTTGAACCACTCACAAATAGGCATCGTTTCGCACTGGTACTTACTTATCCAAGTTACCTGATACGAATTCGTCCTGACGTGTTAATATTTCCAGTAGGATTATGCTCCTAAGGCAATTAAAACAAAGAAGAAGTTAAAAAAAACCTCCAAATCAGTTACTTCAACCGAAAAGAAAATAAAAAAACAAAAGATCAAAAGATCTTGGGTGGAAATGATGAAAATTCAAACTTGGATGAGCATCCCACAAGGAACACACAAAAGACCAAAGCGGAAAGAGAAATGATTAAACGATGTTTCGCCCTGGGTAACCAGCGTGGGCTCATCAGTGGTTTCACTGGTCACCATCCACCATACATCATTAAACACCATCATACACTTTGATTTGCAACTTTGAACCACTCACAAATAGGCATCGTTTCGCACTGGTACTTACTTATCCAAGTTACCTGATACGAATTCGTCCTGACCTGTTAATATTTCCAGTAGGATTATGCTCCTAAGGCAATTAAAACAAAGAAGAAGTTAAAAAAAAAACCTCCAAATCAGTTACTTCAACCGAAAAGAAACTAAAAAAGAAAAGATCGAAAGATCTTGGGTGGAAATAACGAAAATTCAAACTTGGATGAGTATCCCACAAGGAACACACAAAAGATCAAAGCGAAAAGAGAAATGATTAAACGATTTTTCGCCCTGGGTAACCAGCGTGGGCTCATCAGTGGTTTCACTGGTCACCATCCACCATACATCATTAAACACCATCATACACTTAGATTTCCAACCTTGAACCACTCACAAATAGGCATCGTTTCGCACTGGTACTTACTTATCCAAGTTACCTGATACGAATTCGTCCTGACGTGTTAATATTTAAGCTGAGCTTGCTTTACCACTCACCTGATTGCAATAAAACCTTGGGAAATTGTTGAGCGCACTCCTGAAAAGGTTTTAATTTTTTCCGTAGTAATACCACGAGCTCATGAATATTTCGAAGCCAAGGGATAATTTTCGTGAGGGAAAAACAATCATCAGGATTTATGTTGACCTCGCGCGGTATTCGGGAAGAAAATTCCGCACCAAATTGTAAAATAATTTTAAAATTATATTTTTGACTTGAATTTGATACTAGCAAAACATAAAAAATTTTTGATTGATTTAGTTATTTGATTTATTTTCCTGTTTTTCCTGGATTTTTTGATAAATGTATTAAAAAAATAGTGTTAACAACTCGCGGCTAAAGTGTACTCTTTTTTACTCGTGTTTTCCTCGCTGCACTCGTTATTTAAACCAACGTAAAAAAAACACTATTTTAGCCACTAGTTAGGAAAACTAGTATTAAAAATCTCGACCGAAGAGCACTTCTCGCAACACACCATCTTTACACTATAAATCAAGGCGGCTGGTAAATAAAATAACAATGGTTTCCATAGCGATGTGCCTTTTTATTCGGTGACGTTCATTGCTGCGACATTTTAATCTTTGACAGTTTGATATTTTTACGATGTTTTTAAATGATTTTTTCGTAAATGAAAACTGGCGGAAATGGCTTAATTTTTTTGGCAAGAATAATTAGATCTTTTCCTACGACCACACACGAAACTAACCAAATCTGCAGTCTATAACGCCTCAGAAAGTTTTATATTTCACAAGCATATCAATTTTATTTCGTCTCTAGAGAGCAACAGTAGGCTAAAGGGCACTGAAGCGGTAGTAACTGGCTTTTTAGTTAAAAGGGTGTTGCACCAGCGTTCTCAACTAAAAAGTTAACTCCTATCTCTTCGGTGTCCTTTCAGGTAAAGCATGGATTTTCTGTCAGTTTCGTGTCAATATGGCCGCGATAGTAGGCCAAAGGATACTAAAACGGTAAAGAGTTAATTAACTGGCTTATTTTTAGCTGAGACACAAATAAATTATACATCTAGTATTGAGATTAATTCTGCTACAAAAAAATACAACTTGTATTTTTGCTGCAGACCCCGTTTAATTACGTGGGTAGAAAATGGGAAGGAAAAGGTCCGACTAAATATTACTAAATCATATTTAAGCCTCTCAGTCAATGAAAATGTCACGTCAAACTTTTTATTCAGTGAATATTCAATATTACAACGAAAAAAAGAAAAGATCAAGAGATTATGGGTGGAAATAAGGAAAATTCAAAATTGTTTGGGTAACCGACAAGAAAAAATCAAATTAAGATAAAAGCGAAAATAGCTATTTATGTATCTAGTTCATAAACGCATTTTATGACTAAGATACATACAATATTTTATGCACAACCGCATGATTTTTGGAAAAAAAATATTTTAAAATATTAAAAATTTTTTTTGGTGTCAAAATCTCTCTAATATTTTGACAATAAATAAATCACCATTTGACAAATAGTTAAGTATTCGAAAGTGACCTGTTGTATGGTTATTTCTGTCATTCTCAATCAAGCAATCTGAGAGACACAAACAGTTGCTTGTCATTAGCAACCATGTCAACAAATTCATCATTACAAATAATGTTTTAAGTATCGTTCATACAAGGCATAGTCATAGTTTTAGTTCTAATTTTAGACATAACGCTATCTCTGTCACTGTCTTGTTAAGAAAAAAAACAGTGACAGAGATAGCTTTATGACTAAAATTAGAACTAAAACTATGACTATGCCTTATATGAACGATACTATAGTCGCTATTTTTACCGTTTTTCTTGTAAAATATTATGGAATTTGAAGAAAAATTAACCTTAGAGATATACTGGAGGCCGCTGAAGAATCTTTTGCGGGCCAAATCAAGAAAACTATACGAAAAAACCTATAAAGATTATGTTTTGTGGTGTACTGGTAAAAACATTCCGAAAAGCCACCTAATCGTAAAAGAAGACGCCTTACTTGCATACTTCAACGAAAAAGTGAAACAACACAAGCCGTCTTCCCTATGGAGTTATTATAGTTAATTAATATTATTATATTTAATATTTTTTTACTATAGGTAATTTTATTGTTGCATTCGTTAATAAAAATTATTGAAACAAAAATTTGCATTTTTTCGTCTACAAACTCAAAAAAAGAGTATTACAAAAAACTATGGAATTACTGCTTTTCATAAATAATTAAAAAAGCCCCTAAATTTAACACATGCAGGCCTTAAAATAATTTTTAACGCCCGCGGGCGTTAAAGTACTGTTTCAACGCCCACGGTCGTTAATGTGCTTTATTACTCCCTAAAATGCGGGCGTTAAAGTGCACTTTAACGCTCTGTTGTGCATAAAATAATTTACTGAACGATGTTTTACCCTAGGAAATCAGCGAGGGCTCATCATAATTTCTGTTTCTTTCTTCTCCCTTTTCCATTATGATAACAGATAGTCAACTTTCTTTTTTATTTTACAGAAAATTGTAAAAAAATATAGAGTTAATCTCGGAGAGAGCGTTCTTTTGCTTTAAGAAATGCTTACAGGGCGAATTCATTAAATGGAACGGTGCTTCTAGCGGCTTTAGGGAAAGCTAAAAGCGAATCTTTAATGATTTTTTACGGACTTTCCGTCCATGATAAAAGAAAAATTTGGGGCCCACCAACTATTTTTTTTTAAAATAAGAAAGTACCACTTGTGGCACCTTTTTGAAAAGCTTGCTAAAAAAGAAATTAAACGCACTAGCTTTTTTAACATCTGTCAACCAATGTGTCAAAAATTTAAAAAATATATATTTTTTTTGTCAATTGTTTTAGCTTTAAAATAAACATATTTCGGTATTTACTAAACGAAATAAAAAAATACCAAACAGGGATATTACTGGCGGCCCACTTGGGAGCCCTCACTGAAGGTCCAGGGCGTACCAAAATTTTTTTCATGAGTAGGTACAACTTGTAAAGCTTGTTAAAAATGAAATTAAATTAAATAACTTCTTTTGACATCTGTCAACCCATGTGTCAAATATTTAAAAAAATCTATTTTTGTCGTTAAGGATGGTTGAGTAAAAAAGAAAATCGACATGTGCTTGGAATTTATTTCCCTTTTATCTAATATCTAGTAAATTTAATTTAATTAGGCTGCGCCTCCAAATAGGGCGCCAATAATATCTTTGTGTGGTAGTTTATTTATTCCACTTAGTAAATAAAGAAATATGTAGTTTATTTTGAAGCTAAACTATTGACAAAAAATAGGTTTTTTAAATTTTTTAACACATGGGTTGACAGATGTCAAAAAAAAGTTATTTAGTCGAATTTCATTTTTAACAAGATTTCCTGGGCCTTCAGCGAGGGTACCCAAATGGGCCGCCAATAATGTCCTTCTGTGGTATTTTCTTTATTCCGCTTAGTAAATAGAGAAACTTGTAGTTTATTTTGAAGCTAGAACAATTGACAAAAAAAATATATAATTTTTAAATTTTTGACAGATGTAAAAAAAAACTAGTGCGTTGAATTTATTTTTTAACAAGCTTTCCAAAAAGGTGCTACAAGCGGTACCTTCTTATTAAAAAAAAATAGTTGGTGGGTCCTGGGCCTCCAGTTGGGGGCGCCAAATTTTTTTTTTTATCATGAGCGGAAAGTTGGTAAATTTTTTACGTTTATAGCTTTTTTTAAAACATCTATTTAAAGAATCCACCCTGTATATATTTATACTTAGATGATACTTGCCTCCACCCTCCTCAATGAATGGGAACTGTCAACTTAATAATTTTAAAAATCTGGTTGCAAATTCACAATACTAGAGCCTTAAAAACTTTTCCATACTAATTATTATGAATGAAATCGGAGAGATACTTAGATATGTCTCCTCATAGTCTTAAAATCTGATTGAAAACTTTTACGGTGGGATTTACTAAAAGGGTTTAGTCTATTTTACAACGGTCCTAAGTTTAAGTGAAATTTTTGGTTTTAAGCATTTTAAACCAACCCTCCTTGAATTTTAGACATAGTTTGATTTATAAGAAGAATATGAATAAATTTGTTTATTGAATAATCATCCTAATACAATCTTTTGTTGGATTTAAGAAGAAAGTTTCAATTTAGAAGAAAAGAAAATTAAAAAATTTAAACCCACGTGGATTTTAAATAGTAAACACTCGGTAGAACAAATTAAAATTGGGGTTTATGTCATTCTAATTAAAACTTACCATTGTTCATTAATTTTTCGAATTAATACTTGATGTCACACTACAATTTAGATGGGTAATAATAAAATAAGGAGTAGATTAATTTTGTATTTATTTAGGAGGTGTTTTTATTTATGAAATGTATCAAAAAACTTAAATACAAGTTTTGTCTACATTTCTGTCACTGTGGAAATGTCAATTTCTAAATATTAGCTGCGTTGAAATCACAAACAGCGAGTTCGGATTTCTTAACTCTGCTTTTACCTTGGCTTGCACCAACCTCTACTGATGAAAGCTCTACAGCTTTGAAATGGGTGGGCTTTCATGTGCTTTCAGTAAGGAAAGTTTTCTTAAGTGCGCGTTTAGATAACCTCAATGTTTTAATTTCAGTTTGTAAATAAATTAATATAGTTGTTTTGAATTTTTTTTGTTTGATATATTTTTCGTACATAATCAGTGACCTTCACTTATGTTTGTTTTGCCTAGTAGTGCCCTCATAGATATATTTTTTGTGCTGAAAACGGGTTCAAGATATGGCGTTTTTTTGGACAAAATTGGAGGTGTTTTATAGGTCAATGAACAACTTGGGATATTAAATAAGGTAAATTGATCCTTGTAAAAACGGTAAGTTAGGGAAATTATAAACGAACTTATTATCAATTGCTACAAAACAATCCTTTCTGGGGGCTATAAATTTAAACCACCCCCCCCCCCAGAGGTGGTCTAAAAAATCACCAACTTTCTAACCTCAAACACAGATAATGAAGCTATTATGTGCCAAATTTTTAGCGTATTCACCATTTGCCATTTTGAAACCTGTCAAAAAAAAAATTAGTTTTAGGGCATTTTCTCTTAGAATAGGGTACATTTTGAGAAAAAAAGCAGTTTTTCAGTGGTATTTTGCAATAACAATAAAAAATAATCAATAACTTTGTGTAGTTTCTGTATGGGTAAGTGTTTTTTGAAAATTGGTTTTAAAATTTAGTACCCCCCACAAGTGTAAATATTTAGCCCTGTGGGGGGTACTATTTTAGATCTTAGTAAATCCCACTGTTAATGATCTACCCAAGAACCCTCACTTCGACCCGTATAATCCAGTTTTAAAGGAAAGCGGTACTTAGATAATAACCCCCTCTCCCTCGGGGAACTGTCAGTTTCACGACTTTTAAAATCTGATCTAAAATTCGTACTCCTTAAACCCAAAAACCTCTATGCCTTATATAGGTACCAAGTTTAAACTAAATCGGTCATACTTATATGTGTGGTACCCTCCTCCGCTCCCCTCGTTGGTTGTAAAATTGTTTTGAAAATTCCACACCAGAAATGCTTTCGTCTCTATAGACGAAAATGTTTTCTTCTCTAGTGACGAAAATGAATGACAGGAAACCATCCAAACAATGTAGGTATCTAGTACGCTATTATTTGTAGAAGCGTCGGAAATAGACCGAAACCATTTTCGTCTCTAAAGAAGAAAATACGTTCTTCTCTTGAGATGAAAATGAAAAAATTTAGTAATAATAAAAAATACGAGTTAAATCCTAAAGTGGTCGTAGGAAAAATATCGTACACAACTCGATAGAAAGTAACTTTCTTACACTCGCGAGTTGTTTCACTCGGCTAGCGCCTCGTTAGGTAATATACTATTTTAATATTACTATTTGCCGCTGTTTCTCATTAATTTTGGGTAAAAACGGACAGAAATCTTTTTTTGCACCCGTGATCAAAAAAAAGTTATCTGCAGACAGTTACTAAAATCATGTTTTGTTGAAGGCATAAAAAAACATCCTAATTTATCTGAGTAAAATGTATTGAGATATAAGTTTATAAAAAATTAACGCCTAATTTTGTTCAACTGCTTTTTTGCGAATTGAAACTACAAAGGATATTTTGAGATTACGTCCAATTTATGTCGCTGTTGGTTACCTACTCTAGCGAAAAATACATGTGTTGCCATGGGACCTGTCAAAAAAACCCAATTTGATTGGTTAAAAAATACTGGTGTGGCATTTTCAAAACAATTTTACAACCATCGAGGGGAGTGGAGGAGGGTACCACACATATAAGTATGACCGATTTAGTTTAAGGAGTTTGGTTTTAAGGAGTGCGAATTTTAGATAAGATTTTAAAAATCGTGAAAATGACAGTTCCCCGAAGGGGAGTGGGGTACCATCTAAGTACCGCCGATTTCCTTTAAAAGTAGATTATACGGGTCGAAGTGGGGGTTTTTGGGTGGATCATTAAGAGTTTTCGGGGAAGGTGGGGAGGTGGTAACATCTAAGTATCTCTCCGATTTCGTTCATAATTATTATGAAAAAGTTTATATGGCTCTAGTATTGTAAATATGCCATCAGATTTTTAAAATTATAAAGTTGACAGTTCCTACTCATTTCAGGAGGGTGGAGGCAAGTATCATCTAATATAAATATATATATGTATACATATGGTAACCGATAAATTTCACTACTTCATTCTTTGGACTCCATAGGCTTTTTATGACTTTCACTAACATCGGTTCACAAAAATAAAAATAATAAATAAAACAAAAAGGTTTAACTAAAAATTACTTAAAATTAAAACGATTTCACACCTGGAACCGTATTCTTGTTATTAAGCGTTTCTGAAAGCAAAAGAATGCTCTCCCCGAGATTAATATATTTTTTTACAATTTTCTGTAAAATAAAAAAAGAAAGTTGACTATCTGTTATAATAATCAAAAAGAGAGAAAAAAGAAACAGAAATTATGATGAGCCCTCACTGATTTCCTATGGCAAAACATCGTTCAGAAATAAGTCTTAATTTGATTGTTTCTTGTCGAATACCCAAACAACTTTGAATTTTCCTTATTTCCACCCATAATCTCTTGATCTTTTCTTTTTTCGTTTTAATATTGAATATTCACTGAATTAAAAGTTGGACGTGACATTTTAATTCACTGACAGACTTGAAATTTAAATAAGATTTAATAATATTTAGTCGGACCCTTTCCTTCCCATTTTCTACCCACGTAATTAAACGGGATCTCCAGCAAAAATACAAATTGTGTTTGTTTTGTAGCAGAATTGATCCTAATACTGGGGGTATAATTGATTAGGGCCTCAACTAAAAATAAGCAAGTTAGTTAACTTTTTTCCGTTTTAATATCCTTTGGCCTACTATCGCGGCCATATTGACACCAAACTGAAAGAAAATCTATGTTTTACATGTCAATTTTGTTATTAAAAACACGGGCACAGCAGGCGAAAGGGCACTGAAGAGATAGGAGTTAACTTTTTAGTTGAGAGCAGTTGGTTGAGGACGGTGGTTCAACATCCTTTAGTCTACTGTTGCCGCCATTTATATAACCAAATTGACAGGTAAAAAATGGTTTTTGTTTTAGTGTTAATATGGCCGCGATAGGAGCCTTTTTAGTTTAGACTGTGTCTAGTGGTGATCCATTTTGAATCCATCATATGGTAATATGATATATTTTATATATATATTTTAGCATAATTTAAGGAGTAACGTTTTTGTTTAAGCATTTTTTACTATGTTTTTCACATTTTCATGCCATGATTTTGCTTACATTTTAAAGCTTTCTTTCCATACTTTCGACTTTTAGAATAAAACACTAACATTTTTTAAGTTTTCACTGTTTTTTTAGCGTTCCAAAAAAGTACTGAAAAAAACATTTTTTCTCTGTTAAAATGAAAAATATTTAGAGAGAGAGGGCAGAAATATTTAAGATTGTTGAAGAGAGACATCAGGCTATAAAAATGTATTTTAGAGAAGGATAAAAATAATTTAAGGCAATTGTTTAATAAAAATTTCTGTTATATCATCTGTCTGTCATCTTGAGTGGTGTCGTGCATATGATTTTTATTTTGCTATTTTTATACAAAAAACAACAAAAATTGTAGTTTTTCAAAGCATAAAGTGTGTAATACATAAGGTGGTATTAATTTATTTCAATCAAAGTTCTTTACAGTCTTTAAATTTACCAAAAAACGTCGCACATCTATAAATCATTTAGCAGATATTTAACTAAATTATTTTAAGGGTGATCATGGCTTTACCAATACATACAATACGAAAATCCAGCATCTTGTGCTTTCATATACTTATCACGCTCTTTGTCAGAACAGAGAACATGTTCTATGAAAGAAAAAGAAGACAAATATTTCTGTATGTATTGAGTACGATGTGGAAACACACTAATTTGTCAAGGCTTATGTTGCTCATAAGGTTTGATAAAGCTTCAAATTAAAAATCTCGGGTATTTAAAGTGGTCTCAAAAAATCAATAAAACCGCTCCATAGTCTTGGGATCATATCTACTACAAAATAAACACAATTTGTATTTTTGCTGGACACCCCCTTTAATGGGCGTCCTCCTATTTGTTTCTGCAATCATTGAGCAAGTTTAATAAAATTAGCTAACGAGGTCATTTTGCCTCTGTCGGTCGTGAGCAACGCGCTTCCAGTGTGAGACACTGTATTAATTAAATGACGCAATAATTGCTTTACAACCCTGTTTGATTTCCGTCATGGGCGTAGCCCGGATATTCCGGGATATACAGGGAGGGGTCAGACTGTTCTGTGGGAAATAATAAAACTTTAAATATATAATTACGTATACCGACCTATTTTAAATGAAGACATTTTTCAAGTTCTGTACCTCTTTTCTATCAGTGAGATATTAATTTGTTTAAAACCATTTCTTTTACAAATCCTAGGGCTGGCATACCCCCCTGCCCCCCCTCCCTACGCCCATGGTTTCCCTTACTCATGAGTAGCTGTCATTCCCGCTTTAATTGGTTATTTTTTCTTTTTCTACGGCTTGCGGCTTAAGCACTGGTTAAGTGGTAAAAAAGTAGCAGGGGCCAAAACTGCTACTTTGTTACCTCAAGTCGTCGTCAAGATAGCCACGTGCAGAATAAAGGCAACGTTAACAAAGCAGCAAACAGATTAAACTAATAGCACCTAAGCGCCTAACACTAAAGACAACGGTAACTGAGTAGCAACAAAAACGAACCACACTGAAAAAATGGTATTCTATATTTAAGAATACAATACAATACAATACAATACAATGTGTCTTTATTTCAAAAATAAGTTATTTTTACAAATATTAATACAAACGACGGCGAGATCTAGCAGGGCTACTCATATCTAACCGCCTCAGTAAAGATAAAAAAATAAGCATAATAAAAGTAACAAAAAAAATAATAAGTTAAACTAATAGGATACCTAATAGAATTAAAATGATAGAAAATATTAAGTAAAAAAAAATGTAACCTATACTACACAGTGTCAAAAAAGTTTAAACAAACCCTAAGTAAATATGACAAATAAGAATAAATGTTTAGATATAAACCAGCAAATTTAAGATATAAACTAAAATAGCACATTAATTACATTTTTGTTAGTTACTAATTTCTATTCTGTTTAACATATTTTTTAATTTCCTTTTTGAAGTTAACTATAGAAGTACATGATAGTAGATTTTCTGGGAGAGAGTTGTATAATTTAGGAGCGTTGTATAAATAGGATCTTTGAAAAATAGAGCTTTTGTGATTCGGTAGGATAAACTTATGTCGATTTCGAGTTTGATTGCCGTGTACCTGACTGTGTTTTATGAATCCATCAAAAAGGTAACCAGGTTGTTATTAGTAAGAATTTTAAATGTGGTGGTTGCTAGATGGACCGTATATCGTTCGTCCAGATTTAGCCACCCGGAAGCCAGTAAGAGGGGTGAGACATGATCAAATTTTTTAGCTCCGTATGCAAATTTTAAACACGCATTTTGAAGTTTTTGCAAACTTTGTCGGTCTTCTGCTATAAGAGCCGGCCAGTACATGATATCACAGTAAGTTAATTGTGAGAGAATAAGGCTGTCAAATAGCCTTAGTTTAATGTCTGTTGTTAAGTATTCTTTGTGCATATAAAACGTTTTTAGCTTAAAAAATGATTTTTGTAATAGATTAGAAACATGATTTTTGAATTTAAGTGTCGAGTCAAACATGATGCCAAGGTTTTTGCAAGTGTTCTTGGCAGTTAAAATAATATCACTAATCTTTATCTCAACATTTATATCAGTAAGCTTGTTTAAATTTGCTGGAGATCCAAAATGTATTAGCTGAGATTTATTTTGATTAAGAGAAAGACAATGATATTGAGATATTTGACTAATAATTTTTAGGTCGTTGTTAATGTTGTTTTGAGCGATTACGGAGTCCTGAGGCCTCCAAGAAAAATGCACTTGATAGACGTCTGCAAATTGATGTGACTTACATGACGTTAGAAATTTGGAAAAATCCGACGTGTACACAGAAAAAAGAAGAGGCCCCAAGATACTCCCTTGAGGGACGCCCCTGCTTAACGGCAGCCATTCCGACACCTCCGCACCCTGTCTAACATTTTGTTTTCTGCCCCCAAAATAATTTTGGAAGAGTGTCAAAGGAGTAATGTCCAATCCAAAGTACCTTAATTTAGTAAACATCACATTGTGATCAAGCGTATCAAATGCCTTGCTATAGTCCAAAAGTACCAGAGAGGTAATCTTACCTTGGTCGCAAGCAGTGTAGATATCGTTGGAGACATTAAGCAAAGCTGTAGTAGTGCTATGGTAAGGTCGAAAACCAGATTGAGTCGTAGGTATAATTTTTGTTTTGGTACAATACTCAAACAATTGGTAGTGAATTATCCTCTCCAATACCTTGGACAGCGTAGGCAAGATACTAATGGGCCGAAATTCTGAGACTGAACTAGGGTTGGTAACCTTTGGAATAGGAACCACGATTGCACTCTTCCACTCAGTAGGAAACTCGCCTGAGGAGAAGAATAGCTCTATTCCTAAAAAATATACTTAACGCAAGCATATTATTCCTCTGTAAACCTTATTAAATACTTCGAACTGCTATTTGCTTACTCTTAAATTTCAAGGATAAAGGCAGGTTTATCCAACTCATAATTATCTTTAAGCATAAATTAAATGCCAATTCCGTATATCTGTCATTTTTCTTCCTTGAGACAACGATTCTTAAAAATGGAACAAAAATTTCTCGCATCGTATGAACGCTCGTGCAAAAGCTCGCGACGATATTAGAGATATAAAGCTATTTGTAACTGATCGCGGTATACGTATCCGCATCTAGCGAGAACCAAGCACATTAATTGGTCAGAAACTTGTACCACGTTTGAAAAGAGCAGATGTATGCTAATCTAAGGTGTTCTTGAACGCGATAGGTGTTGAGATGCGTTAGGTATCACGTATCGTTATGGCACACGTATCGTATCTCAACACCTATTGCGTTTAGAAACACCTTAAAAGAGCATATATCTGCTCTTTTCGAACGTGCTACAAGTTTCTGACCAATCAATGTGCTTGGTTCTCGCTAGATGCGGATACGTATACCGCGATGAGTTACAAATAGCTTTATGTCTCTATTATCGCGGCGAGAATTTAGACGACAAAATATCGCATCGTCAGAAATCGGCTTAAGAGATCTCACTTTATTTACTTTGTTTATACGGGCGTCTAGAAACGCTTTTATATAAGGACGTTTATATGTTATGGATATTATCCTTGAAACAATAAACATAATTGAATTGAATTGAAATTGAATAACGACGGTTTGAAAATATCGTCGTATATACACCACTAAAACCGTTTTAAACACTGATTCGACTTTATTTTAAAGTGATTTAAGAAAGTGGTTTATCGCTTTAAAACTTAGCGCATTTCTTCCGACCTACAGAAATACTCTACCATGGTTTTCCGAAAAATCTGTGGTTAACTAAGATGTTTTATTTGTTTTTTCTTTAAACTGACATATTTAATGACATTTAATGAATGACGTATAGATCCTCGGAGAAAGCTATTTTATTTAAAACCGCCCTTATATAAAAGCGCTTTTAGGTGCGTGTAAAAGTCACTGCCCACTTAAATTAAGAAAGAAAGCCTTTAACGTTTTTAAAAATAGGTTTATATAATTAAAAGAAGAAAAATTGTCGAAATGGTTTTTGCTGTTTATGCTTGCGGATTTTTTTTTGCGGTACACACGAGGTACAAACCTTTAATGCTTCTGCTGTTTAGCAGGCAAAAACGGTGCATGCCACTACAGCGCAAACATGAACATCTCCTCCTAAATAATTTAGAGTACATAATATAAAGATTACAGCACAAATTAAAGAAAAGCGCATGTATAAAATACGTATTAGAAAAGGTCCGTGACTTTAACCGCATAAGTTTAAAAATGCATTTTTGGGTTGTTAGGGATTCGCCTCATTCAAACTTCTCTCCACAAAAAACTGGTACAGCAGAAGTTATCAGCCGATACACTTCCGCTCACATAAAATGCGTACGCCGATTTTATATAGTGCATTATGGACCTCGCTACTCAGTAACCTTTTAAGTATTTTAAATTGACAAAAAATGTCACGCTTATATTTAAAAAATATCTCAACTAAATGAATTTTAAAAAGCCCAAATTTTGGCAAAATTAGACGGTGGTTGGTCGGTTCGAAGAGTAGCGACCCATTATGGACGAAACAAGGCTACAATTGTAAGAATAAGAACAAAATATCAAGAAGAAGGAACTGTTTGACGAAGGCGAGGCACTGGCTTGACCCAAGTCAGTATGCCTCAGCAGGATCAGCAAATGATCGAAGAGGCGAAAATTGAGGCACATTATCTTGGATCCATAAATGTTATGATGTTATGATTCCAGAAGCAACCATTCTTCATCCAGAAGGTTCTGTGTATCAACAGGATAACTGTCCTATCTATACCGCACGCATTTCTAAACAGTGGTTCCAGCAAAACAACATCGAGGTTTTGTCATGGCCGGCAAAATCTCCAGACGCCAATCCCATGGAAAATGTGTGGGGCCTTATAGAAAAAAGTTAACACGAATTATTATTGTTCCAAGAAATTCCAACCACTTAATGGAGCTAATAGTCAGAGGTTACGACTAAGTCGGCATCGTATCAGCCTATTTAATTGTTAAAATTCTTATAGTACGGCATTGTCTTTTTATAAGTAACAATGTCACAGACTCCTGACAACATCATGTTTTGTATGTCAGTGTCATCCAAATTTTAAAAAATGCCACCGCATCTTTCCGAATTTGATAAAGCTCAAATCTTAGCAAAACTAGACGGTGGCTGGTCTATTCGGTAAGTAGCTGTTCATTATTAAGCAAGTCTACGATAGTAAACATAAAAAACCGATTTCAAGAGGAGGGAACTATCCACCAAAAGCAAGGCATCGGTTTGACGAAAGTTACTAGCCCCGAGGAAGACCAAGAAGTAATAAATTTTCTGAAAAATCAGCCGTTTGCCAAAGCGAAAGAAGTAAACATTGAATCAAATTTTCCAGGATCCATAACAACATTAGGCAGGACAGTACCTTTTCCATACAGCCCGATCAACTCCTACCGATTTAATGTCCTTTAATCCACCTTCGCCGCCATTTTTACTCAAAAGTGACACGAAATCCATTAGTTTTCTGTCAATATGGCGGCGAAGGAAGAAAAGGACACTAAAACGGTAGGAGTTGATTGGCCTATGTGGAGAAGGTATTGGGCAGGAGGATTAAACGTTCGAGGCTAAAGTGTGGCATTTTGGCAAAAAAATTAAACTAAGTGAGGAAAAGAAGCAGTCTCGATTAATTTTTGCGTTGAATTATTCTCTGAGGGACGAATAATTTTGGCAGCAGGTGGTTTTCACAGATAAGAAGATCTTTAAGTCCAACAGCGATAAAAACAAATCCTGGTTTATCGACTGCCAATAACCCGATACGAAGAACGATATATTGGTGGAAACGAAGACCGGGCGGGAAGACTTTCGGTAAATGTTTGGATCTGGATATCGGCTAGAGGACTATTTAGAATTAATGGGCCATTTACAGCCGAAGTTTACGTTAATATGCTGGAAAATGTAATGCTTGCAGAGGTGAGATTCCCTTAGCCAGATCATTTTGTATTCTAACAAGATAACTGTCCAGTTCATACGACCAGAATTCCTCAGCTATGGTTCCAGGATAATAATATCGAAGTTTTGCCTTGACCTGCAAAAACCCCTAATGCTAATTCAGTAGAGAACGTTTGGGAACTTATCGCAAAGAAATTAGAAAGTTTTAATATAATTCCCACAAATTCATATAATGGAACTCATCGTAAGGGCAGATAGGAAAGTTATTGCCGAAAATCCAAAATTATTTGAAAATTTAGCCAAAAGACTTCAAAACATCATTGCAGCCAACAAATTGCAATGACGCTCTATTAAAAATAAGTATTTTTTTATATGTTTCTAATTTTGTTATTTTTTTAAATTTTTGTTTATTTCGTTAATTTGATCTGCCTTTTTAATTTATTTAGGCTAATAAATTTCGTCAAACCGGTGCCTTCCTTTCGAGGGGCAGTTCCTTTTTCTTGAAATCGATTTATTATAGTTACTATCGTAGACTTTCTCCTTCCATAATCAGCTAGTCGAATAGACCAATTACTGTGTGTAGCTTTTGTTTAGTTAAAAAAACATTTTTGCTTTTTTGAAACGTGGTTTTTATTTTTAGTAGCCTTACATTTTGAATTAGTAAAAAATAAACAAGCCGTCTCCTTATAAAAAGTTTATACATGCTAAAAATATAACCTAGAATGACAAAAACTCAGTGTTGCACATAGGAAAATATAAAAAATCGTATTCGCAGCTACCTTCTGCTGTACCAGTTTTATGTGGAGAGAAGTGTATATATTTTTTGCCTAATTTTTTTGTCTTGATAGTGTTGCGCGATAAAAGTCTAATCTCTACTAATACTTCAAAATATTTTTTACCTAATTTAAGCAGGATTGGGGAGGTATCGAAAATGTTACAAAGAAGAAGAGATGAGGGTCGAAATTAAAATTTGGAACGATTGGTGTTTTACTTGTTTACTGAGATGTAATAGGCTTCTCTTTATTTAAGAAGGTAGTGTTCTCGTCGAAACGTCAGCGAGCGGAACGTCACTTTTGGCAGTTTTTAATTATTCTTTGTTAAAAATGTATGCCTTAAAAATTTTAGTTTTTGTTTCTCATTACACTAAAAAAATATCGTACATAGTATTTATAACAGGCGTTTATTAATTTACAAAAATCGGAGCAAAGTTATAAAAACTGTCATATACAGTAATGAAATTAATAAACGGAAGTTACGAAATCAATGAAAAATGTTTCTATGTACAGGTTATGGAGATGACAAAAGAGCATATGACATAACTAAAACATGTTAACGGTTTTAATCAATGCCCTAAAGAAATTTAATAAACGGCGATCATTGACTGTCGTTTAAAAGTTGTTATTGAATGTATGGACAAGTTTATGAAAATTATGAACCGGGCATCCAAATACATAAATAAACAAGGTTATGAATTTATGTACGTGACAGTCTTTTACTAAATTCATTCTTAGGTGTAACTAAAAGCTATGAAAACATGTCTATTAATTCTTGATTTCATAACGGCCTTGGTAAAAATCATCCTTAAAGACTCTTGATATTGCAACAATTTTTTTTTGAAACTGTGTCTTGCAGCAGTAAAATCAATAACTCGTTTTAGCTATAAAATTTATGCAAACTTGATTATGATATTACTAAAACTTTACATCGGAGCAAAAATCATATACAAAATACATTGGCTCAATGTAGTTTTTTTAGAAAACGGGGCCTTTTTTCGTTCAGTGTAGTGCGAAGAAATGTACCTATATATATATGGATACCGCCGCAAGTTTAAGAATAAAAAGGGATACAAAAATCTGGCATTAAAAGACCTACTATATAGAGACAAACGCACGGCCAATCTCTTTTTTTTTCATTGTTTTATTGAAATACTGGGAGAGTCTGTGTTTTTCCCTTGCAAACTAACTTCAAAGAAAAACTCGCATAATCAGATTACAAACGACATGCATCCCATAGTCCTAAACCTGAGTCCATCTTAGTAAACACCGCCCATAATGTTATATGTTATTTTTTATAATTTTTACGAGGTTTTTTTTGACAGGGTTATAACACTCCTCCTTTCAGATTCGCGGCGGGGCACGAAGGTTAAAAGGAACAGAAATAAAAGTTCACAAAACAATTTGAACCTTTATGAAGTGTTTACCATGAAATACTGCGCCATTTAACAAAACTATAAAAACAAATTAAAAAACTAATCGAAAAAACATTTAATTTCTTCAGTAGCGCACCCGGAAAAATATTTACCGAGGGGGGGGGGAAGGAGTTAGACGTTTAGTATATTTGATTTTGTAAAAACAACGGCGCGTCTGTCGTTAACGGAAGTGGGGTAATCAGATTTGGGTTATTTGTTGCCAGACATATGTGCGCCGCAGGATAAAGTGCCATTTTTGATACATTTCGGATTCTGTTCAACATGTGAACCCGTTCAATGTGAAGAGATTTACCCAGTGTCTTTTCCGCACGGCGTGCGTAAAAGTATTTTTTTTGCCGATTTTTTAGGTCCAATTCGACTTTTTAGAAATATTTTTTAACTCAAATGTAAAGCAAATACAAAAAAAAACAGTTTCTTGTTGTATAGACGGTTTTTCGCAAGCAGGAAAAATTTTGTATTTGACACCTGCGAAAAGTGTCTTTTCCGCCCTTGACGGCATGCCCGAACTCCGCTCCGTGCAACTGCCGTTGCGTGCGGTATAACTTTCCGCACTTGTTAGGTAAATAACTATTACCTAACAAGTGCGAAGAGTAGTACTTTTCCGCACGCGACGACTGTCGCACGAACGACGTGGAGCAGAGTTCGGGCAAGCCGTCAATGGTGGAAAAGGCATTTTCCGCAAGAGTTGGGTACAATATGTTTTTCCTATGAGTGTTTTTGTCCATCTTATTTATCAAAAAAAAAATGTTTTTAATATGCAAAAATTTTATAATAATGCTACAAAATGACACATAAAAGAAAAATTAAAAGTAACTTTTTTTAATACCCTCATCAAAAACATGATTTTAGTAACTGTCTGCAGATAACTAAAGCTTGGCTTGTTTGGTTACCGATGCAAACAAAACTTTTTTTTTGGTCACGGGTGCAAAAAAACATTTCTGTCCTGAAAATGGTAGTATTGAAAAAATCTAATTATTCTTGCCTATGAATTAAGCCATTTCTTGCCTAAGAATTAAGCCATTTCCGAAAAGCCATTTCCTAAAAAATCATTTAAAAAATTACGAAAAAATCATTTAAAAATAACGTTAAAATATTGTCAAAGATTAAAATGTCGCAACAATGAACGTCACCAAGTAAAAAGACACATCGCTATGGAAACGATTGTTATTCCATTTCCCAGCCGCCTTGATTAATAGTGTAAAGATGGTGTGTTGCTAGAAGTCCTCTTCGTTTGAGATTTTTAAAAGTATTTTCCTGGTTTTCTTGTTTTTTTTTAGTAAAGGTATTAAAAAAAATAGTGTTGACAACTCGCGGCTAAACTGTGCTTTTTTTTACTCGCGTTTTTAAATACCTCGCTGCGCTCGTTATTTAAACCAACGCTTGTAAAAAAAAAGACTATTTTAGCCACTAGTTGTTAAAACTACTATTTCAGCACTAGTGCGGAAAATTTACCTTAAGTTAGTAAAGTAAGTAAATTTTACTTTTACCCACGATTTTTTTAGTAAAGTGCCTGCATGTGACGTTTTCGGTTTAATGGTTAATGCTATGGATTTTTTGAATGAAAAATAGTACCTATAGATGGTAATTTGATTTCAACTGTATCTTGAATTAAAATATTGTCCTTTAAAGTGAAAATCGTGGCTTACATTAAAAATAGTGCGGACAAGTAAAATCGTGCGGAAAAGTACAACTTTCAAAACGAAAATTGTGCGGAAAAGTTAGTTTTAGGAAAAAAACCTTAGCTTTAAAAGTTCTATCACTTTTTGAGTGCTTGCCTGCCAAAAAAATTGTCATTCTCAATGTCAAATATATCATCAGGTTTGTATATTTTAATAAAACATCCTTACTATGTTTATACCGGGGATTAACTGCCCGGATTAAGATTAATTTTGCCTTTAATCTACGCTATAAACGCTTGCGATTTAAGATAATCCAATCCGACAATATTTTAGGATTGACTTATCTTTCGACATTAAATACACGGCATAAACGGTTAAATCGAATTCAACGGGTTTCTGGGGTTAGTAGTGACAGCTAGCCTCGCCCAGCTGATATTTTTTGAGGTTATAAGTTGTTTTTTCTTTTAGTTTTTGTTTTAAATAAAAATGAAATTATATCCAAATCGTAAATCCACGACTTAAACGCTTGTCTGATTAATCTTAATCCGGGCAGTTAATCCCCGGTATAAATGTAGAACCTATATGTTAAACAAAACCTATATATTATTGCATTTTTGGATCGGCCTTTTCTTCCTGATTTAAAAAATACCAAAATACCAAACGCCTCATTTCTATCTACAGTCATTTATGATAAAAATAGTGTTAGAGAGAGATTAAAACTAAAATTTTTCTCTGTTTACATAACGCTTCTAGTACGGTTTTTGACTTATTTCTTACAAATCACATAGAAATATCTTTTTTTTATCTTTTTTTAAATCAGGAAGGAAAGACCGATTCAAAAATATAATTCATTAAACGCGAAGATTAAGTTTTAGTCTTAATTTATCTAAGCGTGTAATGACCATAACATGCGAGTTAGTGCAGTGGCGGCCCCAGCCATTTGAAAAGGGGGGGCGGTTTCGATACAAAAAAAAACTAGAATACAAGCATAGCTTTTATGAGGATATATGCAAACAAAACTTAGTAACAAGAAGCGCGGATTTTGTCTCAATTCTAGAGGGGGGTCCCCAGATTTTAAGTCGTTTATTTCATACATTTTTTATTTTAAAAAATGTTTAAATCCGCCGAAAATTTTTGAAAAAATTACATTAAAAATGCAATTTTTAAGTCGAATTAAACCAAAGTTGTAAATACCAAACGGTATCACAGCGCAGCAGGCGAAAATTTTTAAGAAAATGACAATACAAATGCCATTTTTAACACACTATTAAACTAATACCGTAAATATCAAAGGTACTATAGTGCCGCAATCTATGCCTTGCTTTTTACTTTCTAAATATTTTTATTATTTAAAGCAAGGGCAGGGAGGGGTGGTTAACTACCCCCTATCACCTGAAAACCGCGCTTGAGTAACTACGTATAATTTAATAAATCACAAATAAAACCCAATAGCTAAATCTTTTTTTTGGTATGCCTATTTCAAAAAAAAAATCGGTCAATGACCCGCTCAATTTCAATTTCAATATGTCTGTTGATATGCAGCAACGCTAAGCCCGTCAGAAGAATTTCCGTCATAATAGTGTTTTTAAGTACCTACTTTTGTTTTCAATCTTCTGAGGCATGAGAAGCTACTTTCTGACGAAGCATTACTTAATGGCAAACATCCAAGGATGTTTTTATCAACGAAAAAATATGGCCACACTTGTTCATTGCCTTGAAAACGTTATCATTTATGTTTTGATTTAAGCTTTTGCCTACTTCTGACCAATATTGTTTCCAAATACTGACTACTCCCAATAAAAGTTCAAGAATTTGTGTTTTGGGTTAATCAAGGAGTTTAAAGTATTTAGAAACCACTTTAGTTAATTTTGCCTTGATTTTGGCTTCACGTTGTATAAAACTTGGAATGATTTTGTCTAAAACTTGTTTATAAATAAAAACTCTATAATACTGTCCTGTATTTCCAATGGTTATCACGGTTCAAGTACGTCATGCATTTGTTTATTCTTGGTGTATAGAGTTGAAGGTCAAACTGTCTCAAAATATGTCTTTAAAGGAACTTTCTGCAATTTCTCGTTTTTTCTCCAAAGACTTCAGGGTTACCACCAGCATCTTTGTTATATACTTTTTTTGTTTTTCTTTTTTTTTTCTGGAGCAAAGGGGGGGGCGATCGGCCCCTCCGCCCCCCCTTGGGACCGCCACTGGTTAGTGTACTATACTTTATCTACATCAATATGTGACGCCCAAAATAAAAATGTAATCTTATGGCGTTTTTATTCGCATTTTAATGATCGAAAAATGAATAAGGTGTGAAAGTGCCAAGACAGAAGTTTTCTCTGGATGATACCAAAAATTTTTCAGGTATTTTTTTTTCTCTGTATAAATAACTTTATTTTGCTTTCGGGTTACCGATTGCCATAAACAGAAGATAAAGTCAAATTACAGTACACTATAGCGTGTGTACTGTGAGTAAAATGAAAAACCGAAAAAACACACCACTTTCGGAATCAAAAATCAAAACAAAGAAAAATGGCGTCAGGAATAACATCAATCCAACGCACTTGCGCAAAACGGCCATATACCTTTATTTTCATAGCCTACTTGATCATGATACGTTGCTAACAAAATTGCCACTTCAGGGGCATGTATATTAAGTTTATAAGTATACCGGGTGTCCCAAGGAGAGTAACCTTTTAGAACATTTTGGACACTATACAATGGACACTTTTCAAACTTTCTATTCTCTATTCTATTGGATCTTTATGAAATACTTTCATACTTGCAGTGTTGCCATTTGCAGGAAAACTTGGCAACAACTTTTTTATTTTAAATTGAACCTATATGTTTGCATTTTTGGATTCTATAAAATATTTAAGGTTCATTTTATGTATACTGTCCTATACCTATGTTCAACGGTTTTTAAAATATTGACGTAACATCGAAACGGTTAAGGATAGAGCAAAACGGTTTTCAAATTCTTATCTTGGCTTTTCACAAGCTATCGTTTTATATGTAAACTCAGGGTTAAAATATGTCAAGGTTAGTTTAACCCTGAGTTAAAAATAGTATAAAACCATAGCTTGTGAAAAACCAATGTAAAAACCGTTTTGCTCTATCCTTAACGGTTTCGATGTTACGGGCTGTCAAAGTTAAAAAATGTCAATTTTCACGTGTCAATATTTTAAAAACAGTTGAACATAGGTATAGGACATTATACATAAAATGTACCTAAAATATTATATATTATATACAGACTGTTCAATTTAAAATAAGAAAGTGGTTGCCGAGGTTTCCTGCAAATGGCGACAACGCAAATATAAGAGTATTTCATAAAGATAGTTTACATGAACTTATATTAGAATAGAAAGTTTGAAAAGTTTCCATTGTATAGTTTCCAAAATATTCTCACCTTGGGACACCCGGTATATAAAAAACAAGAGTTTTTTGTACTTTAGTGCAAAATGAACTTCTTAAATTTCGATTTCTCACACAGAGGGTGGAACCTAGGACGACACCGTTTCGTCCTTATTAGGGACTCATCAGCTAGGTGTACCACAACGACAGAGAATTTCGGTCACGCTTATGTGCCAAAGATTACGGCTCAAGCGGCGGAGAGAATTTCTGTCGAGTACCGACCATGCCGCCCTCTGTGTGAACCTCCGACAACCAAGAATAGTACCCACTACATAAGCAGTAGGTGCATGGCGTAGCATCGATCGATTTTATAAGTATAAGCCCATAAATATCAGAAATTATTAAAAATATCAAACGCGAAAACTCTTAAGTCAACAAACTTCATAACTCGTTTTCAATGACGTTTTATCCAAAACGTCAATACAAATAAGAGTACTAAGATACTTTTTTATATCTTTTTAAAAACAAGGTTTTTTTTTTCTTAAAAATGCGTATTATGTTAATTTAATGGGACTTGTTTTTGGTTAGGTACTAAAATTATATTGGATTTATTTACGGTTAATAAATATTTATTGTCTAAAATCTAAATAAAGTTTCATGCTTGTCACTCCATCTTGTGGTTTACGTCTGTCGTGTTATTATCCTAGGACCGTAAATGAGTTTTTTCAGTTTTTTTACTTGATTTTTAACCACATGAGCCTGGTCTGACATAGACTGAATTTTCTTAGTAAGTTAATTAGTTTTATCTAGTTAAGAAAAAAAAGTTTTCTTGGATGTTATATAATTTAACCGAGACTTGAACAAATTTTGTAGTAAGATTTAATGTTATTTTCTGAATTTTTTATATAATAAATGTACATATTTTTATCAGTATATATTGTGATCCTGTTCCTACCTTTCGAGATTTGACAAATAATTTTGACAGTTTGTCGAAATGCTGGATGGTTAATATGATAATTATAACGTCGTTTTTTTCACAAACTGAAGTATACCATTTACTTCAGCAACTTTTTTCGCAACTGATCAAGTAAATTTCTTTCAAAATAATGTGGTTAACGTTTTATAATAATGTATTAATTGTAATATGTTATAATTATGTTATAATCATGTTGTAATCAGGTGTAATCATATTGTAATCAGGTTTAATCAGGGGTAAAATCAGGTGCAATAGTTGTAATCCGATGTGTAATATGTTGTAATCATGTGTAATCTTGTTGTAATTTTTGTAATCTTTGGCACCAAAGTGTAATTTGGTGTAAAAAAAATGTGTACCGAAACGCCCCTTGGTTTAATCAAAAAAGACCTAGGTATTCATTTTATTGGCGTCTAAAAAAATACACGGCATAAATAAAAAATAAACTTTACAGAAATATTTTGTCATCATTTGTATTCAATTAGCGTGGACCCATATGTTTACTACTTAAGTGATAGTATTGGTGACATATTGATGCAAATGAGTGGTGAATAATTAATTATATTTTCAATTTTAATGGCTTTTGCGTGCGTTATAAATATTTTAATACATTATCAACTTTAATAACAACAGTCACATTATAATTAACTAAATGCAATATTATGAAAATGCGATTTAATGATGGATAAGCTCACGTTTAAAAAATAAAATATTTTTTCCGAAAAACAGCTCTACACAGTCTACATAGATATATAAAAGTAAGGGCCGACTGCAAGAAGTTTGGTTTAGTATAAAAATAAAAATAATTTAGTTAGTTAAAAATTACGACCAGGCCTCTAAGATGAAATGGATACTCTTACTCGTATGAAGTATAACATAAGCATCCACACCCAGCGAATTTAAACAACTTCATCGCCTGTCGGAAAAAAGTAAAAAGCAAAATGTTAAAGGATGCAAATATCAATAAGAATGAAATTTGCGAGTAGGATATAAAAAACGGAACCTGCGAAAATGTAGCGGTTACTGAAAGAAGACCGTTCAAAATACAACGTTCGCAGCCACTCCACCCCCTTTTGTTTTGTCCCTAAAACAAATATGACAACCGGTTGAGCAGTTTGGGAGTTTCTTAAATAAAACGGGAATAAATTTAGCTCTAACGTTTCCATTTTTCCGTGCATATAAAATTTAAAAAAATAAAAAATTATAAAAACGAAAACATATAGTAACGTATATTTTTTTCCCTAAAAAAATGGAAGGCCTATTAGCGTCAAAATAATTAACTTAATAGCTTAAAACCTAATAATAAAACTCAATTGGTTCTATGTCTCTTTTTTCTAAAGTTTCTTTCATAATAGTTTTAACTTCGGGGAGGGGGGGGGCGGTGATAGGGGTAATTATCCCCCTCCCAGGATGTGTAAAGCTGGGTTCATACAGAAATAAAAATAACATAAGATAACATAAGATAAGAGAAAATAAAAAATAAAATTGTTCACCTTATGGGACTGCTTGATGGCGTTCAATAAGATAAGATAACATAACATAACAGAAAGATGACAAACTTTTATCTTCTTATTTTATTTTAACTGAAAACGTGTTCCGCGCATGACCATGACGTCATCGCGACGAACGAATTTTCACAAAAATTGTTTTGTGAACCTAACCTCAAATCTATGGATTCTTTGTTTATTTTTTTTGTAAACTTTTGAAAAAAAGGAAAAGCTTTTGGACAGCCATTTGAAAACACCGAACGCGAGTCCACTAAAAAAGAGAAGAAGAATAAAAAAAGAAAAAAGGTAAGTCTGCATGCGCAAAAATTCGCATTTTGATTGGCTGGAACTGATCTCTTATTTTATATTATTTCTCTGTGTAAACACCCAATTTTTTTAATTTTATGTTATCTTATGTTATTTTTAACTTATTTATCTTATTTATGTTAGGAATTTGGAACCTTTGGTTCACTAAAACAAAGTTATGATTGTTTTCCACAAACCAAAACTACACTTTTTTACACTCGAAGCGCGTTTCGCTAACAACGTTAGCATCATCAGGAGATGATAAACAATGAACTAAATTAATCTACGCTCTCTCTATCTTATATACAATCCTTTAGTGGGCGGAGATAAGACTAAAAATTTGTGATTGATCACGATTTTTAATCCTATCTCCCCTCAACCAAAGAATAAAGTGTACTAAACGGGATGGGTCCTCTATCTTTATTTAAACTATTTCTGAATTTAATGATTTCCATACTTTCATATGCATTCAAAAGTCTTTTGTTTGGTACACTTTTTAGAAGTTTTAGGTTATCTAATGTGAATCTATGATTGTTTTCAAAAGCATGCTCGGCCACACTTGACTTTTCTGTTCTTCCGTATTTTAAGTGTGCTAAGTGTTCTTTAAAACGTGTTTGAATAGAACGTACACTGCCATTTCTAGACACTTTAGTTATAAGAAATAAAAATAAATTGGACTTTGACCTATACAGAAAAGGAACGGCCACCAACAGGTATATTCCAAATGACTTTTCATTGCTTACAACATAAGCTTGCAAGTTTGCACTTTTTAACATATAGATAGTAAATTTCCCCTTAAACAAAGAAAGATTTGAAGCAGAAAAGAATAGGATTAGGAATATAGCTGGCGAAAACGGTTACGACGAAGGCTTAATAAATAAGCTGATAAATAGACATACTTTTCAAAAGACCTTTCGGAATTCCACTTTTTTCAGACAAAAAGATACCTGCGACTCAAAATTTGTATCAATTCCTTATAATCCTAATTATACGAAAGGATTACAAAAAGTATTTAATAACACCGGTCTTAAATTAGTATATCAATCCGGTAACACAATAAGAAGCTTACTAGGAAATCCCAAGGATAAAACTACAGTTCTAGAAAAAAGTGGAATTTACGAAATTACTTGCATGGATTTTGACAAAAAATATGTTGGCCAAACGAGACGCTCTATTCAAACACGTTTTAAAGAACACTTAGCACACTTAAAATACGGAAGAACAGAAAAGTCAAGTGTGGCCGAGCATGCTTTTGAAAACAATCATAGATACACATTAGATAACCTAAAACCTCTAAAAAGTGTAGCAAACAAAAGACTTGAATGCATATGAAAGTATGGAAATCATTAAATCCAGAAATAGTTTAAATAAAGATAGAGGACCCATCCCGTTTAGTACCTTTATTCTTTCTTATGTCTTATCTCCGCCCACTAAAGGATTGTATATAAGATAGAGCGTAGATTAATTTAATTCATTTTTTGTCGTCTCCTGATGATGCTAACGTTGTTAGCGAAACGCGCGTCGAGTGCAAAAAAGTGTAGTTTTGGTTTGTGGAAAACAATCATAACTTTGTGTTATCTTGTCTTATGTTATTTTATTTCTGTATGAACCCAGCTTAACTAGTCCCCCTGTTTTTAATGAAATTAAATTCTGTATTGTAGTTTAGCATTAGGAATTTGACATTTAAAACGTGTCAAAAATGGCATTTTTAGTAAAATTTCCTCAAATTTTGCTTCTGCGGCGCACACAAAGTGATCAAAAATTTTAAAGAGCTTCCTGATTAAAGTGATTTATCTTATATAACAGAAAATATTAAATCCTTTTTAAAAGATATTTATTATTCTAAGAAAGATTAATTTTTTTAAGTAGGTAAGTGATACTTTGTTTGTGTTGTGTGTAAAACATATTGTAACGTAAAATGTGTTCCCTGAAAAAAATGGAAAGCCTAATAATTCGCGTCAAAATAATTAACTTAATAATAAAGCACTAAAGCACAAATTAAAATTAAATTTGGTTGCTCGCTATATCTTTTTAACTTTTTTTCCAACCGCGCAATCGACGCAACCTTTTATTACTCCCCCCAGAATGATTGTCACGCACCACCCCTGCTTCATACTCTTTTTTCCTTTCTCATTTCCCATTTACTAGCTCCAGTTTTGTATAATTTGCGTCGGTGCTTCTTTTTTTACCAAAACTGTAATGCTCTAGCAAGTCTAGCTCAAACAAGGAACATCTGGGGTACGTTCACATTAAAACGTTGGGCGAGGCGTCGTTTGGTTACTGTGAACTAACTGGATCAGCGAACACCAAGATAACCTTAATAATTTTTTTTATACCTTCATGATTTAGTAACTGTCTGCAGATAACTAAAGCATGACTTTTTTGTTTACTGATGCAAATTTTTTTTTTAACCTTCATCAAAAACATGATTTTAGTAACTGTCTGCAAATAACTAAAGCTTGGCTTTTTCGGTTACCGATGCAAAAAAACTTTTTTTTATCACGGGCGCAAAAAAGATTTCGGTTCCCCAAAATTTTACCCAAAATTAAAGAGAAATAGCGGAAAATAGTAATATTGAAAAAAATCTAAGTATGCTTGCGTAAAAATTAAGCCATTTCCGCCAGTTTTCACCAAGTATTTACGGAAAAATCTTTTTAAAATATCGTTAAAATATCAAACTGTCAACGATTAAAATATCGCAACAATGAACGTCACCGAAAAAAAAGGCACATCGCCATGGAAATCGCCATTGTTATTTCATTTACCAGCCGCCTTGATTTATAGTGTAAAGATGGTGTGTTGCGAGAAATGCTCTTCGTTCGAGATTTTTAAAAGTATTTTCGTGTTCTACTTGGATTTTTTGATAAAGGTATTAAAAAAAAAATAATTTTAACAACTCGGGGCTTGTGTTTTTTTTTACTCGCGTTTTTAAATACCTCGCTGCGCTCGTTATTTAAACCAACGCTTGTAAAAAAGCACTATTTTAGCCACTAGTTGTTAAAACTACTATTTTTTTTATATCTTTATCAAAATCATGATTTTAGTAACTGTCTGCAGATAACTAAAGCATGGCTTTTTTGGTTACCGATGCAAAAAAACTGTTTTTTTGATCACGGGTGCAAAAAAAGTTTTCTGTCAATTTTTTACCCAAAATTGGAGAGAAATAGCCGAAAATAGTAATATTGAAGAAACATAATTATTCGTACCTAAAAATTAAGCCATTTCCGCTAGTTTTCACCAAGTATTTACGAAAAAATCATTTAAAAACATCGTCAAAATATCAAAGTGTCAAATATCAAAATGTGGCAACAATGAAAGTCACCGAGTAAAAAGGCACATTACTTTGGAAACCATTTTTATTTCATTTACCAGCCGCCTTAATTTATAATGTAAAGATTGTGTGTTGCGAGAGGTGCTCTTCGTTCGAGATTTTTAAAAGTAATTTCCTTTTTTTCTTGGATTTTTTGATAAAGGTATTAAAAAATAGTGTTAACAACTCGCGGCTAAACTGTGCTTGTTTTACTCGCGTTATTAAATACCTCCCTGCGCTCGTTATTTAAAGCAACCCTCACTATTTTAGCCACAAGTTGTGAAAACTACTATTTTTTTACAACGCGTGCAAAAAAAACATTTTTGTCCGTTTTTTACCCAAAATTAAAGAGAAATAGCGGAAAATAGTAATATTGAAAAAATTTAATTATTCTTGCCTAAAAATTAAGCCATTTCCGCCAGTTTTCACCAAGTTTTTGGGAAAAAAATCATTTAAAAACATCGTCAAAATATCAAAGTATCAAAGATTAAAATTTCGCAACCATGAACATCACCGAGTAAAAAGGCACATCGCTATAGAAACCATTATTTCATTTACCAGCCGGCTTGATTTATACTATAAAGATGCTGTGTTGCGAGAAGTGCTCTTCATTCAAGATTTTTAAAAATATTTTCAAGTTTTTTTTGGATTTTTTGATAAAGGTTTTAAAAAAATAGTCAAAGTCAAGTCAAGTCAAAAATCGCTTTATTGTCTCAGGATTATAAAAATAAACCTCATTGACAAAGCAGTCTTAAATCTAGCTTTATAAAATTGATAGTAGAGAAAACCACCTAAGACTATTTATCATTTTCCAGTGTAAATATTATAAAACATGCTTTTGAGTAATAACTGGGTAGTGTAGAATAATACCAGTAAAAATAAAAACATACATTAAACATATGAACATTAAATAATAACACAGATTAAAAATATAACAAAACAAACAACTTATAAAACTTATTGCCTAATAATGTCATTGTAAAATTCATCACAGCTGTAATATGGTCTCCTTTCAAGGTAACTTACCACTGTTTTTCTAAAAATTTTATAATCTTTAATTTTTCTAATAGCTGGTGGCAAATGATTAAACAACTTATACTTTCATAGATAACAGATTCTAGCCTAGGTATCGGCAGAGATAACAGCGAGTCGGCAGTCCATCTGGTGATGCGAGTGCATAAAAAAGTTGTATCAAACAAACAGATTCTAATACAAAAATTGATGGCAGTGTAAGTATTTTAGAATTGACAAAGAGTGGTTTGCAATGCTCTCTTTTGTTTAATATTCGGATAGCTCGTTTTTGTATTCTAAACACTGAGTCAAATAATGTTTTTGAGCAAAAGCCCCAGAAAGCTATGACAGACCTGGCTCTAGATTTAAATAAGGATAAGTATACCATTCGTGCTGAGTGTGTATCCAGTTCTTTAGAAACTATTTTTAAGGCAAAGCATGCAGAAGGTAATTTTGGCTTTAGTTGGGTTACGTATTCCTTATAATCCAGATTTTTGTCCAGTGTTAGACCTAGAAACTTTACGAGTGGCTGAGATTCAATGATCTGATTGCTTAAGTTGATTGAATCGAGAGAAAATCACGAGTCTTTTACTTGGATCCTTGAGGAACGCCCCTGGTAATATTGAGGCTCTGGGACTCGGAATTGTTACAGCTTACTACCTGGGTTCTTCCCGAATCATAAGAAGTGGCCCAGTTAAAAGATATATTTCTAAAGCCGTAGCGTTCCAGCTTATTAAGCAGTATTCCGTGATTCACGCAATCAAAAGCTTTCGAGAAATCACAGAACACTGACGCAATGGAGTCGCCATCGTTTATACTTAAGTAAACGTTCTCCAACAGAGCAAAAATCGCATCATTTGTGGTTCTTTCCGGTTGAAAACCAAACTGAAAAGTTGAAAGGATATTAAATTTGTTAAAATGATTCGTAATTCTTACTTTGGCTTTTTTCAATTATTTTGGATAGGGAGGACAATAATGCGATAAACGAATTTTTACTTGTGCACGTCATCATTGTGTTAAGAACTCGCGGCTGTTGTTGTGCTTCTTTTTACTCGCGTTTTTGAATACCTCGCTGCGCTCGTTATTTAAACCAACGCTTGTAAAAAAAAGCACTTTTTTAGCCACTAGTTGTGAACCCTACTATTAGTTTTCATTTTACTTATTAAAAGTCAAAAAAAGGTGTGTGAGAAAAAAATTATTTGATTATTTATTGAAACTGACACAGCCTCTGCTTCCATTATTTTTGCTCACCAATCTTGTAAAAAATATACCAAAACAATAATTTTCGCTGACTTTACATCGAAATTTTTCTTCTTTTCCAGTTTTATGGATTTGCATGCGTCTTTTCAGTCGAATCCAAAATTTTGAAAAATAAAAATAAATTAAAAGGTTGATTTTAGCTAGATTTAACTGTTTGTAAACCTACTGAGCAACTTCTTTGAGTAGGTCGTAAAATGCGAATTGCCGATTGCCGGACGATATATTCATAAAATCTGAACGCGGGTAAATTTCACCCAGTTATAGATCTGAACGCTTTAGAGCGCACCCGACCACGTCCGACGCTTTAAGTGAACGTACCCCTGCGGTGAAATTTGCACCTATAATTTTGATTTTTTACTTTATCGCTTATTTCGGGCATGCGCAGTTACGAGCTAATAACGGAATCCCTTACTAACCGATAAAGTTTGACGTTACCTGCGGGAGAATACCATATCCCTTATAATTGACACGGTTGCCGACAGTAAAGTAAAGAAACAAAAAATTTAAATTGATTTTTAAATGCTTTTAAATGTTCTGTATTATTTTTAATTGTAAAGATAAGTGTCAATTTTTATTTAATCATTTTCTTTGACTATGACAAGTGATTCGGATCTGTTTATCATAACCTCCCTTTTCTCTGTTGTGTTTTTGAGTTTTTAAAGATTTTTTTGAATGCTTATTTGACACTTCGTAGTGGTTGTGGTAATTACTGCGTCTGCGCAATATCTAAACGTCATTGCGTAGTGGTAATTAACCACTAGTTTTAGAGAATTTTGGCGTAGTTAATTTTAAAAATAATAAAATATTATTAGGTTCCAATATATAAAACACTTTTTTGTTAAAGTAAGCCAACACCGAACGTTGGGTTAACGAACACCAATATAACCTCAAAAATTCATTTGAAGCCCTGTTCTCACTACGCAGCTTTTCCATGCGTCAAATTTTCTAATAACAGCTTAAAAGAAGACACAAGCAAATTGTGTCTTTTTTTAACCTGTTATTATAGAAAATTTGATGTATGGAAAAGTTGCATAGTGATAACAGGGCTTCAAATGAATTTTTGAGGTTATCTTGGTGTTCGTTAACCCAACGTTCGGTGTTTCAAAGTGAACGTACCCGTACCCCTGAACATCGATGTTCCGATAACAACTTATAATAAATTCAGTGGAGAAAGCCATATTTACTACGTTTACTTCGACGGTCCGATCCGGATTGAAACTTAAGCCGCTTGAAATTGTAATCTCTAATCTTGAGCGTTTATATCGCAGGATTAAAAGTTAAATCCCTAATCTCGAGTGTTTACTTGAAGATTGAATTAAAACATTGCGCGCAATTTTGATGTTTTTCTAACCTTAAAATGTTGTTTGTTGTCGTTTTGTAAAAAAAAATAAATTGAAATCAAGATGGAAAAAAGAAACACTTGGACAAAGGAGGAAACCATATATTAAATAAAATAATAAATCTTCAAAAAAGAGACCAAAAGCAATAAATTCTCGGGTGGAAAGTTAGCACTTTCTTGTTCTTTTTGAAAAATTTCGAGTCCTAAAGCCAGAATCAAGGTCGACAGCAAGGTTGATTTCTCGCGCGCGTTTATTTTGGCAGATGACTTGACTTGAGTCAATCCAATCCAAAAAATTTCAAGATAGGATTGAAGTTTTCGATTCCTTAATCCCATGTGTTTATATTGGAAATTTAAGCGAGATTTATGAAGCCAATTCGGTTCCGTTCCGGATAGAGCTGTCGAAATAAACGTAGTAATTAAAACTTCCAAATCAGTTACATCAACCGAAAGGAATCTAAAAAAGAGAAATGATCAAAAGATCTTAGGAGGAAAGAACGAAAATTCAAAATTGGATGAGTGTCCCACAAGGAACACACAAAAGACCAAAGCGAAAAGAGACAATTAAACGATGTTTCGCCCGGGGTGTATCAGCGTGGGCTCGTCAGTGGATTAACTAGTCACCCTCAATCCAGACATCATTTAACATCATCGCACACCTTGACTTCCAACTTCGAAAAATATAATTGTCTTAGGAGCATACTCCTATTGGAAAGATTAACACGCCAGGACGAACCCGTATCAGGTGACTTATAATAAGTACCATGCGGAACGATGCCTATTTGTGAGTGTTTTAGAGTTAGAAGTCAGAGTGTGCGATGGTGTTAAATGATGTCTGGATTGAGGGTGACTAGTTAATCTACTGACGAGCCCACGCTGGTCACCCCGGGTGAAACATCGTTTAATTGTCTCTTTTCGCTTTGGTCTTTTGTGTGTTCCTTGTGGGACACTCATCCAATTTTGAATTTTCGTTCTTTACTCCCAAGATCTTTTGATCTTGTCTTTTTTAAATTCTTTTCGGTTGATGTAACTGATTTGGAAGTTTTAACTTCTTGTTTTAATTGTTTTAGGAGCATATTATATGAGATTATGCGGCCAAAATATAGAAACTATTAATTTTGTTTTTAAATCCAGAGATCTAATGTAAAATAGTTTGCTAGAGAGCTTTTAAAGAAAGAACAAGTAAAAATTAGCTAATTTATCAGAAACTAAGAAAATATTGCATTTTTTAGATAAGTGACGAAAGCCTTAATTTTCTCCTTTATAATTGAAGATATATCTAAAGTGTGTTTAACATTAAAAACTAATATTATTATTATATTAATGTTATTAAACTTTATTGTTTTAGGTTGCCTGTACTGATTTAAAAAAATATATTTGTATATACAGGGTGCCCCACGACGAAAATCGACACGATCGATTTTTCAAAAAGTGGGCTATGGAAAATTTTGAAAATTTGGCAGTATACCAATGTCGATGGAGGCAACTCGGCTAGAATATTTTCAAGATGGCGGAACTTCCGGTTATATCGGAAGTGGATATCTAAGATTCTAAGATTTCTAGACATATTTTATGTCTATACCTAACTTTAGCCGTTTTTGAGATAAAAACCATAATTGAGAATCTGCATGTTACCCAATATTTTAAATTAGTATAGTAGGAAAACAGTTAAAGATAGAAAATGAAATAATATATAGGGTGTCCTATTTAAATAAGAAAATACTTCAGCCGAGTTGCCCCCATCGACATTGGTATACGGCCAAGTTTTCAAAATTTTCCATTGTCCACTTTTTGAGAAATCGATCGTGTTTATTCGTCGTGGGTACATTTACCTGTATATTTTATTGCATCAAAAGACTTAAAATTTCTATAAACATCTTTATTTCTAGACTCGGATGCCTCCTCACAAAACAAGTGAACATAATCTGACGCATCATCAAGATGCACGGTCTACTTTAAAAATTTATATCATTTGAATAGGCAAACTGGGGCAGATACAAGTAATTAATTATGAAAGACGGTGAAATATAGTTTATTTTTAGTGAAAAATCTTATCTTCGGCAAACTTCGCAGATTATTTATTTCCTTGCAGAAAGTGAAACATTTTATTCAAAAAAATAACGTGTATCATAGTAGCTAATTTACTTTATCGAACTAAAATAAAGATAAAGAAGAAGTTAAAAAACCTCCAAATCAGTTACTTCAACCGAAAAGAAACTAAAAAACACAAAAGATCAAAAGATCTTGGGTGGAAATAACGAAATAAAGAAAAATAAAGATATTTTGGAAAATCAAATATTATCGGTTAAATTCAAAAAAACATGATATAATTTTAAAAAAAGAACTTTATACTATTATATTATACTTGCCTTGCAAAATCTTCTGCTTTTGAAATGAATTTTTTGCAGTAGTCATTTTTTTATGGTATTAGTTATATGATATTTATTATTTTAGATGTGGTTACAAAATAATGGCATGAAATATTTTATATATTTTTTATTTTTATTTGAAGCAATTTTGGCCGCATGATCTCATATGACCTTACCACCGTGCGCCGGGACGAACCCCTATCAGGTGACTTATAATAAGTACCATGCGGAACGATGCCTATTTGTGAGTGTTTCAGAGTTGGAAGTCAGAGTGTGCGATGTACGAGCCCACGCTGGTCACCCCGGGCGAAACATCGTTTAACTGTCTCTTTTCGCTTTGGTCTTTTGTGTGTTCCTTGTTTCCCACTCATCTTATTTTGAATTTTCGTTCTTTCCTCCCAAGATCTTTTGATCTTCTCTTTTTTAAACGTAGTAATTATTTTGATTTAGTTTCTTTTTTCCGATCAAAACGAAAAAAATAAATAAAAAAATTATGATGCAAATGCGGAAAAAAAGTGTTAATTTTAACGCCTATAGGTGTGTGTGTGTGACTCTGCGCATGTTGCTCTCGAAGCACTGAACCGTTTTCAATGCGGTTTTTTTAGCCATGTTCGATACACACACAAGCTAATTAATTTCAAAGAGAATATATCTTGTGCATATTTATAACTGGAAATTTTTTTCTGGAGGAAATCTTTGAAAATCGCATGACATGTGTCAAAAATTTCAACGGAAATCGCATCTTATATCTTTATATTAGATTTTCTAATGTTTTAAATAAAACTTGTCCTCTGATGGAAATATGCAGTTTTACTCGGTATATAGGGTGTTCCAAATTCGATGCTCACCTTGGGGATCTCCTAAACGGTAGGAGATACGAAAAGCTTTGAATTAGGTCAAATTTGCGCAATTTGACGCTTTGTTCAAAACCAAAAAAAAAGTTTACAAATTCCGGGTAATTCCGGGGATAGGCGAAAAAACCGAAATTTCTGTGTCCTTGTTCTTAAAGCTGTCAAAAAACGCTTAAAACTTTCTACAGGCACTTTTTTAAGATCTACCTAATGAGAAGTCCATTTTCGAAATTTTGCATTTCAGTGTGACAGGCGCACTGTCAAGTTCATTTTTTCTTATAGACGCATGTTGTTTTTCTCCTGCTCATAAAGGATGACAGATATTTTACAACCTCATTTTGACAAGTACCTGACGTTTTGAGTTAATTGACCATCATCAGCCCAAATTAAAATATTAAAAAACAAAGGAAAAACGTATTTTTAAACTATTAGGTAAAGCTATTTTTTTTATAACAAAATGTGAAAAAAATTGTCATTTTTAAAATATTAAAAAAAGTTCTGCAATCGGGTTTCCAAAATATTTTGAGTAAGTTAAAAGCAAAGATTAAATTTGGGCTGATGATGGACATATAACCCCAAAACTTCACGTGACTTGTCAAAATAAGCTTGCAAACTGTTATGTGTCATTTTTTATTAACTAAACGGCAGGAGAAAACAAGGATGTGTCCATAAGAAAAAATGAACTTGATAGTGCTCCTGCCACACTGAAACGTCAAGTCTCAAAAACAGACCTCTCACTAGGTAGATCCTAAAAAAGTGCCTGTAGAAAGTTTTAAGCGTTTTTTGATAGCTTTAAGAATAAGGGCGCAGAAAAATAAAAACTAAAAATTAAGATTTCGGTTTTTTTGTCCGGAATTTGTAAACTTTTTTTTTAGTTTTGAGCAAAGCATCAAATTGCGCAACTTTGCTCTAATTTAAACCTTTTCGTATCTCCTACCGTTTAGGAGATCCCAATGGTGAGCATCGAATTTGAAACACCCTGTATTCTCTATCAAAATATAACGCGTGCATATCAGATCTTTTTTAACAAAAGGTTTCGTGCATGACGCCAGAAAAAATCCCTCATCCTACGAGTTCGGGATTTTTTTCAGATCGCATGCACTCAAGCTGTTGTTAAAAACTTCAAACAAATATTATTACTGATAATACGTTTTATGTTGAAGGTTGTCGGGCAAACATTTTTAATTTTACTTGTTTCAACTTCGCCCCTAAAAATCCTAAAAGCTTATTAGCGTCAAAAGAATTAACTTAAAAGCTTGCAGTGCATGCATTCTGCAGAAAACTCGAGCGTCGAGTCGCCGCAGGAACGGGGCGGCGCGACGCCCCTCGTCAACGCACAGCGATTTACTTGATCAACGAGAAGGCGCGGTTGCCAGATTGATACGAAATTCTTAAACTTAAATGTTTTTCCTCGATAAAATTTTAGATATCAACAGAAAGAGGACCCAGGAAGAAATTATAATCATTTTTAATAAAAATGCCAAACAAGCAATTCCTAAAAAAACACTTTTATCTAGAAAAGACACAAGAATTGTTGCGCAACCTTTAAAATTTTATTACGCCTGCTTTTTATTTGTCCAACAAGTACAGAAAGTGGTATTTTTTTGACGCAGCCCTCAAGGGTGAAAAATACACTTTCCGCAAGAGCTAGATTAGTGTGCTTTTCCGCACGCATTTGTGTCTAGGAAGTTGCATTTCCCGACAAGTACTCACTTTCCGCACTCATTTACGTGCGGAAATTAATTTACCCCCATACTTTTCCGCACTCCTTTTTTAATTATTGGCTTTTTTTTCTTTACGTCCACCTGACTCTCTTCACGTCTGTGACGCAAGTGGTCGTAGAAAAAAAAATGTACCTAACACGTGCGTAAAGTGACTGTTCCGCCCTTGATTTCTGGCCAAACTCCGCTGACGCGTCGCCTGTCCACCTGAAATCCCGTGCGGAAAAGTGACATTTTTCGCACTAGAAAGTTATACTTTTCCGCACGCACCGGCGTTTGCACGAAGGACGCGCCAGCGGAATTCGGGCAAGCCGTAAGTGCGGAAAATACTTTCCGTACGAGTTAGGTACAACATTTTTCCTACGAGCGTGCGGAATATCCAAATATTTTGTCATTATTTTAGTTAAACTTAGCAGACTAAAAATGAAAAAATAGTCAAAACTACGAATTTTATGTTTTATCAGAACTAAACTTTAACAAGCTTAAAAAATTAATTTTTATGGTAATTATTAATCACGGTAACATTGAAAGTACAACTGCTCATGTTGCTTAATGCCATCGTCGACTTCAAGTCTTCCTGATTCATCACTGAGCAACAGCGTGCTCAACAACAAGCGTGCTCAACAGCGTGCGTGAACATTTTTTTTGCTCAACAGCGTGTGTGAAATAGCTATTTTCCTAACAAGTGCGGAAAATCGATTTTTCCGCACGCAACTGCCGTTGACGAAACGACGCACAGCGTAGTTCTGTCAAGCAGTTAAGTGCGGAAAAAAAGGTTTTCGCACGTGTAAGGAACAATTGTTTTTCTACGAGCGTGAGGAAAATACACTGAAAATAGTTTTTTTCCACTGACTAATAAATGCATAAACAACTGGTTAGTCACACCATAGCAACCAAGGCATTTCATAGGCAATATGATGAACAGAAACTTCGAATCACTAAATTTTCCGCATTAAAAATAGTGTGGAAAATGCAATTTTTCGCACGCTCGCAGAAAAAAAAAAATTTCGCACACGCCGTACGGATTTTTTTTTAGGCACGGCGTGCGGAAATGTGGCACTTACCGCACGGAAATGAGTGCGAGAAAAGCACTTTTCGGCACGCTCGTAGGAAAACTACTATAGCCTGGGTTTTTCCCGCACGCATTTTTTTTTTAATTATTTAGAATAAACTTTAAATAACTATTTTACGCAAGTAGAAAAATTTTGTACCTTACACGTGCGAAACGTGTCTTTTCCGCCTTTAAAGTCTAGTTCGAACTCCGCTCCACGTCGTTTGTACAATTTTCATCGCGTGCGAAAAAGTATCACTTTCCGCACTTGTTAGGTAAATAACTATTCCACACATGTGCGGAAAAATTTCTGCACATGGGTAAAATTTAACGTTTTCTAAGGATGAAAATCGTGTAAAATCCATCATTTTCATATGTGGTCATACGAAATAGTAGTTTTCACAACTAGTGGCTAAAATAGTGCTTTTTTTTAAAAGCGTTGGTTCAAATAACGAGCGCGGCGAGATATTTAAAAACGCGAAAAGAAAAAAGCACAGTTTAGCCGCGACTCGTTAACACTATTTTTTTTTATATCTTTATCAAAAAATCCAAGAAAAATAGGAAAATACTTTTAAAAGTCTCGAACGAAAAGCACTTCTCGCAACACACCATCTTTACACTATAAATTAAGGTGGCTGGTAAATGAAATAATATTGGTTTCCATAGCGATGTGCCTTTTTACTCGGTGACATTTTCATCTTTGACAGTTTGATATTTTGACGATTTTTTTAAATAATTTTTTCTTAAATACTTGGTAAAAACTGACGGAAATGGCTTACTTCTTAGGCAAGAATAAATAGATATTTTTCAATATTACTGTTTTCCGCTATTTCTCTTTAATTTTGTGTAAAAAACGGACAGAAATCTTTTTTTACACCCGTGATAAAAAAAAAAAGCTTTTTTGCATCGGTAACCAAAAAAGCCATACTTTAGTAATCGGCAGACAGTTACTAAAATCATGTTTTTGATGAAGGTATAAAAATACATCATTTTTAATTAAATGTTTTAATTTGGCGCGGGCTTTGTTGGCTTTCGACTAAATTTAATTTTACTCCCAAAGATTTTATTTTACTCCCCAACATTCCATTTTACCACAGCTAAATTTTGTTTTAAGTCTCGCCACTAAGGGGCTAAAGGGCTTTTCCGTCCTTAAAGTGCAAAAAGAAAAATAAATACAAAAATTATTTTCATGTGCTAAAAATTTGACAACGCCGCCAACTCAGGACCTGGCAGCCCGGGCCTGCTACTGCTGGAGCCTGCCAGTTTTACCTCTAATGTCGATAGTTTTTCTTCTAATCGAAGCGAAAAAAATCGCCAACGTTGCGTTCCGTGACGTAAACGGTGTTTTATAAACGGACCTTTAATTAAGCGCGGGATTATGTGCGTCTGCGGCATTATTAAATGATTGTTTTGTGGCGCATCAAACCGATTTAAGAGGGTCTTAAGTGTTTTCGATTAGCCGCTGCAGTCGTACACAGTAGTTTAATGCACCGGTGCATTGAATAAGAAGTGTGTTTTCGCGTGACCTGCGCTGCGTGCTGGTACATACTTAACTTTTTATGCAGTAGGGCTAGGTTAGTTTTGTTTGCGTTGCAGTTTTCTCTACCGTGAACCCTGACATATAGGTTAATTAATCACGACGGTCTCCACAGTCTTTTTTTAATGATGTAGGGTAAAGTCCGGATAGATGCCGCAGGGGAGAGATGCCGCCAATGACGTGAAGCGGAAACGGAGTAACCCTTGTCAACTGCCGAGGGTAAAATCAAAGAGCGACTATCTAGCCAATAATGTTTTGACTGTGGTCAGTACAGTTTGTGGAGCACCTGTTAAAACATTATTGTGCAATAAAGTTGAAAAGCTATTATTTTTTTACCTATAATATTATATATTATATACCAGTGGAGTAGCCAGGGGGAGGTGGGGGTTAAAACCTCCCCACAGGAATTCCAACCCAATCTCCAATAAATTAGCTCCCCCTTTTTTTTAACCCTTAACCTTGTGACGTGCATGTGTTTGCGGTGCTATAACGTCATTAATTGATACTTTTAGTTTAATTCTAAGAAATTTTTAATAAATGGTATTCTTGGTATAATTTTTCTTAAAATTTTCATCTGCGGCGCATGTATTTTTTGGCTACAAATCTATATATATACCACCGCAACCCACCCCTCTAACTCAATCTGCTTTTTCAAAAATATTTTACAAAAGCCTAAGAAATCAAAATTTTTAAAGAATTTTTTGTTTTGTGTTTTTTTGTCAAAATTTTGTTTGAAAATAGCATTTCATTTTAATTTTTTCAAAAATTTTGCCTGCGACGCATTTAAGGGTTAATTTTGAAAATTATCTGCAAATAAGACTAGATGAGACTAACTTTTAAAAATAAGTATGTTTGTTTCATATACACTAACTCAACATCTATTAAACTGCCCCTTTCCCCTCCCCTCAGTTCATTTTAATTAAATGATGAAACCCCCCCAGAGCCGATTTTCGTCTACGCCACTGTATATACAGCTAGTGCAGTGGCGGTCCCAGCCATTTGAAAAATGGGGGGGCGGTTTCGATACGAAAAAAAAACTAGAATAAAAGCATAGCTTTTATGAGAAACATATTAATATATGCAAACAAAACTTAGTAACTAAAAGCGCGGATTTGCTCTCAAATCTAGGGGGGGTAGTCATATTTTAAGTCGTTTATTTCAAACATTTTTTATTTTAAAAAATGTTTAAGTGCGCCGAAAATTTTTGAGAAAACTTCATTAAAAATCAAATTTTTACGTCGAATTAAACTAATATCGTAAATATCAACGGTATCAGAGCGCCGCAGGCGAAAATTTTTAAGAAAATTACAACAAAAGATGCATTTTTTGATTTAAAATGAAACCAAAATTGGAAATATATCAATGGTTTCAAACCGAAGCAGGTGAAAATTTTTAAGAAAATGATACTACAAATGCCATTTTTAAAACAAAATTAAATTAGTACCGTAAATATCAAAGGTGACGCAATTTATGCCCTACTTTTGATTTTCTAAATCTTTTCATAAAAAATTTAAAGCCAGGGTAGGAGTTGTGACTACCCCCCCTATTCCCCTGGAATTAGTGCTTGAGTAACTACGTATAATTTTTTCAGTTATAAAAAACATAAATAACAAACAAACCACAGACAAAACCAAAGAGATAAATACTTTTTTTTGAGATCTAAAAAGCTTTTTAAATTGAAACATTACCTTTTATATTGCATATCTCAAAAATAAGATCCTATCTCAAAAAAAAATTCGTTTCCGTTTTTTTGGGCAAAATGGTCAATGACTCTCTCAATGTCAATTTCAATATGTTCCTTGATATGCAGCAACGTTATGGTAAAGCCATGATGACCCTTAAAATAATTTTCTTACACCTGTTAAATTATTTTTAGATGTGCTAAAATACACTTTAGTAGGACACGTTTTTTGGTAAATTTGAAGCCTGTGAAGGACTTTGATTAAAAGAAATTAATACCACCTTATGTTTTACACAATTTACACTTTGAAAAATTACAATTTTGCTGTTTTTTGGATAAAAATTGCAAAATAAAAATCATATGTATGACACCACTCAAGATGACAGACAGATGACAACCGAAATTTTTAGTAAACATTTGCCTTAAATTGTGTCCATCTTTCTCTAAAATACTTTTGTATAGCCTGCTGTCTCTCTTCAACAACCTTAAATATTTTTGCACGTCACTAAATTATCTCTCCATCTACCTCCAAAATTCTGCTCTCTCTCCCTCTAAATATTTTTCATTTTAACAGAGAAAGAATGTTTTTTGGCAGTATTTTTTTTTGAACGCCTAAAAAACAGTCAAAACTTTATTCTAGTTCGGAAAGAAAGCTCTAAAATGTAACATAGTAAAAAATTGCTTCATCAAGAGCGTTACCTCTTAAATTATGCTAAAATATCTTAAGCCTTAAATTACCATCATGGCTTGACCGTCAGACGAATTGCCATCATAGTGTTTTTAAGTACAGGTATGTTTTGATTTAAGCTGACCAATATTGTTTCCAAATACTGATTTCTCCAATAAATGTTTAAGAATTTGTGTTTTGGATTAATCAAACAACTTTAGTAAATTTTGCCTTGATTTTGGCTTCCCGTTGTATCAAACTTGGTATGAATATGTTCAAGTCAAAAATACTTTCTTATGTCGGAAATGATTTTGTCTAAAACTTTTTTATAAATAGCGTTACCTCTTAAACTATGCTCTATATTACTGGTCTGTATTTCTAACTAGCATCTTTGTCTACTTTTTTCTGGAGCAAAGGGGGGGGCCACTGAGCTAGTGGCGCACCGAGGGGGGGGGGTTTGGGGTTTGGGGTTAAAACCTTCCCCGAGAAGCCTGGTTATATACAATTGGTACAATCAAATAACAGCAGAAATAAAATACAAGAGCCTGGACTTTAATGTTTTTTAAAAATCTTTAAAAAATCATAAATTGCAAAATTTTTCGCCTGCGACGCTATACCACCTTTCATTTTTACGATTTCGCTCGTTCATGACCGCTATAAAAATGTTTGATTATTTTATTTGTTTTCAATTTGTATAACCATAAAAATGATCTTTAATGTCATTTTATCAAAATATTCTGCCTGCGATTTGTTGTCATTTTAAGTGTCATTTTCGCAAAAATTTTCGCCTGCAGGGCTGCGTTCAGAATGCCCACACCCAGTGTAAAAAACGACGTTTCGCCGTTTAGGAATATGAAAATGACCGGTGCGTCTGATTTTTGTCGTTCAGGAAAGGTGGTGTGTCTACTGGTGCGTTTATAGCGTCATTAGCAAGGCCACTAACATGCGGCAATAAGGGTCAAAATTGCACATAGTGAGCTTATCACACCACACCGTTACCCTAGTCTCGGCTTGGGCGATGGTTGGTGTGCCTGAATGGGGTTATGATATGGTGAAATTTGGATAATTTTAAACGAGACTGTTTAAAAATTTATTTTTATTCAATTTTTTTTTAACTAACTCTGTATTAAATAGGGTTTTTCATTTTTTTTTCAGAGTCGTTTTTAAGCTAATAAGTATAGAAAGTAAAAAAAACGTGACCTTTTTATTTTTCTTTCTATTTTGTGTGATGTTTATTAGTCCAGTATATGGGGTTTGAGGCACTCGAAACCATTCTGGGACTGGCTTCCGATCTAGATCAGAAAAAAAGCGATGGCGACCCACCTCCTGCTGAGAGATACAGGTCAATGGAGAGGAAGAGGGGAAGCTGCGGGGCACCTTAGGATTGCCCAAATCACCGAAAGAGAAATCCCTATAGCAGCGATTAAAACACAAAGACCAAAAAACCCCCGGAGATTCAACAAGAGGTACAAAGTAGTCATCCCAGACAGGGAACTATGGCAGAGTGAAAACCTCCGCGGACAGTTCGAGGAGAACGCCGTGATTTGCTACACCGACTGGTCGAAACTGTCGGAGAGGCAAACCACAGGATCAGGGGTTTATGCTAAAGACCAGGAGGTTCGAAAAAGCTACCCGCTCGGAGAGCAAGCCACGTTCTTTCAGGCAGAGGTGTATGCCATAATAATGGCTGCAACCATGGAAGAAATAAAGAACGGTAGGGAGGAGCATGTTTATATATGCTCCGACAGCCAATCAGCCCTAAAGGCACTAAGGGCGCCCAAGATCAACAACACCCTGGTGGAGAAATGTGCGGATGCACTAGAATCCTTGGGAGAGGGCAAACAAGTGACACTTATGTGGGTACCGGGACATATGGGGGTGCTGGGTAACGGGATGGCCGACGAACTCGCCAGGATCGGGGCAAGCACCCAGTATGTAGGGCTGGAACCACTCGTAGGAACAACCAAGAGACAATTGTAAAGTCGACTCAATAAATGGGCCAACGATGCCATGACGACCGCTTGGAGAGGAGGAACAGGATGCAGACAGACTAAGGACTTCGTGAAGGGCCCGGATGTAGCCAGACAAAAATGGCTTCTGGGGAGATCGCGAAGAGACGCTGGTCTGCTGACAGGCATCATAACAGGTCACAACCGACTAAGGAAGCACATAACCCGGATCGCGGTGGAGAATGACTCGACCTGCCGGGCCTACGGGCAGGCAGACGAGACATCTCGACACGTTATAGCGAACTGCGAGGCATACCAGAGGACGAGATATCAGGTATTCGGTTTCCCGACTCTGGATGAGGAGGACCTGCACATGCTCAAATGGGACAAAATACTTGGACTTTGCAAAAAGGACTACTACTACTACTAGTCCAGTATAGGTATATAATTATTTTTATATGACGTCTCAAAAAGTTCTAGCTGATACTTGATCATTTTTAAAATTTTGGGATGTTTACGTAGCTTTCCAATGACCTAATATTTAAATGATCCGTTAAAAATAAAAAAGTGGTGGAGACGGTTTTAAAAACTATCCAACCTTTTTCTGCTTACTTGTAGCCTAAAAACCGATCTTTTTTGGGTCACTTCATATTGGATAATGTCACAAAAGAAAAGCAACCCCGGAAACCAATCCAAAACACAGCATTCGAAAATAAGAGAGGACAAGAAGCCTATTTTTAGACTTTTCTACTCAAAAAAATACTTTTTGGGTAATTTCTTAATAGATAATGTGACACAGAAAAGCAACTCCCAAAACTCACCCAATTTTCGAAAATAAAAAATTTTGGATAAATAAACAATTTTAAATAATTTGGTTAACACCCCCCCCCCCGCCCTCTACATTTGATCCTAGGTCCGCGCTTGTAAGCACCTGTTTCCTTGTATCAATTATTGTCGCATTTTGACTTCAAATTAAGTTTTTTTTATTTTTTACAAAATGTTTCCAAAATATTCCTAGTTTTTTTTTAATAAAAAAATAGATGAGAAAATAGATGAGAGCCTCTACACTTTAATAATCACAGTTTTGGCTCTCAACTGGCGTATCAAAACATTTTGTAGCTGTTGCCGTTTACGAGATATTTTTATTTCATTTTATGGGAAAAATATATGTATAGGCCAAATGTACTATGTGATATATTTTTCTTAACCCAACCCAAGGAATATTTTAAAAACTTTTTCCTACGAGCGTGCGGAAAAGTTACTTTTCCCCACGATTTTTCGTTTTGAAAGTGGTACTTTTCCGCACGACTTTAATTTTTCGCACGATTTTAATTTTTCGCATGATTTCTTTACTTTTCCGCACGATTTTTACTCTTCCGCACGATTTTTAATGTAACGCACGATTTTCACTTCAAAGGACAATATTTTAATTCAAGATATACTTTCAGTCAAATTACTATCTATGGGTACTATTTTTCATTCACAAAATTCATAGCCCTAACCATTAACTTAAAAAGAGGCACTTTACTAAAAAAAACGTGCGGAAAAGTTTGTATTGTTAAAAATGAAGATATTTAGGACTAACTAAATAATTTATGTAACTATTCTATCTTATGTGTCATTTTGTAGCATTATTATAAAATATTTGCGTATTAAAAACATTTTTTTTTTGATAAATAAGATGGACAAAAACACTCGTATGAAAAACATTGTACCTACCTCTTGCGGAAAATGCATTTTCCACCCTTGATGGCTTGTTGTAACAACCGTAACAAAATAGGTACAAAAAGGCTACAAAATGTAGCATTGAAAATATTTGGGCCACTTATGATGATCCCCTCAGGTTAACCGACGCTTATTCAGATTTTGGTTAAATCTTTTAAAAATTTGTGACGAAAAAAATAGCGTAGTCCGTAAACAATTAGCTGTAACAATACAATAAAAGTTACTTAAGGCCACAAAAACGGCATAAATTTGACAACGCTTTGCTGTTTTTGGGCCAATCTTTACCGGGCAGAATCTCGGAAACGAGAAAATGGAAATCTGTTGAAATTTGGCAGGAATGTTTGTTTTTGAATTCCTCACAACCGTATCCAGACAGTTTTTTGCTGGACTCTCTCAAAATAAAATAAACACGGCTAACAATAATCAAAAATCTTAGCTGGCTTTTTCTTTAGCCTCGTCGATAATACAGAAATCTCTAGCAACAATTTTTGAATTTTTGAAATATTTTGAAAAAATACACAAATTTTTAAAAATCCCTTGGATACGGTTGTAGATTTTATAAGCAAGATTCTGCCGGAATTCTAAAACGCCAAGGCCCAGGGAAACTGAGTGAGTTCGATTGGAGTATTGGAATTCAGGTTCCGCATAGCCACTGGCCACTTGTCTAAGGCTGGACTTTCATAAGCTTTTTTTCCGCGCGGATTTTGAAATTTGACTTTGTCTGTCAGTGAGTGAAACAGTGACAGAACTATTCGCATCTTGGAGGAATAACAAACTGTCCTCCAAGATTGGCACCTTCACTATAACTTGAAATCCGCGCGAAAAATCTGCTAATGGAAGGCTAGCCTCACATATGCTGTTCGCACCGTGTTCTGAACACTGCACGATCTCACTCGAAATGTCATTAGGGATGCCACCTATTGTTGATCTTTCAAAAAAATAGCAAAGCGGTGTTGTCAAATCTATGCCGTTTTTGTGGCCTTAAAGAGTAGAGATTCTTTTTTTTTCTATCAGTGACCTTAGCTCAGGAAATGTGGAGGTGACGTTTAAATAAATCGATATCATATCAGAAATGGCTGAACTTTGAATGGAAGGCACATTTTGTAAAAACTAAGACATGGCTCCGAGCACTTTTTTGGCCTTCGAAATAAATGTTAGCTTATTCGGCAAAAAATTAAAAAAGTGCTTCGATCTGTGCCTTAGTTCTTAGTTTTTACAAAATGTGCATTCCATTCAAAGATCAGCCAATTCTGATGTTTATTTGATTCCACAAAGTATGGTTTTGAACGTCACTTCGACATTTTTTGAGCTAAGGTTATTGACAGAAAAAAAAAGAATCTCTAATGCTTAAGAAATTTTATTAAAATATCAGACGTCACATTTTTATGCGCAGGTACTTTAATTAATATTTTCATAAAGAAGTTTAACATTTGGATTTTAATTTTGTTACAAAATAAGTCGAGTAAAGATTTACTTTAAAACTTCCCTCGCTCAAGAAAATACATAAAAAACCACAACTCGTATAAACGTCGGACTTTTTCCAGGGTATATCCTGACTTTTCTAGGATGTATCCGGACTTTTTAAGGGTGTCTTCAGACTTTTCTAGGGTGTAGCCAAACTTTTCCTGAGTATATGCAAACTTTTTCAAGGTGTGTCCAGAGTTTTTCATAGTGTATCTATACTACTATTACACCGTATATCCAGATTTTTCCGGGAGGTTTCTAGACTTTTCTAATATATTTTATATGTGCTTTATATATATATTCCCAAAAATTTTAGCGCCAATAAACTAATATTTTGTCCATCGTTTGACATTTCGCTCAATGACTTAAGTTATATGGCACACTAAATTGAATTCGATGCTTAACATGGGTTCTCCTGAACGGTAGGAGGTATGCTTAATGCTTTACTAAAAACTTTTAAAAAAAGTTTACAAAATATGGGTAGTTCCGGCGAAAAAAAAACCGAAATCTTCATTTTTAGTTTTTATTTGTTTGCGCCTTTATTACTGAAGCTGTCAAAAAACGGTTAAAACTTTCTACAGAAACTTTTTTAAGATCTACGTAATTACAGGTCTGTTTTTGAAATTTCCCATTCCAGTGTGAAATGGGTAGTTCCAAGTTTATTTTTTCTTATGAACCCGTGCTTTTTTCTCCTGCCGTTTTGTTCGTGAGGGATGACAGATAACATTTTGCAACATTATTTTGACAAGTCTGACGTTTTGGGATAATTAACCATCATCAGCCCAAATTCAGTTTTTGTTTTTAACTTACTTAAGATATTTTAGGAACACGCTTAAAGTAACTTTTTTGACATCTTAAAAATAACAGATTTTTTTTCTAATCTAAAATTAATGTTTAAATTATCAACATTTTAATCAGATAAGTTATAAATGCAAGAGTTAAACGTAGAGAAAAAACGTATAGTCTTACCATCGATCTAGGAGACTCATTTATTGCGACTCAACGGGGTTCGAATGGAAGCAGGGACGCACTTAGTGTTGTAATAGATCAGTGAATTTCTACCACGGATCACCTTAAAGGTGAAGAAGATAATAGAGAGTTAATAGACCACTAATTTATCGTCACCTTATTTGCTTACCGTATCACCGTAAGTGAGATGCTAAAAAGAGTTTTTAAACCACAAACCGTAATCGTATTCTTTTGACCACATACAACTGCCAATGTCAATAGAATAGAAACGAAAACAACAATTCCTGTTTTTGCAAATTCACTTTCACAAAAGAACTAAAAACCTAACTAAACACAGAAATAAATCTGGTTAGTTGCAAAAAATAACAGAGCGGGTCCCGTTAAGCCTCCGTAGTAACGTATTTCGGTTCAGTTATTTTTAGTTACGGGAGAAAAATAAACGATTTTGCCTACGGTATCATCAATTTTGATGGTCTATTAACGCTCTAATATATAGTAGACACATCTTACACATACAAAATATATTTGCTGATTTGCTAAGAATAAAAAACACCAACATAAATTAAATTTATAAAATTGAGTTTAACATACATATATAGTACAAAAACATACGGGATAGTAAAAAAATTAACAAATTTTAAAGTAAGACAGGTTCACTGTCACTCTCTTCATTAAAGTCTATGATAATTTTTTCTCTGGGTAGAAGATCTATATTTACATATAATTTTTTTATTTTGTGGACATGAGCTACGCAATTTTCTCAGCTTTTACTTAAAATATTCTGTTCTGCCGATCTAATTAAAGTTACCATATAAGAATTTAAAGTTGGCGAAACATTATTTCTTTTAACCGCTCCTTTTAGCTCATGCCACACAATGGTAAGGAGGAAGTCTCAACACTGTATGACCCCTGTCTTCCGCCAAAGTATTGTTTTTGTACTGAAAATACTCTAATTATTTCAAGGAATGGTTTTTTGGTGTAGCTATCCTCAAAATACATATTATTTTTTGAAGGCGGAACTTTATTTAGCCTTCTGCTGTGGTAGCTCGCATTATCCATCACAATTACACTATTTGGAGGTATATTGGGTAACGGATAAGGAATTGTTCACGTTCAAGAAGGTTGGTATAAATGTCAAATATCACTTTTTTTATCAAGTGACAAAATGTCGCATTTAAATTGTTTTTTTTTATCACTTATTTCTCTTGTAACGCCATTATTCCCCGTATCTCCACGTAACATACTCGGTTGTTCCTTCCACGGATGAAACATTTCATACAATCACAATTAACAACAAATAACTTCTTTGGTAACCAAACACCAACTGCTAACTGATTTTCAAAACTACAAATCAGCTTGATACCTTAAGCATGTTCTAATTATTTTAAGAAAATGAATTAGTCATAAAGTTGATAAATTTTAATTCGGTCAAAAACGTGTACTTATTAACAAATAATTACACATTTTTAAATCCGCACCTGTAATGCTCAGAAATGGTAGCATGTTTAAAGCTTTTTTTTATTTACTTTCACACCCCGAACAATAGCTGATTATTAGGGTAAGAGATTAGCATTTATAATGAGTCTCATAAGGCGCATTTACACAGACAAACTTTCCTTTGATGTTGAAATGCCGACAAACATTTACACGAGCCTCTTGAGCAAAATGTTCAAAAAAAAGTTCGAGCAAAATCTCGTACAAAAAGACTCACGGAAATTTTGGAGAGAATGTTAAGCAAAATTTGTTTGAAGAAATGTTGGTATAGAAATTTCTTACAAATTTAAATTTTATAGTTTTATGGGAATTCACTGAACTTAACTGAAATTAGAAAGACTAAGTTTTAAGACAAGGTATTTTTAATTAAGTGCTTTCCGACGGAAAAACGATTTGATGTCGAAATTCACATTTTACCTCATAAGCAACTTCGATTGACCTGATTTTTATAAAGGATATGCCAGTATACTTGTAACTTTTTTGGGGTTGTAAAAAAACGAGAATAAAAAAATAATAATTGGCACTTATTTATTGCTGTTGCCTGTAAAATGTAATGATAAAAATTTACGTTTAAAAGAATATCTCTTTATTTTACTTCCTAGTTTAAAACACAATACAGTAATAATTAAGTCAAATTAAAAAACCTATTACCTACATTTTATTAAATCTCAAATATATGAAGAAAAGTACGTTCGGTCTAAATAATACCCGTTTATTACCCACTTTTACAACCCTTCGATCCCGACCCTTGTCTAAGAAAATATAATTTAGCATTAATAGGCTAGACTACTGAATCGGAATGTTGCTCCTTTGCATATTGTTTGTTCAGTGTCAGTAATCGACCTTGATTATTACATTAAATTGACAGTAAGTAACTATCTTCAGCATTTTTATGAACCTTTTGCTTTTTTAAGCAACCGTTGGGGCCTTAAACTAACTAGGTAAATCTGGTGTGAGGAATTTAAAAAAAACAATCAAAGCTAAGGGTAAAGTAAAGTTACAAAAATATGTTTAAAAAAAAATCCCCTCCCCACCACTACCGATATTTGAAAAACTCAAATTGTTTGGAAAAGAAAAATTTTCCTTGGTTGTTTTTTGAATTTAGGAAAAAACCCTTGGAAATAAAAAAAAACAAGAAAATCGCAAAAAAGCCCCGGGCAAAAAAATCCGGGAAAACCCTAAGAAAAAAATATTATAAGTAACCCTAATCCATGTGACAAAACTGATAGCCAAGAATAATGTTTCGCTTGCCGTCGGCTTTTTTTCACAAAAATTTAAAATAAAAGTTTGTGTTCCATTTTTTTAAAGAATTGAGATCACTGATCACTGATGTGATATTTTATTTATTCTCATCTTTAAAAATATGTTTCCAAAACAGACAGCAATAATTTGCTCAAAAATTTACCCGAAAAAAATGTTCAAAGAAAAGCTCACAAAAATGTTCACGCAAAAAATTTTAGATCTTTTGCACGAGCTTTTGTTTGAGCATGTTCGCCTGTGTAATTGCGCCTTTAGATCTATAGTCGTACTATATGTTTAAAATATGAGGCAAAATAATTTTGTAAACGAGGAAAAAAAAAGTAATTCTCCATAAGGAAAAATGAACTTGACAGTGCTTTTGTTACACTGAAAGGTCCAATCTCAAAATAAACAGACCTGTCATTAAGTAATCTCAAAAAATGTCTGTAGAAAGTTTTAAGCATTTTTTTACAGCTTTAAGAATAAAGGTGCAAAAAAATAAAAACTAAGATAAACAAGTCGTTTTTTTTCTATCTCCGGAACTACTCAGATTTTGTAATTGCACTAATTTAAACCTTTTCGTATCTCCTACCGTTTAGGAGATCCCCATGGTGAACATCGAATTTGGAACATGCTCTATATGTAATATATCATTAAAAAATGGATAGCCATATTAAACTAATATTTTTATAAGATTTCCAACGAGTTATAACAAAGTAAGAAAAAAAATCTTTCTTTAGGGATGAAGTTTTTGGGGGTAGCTTTAAAAACAACAGAGGTCTGCGCGTCAACACAAGTAATCCTTACGAAAAATTTCGTTATGATTGGTGTAGGGGTTTTTGAGTGACAGTACAGCTACAAAGTGAGCGACGGACAGACCGACCGACAGACAGAGTGCGATTTTTAGATGATAACATCACTTTCCTTAGCAAGGGAAGTAAAAATACAAATCCTGGTGCATTTAAATAAGAATAGAGCTGACCTGTGCTGCGTGTTGGTACATACTTAACTTCATATGCAGTAGGGCTAGGTTAGTTTTGTGTGCATTGCAGTTTTCTCTACCGTGAACCCTGTGTCGTCGGGATGACGCTTTCTGCAGTTTGGCGGAGTGAGAAACGGGACTGAGAGTCATGTGAAGTCTTGACATACGAATTTCTATAATTGACAAGTATGACTGACTCAATACTTCAACCTTCACTCAAACCACAATTCGACAGACTTCATACTTTTATAAGGAGACTCTTCTAAAAGTATGAAGCGAAGGCCAAGCCCGCGACACCCAACTTAAAAGTTCTTTAATATGCTCACAGTTCTTTTTAAATTATTGTAATAGAAATTTTTGACCAAAATCATTCAGATTTCGGTTAAAAATTTGAGACGGAGAAAATAGTGTAAACTCGGGTAATTGCGGAATTTTATATTACAATTGTCAAGAAGTAAAGATACAAAATAACCTGTAATAGAACAATAAAACTAACTTTATTTAAATTGGATTGAAATTAGTATGCCATCTTTTTTTAGTTCCTACATTTGGAATTTATTTTGACACCAAAAATGCAAGTTTTTTTGCGTTTCCTCTATCGTAAACCTTGAAATATAAGTTAATTAATAAGTTCCGCGGTGTCCACAGTTTTTTTTAACCATTTTATTAATAATTTGTGACCAAAATCATTCAAATGTTAGTAAAAGTTTGAAACCTGAAATATAATATAATATAAGTTAATTAATAAGGACGGCGACGGTGCCGCGGTGTCCACAGTTTTTTTTTAACCATTTTATTAATAATTTGTGACCAAAATCATTCAAATGTTAGTAAAAGTTATTAAAAATTTGAAACGGAAAAAATACGGTAGAGTCGAATAAAAAACTACCTGTAAGATAACAATGAAAGTTACTTTATTTAAATTAGATTAAAATTTATTAAAGTATCAGACGTCAAAATGCCAATTTTTTTATTTTCTACATTAAAATATTTTCAATGCTACATATTGGAGCCTTTTTCTAGTTATTTTGTTACGGTTAAATTAATTTTGTAGCTGTAGCTTCCTAGCTTAACCCTTGAGAGGACACACCATAACTTCAATCGTAGATAGAGGAAATATTTCTATCTACGCTTCAATTCTGCTGCTAGAAAGTTCAAATAAACACCACATTTTGTATTCCCAGGGTTTTTTTTAATTTAAATGATTTTTTTGTTTTTTAATAACGTGAATATTAAAATTATTACATCAAAAATTCTTAAAAACCAAAGGGAATATTTTTTTTCGTTACAAAATCACAGACAAGATAAAAAAAATCGGCAAGACGTTTATTTTTTTTCCCACGAGCGTGCGGAACAACGCTTTTCTCGCACTCATTTCCGTGCGGAAAGTGCCAATTTTCCGCACGCTGTGCGTGAAAAAAAAATTCCGCATGCCGTGCGCAGTGATGAATCAGAAAGACTTAAAGTCGACGATGGCATTAAGCAACATGAGCAGTGGTACATTCCGTGATTAATAATTATCATAAAAATTAATTTTTTAGGCTTGTTAAGGTTTAGTTCTGAATAAAACATAAAATTCGTAGTTTTGACTATTTTTCATTTTTAGTCTGCTAGGTTTAACTAAAATAATGACAAAATATTATGATATTCCGCACGCTCGTAGGAAAAATGTTGTACCTAACGCGTGCGGAAAGTATTTTGCGCACTTACGGCTTGTCCGAACTCCGCTGGCGCGGTGTTCGTGCAAACGCCGGTGCGTGCGGAAAAGTATAACTTTCCGCTCTTGTTAGGTAAATAACTATTAACTACTCGCGTGCGGTAAAGTGCACTTTACAACACTCTTTTGGATGTGGAGGATTGTACTTTACCGCATACTGTACGGTAAAGTTAATGTTATGGCACTTTACAGCACACTGTACAGTAAAGTGACTACGTTTATGTCAGAAAATTAAAATACAGATATTTATATTTCTTATTTGGGAATTTCTAAGGCTTATAGGTAAAATCTTGTACTTAACACATGCGTAAAGTGTCTCGCAACTGCCGTAGCGTGCGGTAAAGTATCACTTTTCGCATTTGTTAGGCAAATAACTATTACACACTAAGATACAAAAATTTAAGAAGAAGAATAAAATTTTGTGTCTAACGTGACATGTGCTTAAAGCTTTTTTCATAAATGAACAATTTTTTTGAAAATTTCTGGAGATTTGTGACAAGAGCAAAAAATTAAGTCCAGTAATAGTAATTATTAAATTTTATCTACATAAACCATAATTAAAATATTTGTACACAAACAACAGAGTTAAATTAAGAGTATAGTCAAAACAAAATTATATAGTTATCATTAAATTAATAGTTTCCCAAAAACAAATATGTATTTTTAGGTATTTAAACAATATCTTATTTTCGTTTTATTGCAAAACTCTTTTTACTATTGCCTGAATAACATCTGTTTTTAATCTTTTGAGGTCTATAAATCTATTGATGTATTACTATAAATATAGTTTTACGCTGAATTTTTTACAATAATGATACTAAATCACGAGATTATTCTGATTTTTTTCAGTTTATTATTTTATAATAAAATATAAGTTGCATCAAAAAATATACATATCGTTGTTTATTTTTTGGTTGAAAAAATTGCTAAATTGTTCATAAATGGTCAAAAATCGTTATCAATTTCAGTGGCGTACCAAAAAGATTTTTCTTGGGGGGGGGGGGGTTCTACCGATGAGAAAAATATAAACTTTTCTTTTGCCTACTGGGTTTATAAGTAGATAATTATAGATAAAAACTTTACGTTTATGTCATCTTTTAGAAAACCTTAATAAGGGCCCAAATAGCATTTTTCCATCTTCCGACTAGTTCTGTACGGCATCTAACATCAGAGGGAGTATAAAATATAGTCAGTTGACGACTTTAGTGGTTTAAGTCAAGGATTATACTTTATCTTTCGTTGTTACGACGTCTTAGTTTGTATAGACGGACGCAAGACGTCAAGATAACGTTTGGAGCCGTTATATGTAGTCTAGTGCAGATTCTCGACAATGCTACGACGTCGTTAAGGAGAACATTGGCATGGAGTACAGAGTAAGACGTTAGCCCGACGTCTGAACATGTAGTACTTGTGTTAGTAAAGTTTTCTGACGACGGTCCAACGTCTGTGCTGCCAACGTTGCAATCAGTAAAAACTACGACGTCCGTTTCAAGTCCAGGATGCGACAAATAGTAAAGTACCCATTGTATGTGGTGATGATATTTGACCTACACCTGATGGTTTTTCAAGTTTGGAATCCAACCCAAAGTAGCACAGGAGCTAACAGAAAATATAGATCAAGCTTTATGATTAATTTGGGTAGAAGTTCAAATTTAAACTTACCTTAACTAGGCCTTAAAGCAATTTACCACAAACCGTGGTGTGTTGTGTAGTACGTCGATGGTTGTGTATCACTTGGCATTTCATATAAACGTGGTTGCAAAACATAAAATCGAAGAAAAAATAAAAGGCAGTTGGAAAAAGCGAAAAAATTGACACAACATTTTGCAGGTTAGAATTTATGGCATTCCGTTAAAACTCACTGCCACCGTTTGGGTCTTGTTCTGATGTCGGACAGATGTAGTGGAGCAATCTTTTTTGGAAGCAAAGTTTCCTAAACAGATTAAGTTAACCAAACACCACCAGAGGTCAGACCCACCAGATCGAGTCAAACTTACACGGTTGGCGACCTCTAGGATCTTGTAGTGGCGTAATTGTAGATAAAACCAACGTTTCGCCAGAACGGGCGACCGATTAAGTAAACAAAAATTCACTAGGAGTCAGGAATAGTCAGATTTGAAACATAAAACTGGAGTTTCAGTAGAAATCGGGCAAGTTTACTGGAATTCTCTGACGTAGCCATCTTCTCCTGGCGGCAGTTGTGGATAGATAATTGTGTTATATTATGAAATCCCATGAACTTTGCAATAAAATATTATTGAAATGTCTAAATACTTATATCATTTAAGCATATTTTAAAAAGAACGGTGAAGTTTTTTTTTCAATAAAATATTATTTTTTATTGGAATAGTGAGAATATTCGTGGCGATCGTGTATTTTCGGCCCTGCATTGGTCACGTGTGTCAGTAAAGTGAAGTGCGTTGGTAATTTTTGGTGTTCAGCCTGGTTTTCAAGCTTACACAAGTTACAAGTCTCTGACGGCATCTTATTTATGCTTGCTAACGTTGAAAGTGTAAAAATCTAGGAATATTTTTTTGGTTGTTGTTTCGAATCAAAGCGTAGGGGTTTCCTAAATTTGGACAAAAATATTAACTAAGTTTGTTGTCCAGGCGTTAAGCTTTCTGCACTAAACACGACTTAGTTTGTAGTACAAATTTCTGTATTCCTTCTATTGAACCCACGTATGGCGACGTCGCGTCGGTACAACCTGGATTTGTATTCCCCATTTTGGTATAAATTTGAGTCGGTGCGCGCTCAATCTGACGTAACTTCCTGACGTCAGGTTGTCTACGCCAACGTCGAAACGACGTCCAAATGCTAATTGGAGGGAGGACTCAAATATGATACAGTGAGATTGTGTTAACGCGATTAATTCTAAGCCATAGTACTTAACGGTTAAAACGTACGCGATGAAACATCATTGCGTAATAAGTAAATGGTACGATCCGGTTTAAATATATCCACTTCTTACTTACTAACGTTTTTTGAAATGTTGACTATGCAGTCAACGTAAAGTTTGTATTAATAACTGCCTACTTATTATCCCAGTATACAGGGTGTTTCAAATTCGATACTCACCACGAGAATCTCCTAAACGCTAGGAAATACAAAAAGGTTTAAATTGGGGCAAAATTGCGCAATTTGGTGCTTTACCCAAAACCAAAAATAAAGTTTACAAAATCCGAGTGGTTCCTGAGATAGGCGAAAAAAAGCTAAATTTTCAATTTTAGTTTTTATTTTTTTCCGCCTTTATTATTAGAGTTGTCAAAAAATGTTTAAAACTTTCTACAGATACTCTTTTAAGATCTACCAGACGAGCTATTCATTTTTAAGATTTGACATTTCAGTTTGACAGGAGCGTTGTCAAGTTCATTTTTTCTTATGGACACATCCTTTTTTTTCTGGTTGTTTTGTTTCGGACGCAAGGCAAATATCATTTTGAAACATTATTTTAACAGGGACCTTGTGTTTCGGGCTTAGTGACCATCATCAGTTTAAAAAAATCCCGTTATACAAGACAACTTAAAAAGCGCTTTTTGGGATGGTGTCTGTCTGTCTGTCTGTCTGTCTGTGACAGGATTACTCAAAAACCGCTAAACCGATTCTTTGTCACCAGACGCAGAGATGACTAGTTTTTGATAAAAAAAAAATATAACTGACGAACCGTAGTAACTAGCGACATGCGGTGTTCGCATTTAGGTAGATAATTACATTTTAAACAAAAAAAAAATTGAAAAATAAAAAAAAAAAATGTAATTTTTTCTAAATCTTTTTATACGGGAAATTTTTAGACGACATTTAAACCAAAAAAAAAATGGAAAATATAGAAAAAAAAATTTTTGAAAAACTTTGGAAAAATTTTTCAAAAATGTTGACTTTTTCTTATAGGTTTTATGGATGGCTATACGTGCCTGCTGGCGCCATTTTTGAAACTACTACAAGTTCTTTTTAAGTTGTGTTGTATAACGGGATTTTTTTAACTGATAACGGTCATTAACCCCGAAACAACAAGCTCCCTGTTAAAATAATGTTTCAAAATGATATTTTCCTTGCTTCCGAAACAAAAACGACTAGAAAAAAAAGGATGTGTCCATAATAAAAAATAAACTTGACAACGCTCCTGTCAAACTGGAATGTCAAATCTTAAAAATGAGTAGCTCGTCTGGTAGATCTTAAAAAGGTGCCTGTAGAAAGTTTTAAGCATTTTTTGACAACTGTAATAATAAAGGCGGAAAAAAATAAAAACTAAAATTGAAAATTTCTTTTTTTTTTTCGCCTATATCTTCGAACTACTCAGATTTTGTAAACTTTATTTTTAGTTTTGGGTAAAGCGCAACTTTGTCCTAATTTAAATCTGTCCGTATCTCCTACCGTTTAGGAGATCCCCATGGTGAGCATTGAATTTGAAACACCCTGTATATGGAAAATAAAAGTTAATATTTTCCCCCCAAGAAAAGTTTTTTGGTACGCCACTGCTTACATAGACATGAAATTGACAACCATTTATTGTTATATAACGATTTTTGATCAATTTTGAACAATTTTTTTAGCCTCCCTGTACAAATACGGGCTAAAGTCTAAATACAAAAAATGTTAGTTGTGCTTTACTTAATAACATACTTGAAACTCACTTTTTTCCATTTCATAGTTTCCGTAAGAACAATGATTTAGTGAGAAACAAAATAGTCAATTTTTGAAATTTAACCATATTTTCTGGCTCAACCTGTATCCATTAGGAGGGGTGGCAATGATAAAAAGTATTTGTCTGACCCTCCTCTATAAGAAATTGGCGGGGTTCTTTGAGGGGCCAATTTTACCAACGAAAAATTAGAAGCTGCTAGAAAATTCATCTCTAATTTCCTAAAAACAACATTTTTTCTTTTTTTCGGTATCTTGTTTACTTAAAAAAATTGCCGCTCAGTGTTGTTAACGTTTCATAATGGTTGTTTTTAAATTGGTAAAAAATTTTTATATTGTAAAGCAGGGGCTACCCAATTGATTTTTGCGAGACCCAAAAAATACAAATTTTAGCAACACACATGTTATTAAAATGCCAAAAACGTTAACAATCAACATTTTTAATCATGTTGTTTACGATAGTTATATACAAATACTAGGTAAGAGAAAGGTAAACCCAACAAACACTAAAATTGGTGTCACATACCTCTGATGTAATTTGTGTAACTTAGATAGGTACCACTTTATTTACCTAAAGTATGCTAGGAGTATTAAATTTTTTGTTCGAAGATCACCAGCTTTACAGTTACGCGTAAAAACGTTGTCACAGAAAAAAAAAATAGAAGGGTTGGCAGGAACAACTTTTGGGCTAGAAAATATTGAAAAATCTAGATTTTTAATAGTAGTTTTCACAATTAGTGGCTAAAATAGTGATTTTTTTACAAGCGTTAGTTTAAATAACGAGCGCAGCGGGGTATTTAAAAATGCGAGTAAAAAAAGCACAGTTTAGCCGCGAGTTGTTAACCCTATTTTTTAATACCTTTATCAAAAAATCCAAGAAAAACAGGAAAATAATTTTAAAAATCTTAAACGAAGAGCACTTCTCGCAACACACCATCTTTATACTATAAATCAAGTCGACTGGTAAATGAAATAACGATGGTCTCCATAGCGATGTGCCTTTTTACTCGGTGACGTTCATTGTTGCGACATTTTAATCTTTGACAGCATGACACAAGTAAAACAGATATGATATCGCGCAGGAGTAGGCGTGGCTAACTGACGTCACCTGGTGAGAGACGTAACATTCCGTCGCCATTTTTATTACGAGGTCGTCGTTTGTTTACAATTAATTTTAATAACTTTTCAGTGGAAAAAATTAACAAAATCAGGTGCTAACATCAGAAGCTAACAATAAATTATAACATTTTATAAAGTGGAAAACGGAACCGTCACAATATGGAAGCATTTTTGTGGACGGGATGATAACTTTAGTTAGTGATAATGATTATGAGCGAAACCTTAAACACAAGTTGCTTGGCTGCACGCCAAACAAAATTTTGGCAAAAATTTGAGCTCCTAAAATCTTAGTTGATGTGTTTTTCCATTTTTCTAAAAAATAAATTTTTAGCCCGCTAGGGCCAATATTTCATTTGAAGTCTTAGACAATAATTTTTTGGAGATTTTTGACACATAGATTGACAAATGTCAAAAACAATTACATGATCGTTTTCCCTTTTCGATAAACTTTCCAACAAAATGCCACAAGCGGGATTTTCTATTTTAGCTGCTAAAAATCTTTGTCGATGTGTTTTTGAATTTGTATACAAAATAAATTTCTAACCCGCTAGGGCCAATATTTCATTTGAAGTCTTAGACAATAATTTTTTGGAGATTTTTGACACATAGATTGACAAATGTCAAAAACAATTACATGATCGTTTTCCCTTTTCGATAAACTTTCCAACAAAATGCCACAAGCGGGATTTTCTATTTTAGCTGCTAAAAATCTTTGTAGATGTGTTTTTGAATTTGTATACAAAATAAATTTCTAACCCGCTAGGGCCAATATTCCAATTTAATTGCATTCCCTGTTCGCGCCTCAAAAATCTCACCAGGTGCCGTCATACGCGGATCTAGACGAATTTTGAACCGCTACGTATCATACATTTATTTTATTGTATCATGCTTTGACAGTCTGATATTTTGACGATGTTTTTAAATGATTTTTTCGTAAATACTTGGTGAAAACTGGCGGAAATGGCTTAATTTTTAGGCAGGAATAATGACATTTTTTTAAAATTACTATTTTCCGCTATTTCTCTTTAATCTTGGGTAAAAAACGTACAGAAATCTTTTTTTGCACCCGTGATCAAAAAAAAGTAATGTTAACCAAAAAAGACATGCTGTAGTTATCTGCAGGCAGTTACTAAAATCATGTTTTTGATGAAGGTATAAAAAATAGTAGTTTTCACAACTAGTGGCTAAAATAATGCTTTTTTTACAAGCGTTGGTTTAAATAACGAGCGCAGCGAGGTATTTAAAAACGCGAGTAAAAAAAGCACAGTTTAGCCATAAGTTGTGAACACTATTTTTTTTTAATACCTTTATCAAAAAATCCAAGAAAAACAGGAAAATTCTTTTAAAAATCTCGAACGAAGAGCACTTCTCGCCAAACAGACCATCTTTACACTATAAATTAAGGCGGCTGGTAAATGAAATAACAATGGTTGCCATAGCGATATGCATTTTTACTCAGTGACCTTCATTGCTGCGACATTTTAGTCTTTGACAGTCTGATATTTTGACGATGTTTTTAAATGATTTTTTCGTAAATACTTGGTGAAAACTGGCGGAAATGGCTTAATTTTTAGGCAAGAATAATTAGATTTTTTTAAAATTACTATTTTTCGCTATTTCTCTTTAATCTTGGGTAAAAAACGGACAGAAATCTTTTTTTGATCAAAAAAAAGTAATGTTAACCAAAAAAGACATGCTGTAGTTATCTGCAGGCAGTTACTAAAATCATGTTTTTGATGAATGTATAAAAAATAGTAGTTTTCACAACTAGTGGCTAAAATAGTGCTTTTTTTACAAGCGTTGGTTTAAATAACGAGCGCAGCGAGGTATTTAAAAACGCGAGTAAAACAAAGCACAGTTTAGCCATAAGTTGTGAACACTATTTTTTTTTAATACCTTTATCAAAAAATCCAAGAAAAACAGGAAAATACTTTTAAAAATCTCGAACGAAGAGCACTTCTCGCCAAACAGTACATCTTTACACTATAAATTAAGGCGGCTGATAAATGAAATAACAATGGTTGCCATAGCGATATGCATTTTTACTCAGTGACGTTCATTGCTGCGAAATTTTAGTCTTTGAAGTTTTTAAATGATTTTTTCGTAAATACTTGGTGAAAACTGGCGGAAGTGGCTTAATTTTTAGGCAAGAATAATTAGATTTTTTCAATATTACTATTTTCATCCAAGCAATTAAATTCCCCCAAAAATTCTAAATAATTCCCCAATATTTCAGTGACATTTAAAGCCTTTTTAACAACTTTTAAATAAAGCTTTAGTTTAAGGAATATTGCACTTATTAAAAGTTGCCACCAATACCATTCAAAAGAAAGCCCCACAACATTTTTAACACTGTAAAATAAAAAAAAATCGTTTTTTTTTAAATAAAAAAACCCTAGGAATATTTTAAAATGTTATCCCCTGGAACAAGCCGAGCTACAAAAAGTGATGTTTATTTAAGCGTTATGGGATGGCCCCTCAGCTTAACGGTTAAACTAGGGGTATCGCATTTTCTCGGAAACGGCTACAGCTAAAAAATTAATTTAACAGTAACAAAATACCTGCAAAAAGGCTACAAAATGTAGCATAGAAAATATTTGGGCCCCTTATGATTGTTTCCCCAGGTTAACCTAGTTTTTAAAAACATATATTTATGACACAAAATTGACGCCATCTTGCGTCTGATTCAAGCAAAATCCTATTAAAATTATAAAGCTTTTCTAACATACTTAAATATGACACGAAATTTAATGGTTTCGTTGTTGTTTGTCTGATTTAAATAAAACTTTTGTGCCACAAAAAGATCTTCTAACATCAAATTATGATTATGTGACATTATAAAAGAGTTTCAGCAATATTCAATTAAGACACAAAACTGACGTCACCATTCGTAGTCGGTCCTATTATTGAACTTCGTTATTTTTTTTCGCGTCATATTCAAGTATTGTTGGAAACCCTTTTGATCGAAAAAAATGTGATTGTTGTTAAAAACGCTTGTTGCGCCAGAAATGTCTTAAATTGAACAAGAAATAACAAAGTTCAATATGACCGGCGCAAGACGGCATCTCTGACATCTCTCAATTTTGGATTTTAATTAATTATTATTATTATATAGTGACATTCCTAAATGCGCCTCTAAGATGCCGACGGAAAAAAGTCAATTTCAACTAAACAATATGGCGGTTCCAAGATGGCGGTGAAATTTTTTACATTTTAAATTTTATTTTAAAGAATGGTGGGTTTATTAACTTCAACAGTAAAAATTACATTGAGATATATTTGCAAATAAGTCCAGAAGGTACAATAAGTAAAAAATCCTAAAAAGTGCGATTTTGACAAGTTTTACGTTATTTTAGGGCGACTACTCCAACATATAAAAAAAATCAGGCAATTTTGCCTGGTGTAATTATTTATTTAAAAAGTACGATATTCTTAAAATTAAAAGCTGTCAGAAAGAACTCAGTTGTTACTTTTCCAATTCCTGAAAAATCAATCATCATCTAATGCAATTTTTAATTGGAAATTTAAGTTTCTTACGCTCAAAAACTTATAAATTAATACCATACAACATTAATTTTGTTCTATGAAAAAACTTGTCATTTCTGGGCCTTCATATGACCCCAAAAAATCTACGGGTAGTTTATTCAAAACTATTTATCAATTAAGGCTTGCAATAATATGTTATAATGTCATTATAATCATGTATCATCTCTTTAGTACCATAAAAATGTTGTCAATTAGTTAGAAGTTTCATTAAAACTTCAGCCTTTAAAATCAAACTCAATTTTACTTCAAAATGGCTTGGTAGGTAACTTAATTAGGTCCTTTCGACCTTAATTATTACCCTTTTTATTAAGTTTTCTCATCTCCTTTAAAGCAAAAAAGTTATTCATGAAAAGGCTTCTTTTTATCTTCTCAAGTTTAAAAAAAAACTCGTTGCAGCTTCATTAGCAGGATAAAATTTTCTTATAAATTCGTCGTCCATTATAGTACAGTAAAATTGTCATCTGAGGTCGAAAAAAATCTGGTGAGGCTGAGTTTTTGGTATATTCTTTCGGTAGGTCTAAAAGTAAACCTCCCAAGTTTGTGTTTCCCTCCATCATTTTTAAAAATATTTGTAACCGACTTTTCTCCATTCTATTATTTGGTCGCGACAAATTCTGCGAACAAAAATATTCCCAAGAGCCCAATTTCTGTAGTTAGTTTCCAAAAAGACAGAGGGCGCTTAAGTTACAAAAAATCAGTTTTAACGTATTTAAACCAATAAAAAGTGATTTTAAAAAAAAAATAAGAAAGTTTTAAATTTTGGAAAAATCCTATAAAAATATGAATATTAATAAATTAAACAGTCTTTTAACTACAGCGACTGAAACTCGGTAAAATTCTTTGGGAACCGCTTTCTGGGCATGCATGAAGTCGCGTGTTGATTATATATTATTATTAATAGCAAGAGCAGTACAAATGGGGTATTAAATTAAAGCTTGTGGAGTACGCCACACAAAAGACCCAGTCTGTCGGGGCGCATGCAATTTCGTCGCCAAACAGGTAAGAAACAAAATTTTCAAATTTCTGGCATTTATTGGACGTACTTTTTCGTCGCTCGAGCCTAGAAAGGTAAAATAAGGGGCCTGCAAATTCGTCGCCGCCTGTTTTAGGTACCTGTACCAACGAACAATAATCTTCGCCTATACTTAATAAATCATTTGGGACATAAACCTTTTTGGCCAGCGACGAAAATACCTGTGCAATAAACGCGACCCTTTTCGGTCGGCGACGAAAATGCATGTTGGATTAGTACGTTTACGGTCTTGGCGACGAAAAAGCATACGCCGAGTCTGTCGATATGAAAATTGCCGAAAGTATCTGTCATACTGATATTTAGTCGAGTACCGATAGTCGAGTCCCGTTGGGTAACGGGCCACCGCTTACATAAACGCGTCAAGAGAGGTTGGAGGGGTAGGTAGAAGTATTATTAAGTGCTAAAAGAGAGAGGGAAGGGGTTGTAAAAATTTTTTATGCACTTTAGGGATTAAAAATAATTTTAATCCCTGGGGGATTTAAAGTAAATTTTTCCAAATTAAACAATAATTTATTGAAATTTTATTTATTTGTTAAAATGTATGAACGAAAAAATTAATTTACTATATTTGCTGATGTCGACGTTTGCTTCAGATATTATCGTGGCTTTGATCATGGAATATTGGCAACATACAGAAGATGCCCTGAGATTCTTAAGGCGCAATTACACAGACGAACATGCTCAAATAAAAGCTCGTGCAAAATATCTAAAATTTTTTGCGTGAACATTTTTGTGAGCTTTTCTTTGAACATTTTGTTCGGGTAAATTTTTGAGCAAATTATTGCTATCTATTTTGGAAACATATTTTTAAAGATGAGAATAAATAAAATTTCACATCAATGATCAGTGATCTCAATTCTTTAAAAAAATGGAACACCAACTTTTATTTGTAATTTTTATGAAAAAAAGCCGACGGCAAGCGAAACATTATTATTGCCTCTACTATCAGTTTTGTCACATGGATTAGGGTTACTTATAATATTTTTTTCTTAGGGTTTTTCCCGGATTTTTTTGCCCGTGGTTTTTTTTGGGATTTTCTTGCGAGTTTTTTTTTTATTTCCAAGGGTTTTTCTCGTAAAGTCAAAAAAAAACCCAGGAAAATTATTCTTTTCCAAAAAAATTTTGAGTTTTTCAAATATCGGCCAAAAACTTAAAAATTGCACTTTTAAGCGGTAATCCGCCGCTTTTTGTAGCTTTACTTTACCTTTAGCTTCTATTGTTGTTTTTTAATTCCTCACACCAGATTTACCTAGTTAGTTTAAGGTCCCAAGGGTTGCTTAAAAAAGCAAAATGCTGAAGATATAGATATTTATTGTCAATTTAATGTAATAATCAAGGTCGATTACTGACACTGAACCAACAATATGCAAAGGGCAACATTGCGATTCAAAAGAGTGTCCGGCCTACTACCTGCGAAATCCAAAACTCGGGATGATAGATCGGCGACACAGTCTACTAAATTACTGCTAAATTATATTTTTTAGACAAGGGTCGGGTTCGTAGGGTTGTAAAAGTGGGTAATAAACGGGTATTATTTAAACCAAACGTGCTTTTGTTCATATATTTGAGATTTAATAAAATGTATATAGGTTTTTTAATTTAACTTAATTATTATTGTAAAAGACTAAACTAGGAAGTAAAATAAAGGGATATTCTTTTAAACGTAAATTTTTATCATTACATTTTACAGGCAACAGCAATAAATAAGTGCCAATGATTATTTTTTTTACAACCCCAAAAAAGTTACAAGTATACTGGCATATCCCCTATAAAAATCAGATCATCGAAGTTGCTTATGAGGTAAAATCGAATCGTTTTTCCGTCGGAAAGCACTTGATTAAAAGTACCTTATTTCAAAACTTTGTTTTTCTATTTTGAGTTAAGTTCAATGAATTCCGATAACAATATATATTTTAAATTTGTAAAGAAATTTTTATAGCCCCAATTCTTCAAACAAATTTTGCTCAAGATTCTCTCCAAAATTTACGTGTGTTTTTTTGTACGAGATTTTGCTCGAACATTTCTTTGAGCATTTTGCTCAAGAGGCTCGTGTAAATGTTTGTCGGCATTTCCACATCAAAGGAAAGTTTGTCTATGTAAATGCGCCTTTAGACTTCTGTACGAAGTGTGCCAGGAGCACCTTTTCATCCGTAAAACTCTCTGCGTGCTGTTTCTTGTAAACCTCGCGAGATTTTTGTGGAAGAAGGCTAGCGATGGCCTCTTCCGCGGCCTTTTTAATATTCATTTTCAAAAAAAATGCTGTACGATTTTTCTGGACTCACCGTTTGGTGACGCCGTTTGATAACAACAACTGACTGACATTTGTTTTGTGCCATAGCAACATTTCCGTGGCACAATACATTTTGAATGACAACTATCAGTAATACGAGCTGTCAATCTTAAAACTAGAGTACCGTTAAGTGGTCCTTTGTGTGTTCCTTGTGAGATGCTCATCCAAGTTTGAATTTTCGTTATTTCCACCCAAAATTGTTGAAGTTACGAAAAATCAGTTTTAACACAACACGCGACTTCATGCATGCCCAGAAAGCGGTTCTCAAACCATTTTACCGACTTTCACTGTAGCTCAGAAACTGTTTAATTAATTATAAAGGATATGCATATTTTTATAGGATTTTTCCGAGATTTACAAGTTTTTCATTTAAAGTTTTTTCAAAAAATTACTTTTTGTTGGTCAAAATACGTGAAAACTGATTTTTTGTAACTTCGACGCCATCTAACTTTTTGGAAACTAACTACAGAAAGTTGAGCACTAGGAAAAAATTTGGAAAATGGTACTATTATTAAATAAGCTATTTATATCATAGTTTGTTATTTGTCAGGTTCTGTTATTCTGGTAGCGTGGGTGTATGGCTTATAAATAATTAATTAATTAATTTACGTTATACACATCTCAATCCGGTGACGTACACCGAAATTCATTTTGGGGGTAACCCCTACCCTTCCTCGCAACAGCAAAACATTTTAAGTAGAAATAGTTTTTAATATTGTGGAAATTAACAAATATATAAAACACTTATTTTTTAAAATAAAGCAAATTTTGTGTTTTTCCCATTTCTAATTTTTTTTAGAAGTGACAATTTTTAATGTGTTCCAAAAACTCTGGTAAAATCGGCGCGTGGTTGTTAAACACTACCATAACGGCTGTTAAAGTTGTCAAAATTGTGAGCGTTCCAAAATTTTCCTTTTTTGTGGTTTTTTTGGAGTAACGTATGCTTAATCGAAATCAGTGCTTAAACAGGTTAGTATATCGATGGCTTAAACTATGATGTGATATAATCAAAACGTAGACACTAATATAATGTAACACTTTGGCGCGTTTCTACGAGCTTAATATAGTTACTATTATTTTCTCTTTCTAAATGCATTCGTCTAAGAGAGATCCAGCATACTACAACATCACAAAAAATACCGGCCTTTACACCCTTCGACCCCGCATATCTGTCAGGGGACAACTATCTCAAAAAGGTACTTAGACAGCGGGGTCGAAGGGTGTACAGGCGGTATGTTCCTGGTATGCTGGGTCTCTCTCAGACGAATGCATTTAGAAAAAAAGAATATTAGTAACTATGTGAAGCTCGCAGAAACGCGCCTTTTCAGTATTTAGATCTAGTTACTCTTATGGCAGGTTTACCCAATTCACAAGGTGGCATACATACATTTAAGCATTCAAAACCCTTTATTATTAAGAGATGCACCACACATTCACACACAATCTTCTTAATTAACTGCCCAACATTTTTAGCATTGAAACGTTGATTTGGCTAGAAAGATGTCAATTAAAAAATAGAAAAAGTTTCTTTTAAATTTGCGAACGTTTCGATTTATTTAAAATCATCATCCGCATCTTTAATTAGCTTTTCTGTTGTCATAAAAGCAATGGTGAGACAAATACGATTCACTACTTTTGGACAACGGAAAAGTAAATTAAAGATGCGATGATGATGATTTTATATAATTCGAAACGTTCGCAAATCTAAAAAAGCCATGATGACCCTTACATAAATTTCCTTAAATACCTGTTAAATTATTTAAATTTAAAGACTGTAAAGAACTTTCATTGAAAGAAATTAATACCACCTTATGTTTTACACACTTTCCACTTTGAAAAATTACAATTTTTGCTCTTTTTTGGATAAAACTTGCAAAATAAAAATCATATGCATGACACTACTCAAGATGACAGACAGATGACATAACAGAAATTTTTAGTAAACATTTGCCTTAAAATATGTTCATCTTTCTCTAAAATACTTTTTTATAGCCTGCTGTCTCTATTCAACCTTGAAAATTTTTGCACGTCACTAAAATATCTTTCCATCTACCTCTAAAATTCTGCCCTCTCTCTCTAAATATTTTTCATTTTAACAGAGAAAAAATGTTTTTTGGCAATACTTTTTTGGACGCTTAAAAAACAGTCAAAACTTGAAAATTTTAAGTGTTTTATTCTAGAAATCGAAAGTTTTGAAAAAAAGCTTTAAAATGTGAGCAATATCATGGCATACGAATGTGAAAAACTGCTTCATCAAAAACGTTACCCCTTAAATTATGCTAAAATATTTTAAGCCTTAAATTACCATCATGGCTTGACCATTAGCGTCACGAACTAGCCATAAAAATTCAATTATTCCCGTCAGCTGAAAGTGAAGTTTTATTGTTTGAATGTCAAGCTGCTATACTGTTTATTTCAAATTTTTCGAACTCGTTATAGGACGGCGGGCTGTCAATGACATTTATAAAAAAAATTTTTAAAGAAAACTTTTAAAGAGCCAAGCTTTTATTAAATGCACTCAAAAGTGGAAAATAATTTTTTATCTTTCTTATACGATAATAAATGCGATAGGCGTAAATTAAAAATTTTAACTTTAGGTATCGTATATCGATCACATCGACGATTCACCTAAGAAACAGTTGTTTTACTCTATAATCTAAGGACATTTTCAAACGCGCAAGCATTGCAATCTCACCCGTTCTCAGCTTCTTTATATGAAAGCTTTATGTTTATTATTCGAATAGAAGAAGAATTTAGTTCTTCTTTTGTAGTTCTCTCTTTGTCGCTTTTATTATGATATAAGAAAGTTAAAAAATCATTTTCTACTTTTGAGTGCATGTAATAAAAGTTTGTTCTTTAAAAGTTTTTTTCCGCCATATTGAAATTTTCAAATCTGATCAAAAATTCATATCCCAATCCCGAAAAACCCCTGTATGCCAATTTTGATTTAAATCAAACAAACTAAATCTTTTTCCCCCTCCACTTCCTTCGTCAGAGGGAAGTGTGTACCTAATAATAGCAAATTATTGTATTGTCGCCGGAACTATAAACGCATACCAAATTTGAAGACACACCCGTAATTTTTGTATTTAGATTTTTGGACCCTTAATCGTCCATTTTGAATCCGCCATATTGAAATTTTCAAATCTGATCACAAATTCATTATCCCCCTCCTTAAAAACCCCTGTATGCCAATTTTGGTTGAAATCGGACCAACTTAGGTGTTTTCCCCCCTCCATTTCCCTGGTAGGGGAGAGGGATGCCTAATAATGACATATTATTGTATTTTAAGGTAATCGGATGTGTATAAGTTAGTTAAAATTGGTTAGCAAAAGATGACCAAAAACCGTCCATCTTGAATCCGCCATATTGAATTTTAAATATTTGATTAGAAATTCGTTATCTCCATCCAGCTTCGTACGAATACTGCAAGGGTGGTCGTAGAGAAAGGTGAGACGTAGTCGCTGTTGTGCGACTTATCCGTTGTGAGCATGCGCACTCTGAGATACTATTACGATTAAGTACTCTTTATTGGTGCAACTTTACCTTTTTTGAGGGAGAGTTTATTCAACCTTTATAAAAAAAAAATATTTGCGTGCTTTGGTGCCAAAATATCCGAATCTGCATTTAAAAAAAAATGGTTGCATAATTTTATATCACAGCCTCAGAGTAGGGCTGAGGGCAAGTCGTTTACCAGCATAAGAGTACCTAAATTTTGACGCTTGGGTTCGCTAACCCGAGATACCGAGAAACAACAACAATAGATAAAATATAGTCGAATTATCATTAGGAATCATCTTATAGCGATGATTATTGCTACTTATCAAAGTGTAAACCCAGCTTTAACGTATACTAATATCATAAATGCGAAAGTTTGTTTGTGTTGATATTTATCCTTCAATCACGTAAAAACGGCTAATCCGATTTATATGAAATTTAGTAGAAAGATAGGGTGTGATCTGGATTGAAACATAGGCTACTTCTTATTTGACATTTCGCTTAATGACACCTATCAAAGGACATTTGTTTTGTTTCCGCGGGCAACACCGCGGATCGACCGCTAGCCATAGGGATTTGGAAATTGGTATGTAGACTAATAAAATACTCAAACACGTATTTCGAATTTTCTTTTAAATTTTTATCGAGGGCTGAGAAATAGGAGTGATTTCGTTTTGAAAAAAGTGCAAATAACAATTACTTGGACTTTCATATCAACATAGAACTAAAAATTTGCATTTAGCTTCTTTTTTAAAAGTTAGTGAGTAGATATTTACGAATATTTGGAAAACTTGAACATGATGAGTAAACCACCCTCCCCCTATAACTAATAAGTATTTTAGTCCGTCAAAATATGGATTATGGGGTATCAAACCAAACGAAATAGACTCTAGTTTAGGGTGAGGGAAGGAGATTGAAGGTATGTCTGTCAAAATACGTGTTGTGGGGTATCAAACCAAGGAAATAGAATTTGAAATCTAAAACAGGGTTTTGTTTTATTTTTTTCTAATATTAATTTAGGGTGGGGGAAAGGGGTTGAAGGTATGTGTTTTAAAATGTGGGTTGTGTGCTATCAAACTAAAGGAAAAACAGAAAACAGACAAATAGGGTCTGAAATTTGAAACAGTATTTTTTGTAATAATTTAGTGGGGTTGGAGGTAGGTCCGTCTAATTTTAAATTTTTTAAAAAGTCATAACTTAGAGTGGGGGAAGGGGGTCGTCAAAATATGAGTTGTGGGGTATTAAACTAAAGGAAATAGAGTCTGAAAACTATGTTATTCTTTTTTAATTTAATAATTTAGGGTAAGGGAAGAGATTTGGAGAACAAAAATAATAATTGATATTTTTTATGGGTAACCCGACGGATTTTTTTATGTCAATAAACAGGCACTTATTTCTTATTTTATACATACTTTTATACATTTTTTTTGGCGTGTATATATATATATAGTATAGTATAAAAGTAAGTCATTCAAATGGTAGAAATCGAACTTAGTTAATCTCTCCTTATTAAAAAGTTTTATTGTTAAAAGGACATGAAAACTTATTTAATTTTTATCTATCTTGGAGTGACAATCCTTTGATCACTGGATTATTCGGATATTAGATAAATTATAAATGCATTTATCTACTTTAGACGGACCTGTTAAAACGTTTAAATCCAACATCGTGCGGTCCATGGAAGCAGAGCTTCTCCTAGAAAAACATCATCTTTTAAATGTAATTTTTGAAATAGAAAACAATTACTTTAGATTGTATTAAAAAAGCTAAAAATTGTTTTAAATATCAAGCCCATAACAAATGCGGCCTTGGCCCAAACAGAGTCACAGCAGAAAGTCTGCCCGCGTGTCGTATGCGCGCGGCTTTTCACTATTCTAAACAAATCCAATAGAATCTATCCCCACTGCTAGGTTCTCTGTAGCCTGCAGTTATAATACGCCAGCAGCAGGAGTGTACCTGCTTTCGTGTGCGTCGAGAGGTCATTGAAACTGCTGAATGCATCGGAAATCAAGTCGCGGTCGCGTGCTTTAGGCAGGCGTGGAAGCTATCATTGTAGTAGGTTATTCGCAGGTTTAAACGGCTATCGGTGTATACTAGTGATGAGAAATTCGGGTCATTTCGGCGAGTCGGGTCACCGGATCTGGATCACTTTAAAGATCCGGATCCCTGATACGGTTCACCGGGTCACTGCATCCCTGATTTCATTTTGTAACTAAATTAGCCAATGCCAATAGTCTTTCAAATTTGGATTGGATTGGATCATACCATACCTACTCCTTATTCGTGAAATGCAGAAAACAAGTATTTCTATTCTACATTTCTTTATTATCCTATGACTCAAAATAGTAAATTTGAACGCATTTTCGTATTTTTACGACTTACGAGCTAGCTATTATCATTGTATAAATTGGCGGATCAGAACAGAGCGCGGCGGGACAAAAAGCTGCCTTCCGCGGGGTATCTCATGGATGCCAAGAGGTGGCGATACTGGTCAAGCACGGCTAATGCCACGGGAATTACCCGAATTATTCTTCATGCTTGATTTAGCAATTCGGTAAATCCCCCTAATCTGAGAGTTTCGCACTTTTTTCTGAATTTTGATGAAATTATATTCTCACTGTTTTACTGTTCCCACCTATGCTGCAACACTCAGTACATTAATCGCAGCTCGTTAATAGCGATTTTTAAGTTGAAAAATATTAATTATTTGAACGACCCGTGCTTATCCGTGACCCGTGTTCTGTAATTTTGGGACCCGGTTCAATTCATTCTTTTAAAAGATCCGGATCACTGAACCGGGTCGATATTGAAGACAATATGGACTTGGACATGCAAATGCCCACAACAGCTGACGGGAATAATGCTAAAAATGTTGGACAGTTAAACAATAAAATTGTGTGTGAATGTGTGGTGTGACTAATAGTAAAGAGGTTTTCAGCCTTAAACACCAGATAAGCTTCAGTTAATTACTAAAGTAAGGGCAAAACCGCCTATGGAAAATCTAACCACAAAAATGAAAAACTGGCCTACCAAACAAACCACATAAAACCTCATAAAAACACACCTGAATTTTATCAGTTTTATAAATTTTAGGTGTGACGAATAGTAAAGAGGTTTTCAGCCTTAAACACCAGATAAGCTTCAGTTAATTACTAAAGTAAGGGCAAAACCGCCTATGGAAAATCTAACCACAAAAATGAAAAACTGGCCTACCAAACAAACCGCATAAAACCTCATAAAAACACACCTGAATTTTATCAGTTTTGTAAATTTTAGGATTATAAAACTTTGTAAGAATTTATGAGGTATGTCTTTGATTTTGGTAAGAATTTATATTGTTTCATGTGTGCGTTTTTTATCTGATCCTATGATCAGTCAGACCACCTTCAATAAAACGCTATATGTCGTGTATCGTTGGTTGATAGATAAATAGAAATTTCGTACAAGTAATAATCGTGAATGTGTACCCCCTTTTCTTTATAACATGTCTAGGTTTTTAAAGCCGCCGTAGGCTTCAAAGATCTCCCCACTACTAACAAACGAATCGGACGAAAGGATTTCCGAATTGCCAGTTAAAACTGTTCTGTTCTTTGACTGTACCGACATAATTATGTCGTCCGTTTTCCCTATTCGCTTTGTGTATGTCCCGTTAGAGCTTGTGTGATATAGAAATCTATTTTTTTGTGTTTGTAGTCTATCCATAATGTCGGGAATATTTATTTTCGTCCATTGCCCTTTTTCGGTATTTCGGTCCCATCTTGCTCGCCAGGATTCCAGTGTTTTCTCTTTTGCAGTTTCTTTGTTTTCTTCACTGTGGCCATTTTATATATACAATTTTTTTGACAATTAGGTCTATGAGCGGAATTCCTGTTATAACCTGAATAGCTGAACATTGAGGTTAGGTTCGTTTTTCGGTTAAACAAGGTTGGGAGGAACGAGATTCACAGTAAACAGCTGATCTGAGAGCAAACCGCCTTAAAATAACAACGTTTCACGGTCCGTATAAACTAGGTTATTGCCACGCTAGTGAAAGTTTACCAGGGCAAAATCTCTAAGCTCCAATAATATGCTTCCTGTCAAGTTTCAGATTCCCAAGATGATTGATGCGAGCAATATTAAAGGATTTCTGGATTTGACTTGTAATAAAACTTGAGGATTTTACGTTATTGATATATATTAAATTGTTGATTGTATTTGATTCGGTTTTTAAATAAAGCTGTCAATCGCAAACTTATCCTTTGATTTATAGCCAATTGCTCCAACATATATAAGGCTTCCTTAGCGTTAAGCAGACCGTAACTTAAGAATTTCATTTGCACCAATTTTAAAGAAACCTTAAGCACTCCTTAAGGTTTTCTTTTGAAAGTCCAGCGCGCATCCACTTATTCTCTCCTTAACAGAAAATACTTATTTTTTACCCTTTTTCATTTTTTATTTTTTTTTATACTGGGACTTTCCATCCATTACAGCCTCAAGGCCCAGTATTAGCGAAGGTTTTGCAAATTAAAGAAAAACACAAAATATCCATGCACCTAGCCGAGATTCGAACCCGAGACCTTCTGTGCGGCAGGCCGATACGCCACCCACTGCAATACAGAGGCCGGCACCCTTTTTTATTGCGTTTATAGATGTCCCGAGGTAAAGTCCAGGACACAGGTATCAGACAGAAAATCTCACTCTTCACAATTCTGGAAAGTGGCGATTCTTACTTATTGCCTCAGTTAAAATAAAAACACAGCATCCTTAATATTTATTCTAACGTTGTAAACACAGAATTTGTGCGTGACTTTTCTGAATAGTTTACACACAAAAATAAGCTTAAGGCTATAGTTTCTACCCAGATTTTAAGTAAGAAAAAGTACAACTGACAACGCCTTGTTATTTAATTTTTGGATCTTTTGCCAGAGTGCACAGGGGAAACTAAACATCAGAATTAGCTAAAATTTTGCAGGGGTGATCATCAAGGATTTTTCAACATTGTCAATTAATTTTTATTCAAAATGAAAGCTCTGGTGCTGTCATCTATACCAAAAGCCTCAAAATAATTCCTCTGGATTACATTTTTCCTTTTTATATTTCCTTGCTTTAGCGAAAATAAAAACTAAGTTTCCTTTTTTCTAAAAGCCTGTGCACTCCAGAAAAGAAAACCGATTAATCAATCATAAACGTTTACACTTCATTGAATTTGGGTTGGGTTGGGTTGACGCAGTTCAAGTGTTGGCCGTTAGATTGCATAATTTATACGATTCCATGGTAACTGCAGGGTGTTTTGTCAACAAACTTTAAATCGAGCCGCAGTGGGAAAGAAGAGTATCGTAGTTTTCTGACAGAAAACCATTCGAGGTTATATTTATCTTTCAAAAATGTGTTTTCAAAAACAATGTTCTACAACAAATATGAAACCACTCCGCGTGTGGCGCGGGCATTACTCCGAGTCTATCAAAGAACCAAGAGAACTTTACTGGCTCGCTGGGATTACTAAGAATTCGCATAGAAACATTCGGCGCCCATATCCCCACATAATTTTGTTTTTATTTTGATTCAACCATTTTTTTTTTACTTTAAATTATTGCGGCATAGTTATGTGCAAGTGTACTAGTGTTGTGTAGTTGTTATGTAGTTTCAAAAACACACAAATACTTGAATACTAACTAAACAGGTCAGTAAAGCTCCATTTAGAGGTTGGAAAGACTCTTGCTAGTCGTTGACGCTGCTGTTTAAAATAGAATACGATTATTTCGTCTAGCATCAGTAGCCGATTTTTAAATCTGCATGCTTTTAAGTTAACCTGTTGTCGGTATCAGGTAGCGGGAGTGTTTTCAATTCAATTATAGATGCACCTGTAAATGCAACCTTAAACATTTTATACTTATGTGCTTTAGCGGCGCAGAACGCGAAAAATAACCTAACTCAAAATTTTTGACGGTGCTAAAAAATCTCTGGTGTCCCACTGTGGATAAACATAAACAAAGTTTCCGCATTGCCATCGAAAACAAATACAATGACGTAAAATTTTGCAAATTTGCAAATCAGGTCGACATAGTTAAATTGATTTCCCGTACAATGTTGCTAAAAACAATTCCCCAGATTGTAACTACGACCTTAATGACATACATTTCCCAATAAAAAAAAAGGTTTTTCCAAAAAAAATTAAATTTAATGTATTTATTTATATTAAAAGTCAGATATTTTGTAAAGGCGATATTTTTTGACGGTTTTTAAAGAATCGCGAACTTTATGCCAAATGAAGTACGTCGAAAGTATTTCTTGTCATTAACAATTAAATGCAAACAGCTGTCATTTGTGTGTTTTTGACTAATTTTATGTTACTGTCATCTGACACGTATATGTTAAAAAGAGAAAACCCAAACGTTAAAAAACTACTGCTCCCTATGTCCAGGGGCCCAGTTCTTAAATCACTCGAATTTCAGTCATATACGGATCATATTTTCGCAAAAATTTCACGAAAAAAGGGTTAATATTCACTGATTAACCGCAACAACAACAACAACCGCCGCAGATCCGAACGATTATTACAGAGGAATGCCAAAACTTTCGATTATTGAGCAAAATAAAAATGTTAAACTTTAATTTTAGGGCGCATTTAACTAATTATTATACAATTTCAGTACAAGTTTGATTTTGTGTGAGCGTTAATAGTGGATTAAAGAATATTTAACCCTTTTTTCGCAAAATTTTTGCCAAAATGTGATCCGTATACGACTGAAATTCGAGTGATTCAAGAATTGGGCCCCTGGACTTTAAACATAGATTATCTAGATTATTTGGGGGACGATCTGCATTGCGATCGGGAACGATCCCGCCTGCTCGACCTGCTGTGTGGAGGATGAGGCACCAGATATGCCCGAATCTGAACTTTTTGAAGAGATCAGGGAGACTCGCAGAGCCAGCCGCCGTACAAGTAGTGCAGGTGCTGGGGCCCCTTTCACGGCAGGGCAATAAAGATTCCAAATTCCCTAACAAAAAGGGACCGTTGGGGCCTCGGTTGGAGCTTATTTGCCAGGCCTTTAGGCCGCCCTCTTTCTTTACTACTACTTGGCGGACGATCCTGACATTATGGAGGGTGATATACAGACCGCTTCAAGCTACTGCGAACATAGGGCGGAAGAAGTCTAATTTGCCAGTGTACGTACATGCAGAGACACCGCACGCCTATCAGTGAAGCAACCAACACTCAGGCTTCCGATCGCCATTCGCTGCCATTCGCCGCCTTTCGCCTTGTATTTAGTACGCCTCTAACCACGGTGCTGTGTGGAGCGTAGTCAATGAAACCGGAATTTGGTCAATAAATACGCAAATTTTTATAACGTAATTTTCTTATTTTTTGTCACTGATAAATAAGAGCGTTTTATTGTCAACTGCTCAGATTTATCAGTGACGACGTGTTACAATGAAAATAATAAGGAGAAACAAAATAAAAGCAAGTTCTCAAAATAAAATAATACATTCTAAAAACCAAAAAGATTCTCCCAGTCAAAAAAAAAATTAAAGTAAATGTTCGAAAAGTCCTCCTTGCTCGGCTAGACAATATCCAAGCCTACTATAAAAACCCCTTCTAACGTTTCCAAGCATGTTAGGGGTGATAATTTGAAAAGCTTCTTCAAAAACAGATAGAAGTCATTAGGAGCAAGATCGGGAGATCGAGCTGGCCATAAAATAGTTCCCCGTGTACTTATAACCCGATTAGGAAATACATTATTAAGATATTCCCTAACAAGGCCAACATTGTGAGCGGAACAACCATCTTGTTGAAATCATGTTTCACCAAATCTTACACCTAACAACTGCCTAGCAGTTGGAATAATGTGCTGCTGCAGTAGATCCAAGTATCTAGGACCATTCAAATTGCAATTGCCGTTAATAAAAAATGGCCCAATTACGTGTTCCCCTACAATACCCCCCCCCCCAAACATTTAGTTTTTGGGGATACTGTGTTCTTACGTCAAAATACAAATGCAAATTTTCCCTCGACCAATATCGAACGTGTGTTGGGTTATGACGATTTGACCATTTGACCATCTGCACTTTTCCGGCAACTTCGTAGACATCCATTTTTAATTTTAAAAATGTATTATTTCAATTAAGAACTTACCCATCTGTTTCTCGAGCAAGGCAGAAATAAAACAAAATAATAAAAACAAAATGAATTTCCAAAAGATAACACTGCAGCGTGCTTCGAATCCACCTCGGTCGTACGGCACGGAGAGTAAATTGGACTTGATTCCCCCTATGTTCGTAGTAGCTTGAAGCGGTCTGTATATTGATGATATTGACTTGGTTGGCCTCTTCTTGAGTTTGGCATGCCGAGAAAAATACAACTCTCTTGCACTTGCTGAATTAAAGGCCTTGATTATCTGTTTCAAGTCGCTTAACATAGCCATGACAAAAATAGTCTCCTTTGGAGTGAAATAAAACAAAATGAGTTTTGCAAAAAAACCCACAGCCTAAATTGGTTGACACATTCATCAGTGTTCCCAAAAGCACTGCCAGACAAACGAAAGTTATCAAATTTCTGCAGTCCTGCCAGATTTCAGAGCCTGCACAACTTAGCAAACCTCAGAAACGAATGGTGAAAACCAAAATAAGTTTTAAGGAATCCTTACATTTAGGGTTCCTTAATTGTACTTTCCTTAAGCGAATGTTGGTGCAATTGGCTATTAATTTCAGGCGTGCTTTCGTGGCGTTTCCATTTAGATAATCGAGCTTTACTTCTCCGAAGGTAGCCCAGACATCTTGACTAGCTATTGATCATTTTAGATCACAGGACTTTTCCAATTAACCGATACACCACATCATTGGTCCAATGGAAAACCGTTCGTGGATCAGGACCGGTATTCTCGTAATACGTAACGTTTTGAAGTCGCTAAGCGAAACGAATAGCGAACAGCGCGCTCAGCGGCACGCTGACCGACGACTTTTCGTATTCGCTCTGCCGAACGCGCTGCCCTGCGAGCAGACAGAATCAAATTCGCTTAACACATCTTGGCATCACCGAATTTTGCATTTTTATTCCTTGTTAGCCTCGTCGCTCCTTTTCTTTTTCTATGTGTAAGAAAGAGGCCATTACGTGATCGATTTCGATCCGTAGTTCAGAAAGGGTAAACCTCGCGCGTGGAAAAATGTATGTTTTCATGGAACTGTTGAATTAAAAAAAGAAAATAGTAATTTTTAGTACATTTATGAATAAATAAAATGACAAAAGATAAAAAACATAAAAATGGTAATTAATGTGAAAAATGTGATATTTCAGAAAAGTAAAGAAAATACAGACGAAAACACAGAAATAAAGGGAGTTACCTATATTGTTCACTAATTATTTTTATATATTTCATGTTTGCTAATTTCATGTCTCATGAAAGCTTTTAGTTTATTTTTTAAAGAAAACAATTAATGTGGGCAGGAGTTTAACAAAACCAGATATTTTTTGGTACACATCCGATGAAAGATACAAAAAGCACCGCTGACCAATGGCTTTTTTTACCCTTGGTTTTACAGAATTTTGATTGCTTCTATTTCTAGTATTATACGGATGCTCAATTATTTCGATGTCGATTTTGATAAGAAAAGTTTTTGTTGCAATTTTTTGGAAAAAAAGTTGTCTTACATCGAGCATCAAATATTAAGGTTGATGTGTACGTGTTTGTCACCCGTCCCCAAGCTACTAATAAGAGATTTTTATTTTTCTAATTATTAATAAAAACGCAAACTGAAAAAACTACTCTGCAGCACTCTACAAAGTACTGTAGGGTAGGAAAATCGTACGCGCGGAGGGCAAAACAGCTGGCAAATGGTAGGTGTTTCTCAAACGGTCGCCACGCGCTGAGCGCACTTCGTCGACGTCTTGCGTTCAATATACGTGAATACCATTTTTGTTACTTTGGTTACGTGGTATACGAATATTACGTTATCATACGGTCAGCGAGTACGAAACGCCGAGCGTATTTAGTTACGAGAATATCGGTCCAGCGACAAAAAAAATATTGTTCTCCATCTAATCAGCAACTTTTAGATATAATGGTAACTAGCTACTTAAATCCTTAAATAAAATATAAATAAAATAAAAATATATTTTTGGGCTCTAAAAACCATCACATAATAATACGTCGTAAGAAAAAAAAAATTAACAAGATATGAAGAAAAAAAGTAGAGACGACGACGGGACTCGAACCAGATTATCGTGCCAATGCTATTACCGCTAGACCATTGCGACTATTGGAAAATTTTCATTTTTTTCGGTACATTAACGTTTTTGATGAGCGGACTAACGTCATTTTTGCCTCTGAAAACGTATTTCTTTGTTGTCAAAAGTTCGCATGTTAAATAATTTGTTCTTGTCAGTTTGAAGCAACACCGTTCTCAACTAAAAAGCCAGTTAACTCATTTTCGTTTTAGTATCCTTTGGCCTATTGACAACAAACTGACAGAAAATCCATGTTTTACTTGTCAATTTGGTTATAAAAATGGCAGTCACATTAGGCTAAAGGGCACTGAGGTGGTAGGAGTTAACAGGCTTTTTAGTTAAGAATGGTGTTGTTTGAAGTAGCAGTTGAAACAATCAGCGACATGACTTTTTTTACATATTTATTGTTGCTCTCTAAAACAATGTATCAAATAGAAATCCAAAAAAATTACATCAGTCAGCTCATCAAAAAATTGGACTGTAAGTGACCCAAGTAACACACATTGTACACATTAGAATTTATGACCAAAGTAAAGTTGTGAAAACGTTTAATCAGCACCTTTTTGGTTGTAAATTAGCTGGCTTAGTTTTTGTGATACTTTTTGCTTTCATAATGTAGGCGCAACCCATTTTAATGACCATACTGGTATTAAAAGCAAAGGTATTTAATGAACTTTGCTCAAAAATACTATTCTTTGGGCAGAAAAATATGCAGAATGTTGGCTATACATTAAAGCCAAACTTTGTAGCTTTTTTAAATCAGTTCTAACACCAATAAAAACTAAATTGGAGCAATAAAGTTGTAAAAACAGAAAATAATATTTTTGGCTATAATACAGCAAGTTTAGCTGTCGGGGTTTTTGGGATCGTTTCGACAATAATGCGCTTTCTGTGCAGTAAGTCATCTTCCAAATCGAGAAACTTGTCAACGACGCAATCCAGGGCCTACGGCGCTCTAGAGATTTAAATTTGACGCATGCTCAATAGCGATTCGGCTGGATCGTGGTTCTGCTCATTTAAGGATCGGGCAGTACCCTCTCCAGATAGGCCAATCAACTCATACCGATTTAGTGTCCTTTTCTCCACCTTCGCCGCCATTTTCCCTCAAAAGTGACAGATAATCCATTAGTTTTCTGTCAAAATGCCGGCGAAGGTGGAGAAAAGGACACTAAAACGACGAAGTAACAGTTGAAACAATCAGCGACATGACTTTTTTTACATATTTATTGTTGCTGTCTAAAACAATGTATCAAATAGAAATCCAAAAAAATTACATCAGTCAGCTCATCAAAAATTTGGACTGTAAGTGACCCAAGTAACACACATTGTACACATTAGAATTTATGACCAAAGTAAAGTTGTGAAAACGTTTTATCAGCACCTTTTTGGTTGAAAATTAGCTGGCTTAGTTTTTGTGATACTTTTTGCTTTCATAATGTAGGCGCAACCCATTTTAATGACCATACTGGTATTAAAAGCAAAGGTATTTAATGAACTCTGCTCAAAAATACTATTCTTTGGGCAGAAAAATATGCAGAATGTTGGCTATACATTAAAGTCAAACTTTGTAGCTTTTTTAAATCAGTTCTAACACCAATAAAAACTAAATTGGAGCAATAAAGTTGTAAAAACAGAAAATAATATTTTTGGGTATAATACAGCAAGTTTAGCTGTCGGGGTTTTTGGGATCGTTTCGACAATAATGTGCTTTCTGTGCAGGAAGTCATCTTCCAAATCGAGAAACTTGTCAACGACGCAATCCAGGGCCTACGGCGCTCTAGAGATTTAAATTTGACGCATGCTCAATAGCGATTCGGCTGGATCGTGGTTCTGCTCATTTAAGGATCTAGCAGTACCCTCTCCAGATAGGCCAATCAACTCATACCGATTTAGTGTCCTTTTCTCCGCCTTCGCCGCCATTTTCCCTCAAAAGTGACAGATAATCCATTAGTTTTCTGTCAAAATGCCGGCGAAGGTGGAGAAAAGGACACTAAAACGATAAGAGCTAATCGGCCTATGTGGAGAGGGTATTGGATCGGGCATTTCTAGACAACTATTTTCGATACTTTTGTAATTATATTTTAAGGTTCGGGAAAATTATAATTGGTTAAATTATATACGTGTCTTTTAAGGATCGAGTAAATTAAAATTCTATAAAATTATATTCGTATCCATAATTTTTTGGGTGTTTTACTTTCGTTGATATTTCGTTTCGGACGTTTTATTTTCTGTTCAATTGTGTTTCGGTTTTAGTAAATTCGGCTTTTTTGTTGGTTCCTTTCCACAAGCATTATTCACTTGGACACTTGAGAGGGGGGGGTAAGAATATGCGTATGGTTTGAAATTTGTATTCATCAAGTTTAGTTAATACCTAAGTGTTTGCCAGTTTATTATTAAATTTTGAGTCTCTCTGGATGAAAATGACACCAGCATAGCCAAAAACCGCGACTAAACCATTTCTGGCAGACAATTTTTGACTCTTGAGGGAAAGTATTTATAAAACCTAAAATTTTACCCCACACTTCCGAGTTATATCAACTAAATTAATGACTCGTTTACGGTCCTAGCATAATAATAAAGCTTAGACGTAAACCACAAGATGGCATGACAAGCGATGAAACTCTATTTTATGAGAGCACTAATTGGCACAAAAATGAGATTTATTTTCCTATATTTTTGAGACAATTAATATTTAATAAACATAATTAAGTCTAATATAATTTTAGTACCTAACCAAAAATAAGTGATAACTTGACATTACCCATTTTTAAGAAAAAAAACATTGTTTTTAAAAACATATATGAAAAGTCCGTTGGCAACCTTATTTGTTTTTTACACGCTCAGATAAATTAAGACACTCGCCTGCGGCTCGCGTCCCGTCTTTATCTTCGCGTTTTCCATCCATTACAGGATGAATGCCCAGTGTTAGCGAAGTTTTTTTGCAAAGTTAAAGACAAACACAAAATATCCATGCACCTAGCCGGGATTCGAACCCGGGACCTTTCGTGCGGCAGGCAGATACGGTACCCACTGCGTTATAGCGGCCGATCGGTTATGTAAACTACTATTAAAAGCTTGCTGATGTGATAATAGTCAGCAGAATTTTGGCTTAAAAATGTCTCGTCAGCAAAATAGCATCGGGTCATCAAATACTGATTTAAGTGAAGTAACTTTTATGGTCTTGTGATCGTTAAGCAGGATATTTAAACGGAAAACAAAAACGTTATTCAAGTCTACCTCTGTACCAAAAGTCACCGCAACCAGTTTAGCATATTTTAAAAACTTGCCTTTAAAATTAATTTCTATAATTTAGCTAAAACTAATGTGGGATGACCCTTTATTAATGTTTTTGCTATGGGTTGATCCTTGGAAGAATAACTTGTTATTTCTCCAAGGGTTGACCTATAAATTAAAACTATATAGTAATATTTATATTGAAAACTCGATAGAGATGACTTATTTTCATGTCACATATTATCTATTTTTTTCACCAATAAATTATCACTCGTTTTGTTTACTTTCTTTTGTCACAGAATAGAATTTTATCAGAAAAAATTTACGTTAATTCCTGACAAACTCAGTAATACAACTTGTTACTAAACTTACCTGCCAGAAATGATTCTTTATCGAGTTAATTTCCAAATTCCTTAGTCTACACCCCCTATAAACAGTGTGATGGATAAATGTTGGCCCAATATAAATTTTCTGTTATTCGTTCACTGAAGGTCGGTAGGAGATGTCTAGCCGGAAACTTTTTGTCTAACTTGGGAATACTGGCCCGTCAGTCACTTAACCGATATACAACATCATTGTTCCAATGGCTAACCGTTGCTGGATCAGGCAAAATGAAGAATTTTTGTCATATAGTCATTGGTCCATGTAGGTGGTCTCCATGTAACCAGCAACTTTTAGATGTAACGGTAACTAGTTACTTAAATCCTGACATATGGCTTCAAATAATATCAAAAATATATTTTAGTGCTCCAAAAACCATGAAATATCAATACATCGTAAGAAAAAAAAATCAACAAAATATTTAAAAAAAGTGGGACAATGACGGGATTCGAACCGTTAATCTCCAAAATACCAAGTCAACGCCATAGCCACCGGACCATTAGGTTAGGTTTGTTATGAGTGGTGCAATTTACAGCTCCCTCCACTGCGACCTGAGAGATCTATTGTGGCTCATTCCCCCCCTACCCCACTCACCAGACCGTTCTGATGAGTACCCCCTAGGAAGGCAGTTTTCTTTTCCTAGAGGGATTTAGACCTAAACCCTTTGACGGGGCTAGGGATCTTTAACGTGCTCCACTATCAATATATAGATCAAACGGGGATCGTTCTCTTAACGTCTTCTCCGAGGGACGGTTTGGAATCGAATGAGCCTGCCTTGTAGCAAACTCGGCCTACTCCGCTTCATACTGCGTTTTACCTTAATCTTACAAAATTCTGTAATTTTATAAGAAAAAGTCTAAGTAGACTACCTGCAAGACCCGGGGCTTGAACCCGGCATCTCCTGCTTGAAAGTCGCGGCGTTAAGCCCGACACCAAGCAAGCAGGTCACACTGGACTGGACCATTGCAGCTATAAGAAAATTTCCATTTTTTCGGTTTGTCTGAAAGTAGTATCCGAGAAACGTAGTTTCTTCTTCAATGGCCCAACCACAAAGCCCGGTGTAGTTAAGATGAAGATCCTACTTCGTCAATTCAACATCGTATTAGAGTTGGCGAAACAACTGTATTGGCACACCAACTGAAGAAGATAGTCAGTGAGCCACTAATTTATGCTCCAGAATCCGAGAAATGCAGATTTTCCTTCAATGGCTCAACAAAAAGTCCGGTGTAATTAAGATGAAGATCTTTCTCCGTCGATTCAACATCGTATTACTGTTGGCAAAACAACTGTGTTGGCATACGAACTGGCATTATTCAGTGAGCCAATAATGTATGCTCCAGTATCGGGGGATGTAGTTTTTTCTTTAATGGCTCAACAACAAAGTCCATTGTATTTAGGATGAAGATTCTTCTCCGTCGTTTCAATATCGAATTAGCATTGGTGAAACAACTTTTTTGGCAAACTAACTGGGTGCCTATTCTGGGTTTCGTAGGATGGGATCGCGCGGCTGAGAGAAGATAAGTAGTTTCAACCAATAAACGCGCTTAAGGGCAGTGACGAGACGATCGAAGAATCACCGAACTATTATGGGCACGCGTAGAGCTGCCTCGAACAACGATTTGTGAGCGAAGCCGTTCTCTCGATTAGATCCAGTAGTTCACGTGACCGATCGATATTTTATTCGCTAATGCGCATGCTACGGCAAACTTGACCGTCTTTCAGAGTAGGACGTCGCACAGTGGATCGAGGTATAGGGAATTTTGGAGATTTACCTTAACTTTCAAACTTTTTAACTTGTAGTTATAGAATTGAGTTTAATTAATAAGATAAACATTATTTAGTCAATTTTTAGATAAAAATGACACTTTGTCAAAATTATACATGTATACAGGGTGTTTTCAAAATAAGAATATTTTTCTCCATGAACATGTCCGCAAACACTTTGTTACTGATCTACGGAGCGTTGACTGTTCATAATTTTTTTAGTTTTTTCTTTATACTTAGCTCTTGCAGTTTTTCAGATATTTGCACCAGATATTTTTTCACTGGTGAAGGTCTTTTCCCCCTACTTTTACGTCGTGCGCCGCTGATGGATTGTGAATTAATACATAAAATACCTGTTTAGTTTAGATACTATTTTGTCTCATATAAGTTTTTTGCATTTGTGACTGTTATGGAGAAATTAACTTATTAAAATCATTTTTTGTAACTCGCTAGATTCAATTAGAATTTTTAACAACAGGGGAGAGAGCACATAGGAATATTTAGTGCTTTTGGCCGTTTTTCTCAAAATATCGCAAAAAATCGCAGTCAAGTAAAATGTTTTATTTTTTTATGGTTTTTAAAGAATCCAAAAATGATAAAACCAAATTCTGTGTATTTGAGCATTTTTTTTTAAATTAATGTGAATTTTAAAATGTTTGAAATTTTGATGTAGGTATAGAAAAAATTGAAAAAAAAATATTTCAAAAAAATATAAAAAAAAACAAAATAAGTAGGGTTTTAAGCAACGCTGTAAAGTATAGAAATTAAATTAAAAAATTTGAAAAAAATGGTAAGTCAAATGGCTAAAGGGTCCGCTCTTATACAACAATGTTCACAAATATATAAAATAATCTGTAAAAACACGTCACACCAAAAAGGACAAAGATTAAATAATTCATTGCTTATGATTGAATTAAACAAAATAGCAAGAAACATGTTAGTTTCAATTTTTTTCTTAATGTACTTAAAAAAGCATTGCATCGATCCACTGTGCGTCGTTCGAATGATTTTCGTGTGATGGGCCAGTCGCATAAATAAAAACACCTTTTAAATAAATAAAAAAATAATCTGCTCCTTATTTTATTATTACCCATCTAAATCGTTGTGTGACATCAAAGGCGTTTTCTCGCGTTGAAATTATTTTGAAATATTATTTGAAACTATTTAGATGTGACGTCATCATTTAGAACCGAGAAAAAATGAGTAGTTCAAAACGCTGACGTAGTTTAGTGTAACCTCACTTTTTTGTTTTTCTGTTTATTTTTTTGGTGTTTAAAATTAAAATGGATCAACTACTGGTTTATTTAACAAAACCTTCGAGTGTACGGCCAGTTTTAGTAGCATGGATGGCAAGCAATGGAAGCTACATGGATAGTATTTTTTTTTTTATTTACTGTTCTTTTAAGCCCCGAAAATCATATAAGACCACAGGGATATCAGGAAGAATGGCTAACAAGATATCTAGAATACATTTTTGATTACTTCACCTTCATGTTCCACAAACTTTTTAAATATAACGTTTTGTTCATCCATTTTCACGCAAAAACAAAAAACAATCTTAGGTTAAAATAAAAATGTAGAATTTTGACGTATCTTCTACGCACGCATCAGTTTTAAAACTAGAGTGGATTCCGTTTCAAAATATTTTTAACCCGTTTAGATGTGACGTCACCATTGCAACGCGAGAAAACAAATGTTTCAAACTTTTTAAAAACATTTTAAACAATTTCAACGCGAGAAAACGCCTCAAGTATTACTTCGAAAAATTCATTATGAAGGGTAAGTTTTAATTAGAGTGACAAATAACCCCAATTTTAATTTTTACGTACCCCGCGTGGCTTTAAATTTTTTAATTTTCTTTTCTTCTAAATTGAAACTTTCTTATTAAGTCCAACAAAAGATTGTGTTAAGATGACTATTCAATAAACAAATTTATTAAAATTCTTTTTATAAATCAAACTATGTCCAAAACTCAAGGAGGTTTGGTTTAAAATGCTTAAAACCAAAAATTTCACTTAAATCTAGGACCGTTCTAAAATAGACTAAACCTTTTTAGTATATCCCACCGTAAGAGTCTATATTATTCAATAAATAATTATATGCCAAACGCAACGCACTCTGACCCCAGTTTAAATTTATTCGGTGTTTATAATATGTTTCTGTTATAAATCTCAACTACCAATGTTTAACTTTCTAAACTCCAATTTAAACTAGGTTTTAACAGTACGGTGCAATTTCCCCTATATGTTCAGCAAGTTTACTAAGCGTATGTCAATTTGAAACAAAATTTTCATTCCCTCTAACTGATAATGCACCCTATACACTTAATATGATGTAATAATGTATGTAGACTAAAATTTCGAACAGTGTGGGATGCCTCATTACAAAACTCCTACTCAATTTAAAGGTCGAAGCCGATAGGGAAATTGCTGTGGAAATTTGGTGTACAGAGTAATCCAAATTCAAAGGGTTTTGGGTATTTTTTAGGAAGATAACGAAAAACTAATATACATGTTAAGGGTTCGATTTTTAAGAAATTAATATTGGTGAAAACCGCATGATAGTATGTCAATCCGTTTTTGAGCGACAGAGGCTTTTTAAAAAATGCGCATAGTAGAATATACGAGAGATGTTTTATTAACAAAAATTGCTTTTCTTTAGATAATTTAAACTAGATTTTATCTGTAATGTTAATTTTTGAGATATATATATAACATAACATACAACACTAAGTTGGTATTTTTCTTATAGAATGATCTTTTTTTATTCAATTTTTAAAATCCGCATAAAATTTCCTTTAAAGTGGTGTTATTATTTTTGTTTTTTTTTAAATACCTTTATTTTTTTTAATTATTTACTTATTTATTTTATACCTTTTACTAAAAACGACTATAAAACGAAATAAAAAAATTATATCATTATAAGTAAAAAGTGGGTCATTCCATAAATACCAACTTAGTGTTATATCTCAAAAACTAAATGTTACAGATTTAATTCAGTTTAACAAGTAAATTCTATTTAAAATAGTTTAATTAGTAGTACACAACTCGCTAATATTTAGCCATTTAAAAAGAGGGGGCGGTTTCAATCAATAAGCAAACAAAACTTAGTAAATAAAACCGCGGCTTTGATCTCAAATGTAGAGGGGGAGGGGGTACTCAGATTTTAAGTAGTTTATTTTATACATTTTTTATTTGAAAAAATGTTTAAATGCGCCAAAAATTGCCAATCTAAAAAAAAATCGTTTCTGGTTGTTTTGGGCAAACCGGTCAATGACTCGCTCAATGTCAATTTCAATATTTTGTTGATATGCAGCAACGCTAAGCCCGTCAGACAAATTTCCATATTTCCGTCATAGTGTTTTTAAGTACTTATGTTTTCAATCTTTTGAGGTATGAGAAGCTTCTTTCTGACGAAGCATTACTTATCTCATCCAAGTATGAATTTTCGTTTTTTCCACGCAAGATCTTTTGATCTTTTGTTTTTAGATTGTTTTCGGTTGAAGTAACTGATTGGGAAGTTTTTTAACTTCTTTTTATGAAGCATTACTTATTTTCAAACATCCAAGAATATTCTTATCAACGGAAAAATATCGCCACACTTGTTTTGATTTGATGTTTTGATTTAAGCTTTTGCCAACTTCTGACGAATATTATTTCCAAATTCTAGCTTTTCAATAAAAGAATTTGTGTTTTGGATTAATCAAACAGTTCATAGTATTTAGAAACGACTTTTGTAATTTTGCCTTGATTTTGGTTTCACCTTGTATAAAACTTGGTATGACCCAATGAGCATTTTTGTCTATATAAAAGTTACAGCAAATAATATAAAACTATCATAAAATAACCAAAAGTTATATTATTTAGTGTTGGTGATAATTTTATAACTCTAATATATCTCTTAAATGAGTAAAAAAGACTTGAAAAAACAACTATTCAACACCAGCTTATAAAAATTTATGGTACATAGTAATGGATAGAAAAACAACATATAGATTTTATAAAACTTCCTTATGAGCCCTCAAGTATAGAGATTATTATAAAAAGGTTTTACAACTGTTCTAACAACACTACATAACAAATTAAAGGTTTTTATAGATTTAGAAATGTAGATTTTCCATCTTTCTTCCCTTTGCTGGTTATGTATTATTCTTTTTCCTTTTACAATAAAAAAATTTATAAAATGGTGTTTAGCAATCTTCTAAAATAAATAAAAATGAAAGTGAGTTAAGCTGAAGCAGGAATATGACTATTTATATACTATAGTCAAATAAAAGCTGTTTTTCAAGTCATCCTACTCTGAAAATCAGCTGCGGTCCCGTGTGTACTGTATAGTTTTCGAATACACTCACGTAAATTTCATGGACTCCAAAAATACTTGAGAAAACGTGAAAAAAAAATATTCATTTAACTATCAGTTTTTTTTTCATACGCGTTTTTTTCTTTCTGGGACAAATATTGAATTTCATATGTTGTTCTTAACCCTAACAAGCAATATTTCGATTGAAACACATGTTGAAACCCCATAAATAACGTTTTTATTTAGGCCAAAAACCTATTTTTGTAATCGAAAATGGCGAAAATTTCCGACAATTCTATAAAAAAAACAATACAACTATACTACTGTTTACCTCCTCAACACTATTTTATAACCCTTTTAAAAAATGATGCTACTTGGAACAAAGGGCTACAGATGGCACAGTGTTGAACACTGATGGTCTGTTTCTGCGAGCTTAACATAGTTACCATTGTTCTCTTTTCCTAAATGCATTCCTCGAGAGATCCAGCATACTACACATACCAGGAAAAATACCCGCCTCCACACACTTCAAGCCCGCATAACTATCAGAGGTAACTATCTCAAGAATATAGTTAGATTGCGGGGTCGAAGGGTGTACAGGCGAGTATTTTCCGGGGTGTTCACATTTGCCGCCGACCAGCAGTATCAGCGTATGCGCTCGACCATTACCCTCTCCACATAGGCCGATCAGCTCTTATCGTTTTAGTGTCCTTTTATCCACCTTCGCCGCCATTTTGATAGAAAACTAATGGATTATCTGTCACTTTTGAGTGAAAATGGCGGCGAAGGTGGATAAAAGGACACTAAATCGGTATGAGTTGATCGGCCTATCTGGAGAGGGTACTGGCTCGACGTTTCACAGTGCGTTTTTGCGACCTTAACACGGTTACTATATTGTTCTCTTTTTCTAAAACACGGTTCCCATCTATGCGTTTCTCATTCGTGGGTCCCCCGAATCAAAACACGTATCACGTGGTCTAAGCGAGATTTGCCTATACAAGTTCATGTCGGACCACGTGATGAGTTTTTTGAGTCAGGGTGACTGCGCATCGGAAACGTTGGTGGTAATCGGGTGTAAAATGCATTCGATCCCGATATCTGTCATCGGCAACTATCTCAAAAAGCTTTGGATCTCTTATCTCTCTCAGATTGATGTAATTAAAACAAGATAATAATGGTATGGTATCTCGCAAAAACGCGCCTTTTGATGTCGCAAAAACGCTCCTTTTGATTTCGCAAAAACGCGCCTTTTGATGTCACAAAATTAACCTTAAAAAATCTTGTTTGTTTTGTTATTATAATTGCTAAAATAAATTAAAATTGTTTTTTTTGTTCTAAAAACAGTTGTATTATAATCACTGTATAAAGAAATTATTAACAACATTATAGAAAAAACCTTATGGGCAAAAAAGGTTTATGAATGAGTTCATAAGAATATTACAGACACCACTTTATATAACTATTGTTTGTGAGTTCCCAAGTTTTTATAAGTGTCTCTCGAAATATTTTCAATCTTATCTTATATAAATTTGTTGTTGGTTAATTAAGTTTTATAAGTGAGTTGATAGCAACATTTTAAAAAACCAATCTATTATATATCTTTAATTGATAGTTACTTACGGTTTTATAGGTGGGTTGACAGAAAGATTGCAAACACCAATTTATATAACTTTTGTCACTGATGACTTATATTTTTATAAATTTGTTGGTGGAAACATTGTTAACACCAATTTATATAACATTTGAACCGATGACTTTAATTTATATAAAGATGTCCGTGGAAATATTGTTAATGGCAGTTTTATGTTACTTTAGGGTACCATCAATTTAGAGCCTTTAATAAAACAAATATACAAACTCAATTCTTGTAGGAAACTTCTAAATACCCTAGGGTATCAACCCTCTTTATAATAATTATATAAATATCTGTCACCAGAAGTTTCTGAAAATGCTCATTGGGGAATATGTTCAGGTCAAAAATGTTTTTTTACGTCCGAGATGATTTTGTCTAAAACTTGTTTATAAATAGAAACTCTATAATACTGTTCTGTATTTCCAATGGTTTTCGCAGTAACCACGTATATATATATATATATATATATATATATATAAATTGAAAATCAAACTGTCCCAAAATACTGTGGAGAAATTCTAGAATGTCTTTAAATAAACTTTCTGCAATTTCTTGTTTTTTCTCCCCAAAGACTTGAAGGTTACCACCAGCATCTTTGTTGTCTACTTTTTTCTGGTGCAAAGGGGGCGGGGCATATACTGTGCAACTGTCTTGTTTTTGCTTCAAAAGGATCGATTAGATAAAATGCAGAACAAAGCAATGATATTCATGTCCTAAAAGAACACCAGTACAGGATAAGCTAAACCAGTTCGATTGGTTACCTGTAAGAAATTTCTTTATATATAAAACTCAAAAATAGAAAAAGCTTCTATTTATCTACTTGAGCAAATCTGACCTAATCACCAAATTCATCACCACAACACAAAAATTCGACAAAATATCTATATCTACCACGATATACGAGATCCTCAACACAGAACTTGGTATTTTCCAAAGGTTTAAAAATGTGTAATGAACTCCCAAACGACATAAAAAATAGTAATACATTAAGTAACTTTAAAACTAAAACCAAAGTATTCTTAAAAAGCAAAATTGACTAAATACATTTCATTTGTAAGATAATTTTTCTTGTGTTCATTATGTTGTCCTCTTGTTCGTGTCATAATGTTTGCTTGCACTATTGTGTCTTTTATTTTTAAGGAAGAGTTTTGTGTACTTTAAAATTTCATCGACTTATACGTAATTACCTATAACATATTATACCTTAATTTTATAAGCTTTGTGTGTATTACTATCTAATTTACTACGATTTTATTTAATTTTTTTAAATTTTATTTACCTTACATCAAAAATAAATTTTCATCAATAAAAAATCCTATAACGTATATTTTTCAAAAAACCCCTGTAGGGTTGACATAATGGCATGCGGTTTCACCATTATTAATTTCTTTAAAATCGAGCTTATATATAACATGTATATTAGTTTCTCCCTTAGAAATACACAAAATTCCCCAAACCCTTCGATTTTGGCCCACCCTGTACAGTTCCGTGGAATTGTTGTAACTAAATTGCTGGCATTTGCATAATTAGTAAGTAGCGCTATTTTCAGAATTACTAACATTTATGTAATCAGTAGAACTAGAAGTGGCATTGGTTATGAAATTTATAGAAATTGTGAAATTGATACTGACGCTGAAATTACTTGGAATTAGTCTACAATTTCGGTTCAACGGTCAAAAAAACTGTTAAATCACACATTTTTTAAAAACTGTTTTAATGAAGGCTGCCTCAAAGACTGTCTGCTCCTGCCAAAAATGTTAAACCATATACAATGAGCTTCAGGCTACTGCGAACATAGGGGGAATCAAGTCCAATATACTATCTGTACCATACGACCGAGGTGGGGTCGAACCACGCTGCAGTGTTGTGTTTTTGAAATTTATTTTGTTTTTATTATTTTGTTTTATTTCTGCCTTGTTCGAGAAAAAGGTAAGTTCTTAAGTAAAATAATACATTTTTAAAACTAAAAATGGATGTCTACGAAGTTGCCGAAAAAGTGCAGATGTTCAAAGGCAGACCATTGAGACTTATTCAAGAACTTTTTCTGGAGAATTTTGTAAATCGCCCAGAACGTAGTTTATAAGATTATAAGAAATCATAAAAAACCCACTGTTTTGAATGACGAGCAGAAAGTACGAAATGTGATAATTTGCGCTGCAGTGGAGGAAAATCGAAAGTTAACTAGCCACCAAATTGCCGAAGCAGTTGATAGGTGTTCAGCCACTGTCTTACGTGTTCTCAAAAAGAATGGTTATCATTCTTACAAAGCGTCAAAAACGCATCAAATTTTTCCAGGACAACTATCGTCGTATGGAATTTTGCGAAACAATTATGGAAAGGGCTAATCGTGATGAAAACTTTCTGAGATCTATTCTTTTCACAGATGAAAGGACTTTACCATTATTGAATCGTCATAACCCAACACACGTTCGATATTGGTCGTAACCCAACACACGTTCGATATTGGTCGAGGGAAAATTTGCATCTGTATTTTAACGTAAGAACACAGTATCCCCAAAAACTAAATGTTTGAGGGGGTATTGTAGGAGAACACGTAGTAGGGCCATTTTTTGTTGACGGCAATTTGAATGATCCTAGATACTTGGATCTACTGCAGCAGCATATTATTCCAACTGCTAGGCAGTTGTTAGGTGTGAGATTTGGTGAAACATGGTTTTAACAAGATGGTTGTCCCGCTCACAATGTTGGCCTTGTTAGCTTGTTAGGAAATATCTTGATAATGTATTTCCTAATCAGATTATAAATACACGGGTAACTATTTTATGGCCAGCTCGATTACCCGATCTTGCTCCTAATGACTTCTATCTGTGAAGTTATATCAAAAATAAAGTTTACGGGCATGAAAAGGCTACTAATTTGGAAGAACTTCGGATTAAAATTTTACATTTTACATTACAATTACAAGGGGTTTTTATAAGGAGGAGGACTTTTCGAACATTTGCTCTAATTTTTTTTTTGACTAGGAGAATCTTTTTGGTTTTTAGAATGTATTATTTTATTTTGAGAACTTGCTCTCATTTTGTTTCTTCTTATTATTTTCATTGTAACACGTTGTTGGTGATAAATCTGAGCAGTTGAAAATAAAACGCTCTAATTTATCAGTGACAAAAAACAAGAAAATTACGTTTTCAAAATTTGCGTATTTATTGACCAAATTCCGGTTTCGTGGACTACACTTCACATTGCACCATGGTTAGAGGCGTACTAAACGCAAGCCGCGAACGGTGATCGCAAGCCTGAGGGTTGCTCCACTGATAGGTGTAGGGTGTCCCTGCGTGTACATACACTGGCAAATTGGACTTCTTCCGGCCTATGTTCGCAGTAGCCTAAAGCGCTCTGTATACGAGTCTTAACCCCCTATTCAAGTATATGGTTGCGTGTAGACTATCGCATTTCAATATGAAGTCGGTTAGAGAATGCTATCTCATTCCTATCTAGGAGCAAAATTATGATTGTTTTCCACAAACCAAAACCACACTTTTTTGCACTCGACGCGCGTTTCGCTAAGAACGTTAGCATCATCAGGAGACGATAAACAATGTGTATTGTCATTGTTTATCGTCTAACTTTGTTAGCGAAACGTGCGTCGAGTGCAAAAAAGTGTAGTTTTGGTTTGTCGAAAACAATCATAATTTTGTTTTAGTGCAACCAAAGGTTCCAAATTCCCAAGATATCTATGAGCCATAAAATATTGTTCCGTATAAAAACTATGCTGTATATTATCGCTTTATCATAATTCGATGTTTTAATTGATTATACTTGTAAAGAAATACCGAACCTGTATGATAAAAATTCAAAATAATAACAAAGCTTAGGTTATCAGAAAAATCGATCATGCATAAAAAAAACAAAAAAATTCAAAGCGTTGGTGGTCAGAGTTTTAGTTCGGAAATAGATTTTCCCGACATTTTGTTAGGCATTCATTTATTTAAACTTTCTGGTTTTGTTGGAAGATACAAAAAAATTGAGACTTTTTAAGATAAAATCAATTAGACATAATATTGTGTCATGTGATTCCTCATCCAAGTAAATTAGCAAGAATTGAAGTCCTCAACATTCTTCGTATTGATGTAATAACCCAACCCACATTTTCTTAAATAATTTACAAAAAACACGAAGTATTAATATCTTTATCTTAAGTGTAGAAAAATTTGGCTGCAGCGTTATAAAGTCGTTGATTGTTACAATTTTAGCTTAGTTTAAATGAAAATTCTGATTATACCAGCAACAAATTTCGTCTGCTTTCGCTATAACGTATTAATTGTTACAATTTTAGTTCAAGTTTAAGCAGTTTTTGTGCATTTATTACACGATTTTGACAATAAATCTAGAACCAGGACCAGCTAACCCTACCCAGTTCTTTTTTATTAATTAATAAAAAACGAGAAAAGATCAAAACTTTTGGACAATTTTCTGCTTCTTCAAAAACATTCCATTTTTAAAAATGTTTTGCCTCCGGTGCATTTATGAAAATTTTAGCAATAAATCTAGAATGGAGACCAGATCCCAACCTTTTTTTTTAATAATTCATGAAAAATCAAAAAGATAATTTAAAATTTTAATTTTCCGCTTACACTGCAAAAAATTTCGCCTGCGGCACAAAAATATTAATTGTGTCAAATTAAGATATGTACCCTGTCCACTGCCAGATTTTTAAGCCATGATATCTGTTTACGATCCGGACCTCTTCTGCCTTCAATTTTGCCTTCTATAATCAATTTTAAAAGTTAAAAAAAAATAAAAAAAACCTCCAAATCAGTTACATCAACCGAAAAGAATCTAAAAACAAAAGATTAAAAGATCTTGGGTGTAATTAACGAAAATTCAAACCTGGATGAGCATCCCCCAAGGAACACACAAAGGACCAAAGCGAATAGAGAAGTTATTAAACGATGTTAGATTCTTTTCGGTTGATGTAACTGATTTGGAGGTTTTTTTGACTTCGTTTGTAATTTCTTAAAATATGGCCAAAATATTCAAGTTTTCGTTTTTTGGTGGTAAATAAAACTTCAAGATCTTAATTTATTCTAAGCAAAACATCCACATTAGTTACTCTGTCCATCCAAGATATCCTTAGTATTCTACGATAACACCACATCTCGAATGCCTCTAATTTTTTGCACATGGCCTCAGTCAGTGTTCATGCTTCCATGCCATAATATATAATGCTAAAAACATAACACCAAAGCACACGAATTTGGAGAGTGATATTAAGATCGCGACCACACAACACTGATTTAATTTTGATAAAAGATGATCTGGCCTGTTCAATTCTTGCATGAACTTCTTGCTATGGAACCTATAAACTTCTCCCAAAAGATCCGACGCAATCAATCGAAAGTAAGGTTTATAGAATTTTGAAAAAGTATTCCAGATATATTCCGGACAATACAAGATCTCAACTTACACCACATTATAGCAAGCCTCCTCATCTATACGGACTTCCCAAAATTCACAAAGATGCAATGCCCTTACGCCCAATTACAAGTTCCAGAAATTCTCCAACAAGCAATCTGTCTAAATTCCTTTTGAAAATTATTCAACCTCTTGCAGGCAAGACCGCTTCATTTGTAGAAAATTCCAACCATTTTGTTAATATTCTTAAATCTTTTGTTTTAGGAACCGCGGATAGACTTGTCAGTTTTGATGTCGAAAGTCTATACACCAATGTCCCAATAAAGGAATCGCTAGATATTATTAGAAAGAGACTGGTTGATGACGAATCCCTTTATGAACGTACCAGCCTACCGCTGGAGGGAGTGATGGAGTTGTTGGAGTGCTGCCTACATAACTCTTATTTTCAAGTGAAAGATAGGTTTTATGCTCAGGAAGACGGTCTGCCAATGGGTTCATCGCTTTCGCCAGTGGTGGCCAATATTTACATGGAGTGGTTCGAATCACACGCGGTTGATACCGCAACATATAAACCTAAGCTCTGGCTGAGATATGTTGATGATACTTTTATTGTCTGGACCGGGAATGACCGACAACTTTCAGAATTTCTTCACCACCTAAATAACATAAGACCCACCATTAAATTCACAATGGAATTGGAGCAAAATTGTCAAATTACTTTTCTTGATGTACTTGTCACACGAGTAGAAAGCGACATCAGAACAACAGTCTATCGTAAACCCACTCACACAGGAAAATATTTAAATCAAGGTTCAAATCATTCTGCTACAAACAAACGAGGCATAATCAAAACTTTGTATAACAGAGCCGTTCAAATTTGTAACAATCCTCATGACTTGGAAATCGAAATAAGAAACATTAAGAAGGATCTGCAGCAGAATGGTTACAGCCTGAAACTTATAACAGATACTATTTCTAAATTTCAACAAACAGGACAGAGATTACAAGACCAAAACCAGGCAAATGCATTCCTTACAATCCCATACGTTAAAGGAGTATCAGAGAAAATTCGAAGAGTAGCGAAAAACTTTAATATTAAAACAGCTTTTTAATCTAGTAATACAATTCGAAGCCTTCTTAGTAAAACAAAACCGGAGAACAAACAAAATAAGGAATACATTTACCAAGTTCCTTGTGAGTGTGGTGAATCATACATAGGCGAAACTAAAAGACCACTATCTGTTAGGCTTAAGGAACATCAGACGAATACCCAAAAAGGTGAAACCACGAAATCAGGAATTGCCGAACATGCATGGTCAAAACAACACCGAATGAAGTGGGCAGAAGCAAAGGTTTTGCACAAGGAGTCACACTGGAAGAAACGAAAATTCCTTGAAGCTGCCTTTATTGGGCAGAATCAGGGTATTTTCAGTGAACCAAGTGTTGAAATCCCAAATATTTGGAAGCCCCTCCTTGGGCGGAGCCAACTTCTTAAACTTCAAGGTTGAGTGATTTCCCACAGTATATAAGTACGTAGCCTTAGGAATTGATTGTAGTTTGCACCTGAAGACGATCAGAGATTGTACTGATTGAAACGTCGTGTATAAATAAAAAATAGACAATGGAAGTCCGAAACACAGAGTTAATTTCAAACTTGCATGTTGTTCCAGTTCTCATTGATAATTGATTCTCTCTGATGTTCTTTTCGTTGAGTATCACCATCCATTTTGTTTTCTCAGCATTTAAGTTAAGACCGAATTGCGAACTTTTGGCAGCAATTTGATTCAACAATTCTTGCAGGCCTTCCAACGTGTCTGCTATTATGCATATCGTAGTTTGTTGATTTTTATGCCGTTTATGATCAGACACTCTTCGCAGTTATGAAGTGCGTTCTCCATTATTTTGTTACTATAGATATTAAACAAAAGTGGAGAGAATATACAACCTTGGCGCACACCTCTTCTTATTTGGACCTCTTCGGAGAGTTGGTCAACCTCTATTTGAGCAGTCTGGTTTCAATATAGATTACCGATTATCTTTAGATCTCGGTTATATAGACCAACTTCTTTTAGCGATTCTATGAACTTTTTGTGTTGGACTCGATCAAACGCTTTCTCATAATCTATGAAACAAGCATATACTGGCGCCGACACATCCCCAGATCGCTGACCTAAGCCTTGAATGCCAAACAGTGCCTCTCTTGTCCCGAACCCACCACCAAATCCAAACTGCGTGTCGCCCATAAAAAATTAGAAATATTTTTAACATATGGCTCATTAGGCTGATGCTGCTGAATGTTTTTTAGGCAGTGTAACAAAGGTTTATTGCTGCAATAAATCATGTTAAAAAGTTTTGCCCTACCGCTTTTCTGTTTTTAGCTGAAGATATTGCGTATTGTACTTCCTCTGTTGTTATATCTATGCCTTGGTTTGAGAACTCTCCTGGCTGTTCGGATCGGTTATCGGTAAAGAGATGTTCTATGTAGCTACACCATTATTTTAGTTTTTCTTTGGTATCCGGTATGATTTGCCCTGATCGTTCAAAAGGATTCCAGCTTGTCTTTTATTAAATAATCCTGCTGCTTCCTTTATGCGTTTGTGTAAATTGAAAGTGTCATGTTTAGCATCAACAACATTGAGAACGTGCAAAAATAGCAATTTTAGATAATTTTCTCAAAGCTCCCTTGGCAGTTAAAACAGCCCAGTTTTTGCCCCAGTTGGCACGGCGTTGGAACCGGCTTGGACCAATACTGGGTCGGTTTTGTCTAGCCGCAATGGTTTCTTATTGGTACAACGGAATATAGCGTTTGACTGATTTAAGCCAATGCCGTGCCAACGTCTGCGTGAGCCAGTAGCATCGTTTTGGCTAATCAGCATTAGATCTCCAATAATCTAGCCAGCACCGTTAGCCAATTCCGGCAGAGCATAAGGTAAACTGGCAGCGGGAATCGTGCCTGATGAAGTTAAGAGGTTCAGTTCTTCTTTCCTCATTGAGAGATAACTGTAATGCATGTAGTACCGGTTTTATTGAATTTTTGTTGGCGTTTAATTGACACACACAGTATTAGTTTAACAGTTTATACAGTGTGATTCAAAGTTTTTTAGACAGACTTTAACTGTAGGTAAAATTTGTTGTTCTGAACTAAAATACAATTTTGTAAACTCTTTCGTTTCAGAGATATTTGCATTTAAAAATTGGTAATATTTTCTGATAAGCACCCTTACTACGTGGTAGAAATATCAACTTTTGAAAATAAAACTTTGACAACTTCAAAATGCTTGACAAAAACCCTAAAACATGTTATTGTCAGCACACGTAGAATTGCTTGGTAAATTATTTTAAAGACGATTGCCAAAAAAATACGAAATTTTACTTCTAAATTCAGAGTAAAAAAATGAAAAATTTAAACAAAATAATCACGTAACTTTTCTTAGATTAATGATATCTAACCACTGTCAAATCTTTGTAGGGAATTTTGAATCGCCCCATATTTTCAGTCACAATGAAGAATTCAACAAAAACATACAAAAAGGAACTTTTTAATGACTAAAAATAACTTATTGTATTTCTTTAAATCTAGAGAGTTTTTGAGAGAGTTTGTAGTAGAGTTTTTGAGTTAATGATATTTGGTAACGAGTTAAAGATACTTTCAGTAAATAATCTTTCACATCCGACTACCGAGATTCTTATTTTCTTTGAGTTTTTTAACTAGAGAAGAAAGTTAATGCACCGAGTGTGCTGTGTAACGTCTACGAGAGTTGAGAGCGAATTATATTTCTTAAGCTGCTTGAGGGTGAAAACAGTGCACACATTTTGTGCCCATTTTTAAGTGGTCGATTTCTATTTTTAACTTAAAGCGGGACCTTTCTTAAGCAGGGACTTACTTTCTTCTTGCTATTGTCAAAGAATTTTTAAGGACAAGAAGAAATTGAACGTTTTATTTTGTTACCTTATAAAATATAGGGTGGGCCACAAAATTCCGCACTTTTTGGATTGGCTATTATTTTTGACATAAGTGCTCGATTTTTAAAGGTATTAGTTTTTTAGATAGATGAAACGTGATACTTTTTCGAATCAGTTGAAAATTTAAAATTTCTCAAAAATCCAAGATGGCGGAGAGTTTTAAAAAATTGGTAATTTTCACCCCCCCCCCTGGAAAAAATGTATGTGCGACAATGAACAAAATTTAAAGCTTTTACTATAAACGCTCGTTGTTTATGTGTATATTGACGTATCACTTACTTAAATCGGTTAAGAAATGAAAAAGTTATAAGCTTCCAGATTATGATTGTTTGGGCTTAATATTGGAAAAAATCACAAAATTACATATTTTTTAATTTGCTGTAACTTTTGGCCTGGCAAAACATGAGAGTTGCGTCTGTTTGTTTAAAATTTGACATTAAAAAAAATCAGGATGCGGATAGTTTGAAAAAGAGTTAGCTTTTATACGCCTTATTTTTTTTTAAGTAAGACACTGGACAAAATAAAAATTAGTATTTCCAAATCTCCCTTTTTTCTTCGTATATCGAGGTATCGCCTAACTAAATGGAATAAGAAATAAAAAAGTAATGAGTATTTAGATTATTAGTATTTTTTTAAATTAAATAATTAGGTCAAAAGATATAGCAAATGGAAAATGTATGTAATTTTGTGATTTTTTTCAATGCGAAGCCAAAACACTCGTAGTCAAAAAACGTATAACTTTTTTATTTCCGAACTGATTTAATTAAATGATACTTCAATATACACAGAAATAATGGGCGTTTGTAGTGGAAGCTTTAGAGTTTGTTCAGTGTCGCACATAAATTTTTTTCAAGGGGGGGTGAAAATTACACATTTTTTTTGAAAGTTGTAAATTTTTAACCGAATCGAAAAACTAACGTTTTTATCTTTTCAAAAAGTAAATATATTTCAAAATCGAGTAATCATGTCAAAAGTTATAGCCAATCCCAAAAGTGCGGAATTTTGTGGCCCACCCTATATATTCTTGTTGTGAAGTAAGTAGTTCTACAACAGTGCTGATACCGGGCCATGTTAAGCATTGTTTGCTGCGTTAGTAGCGACATAGAGCTATTTGTAACTCATCGCCGTATACGTATCCGCATCTAGCGAGAACCAAGCACATTAATTGGTCAGAAACTTGTACCACATTCGAAAAGAGCAGATATATGCTAATCTAGGGTGTTCTTGAACGCGATAGGTGTTGAGATGCGTTAGGTATCACGTATCGTTACGACACACGTATCGTATCTCAGCACCTATTGCGTTCAGAAACACCTTAAATTAGCATATATGTGCTCTTTTCGAGCGTGCTACAAGTTTCTGACCAATCAATGTGCTTGGTTCTCGCTAGATGCGGATAAGTATACCGCGATGAGTTATAAATAGCTTTATGTCGCTACTAATGCAGCAAACAATGCTTAACATGGCCCGGTATCAGCACTGTTGTAGAACTACTTACTTCACAACAAGAATATATAGGGTGGGCCACAAAATTCCGCACTTTTTGGATTGGCTATAACTTTTGACATGAGTAGGGTAGGTTAGCCACTTTCAAATAAAATGAGGAGATGAGGGTGGGCGTGGCCACCCCCCCCCTTTCACCCCCTTCACCCCACTTGACCTGTGACCTTGACCCTTGACCTTTGACCCCTTGACCTTTGACCCCTTGACCTTTGACCCCTTGACCTTTGACCCTTGAACTTTGACCTCGACCTTTGACCTCGACCTTTGACCTCGACCTTTGACCCCTTGACCTTTGACCCTTTCATTTTTATCCCCTCTCTTCTTCTCCCCCCTCTAACCCCTCTACCTTTTTATACCCCCTCTACCCCCTCTACCCTTTTATACCCCCTATACCTTTTTATACCCCCTCTACCCTCTCTACCTTTTTATACCCCCACTACCCCCTCTGCACCCATTTACACCCCTCTGCCCTCCCCCCTTACCGCTTCATTCATCCCCACTCTTTGACTTCCCTTTCTCTTCATCCCCACTCTTCGACTGCCCCATCTCTTTATCCCTATTCTTCGACTTCCCCTTCTCTTCATTCCCACCATTTATTTCCACCATTCACTTTACCCCTCTACTTTTCTCACACCACTACTTTAGTTTTTAGCCAGGAGGGGATATCTCTCTTTAAGTCGGTATTTGTATAACGGAGAAGTGACTTCTCCCCTCTCTTATTACATACATTTTTAGTGGGAGAGTATCGGTATATAAATAGCCGTATATTCTTTCGATTTTTAGTTTAGATTCGATTTTTGAGCTTACTTTAAAAAAATTTAACAAAATGAGTGATTTCATTGAGTTCGTTTCTGGTGAAAAAGTGTTTTTTGCCAGAAGATATGAGGATCTAACCTCTTGCAGGGAAGAGTTGGTGTTAGACATGGACCAAAATAATGGCATCGATCCTGAGGAAGAAGAAGACTCCGACTCAGAAGATGAAGGGGTTTTTGAGGAGAACGCCTGTGCCACATCTGGTGTCGTAAGGAGCGAACATGTTAGAGCAGATAAAACAGTGAAACCGGGATACCTTGAGAAGGCGATGTGTGTTACGGAGTCATATGTAGCTATCAAAGTCGCACAAAGACAGTTTTTTGCATTGTGTATTAAGTGTTATTTCAACCACGGAATTAATCTCCCAGTAGGTAAGAATGAACATGTTAATATTCATTATATGGATAGAATGAACTGTGAGAAAAACAAATTAACATGTTCCGTATGTGAGGATAAATTATCCCAATTAATTTACCCCGAAACATGCCTGGTTTGCCTTGGAGGAACACATACAAAAATTAACAACCACAGACTCACTCATCACAAATAAAAAAAAATCTGATTTTTGTTAATTGAAATATTAAATAGTGGGGAAAGTAAAAAACATATAAAGGAATAACAGGTCCAACGCAGCATCAAAACTAGTTTAAACGTTTTAAAAAAACCATCAAAATGAAAATTGATCAAAGTTTTTTGACAAATTTTAATGCACAATTAAATGAAGAGAAAAACATGTCACTGGAAGTGAAAACATTTTGCAAGTTAAATGTGGATCAAGCTTACGTAATAGAAAATATGCAGCAAATTAGCACTAGATACGGAAAATCAATTTTGGTGACTTTATGTGACAGCTCGACAGAACACAAGTTTAAAACGTTTTTACCAAAAAGAGTGGTGGAAAAATTTAGCGACGACTTTATTTCAGCTGTAAACAATTATCAAAAGTGTACTTTAACATACCTTGGACAGAGTGAACCTAAATTTATTGTGGCCCGTACACAGTCAAAACTAAAGATTGATTTTGTCGAATAAAATTAATTTGTTAAAAAATAACTTTAAATGACAAGTTATATCTCCGAACTGTATTGGTTATACATAACAAAAGCAGAAGAACTTAATTCGAATCCACAAGTTACCAGTGAGGAACTAGAAAACGTAAGAAGATATTTGAGTGGAGCGTTGTTTTGCCAGCAGTTTATTTATGGATTATTTACCGAATCTACATTCTTTCAATTGATGTTACAAGAAAACCTACAAAAAACTCTTTTTGTGATTCCGCACTTTAGCAGATATCTTTCAGAAGCTGACGGAATGCTAAATAGTAAAACGTAGTGACTATTTTTTATATTAAAATATTGACTTTGCAAGGAAAATGTCTTGGTTTGATTCCAAAGAATACAAAGAATTTCACGACTTGCAAGGGGCCATAGAGTATATTTTCGAGTTATTTCGAGATAGGTGTTTTGAAGCTGAAAATGCCGAAATGCGGGGCGGATGCCCAGGTTTTTGGAACGTAGAAGAATGTTTTTTAATGAAGAAAAAATACAAAAAAAAGCAATATTTCTCTGTGTTGAATACTTTAAAGACTTGAATTTGAACACATTAGTTAACGAATTGATTGGGTTAGAATTATGGAGTGAACTTTTTTGATATTAAGGCGTTCCTGCCCAAATATATTTTGGACAAAGTTATAAAACTTGCATCAGATTTAGAAGAAAATTAATAAAAGTGTATGTACCTATTATTGATGTATTATTTCACAAGATGATTTACTTTAAATAGTGATTAATTCTAAATCTATTCAACATTAAAAACATGCTGTATTAACCACTACACGATAGGTTTTTTTTGCGCTTTAATAATTCATTTTATATTTGTTTTGGCTACCTTATAAAATTATGTTTTTTTTTTTTGGAATCTATAGGAGAAAGGCTGTATATATTTATATGTATCAAAATAAATTTATCTTGAAAATATAAACAAATTGTGCTGAGAAAATATGTGTTTTACTTTTTTACTAGAAAGAGCCACCTCTGGGCCCATATTTGCGTGATTAAGAAAAACGCAAAGCGCTGCCAAGATAAATGTTAAAACACACACACAAGCAAAAACCATAGCAAAAGATACCATGCGTTTTTAATGGGAATACAAATATTCCTACAAAGTTAAAAAAATATACATATTATTTAGGTTAAAAATCCAACGCTTTTAAAATAGAAAAGATGTATTTATTTGCGTTTGTGTGAGGTCGAAACTGTAGAGTAGCTTTAAATCACCATGCGGGTGGTCAAAAAAAAAAAGCCGCATATTGACTTAATGTGTAGGTAGGTATGTGATTTGGGTGGCGACATTATATCCGTCCCAAGCATATATGCCTAGCTTTTTTTTCACCCTAAATGTAGATTTTGTCTTTTAATGAGCATCCCTTTGTTGTGAGACATAAAAATGCACTTAACTTTTTCGGTGAATGGTAGATTTCTTCGCTAAGATTAATGTTTGTTATGTTAGTAAGCGGCTTTTCTTAGAAAAAAGACCACACGTATCAAAATGTGCACTATAGGCGGTAACTTGTTGGGGTGAGATTATGCTAGAATAAGGATTTTAATACGTTGTGAAACGAGTGTATACAGGATGAGGCAAATGGACAGTGGCATGTATTGCTCTTTTGTTTAATTATACAGAGTCGCAAAAGCATTGTTGGGGACATATATTAGTTTTAATTTCAAAGAACCAAAACGCAACAATAAAAGTAGCTTGCAATAATTATTAGTATCTAGAACAACTTGATTATAATATTATATTAAAAAACAAGGTTAGAAATCAAGTCTCGAGACGAAGTTGGTAATCTGAGCCGAAGGCGAAATCCATAATTTGAGCAAAGACGTTATTTACTGTATTATTTCTGCGACTAAAAAAAAAAGCACACAATTGCATTTTTTTTTTAATTTACTTATTTTTTTTGACTTTGTTAGTCATCATCAAATAACAATAATAATGATGCGTGATGTGCAATGTTGACATATCCGTGTACAAAGCGCTACTTCCAGGACTTGCTTCGCAATAGCGAGTTATGCATTAACCATCTAGTTAAAAGATGGCAGACATATACAAAATGCCAGAATAAGACAGCTGAAGGTAACTTAAAGGTTAAACTCGCTATTGAGAAACCGTCCCTAGAGTGAGTTGTCCTTGTGAAAAACCTCATTTTATATAGCAGTCGTATAAAAACATTATTATTATTTAGTTTTAACTGCTAGCATTAGGTACCTTTTAATGGTTTTTTGTATTTTTTTAAACTATTCATTTCGTTTTTTTACTTTACTTTTTAACTTAAAATACTAAAGTGCCAAATTCTAAACACCGGTTTAATTTAAACAAGGTTTAACATTGCGGTGCAGTTGGTAATAAAAGCATTAATTACTTATACAGGAGGTGAAAATACTAGCTTTTTCCAAAGTAAGGTAGAGTTTTATTTAAAAAAACAAAACCAAAACGCAACAATAAAAGTAGTTTGCAATAATTATTAGTATCTAGAACAACTTGATTATAATATTTTATTAAAAAACAAGGTTAGAATCAACTCTTAGCACACAATCGATACGAAGTTGGTAATCTGAGCCGAAGGCGAAATTTCTGCGACTGCATTTTGGCGACTTTATGTGACAGTCCTACAGAAAACAAGTTTAAAACGTTTTTATCAAAAAGAGTTGTGGAAAAATTCAGTGATAACTTTAATCAAGCCATTAATAATTATCAAAAGTGCACTTTGACATATTTAGGCCAAAGTGAGCCCAAATTTGTTGGTGACCGAACGCAGTCAAGACTAAAAATCGATCTTGTTGAATAAAATCAGTTGAAAAATGACTTTAAACATTAGTTGAGTAGCAAGTTATATATCTGAGCTATATTGGTAGCTTATAACAGACGCAGAAGAACCTAATTCAAATCCGCTAGTTAGTATCGAAGGACTGGAAAAAGTTAGAAAATATATGAGTGGCGCACTACATTGTCAACAGTTTAATTATGGATTATTTACCGAATCTACATTCTTTCAATTGATGTCACAAGAACACCTACAAAACACTATTTTGATGATTCTGCACTTCAGTAGCAGATATTTTTCAGAAGCCGACGAGTTGTAGTAGACATTGTTTTCAAATTAAAGTGTATCTAAAGATGGGTGTCATAAATTTGAAAAAATGTATTTGTAAGATTCTTTTAACACTTTTTTTAGTCAATATTTTTAAGTTTAAATGGCGACAAACAATCCGACACTTTTGTATAAGTGAGGGCATTTTGTATCCTTTGTCAGCGGTCGTGTCCGCACAATTTGCTTTTGTTATAAGCTATTAAATTTTAAAACTTTTGTTATATTTTTAATATTTTGCATACTCCAGTGTTGTTGTTTTATGCTGACATTAGCCCTTAATGAAAATGAGAGAATAAGAAAGAATTAATAAAAGGCACTCTTTCTTTTGTTCATAAAAATAATCGTGGCCAACCCATGTCTTTAGCGGTTTCTCTAATGTGTCATTTAACTTAGACAATCATTCACTTAGTTTCTGCGTGTCCATTATCTGTCCATTATAAGTGAAAACACATATAAACTAAGCAATTTTTTTACATATTACCGAGTACCTACTCTATATAGGGTGGTTTAAACACAGAACTGAATAAAAAAACTGCCTTCTTATAGATAGTTGTGTTTAAAAACAACTCCTAAAATACATGGTAAAGCGACAATGTCACTGTGCATGTGTTCTTTTTTTAATTTTTGACTCTCAAGAAAAAATAAATTATGATAAACCTTACTGAAGCATTCATTTCGTTTGGTTTTGCATAAGAAAAAAATAGACATACTGTTAAAACTAATACTTATTTATTAACAAAAAATCAAAATATACAAGGCGACTAAAATAAAATTCCTTAGTGGTTGCCACACAACTCATCCATAAATTTTCTTTTAATAGCCTTTTTCTTATTAAACCGGTCCTTAGCTTCAATCAGTTCTTTCTGAACCCGTTCCAGATCCTTCTGAATCCGATCACTGTCCCGCTGCAGAGCATCTACAACCTCCCCTTCGATCCTAACGGCCTCATCTAGACACTGCCTGTGTCGTTTTACGACCCCAATTGTATCTGTTTGGGAGGGAGTAAAGTCCTCTTTAGCGGGACCTTGCACTACGTTTAGTAGCACCAACATGCCCAGTGGTTGTCGCAACAAGTCAGCCTCACTGGAAAATGAAAAAAAACTATTATATTGTTTACTACCAATTACTTATTTTAATTTAATAGTAAAATTAAACATTCTTAGAGCTCCAGACAACCTCTAACAAAAACCGAATAATCTTTGGAAATACTTAGCCAACTTTTCATCGAACATAAATAAAAAAACTCTCTAAAAGATACGTATACTCCAAACAGAAAAGAACGCCATCGAAATCTGTCCAATGGTTTGAGAGTTACATGCGCACAAATACATACTCAGACATATTGTACATACACACATATTGACTAGTTCAATATCAATGAGAAAAGTAAATATTAAAAAATTGTCCTAGAAAATCCGTAAAGAAAATTAGAACGCGATTGTCTAGAATATTTTTCAACAATTTGTAATTCGCAATAAAGAAGTAATGATAATAATCTTATTCCAATAAAAATGTATTCATTTAAGTAAATAGTTTTACCTTGTTTGCGGCTGAACCAATCCTAGTTGGGGTGTTAAAATACCCCCTTTGCTGTAGCAGCGGGGTATTGAGGGACCAGCCACAATTTCTTTCGGTTGCCGCTCTAAAGTCTGTTGATCAATTCCTCTGAAAAAATAAAATAAATATATTTTAGTTTATTGTTTAATACAAAGCAAACATCATTGGGCATTTTATTGCGGTGTCTGCATTCTTTAAAAAAAACTGAATAAAAATGTTGTTTCTAGTTAAAAGCTAAAGCTTTTTTATTATTAGTTAAATACTCGCGGCCTGGCATGCGATTTTTTTTTCAAATCTTATTCCAATAAAAATGTATTCATTTAAGTAAATAGTTTTACCTTGTTTGCGGCTGAACCAATCCTAGTTGGGTTGTTAAAATACCCTCTTCGCTGTAGCAGCGGGGTAGTGAGGGACCAGCCACAATTTCTTTCGGATGCCGCTCTAAAGTCTGTTGATCAATTCCTCTGAAAAAATAAAATAAATATATTTTACTTTATTGTTTAATGCTAATTAGGCAATTACCTATGTCTTATAATATTTTAATACAAAGCAAACATCATTGGGCATTTTATTGCGGTCTCTGCATTCTTAAAAAAAACTGAATAAAAATTTTGTTTCTAGTTAAAAGCTTTATTTATTATTAGTTAAATACTCGCGGCCTCGCCTGCGATTTTTTTTTCAAAAGTTTTCAGTAATTTTTTTGGAATGGATACCTAAGTTTGCCGAAACTTTTACCCTAAACGGAAACGTAAACCAATCTTGATGTAATAAACCATATTTATACTGCCCAGAACAAACAAACTGACAAAAAACTGAAACTATATAGAGATGATTTGTTAATAATGGAAACTGATTTATTTAAGTAGATATTCTTACCTTTTATGGGTTGCCAACGACAGCAGCTTATCTTCCAACACTACCACTTTTTTCAAATTTGATTGATGGTCCTCCAACACCTCTGGGGTCACCGGGGTTATCATGTCTAGCCAAACAATACTTTCTTCGTCTTCGCTGGATACCTTCTCGGCCTTTGTAAAAATTCCTTCGTTATGATTAGGAATTTCCAGTTCCCACAAGGCTTGAAGTTCCTGTTCTTCTGATTTTCTTGCATGTTCTTCTTCTTCTAAATCACGAATAATAGCTTCTAATGTCATTTGCGACATTGTTAAACCACAAAAAAAAATTGAAAACCTAGTACTATTTTCGAAGATAAAAAAAACAAACTGACTTGTTGATCTGCGTTATTGGATTATATAAGATCTTAACTAGTACCATCCCTTAACTTTAGACTCCTCCCTTGGCTCCACCTCAATGTTTAAAGTGATATTGTGTGGCTATCGTAAATACAAATGGTGGGCCTTGTAAATCTAGCTTTTTGTCATTTTAAAAAGTTAACGTTTTTTAAATTGTGAAAGAAATAATGAAAAAAAAAATGTTAAAAATTGTTGCTCTCTATTTGTTTAATAATTTAGACTTTAAAAAATATATATGTCTCGATAAAGAGTGAACCATCGACGTAGGTTGTTATATCGATGGAGTGAACCGTCCATATTCTCTGGTAAAGTCAAGTATTTTTCCAAAATATTTTAGTGGTTGTTTTAAATACTGTTAACCATAAGTATATTAAAGTATTTTTTATAAGAGGTTTGATAATGCGAGCTTTCCAAATTTAACGCAAAACTACATATATTACCTACAATTCATTATTAAAAGAAACGTAAATTGTTTCAATAATTATACAGACATAATCATATAAAGAATCGGAAAAAGTAACAAATTTACTTTTGTGAAAGGGTTCCTGGAGGTTTTTGTTCATTAATTTTCTGGTTTATTTTTTTCCAACCTCGAGCCCCTGCTTATGAATTTTACCCTGTTGAAAGGTAAAACATATTCTGCAATTAAATTGAATTGAGAAAAATTTTAGAGCTATTTTCCCTTAAGAGGATTACTTCAACATTGTGAATATAGTTTTTGTTTTATCTAATGTCCGCCGAACTTTTTTTTAACATGCAAACACTTCAGAATCGGTCAGAAATTTAAGTAAAGAATGCACGTGTTATATAATGTATTATACGTTAATAGACTAACAGCTTATATTGAAAAAAAAACGAATAGTAAGTACACGTATGATCATAAAACACAGGGACTCGTTTTTATAATTTAGGTAGATGTGACACCCTTGCCATGCCACGCCATATCCCTTTTTTTATAATAGTAGTGTACTAACATAAACTTTAAAAAAATATAACGTGATTGTGTAGATTTCTGTTTGTTATTGTGTGTTTTTTTACCAGAATTTATTTTAATTTATTTATTAATCAACAGGCTGAAGCCCAATAAGTAATGAAATAAGCTGAAGCCCAATTACAGATCACAATTAATAAAACTAATGGACCATTTGCTTTAGTTAGGATTGTATTACGTAAGAGTTTTTACCAAACATGCTTTGTGATAATTCCAATATAAAAAAAGACAAATACTACACAAAAAAAGCAAATACTACACAAAAAAAAAATCCATAAAATGGATTTATGATAATCTTGCGAAAAGTATGAAAACAAACTTGAAATGTATTACACACTTCTCATAAGCTGTTATTGATAGGGCACAAATTCTATAAAGCTACCCATTCTTTTTTTGCTGAGATGTGTGCTTGCTTTAGGAAGTTTAAATGTTATTGCATTATTTTCTGTATTATAACTAAGAATGGTAATAGAAAACAAAGACTTAGATTTCAATTGCTTTAAATTGGAAAAACTCAAAGTTTTTACGTTAAAATTTGGTAGGTCACACGTGTTTGGCCTACATAGGTATCTTCAGACCTGTTACATAAAACGGCACTGTAGGGATTAATATTTAAGAAAACGGAACAAAAGAAAACAAAACTTTAAAATATTTTTTTAAGAAACAAGAGACAAATGAGTTGGGCATTAATTAAATAAAGAAACATTCTATCTTATTTTTGCCATTTGTTTTGAATTCAAATATATAAAAAAAAAATTTATTTTATGTAGTTTATGTATCCTACAAATCTTTTTCGAGTTTTAGGTTTTATGTTCGTTGTGATTTAAAGAGGAGATCAGCCAATACAACAGTACCCTTACTTACTTACTTACTGTACTTTATTGTTTCTGAAAATACCCATTTCCATACAGTATTGTGTTAAGCCTAGTATCCAGCAAAAATCTTAAAACTGTTGATTAAGATTTCTACAATGTAACCTGGGTTTACCCATGCTGCGGGTCGAAGTCACTCATATAGGGGACAGACAAAGAGAAGACGGTATATAGTTTTAACTTCATATATGTTGCAGAGGCTGCATATTTCATTTTGGGCAATCTTGTAACATTGCACCTTCGGGTGGCAATTTGAAATTAAAAACTTGAAACAAAGTTAACCCTTTTATTTACTTAAATAAAGCAAGCAAAAATTGTACAGCTGTAAACTCTAATACACTCCCTTCTAGTAAAGTACATTCCAATTTGTAGAAATCAATTCTTTTTTGTTTTTTATTCAGCAAATATTTTAGATCTTGTTTAAATGATGGTACTGATGCACAATTAAAAATATTTCTGAAATTCGTTATAATATTTAACGCCATTGCAAGTAAAACTAAGTTCAAATAACTTGGAAAAATGCTTATGCATAGAGAGTTTTTTTAGTTCTTGTTGGGATGGTAGGTTATGAAGCTCACTACGATAAATTCGTTTTTCCCTCAGATAGGATGTTTTTGATCTTTTTTAAAAGTTTAAAAATAAGCATTGGGAACGAGTATATGTATAAACTTTCAATTCGCAGCCAAGATAAATCATTGATTATGTTAGAAACATGATCGTACTTTCGGATACTATGAACAAATTGGCAACAATTGTTTTGAGTTTTTTGCAGACGTTGACACTCTACTGCTGCTAGACAGGGATAAAAAGTACAAGGACAGTAGGAAGTAGTGAGATAATGTATGATTCACATAGCCTTTTACGTACTTTAAAGTTCAAGATATTTTATTTAGTATACAATGTTTTAAAGTAAATGTACGTTTTTTGGCTGAGATTTGAGACTGAAATGTGTTGCTCAAATCTAAGGGAAGTATCCAGAAACACTCCCAGATTTTAGGCTGTTTCAGTAAACTTAAAAGTCTGACCATCTATCTCCTCTATCTATATATCTATATTCTAGGGTACATTGTAAGTCCTCGCTGACTTGTCCTGAGACCTCCCTATAATACTTCGGATCAACTTTGTGCTGCCTATATCGTACGTGTATATTATGTATAATAGAGGTCCCAAAATTGATCTAAATACTGCTTCAGTTGTTCAAAGATGGCTGAACGGCGGATCTTAAACCGTACGGATTTATAGGCCAGAAATCGTGTAGGCCAAGTTCCTCTTTACCATTTTTTTTTAAAGTTGTCGGCCTAGTTGAACCTAGAGCTTGGTTGTGAATTAAAAAGTGCTATAATTGTCTATTAAGCTCGGTATTAAGGCATATTTTTAGGAACCGCGAGTTGCCCATAAACAGCAGTTTCATAAAAAATTAATATCAGTTTAAATATAAAGAATGTTTAATGGGTTGACCAAATTTCAAGCCTAACAATGGACAACGATGTGGTGCGAGAAAAACAAAAATAGTACTCAAAACACTACTAATATATTTGTTTTAAAAGTGGGTCAATGCTTTCTGCACTAACAAATTCGACATGCTTGTAAAATTCTACTTCTGGATCAAAAACTATAACTAGGTCTTTCATCTCATTTAATGATTAAATTAGGGTAAAAAATGTGCAAAAACAAGACAATTTTTAAATCTTTTAATTTTTTTTTTAACAAGAAACCCGAAGAAGAAGGCTTTATTACGTTGCCCTGTCTACAGAAAGCCATGTAGTATAATATTCTAACAACTAAATAACAGTGGAGACATTTTATTATGTTTGCATGTATAGACGGCTTTTTTTTTCTTTAATCAAAATAGGTATCTCGTTTTTTAACACTAGTTAGTTAAACCAAACACAGTGACAGGCTAAAAAACGAGGTAGTAATAGGTTAAAAAACCAGACAGTGTCTTTTCTAGTCTCTTAATTAAATTAAATTCGAACAGCGTTTGCGAAAAAAAAAAATAACATAACCAAATACAAAAATATGTTTGTATTCAACCAAAAAATATAAATAAATGAAATAAACCGCAATTCTAGGCCATATCTTTTTAACAAAGCAGATTTGACAATTTTAAACTTTGTAACTGCATTTCTTAGAGATAGCTGTCCTTAACTTTAGGGCTGTTTCCATGTCTAGGTTTGCTGGTTTCTCCTTTTAGGACTTTGTGGTTTCTTCTTTTTGTACTTGTTATATGTGACGTGCTTGCTTGACAACGAGTGAAGAGAGACTTAATTTTTTTTGGAATATTATATAGCCCCGTCTGTTATTTTTAAAACGCGACATTTTTCAAGTCTCTACAATTATGTACTCGTGCACAACAGGAGAAGTTATCAAAGAAAATTTAAAAAATTTTGAAGCAAAATGAACTTGTGATGGGTTTTTTTTATGCTTGCTTTAAAAATTTATTGTTTTAACTGTATATACATATGTATAAGCGGCAATTTGTAACAATTTTTGAAAATTTAAATACATTTTGACGGAAACGGTTTTTGCACCACTTGACTTTTAAGATTATATCTAGTGACCGAAAACTCTTTAAAACCTTTAAAAAATAAAATTTAGTTATTGACGTAGTTGTTTATTACCATTTACTTTACCTTTTCCTCAGAGATCATTGAGCTTCAAAAATTGAAGTATTTTTATATAGAACTAGAGAAATTGGGCAAGCCCTTGTTTACCCGGTTAGAAAAAATTATTTTATTAAACCTTACCTACTACACAAGAAAAATGGAGCAAACCTTTATATGCTAACCCGGATTTTTAAAGCATTCGTTATCGATCGATCGATCATTTTTGCTATCGATCTTTTTGTGCATCGATCCTTTATCGATCGATCTTTTGTTGATCAATCTATTATTGATCGATCATTTTTGCTATCGATCCATCATCACTCGTGGGACACCTATTGGATTTTTACTAAATTATATTAAAAATCAAGCATATTGTAAAAATCGATTTTTGCTCTCGATTCGTTATCGATCGATTGATAATTTTTGCTATCGATCTTGTTGTGGATCGATCTTTTGTTGATCAATCTTTTATCAGTCGATCATTTTTGCTGTCGGTCCATAATTTTTTCATCATCGATCATTACTCGTGAGAAACCTAAACACTGGTAATGTTAGTGAAGAACCGCGGCCGAGCACATTTTCCAATATATTAAAGGAATGTGGATAGGTATTAAAGGTGTTGGGTAAAAAAATTAGGATGGGCTATTTATGAAGGAATATTTCCATTTAATCAAAAAATAAGTAATGAAAAATAACATACTTATAAAGGTGTATTTTTTAGCTTTTTTTAAACATTTTTTTACAACTAGTGGCTAAAATAATGCTTTTTCTTTAAAAGCGTAGTTTTAAAGAAAGAACGCAGTGAATGATTTAAAAAATGCGAGTAAAAAAACAAATTTTAGCCGCGAGTTGTAAGTGTAAAATCTAGAACGCAAAAGCAGTTATTTCGATAATGGGTACTCCGTTTTTCTTGGTTAGTAAATTTTTTCGACATTATATGTGTGCAAAAAAAAAAAATTTTTTTCTGTTCCACTGAACAATAAAGAAAAGTATTTTGCATCGGTAACATAAAAATCATTGATATTGAACTAGTCAATATGTGTGTATGTACAATATGTCTGAGTATGTATTTGTGCGCATGTAACTCTCAAACCATTGGACAGATTTCGATGGCGTTCTTTTCTGTTTGGAGTATACGTATCTTTTAGAGAGTTTTTTTATTTATGTTCGATGAAAAGTTGGCTAAGTATTTCCAAAGATTATTCGGTTTTTGTTAGAGGTTGTCTGGAGCTCTAAGAATGTTTAATTTTACTATTAAATTAAAATAAGTAATTGGTAGTAAACAATATAATAGTTTTTTTTCATTTTCCAGTGAGGCTGACTTGTTGCGACAACCACTGGGCATGTTGGTGCTACTAAACGTAGTGCAAGGTCCCGCTAAAGAGGACTTTACTCCCTCCCAAACAGATACAATTGGGGTCGTAAAACGACACAGGCAGTGTCTAGATGAGGCCGTTAGGATCGAAGGGGAGGTTGTAGATGCTCTGCAGCGGGACAGTGATCGGATTCAGAAGGATCTGGAACGGGTTCAGAAAGAACTGATTGAAGCTAAGGACCGGTTTAATAAGAAAAAGGCTATTAAAAGAAAATTTATGGATGAGTTGTGTGGCAACCACTAAGGAATTTTATTTTAGTCGCCTTGTATATTTTGATTTTTTGTTAATAAATAAGTATTAGTTTTAACAGTATGTCTATTTTTTTCTTATGCAAAACCAAACGAAATGAATGCTTCAGTAAGGTTTATCATAATTTATTTTTTCTTGAGAGTCAAAAATTAAAAAAAGAACACATGCACAGTGACATTGTCGCTTTACCATGTATTTTAGGAGTTGTTTTTAAACACAACTATCTATAAGAAGGCAGTTTTTTTATTCAGTTCTGTGTTTAAACCACCCTATATAGAGTAGGTACTCGGTAATATGTAAAAAAATTGCTTAGTTTATATGTGTTTTCACTTATAATGGACAGATAATGGACACGCAGAAACTAAGTGAATGATTGTCTAAGTTAAATGACACATTAGAGAAACCGCTAGAGACATGGGTTGGCCACGATTATTTTTATGAACAAAAGAAAGAGTGCCTTTTATTAATTCTTTCTTATTCTCTCATTTTCATTAAGGGCTAATGTCAGCATAAAACAACAACACTGGAGTATGCAAAATATTAAAAATATAACAAAAGTTTTAAAATTTAATAGCTTATAACAAAAGCAAATTGTGCGGACACGACCGCTGACAAAGGATACAAAATGCCCTCACTTATACAAAAGTGTCGGATTGTTTGTCGCCATTTAAACTTAAAAATATTGACTAAAAAAAGTGTTAAAAGAATCTTACAAATACATTTTTTCAAATTTATGACACCCATCTTTAGATACACTTTAATTTGAAAACAATGTCTACAACAACTCGTCGGCTTCTGAAAAATATCTGCTACTGAAGTGCAGAATCATCAAAATAGTGTTTTGTAGGTGTTCTTGTGACATCAATTGAAAGAATGTAGATTCGGTAAATAATCCATAATTAAACTGTTGACAATGTAGTGCGCCACTCATATATTTTCTAACTTTTTCCAGTCCTTCGATACTAACTAGCGGATTTGAATTAGGTTCTTCTGCGTCTGTTATAAGCTACCAATATAGCTCAGATATATAACTTGCTACTCAACTAATGTTTAAAGTCATTTTTCAACTGATTTTATTCAACAAGATCGATTTTTAGTCTTGACTGCGTTCGGTCACCAACAAATTTGGGCTCACTTTGGCCTAAATATGTCAAAGTGCACTTTTGATAATTATTAATGGCTTGATTAAAGTTATCACTGAATTTTTCCACAACTCTTTTTGATAAAAACGTTTTAAACTTGTTTTCTGTAGGACTGTCACATAAAGTCGCTAAAATGCAGTCGCAGAAATTTCGCCTTCGGCTCAGATTACCAACTTCGTATCGATTGTGTGCTAAGAGTTGATTCTAACCTTGTTTTTTAATAAAATATTATAATCAAGTTGTTCTAGATACTAATAATTATTGCAAACTACTTTTATTGTTGCGTTTTGGTTTTGTTTTTTTAAATAAAACTCTACCTTACTTTGGAAAAAGCTAGTATTTTCACCTCCTGTATAAGTAATTAATGCTTTTATTACCAACTGCACCGCAATGTTAAACCTTGTTTAAATTAAACCGGTGTTTAGAATTTGGCACTTTAGTATTTTAAGTTAAAAAGTAAAGTAAAAAAAACGAAATGAATAGTTTAAAAAAATACAAAAAACCATTAAAAGGTACCTAATGCTAGCAGTTAAAACTAAATAATAATAATGTTTTTATACGACTGCTATATAAAATGAGGTTTTTCACAAGGACAACTCACTCTAGGGACGGTTTCTCAATAGCGAGTTTAACCTTTAAGTTACCTTCAGCTGTCTTATTCTGGCATTTTGTATATGTCTGCCATCTTTTAACTAGATGGTTAATGCATAACTCGCTATTGCGAAGCAAGTCCTGGAAGTAGCGCTTTGTACACGGATATGTCAACATTGCACATCACGCATCATTATTATTGTTATTTGATGATGACTAACAAAGTCAAAAAAATAAGTAAATTAAAAAAAAAATGCAATTGTGTGCTTTTTTTTTAGTCGCAGAAATAATACAGTAAATAACGTCTTTGCTCAAATTATGGATTTCGCCTTCGGCTCAGATTACCAACTTCGTCTCGAGACTTGATTTCTAACCTTGTTTTTTAATATAATATTATAATCAAGTTGTTCTAGATACTAATAATTATTGCAAGCTACTTTTATTGTTGCGTTTTGGTTCTTTGAAATTAAAACTAATATATGTCCCCAACAATGCTTTTGCGACTCTGTATAATTAAACAAAAGAGCAATACATGCCACTGTCCATTTGCCTCATCCTGTATACACTCGTTTCACAACGTATTAAAATCCTTATTCTAGCATAATCTCACCCCAACAAGTTACCGCCTATAGTGCACATTTTGATACGTGTGGTCTTTTTTCTAAGAAAAGCCGCTTACTAACATAACAAACATTAATCTTAGCGAAGAAATCTACCATTCACCGAAAAAGTTAAGTGCATTTTTATGTCTCACAACAAAGGGATGCTCATTAAAAGACAAAATCTACATTTAGGGTGAAAAAAAAGCTAGGCATATATGCTTGGGACGGATATAATGTCGCCACCCAAATCACATACCTACCTACACATTAAGTCAATATGCGGCTTTTTTTTTTTGACCACCCGCATGGTGATTTAAAGCTACTCTACAGTTTCGACCTCACACAAACGCAAATAAATACATCTTTTCTATTTTAAAAGCGTTGGATTTTTAACCTAAATAATATGTATATTTTTTTAACTTTGTAGGAATATTTGTATTCCCATTAAAAACGCATGGTATCTTTTGCTATGGTTTTTGCTTGTGTGTGTGTTTTAACATTTATCTTGGCAGCGCTTTGCGTTTTTCTTAATCACGCAAATATGGGCCCAGAGGTGGCTCTTTCTAGTAAAAAAGTAAAACACATATTTTCTCAGCACAATTTGTTTATATTTTCAAGATAAATTTATTTTGATACATATAAATATATACAGCCTTTCTCCTATAGATTCCAAAAAAAAAAAACATAATTTTATAAGGTAGCCAAAACAAATATAAAATGAATTATTAAAGCGCAAAAAAAACCTATCGTGTAGTGGTTAATACAGCATGTTTTTAATGTTGAATAGATTTAGAATTAATCACTATTTAAAGTAAATCATCTTGTGAAATAATACATCAATAATAGGTACATACACTTTTATTAATTTTCTTCTAAATCTGATGCAAGTTTTATAACTTTGTCCAAAATATATTTGGGCAGGAACGCCTTAATATCAAAAAAGTTCACTCCATAATTCTAACCCAATCAATTCGTTAACTAATGTGTTCAAATTCAAGTCTTTAAAGTATTCAACACAGAGAAATATTGCTTTTTTTTGTATTTTTTCTTCATTAAAAAACATTCTTCTACGTTCCAAAAACCTGGGCATCCGCCCCGCATTTCGGCATTTTCAGCTTCAAAACACCTATCTCGAAATAACTCGAAAATATACTCTATGGCCCCTTGCAAGTCGTGAAATTCTTTGTATTCTTTGGAATCAAACCAAGACATTTTCCTTGCAAAGTCAATATTTTAATATAAAAAATAGTCACTACGTTTTACTATTTAGCATTCCGTCAGCTTCTGAAAGATATCTGCTAAAGTGCGGAATCACAAAAAGAGTTTTTTGTAGGTTTTCTTGTAACATCAATTGAAAGAATGTAGATTCGGTAAATAATCCATAAATAAACTGCTGGCAAAACAACGCTCCACTCAAATATCTTCTTACGTTTTCTAGTTCCTCACTGGTAACTTGTGGATTCGAATTAAGTTCTTCTGCTTTTGTTATGTATAACCAATACAGTTCGGAGATATAACTTGTCATTTAAAGTTATTTTTTAACAAATTAATTTTATTCGACAAAATCAATCTTTAGTTTTGACTGTGTACGGGCCACAATAAATTTAGGTTCACTCTGTCCAAGGTATGTTAAAGTACACTTTTGATAATTGTTTACAGCTGAAATAAAGTCGTCGCTAAATTTTTCCACCACTCTTTTTGGTAAAAACGTTTTAAACTTGTGTTCTGTCGAGCTGTCACATAAAGTCACCAAAATTGATTTTCCGTATCTAGTGCTAATTTGCTGCATATTTTCTATTACGTAAGCTTGATCCACATTTAACTTGCAAAATGTTTTCACTTCCAGTGACATGTTTTTCTCTTCATTTAATTGTGCATTAAAATTTGTCAAAAAACTTTGATCAATTTTCATTTTGATGGTTTTTTTAAAACGTTTAAACTAGTTTTGATGCTGCGTTGGACCTGTTATTCCTTTATATGTTTTTTACTTTCCCCACTATTTAATATTTCAATTAACAAAAATCAGATTTTTTTTTATTTGTGATGAGTGAGTCTGTGGTTGTTAATTTTTGTATGTGTTCCTCCAAGGCAAACCAGGCATGTTTCGGGGTAAATTAATTGGGATAATTTATCCTCACATACGGAACATGTTAATTTGTTTTTCTCACAGTTCATTCTATCCATATAATGAATATTAACATGTTCATTCTTACCTACTGGGAGATTAATTCCGTGGTTGAAATAACACTTAATACACAATGCAAAAAACTGTCTTTGTGCGACTTTGATAGCTACATATGACTCCGTAACACACATCGCCTTCTCAAGGTATCCCGGTTTCACTGTTTTATCTGCTCTAACATGTTCGCTCCTTACGACACCAGATGTGGCACAGGCGTTCTCCTCAAAAACCCCTTCATCTTCTGAGTCGGAGTCTTCTTCTTCCTCAGGATCGATGCCATTATTTTGGTCCATGTCTAACACCAACTCTTCCCTGCAAGAGGTTAGATCCTCATATCTTCTGGCAAAAAACACTTTTTCACCAGAAACGAACTCAATGAAATCACTCATTTTGTTAAATTTTTTTAAAGTAAGCTCAAAAATCGAATCTAAACTAAAAATCGAAAGAATATACGGCTATTTATATACCGATACTCTCCCACTAAAAATGTATGTAATAAGAGAGGGGAGAAGTCACTTCTCCGTTATACAAATACCGACTTAAAGAGAGATATCCCCTCCTGGCTAAAAACTAAAGTAGTGGTGTGAGAAAAGTAGAGGGGTAAAGTGAATGGTGAAAATAAATGGTGGGAATGAAGAGAAGGGGAAGTCGAAGAATAGGGATAAAGAGATGGGGCAGTCGAAGAGTGGGGATGAAGAGAAAGGGAAGTCAAAGAGTGGGGATGAATGAAGCGGTAAGGGGGGAGGGCAGAGGGGTGTAAATGGGTGCAGAGGGGGTAGTGGGGGTATAAAAAGGTAGAGAGGGTAGAGGGGGTATAAAAAGGTATAGGGGGTATAAAAGGGTAGAGGGGGTAGAGGGGGTATAAAAAGGTAGAGGGGGTAGAGGGGGGAGAAGAAGAGAGGGGATAAAAATGAAAGGGTCAAAGGTCAAGGGGTCAAAGGTCGAGGTCAAAGGTCGAGGTCAAAGGTCAAGGGGTCAAAGGTCAAGGGGTCGAAGGTCAAGGGGTCAAAGGTCAAGGGTCAAGGTCACAGGTCAAGTGGGGTGAAGGGGGTGAAAGGGGGGGGGTGGCCACGCCCACCCTCATCTCCTCATTTTATTTGAAAGTGGCTAACCTACCCTACTGACATGATTACTCGATTTTGAAATATATTTACTTTTTGAAAAGATAAACTTTTCAAAAAACTCAAGATGGCGGACAGTTTTAGAAAATGTGTAATTTTCACCCCGTGAAAAAAATTTATTTGCGACACTGAACAAACTCTAAAGCTTCCACTACAAACGCCCATTATTTCTGTGTATATTGAAGTATCATTTAATTAAATTAGTTCGGAAATAAAAAAGTTATAAGTTTTTTGACTACGAGTGTTTTGGCTTCGCATTGAAAAAAATCACAAAATTACATACATTTTCCATTTGCTATATCTTTTGACCTAATTATTTAATTAAAAAAAATACTAATAATCTAAATACTCATTACTTTTTTATTTCTTATTCCATTTAGTTAGGCGATACCTCGATATATGAAGAAAAAAGGGAGATTTGGAAATACTAATTTTTATTTTGTCCAGTGTCTTACTTAAAAGAAAATAAGGCGTATAAAAGCTAACTCTTTTTCAAACTATCCGCATCCTGATTTTTTTTAATGTCAAATTTTAAACAAACAGACGCAACTCTCATGTTTTGCCAGGCCAAAAGTTACAGCAAATTAAAAAAAAATGTAATTTTGTGATTTTTTCCAATGTTAAGCCCAAACAATCATAATCTAGAAGCTTATAACTTTTTCATTTCTTAACCGATTTAAGTATACGTCAATATACACATAAAAAAAAGTATTTCATAGAAAACGGGAAAAAGATCAAAATTTTTGAAAAATATCTTGTTTAAACTGCAAACATTTTTGCCTGCGATGCTATGATATTAATTGCTTCAACTTAGGTTTAATTTTGAAAAATTTTGTTCAATAAAATTGACAACGTGTAAAAAAGGCAATTTTAAAACAATTTTCTCAAAATTTTCGCGCATTTCAGACATAATTTTGGCAACAAATCTAGCTTTAAGACTAGATACGCCCTTACTTGTTAATTTTTTTTTTTTCGTACACACTGATAAAGATGTCGAAACTACTTTTTTTTGGGTTTTTCGCCACTAAGTTAAGGAAGTTTTTTCAAAAATATGTTAATACCCACTGCGTAAATTCCTAAAGAAAAAAATGTGTTCGTTTGTCAGTGGTTTTTAAATAGGATAAAAAATTTGCCTACACACACGCAAATCCTTACTAGAATCTAAAAACTTATCTGACGTTCCGGCAGAAATTCTACTGCCGTTATCAAAGAAGTTTATTCTTTTCAAAAACTTTTTTCGATTCTTTTTTAAAATATCTGTCTGTTGTCATACAACTGACTGACTTTGACTGATATATATTTCAAATATTAACTTGACAGTTTGGTGCGTCCATAGTAGCCAACAAGGTATTGGGTGAATTTAGTAAAATTTAAAATCAAACTTTGAGTGTTTCGATTTTAGATTACATTATACAAATACAAAATTTTTATTTTAAAATATCAAGTATAAAGATTATCTTTTGACTGACTTTAAGAAAAAATACACTAGAAACCGAAAGAACATCAATGCTATTTTTCAATTTATTTTAAAAAAACCTTTTTGAAAATCTTTTTTTAAAATTGGAAACCAAACTGTATTTATATCAACTGATATGCTAGCTATGCATTCATCTTTATTAAGATAAATGCAAGCTGCTTCTTTGATTTTTCGTTTAATTTTGTCTGGTTTTTTTTGTAATATACTGGTTTCTCCCCACATTACTCTATGATCATTTTCAAAAGAATGTTGGCAAATTTTAGACCTCTCCCAGTCTCCCCTTCTGAGGTACCCCTTATGGTCATTTATTCTAACTTCAAGAGGCCTTGAAGTTTCTCCAATATAAAATTTACCACACTCGCAAGGAATTTTATAAACGATATTTTTTGAGTTTTGCTCAGCATTTAATGGTTTTGTTTTGGTTAGAATTGATCTAAGAGTATAATTATTAGCGATTCGTTTAATTTTTTCCGAAATACCTGGTATAAAAGGAATTATTAAATTTGTTGGTTGTAAATTAATATGTCTACGTTCGAGTTGTCTTGGAAATTCGATTTGTCTAAAAGAATTTTCGATGAAGTTATTTGGATACGAATTTTTAATTAAGACCTCTTTTATTATTTGTTTTTCTTGTAAAAATGTGTTATTGTCCGAACAAATTATTTTAGCTCTATCGTATAGACTTTTTATTACTGCTTTTTTGACCGATAAGCAATGATTTGAGTTAAAATTTAGATATCTATTTGTATGTGTTAGTTTTCTATAAACTGAGGATTGTAATGTATTTTGTTTGTTTATTAAAATATCTAAAAATGAAATTTTGTTATCGTTTTCTACTTCTAAAGTAAATTTTATTGTTGGTTCTTTACCATTTATAAAATTAAGAAAATCATTAAGTTTATTTAAATCGTGTGGCCAAATACTAAAAATATCATCTATATAGAGAAACCAAATGACCGGTTTAAAATTAAATTCCTCTAAAATTTTATTTTCAAAATCTTCCATAAAAATATTACTCATTAGAGGAGAAAGTGGAGAGCCCATTGCCATCCCAAAATCCTGTTGAAAAAAATCACTTTCCCACTGAAAATATGTGGTTTTTATGCATAATGTGAGAAGTTCCAGAATATCATTGACGCTCAGTGTAGTTCTTTCGCCTAAATTTTGATCATTTTCTAATCGATGTCTTACTAAAGAAAGGCTTTTTTCTATAGGTACATTTGTGAAAAGGCTCACCATATCAAAACTCACCATCAAGTGATTGTTATTAAAATTGAGCTCGGATAGTTTTTCTAAAAAGTGTTGAGAATTTTTTATAAATGAATTTGTATTTCCTACTAAGGGATTTAAAATTTTAAGTAAATATTTTGCAAGTTTATGACATGGAGAATTAATACTACTAATGAGATGAGGTTAAACGAAACAATAGGAGAAGAGGTAAATCTATTGAATGAAAGCAACAAGAACTCTAGTCATATTTTTAGTAATACATCTAGTCAAATAAATGTTATCAGTAATTTAATTGTAAATAATGTAGCTCATGTAAATGTAGTTTGTCAGGAAAGTAATGTAAGTTCTGTAAATGTAGTGAGTAGTGAAAGTCCAAAAAAGTTTTTTCGTGACTCAGGAAACTAAGTTGAAAGCACAACGTTTACTTTATCTCAACTGTCAGGGACTAAATCAATTAAAAGCTGACTATATTCAGTCCGAATACCTAGAAAATACTACCCTTCAATTTTTATGTTTCACTGAGACCTGGTTTGAGAGTGAAAATGATTTTGTTTATTTTAAAAATTTTAACTTGGCGACGCAGTTTAGTAGAACAGAATATCAACATGGTGGCCTTGCAATATGGTGCAAGAAAGGTTGTACCTTTAAAAGTATTGAATTACGCAATTATTGTGTAGAAAAAGAATTCGAGGTGTGCGGAATATCAATCGATTGTGAAATAAAAACAACTGTAATAGTGGTCTACAGATCACCAGCTTGTAGAAATTTTAAAGTGTTTTGTGACCGTCTCAATTTAGTTCTAGATAAGGTGTACAAGCAAAATACGAAAATAATTCTTAGTGGAGATTTTAATTGCGATCCAATTAGAGATATTAATAACTACAAAATTTTGGAAAGTACGGTTCTGTCTTTTAGATTAAGAAATTGTGTAACCAAACCAACTAGAGATAAGTATATGTTAGATCATATTTATGTAAATAACAATGGTATTAGTAACGTTTTAGAAAATTGTATTTCTGACCACAATTCAATTATATTCTGTGATAAAACTTCTTACATTAAACAAAATTTTGACATTGTGACTCAAAGGAGAGATTTTAGCTTTCAAAACATACAAAATTTTAAGGACGACATTTCAAAAGAAACTTGGGAATCTCTTTTTTTGGAATCAAACTTAAACCTAGCTTATGATAGGTTTCATAATACTTTTCAATGGTATTTTAATAAGCATTTTACAAAGAAAACATTTTATAACAAAAAAAAGAAAACTTGGGTAAATGGAAACATAAAAGAATCAAGTAAAAGAGTTAAAGAGTGGTACCAAATGTCTCAACAATATCCTGTATTAAAAGAAAATTATAAACAAGAAAAAAAACGGCATATGAATCTCATCAAAAATACAAAAAAAGGTTATTTTGAGCAAAAAATTGCAAAATCAAAAAATACAAACAAAACTGTGTGGTCCATTGTTAAAGAAATGAACGGCAAAATTGAAACTGGTAAAAGTAATTTAAAAATAAAAATAAAAGAAGAAACGGAGGAAAATCCTCAGTTAGTTGGAAATCATCTTAACTCATTTTTTAACGAAGCTCCTTTGCAAATCATAAATAAGATCAACAGACAGACAGATAGACAAAAAAATACACCACACACATTACGAACGGACGAAAAAAATGCAACAAAACTTGTTAATGACGTTTTTTCCCTAACGAGTTTCACCGAAATTGAGTTATTATATTTACTAAAAAAAAGGCTTAAATCGAAATTTTCTTGTGGATTTGATGATGTTCCAAGCTATTTGGTAGTTAAATGTTTGGATTTAATTATTTCTCCACTGACATGTTTGGTAAACAAATCTTTTGATTTGGGAGAGTTTCCAGAAAGGTTAAAATTAAATAAAATAATACCAGTGTTCAAAAAAAGTGATTCAGCCAATCCTGATAATTATCGACCAGTGTCTCTTACATCGGTGTTTTCCAAAGTATTTGAGTATAGTTTTCTATATAGACTGGAACCGTATCTAGAGAAGCATCAGATAGTTTCTTCGAACCAGTTTGGGTACAGGAATGGTGTTTCTACGATTGATGCAATTAATAGTCTCATAGAAAACATAACAACTTGCATGGAAAAAGGAGAATGTCCAGCAGGGATTTTCTGTGACTTGAGTAAGGCGTTTGATTGCGTTGATCATGTCCTATTAATTAATAAACTAGAACGTTTTGGAATAAAAGAATGTCCATTAAACTTTGTTAAAACATTTTTAAGGCCGAGAAAGCAATATGTATCGTTAATCGATTTTTCTTCCCAAATTAAAAAAGAAGTGGTGTCGACAAAACTTGAAGTCACCTCTGGAGTCCCACAAGGATCTGTATTGGGGCCAATATTGTTTATTTTATACATGGAAGATATTAATTTAGCTACGGGAAATACTCAACTGGTGTCTTTTTGTCATGATTCCACAGTCACGGTAAGTGACAAAGTAGAACAAATTGTAGAGTATAAATGCAACTTGGCGATGTCTGGTATTACGGACTGGTTCGACAGGAGCTCGTTGTTTATAAATCTAGACAAAACTCACTATTTAAGGTTTCGTTTTCCCCAGAATAGAAGAAATTTGGATCTATCTATCTTAGTTAAGGATACTGTACTGGAAAATAAAGAAACTGTAAAATTTTTGGGTGTCCATTTGGATGAAAATCTGGATTGGAAAAATCACTGTGCTAAGGTAAATACCAGTTTAGGATCCTCATATTTTTTATTTAAAAATCTTAAAACTGTCTTAAATATCAACAAACTTAAAGTAATATATCATGGTCAGGTTGAATCACGTTTGAGATATGGCATTATTTTTTGGGGTGGATCAACAAATTGGGAGGAAGTTTTTATTAAGCAGAAAAGAATAATAAGATGCATGCTAGGACTGCCTCCTATGCAAACATGTCGTGATAGTTTTAAAAAGATCAAAATTTTAACTTTGTGCTGTCTCTATTTGTATGAATTGTGTAATTTTGTTTTTTCAAAAAAATCAACCCTAATTCGTAATATTAATATACATAATATAAATACAAGGCAAAAAAACCAATATAGGGTGCCCTTTCATAAAACCAAATTAGGTAACAATCTGCCCTTAACAGTAAGAATTAGGGTTTTCATGAAACTGCCAAAGAGAATACAGGAGATTGAGAAAAGACATAAGTTTAAAAATGATTTAAAGGCTTTTTTGATACATAACGCTTTTTATGACATGCAGGAATATTTTTCAGGTAGTTTTTAGTTTTAGTTTATAATTTTTAGCTTGAGTTATTGACGATACTATTTCGGATAATTGAGACTGTAAGAATTTAAAAAAAAATTTATTTAATATTATTTTAGTCGATTTGTTTTAATTTTGTTACCTCTTTAGGATTTTTTTTTTTTGACGTGTTCCATATTATTTGTAAAGTAATCTACGGAAAATAAAGATTTATTGTATTGTATTGTATTGTATACTAACACATAGATTTTATTCACACTGATCAAAATCCATCACCTACTAAACCGCACCTCCCCTCCCATAGAGGTTAATTAGTTTGCTTTTAGAGTTGATTGCCGTATTATCTGTTACAATATTTTTGTTTTGGGTTTTAGTTTCATGTAAAAACTATCGGCGTGAGTCGGAAGCAATAATAAGACTAAGTGAGGCGGAGAAAGACAAAATATGTTTCTAAAATAAAGGTACTTGGTTAATTTAAATTATCACAAAATGTTGATAGTTTTCATATAATTTGTTAGAAGCACTCAATAAGGAAAAAATTAATTGCCAAACTTATCATTATAAGTAGGTAGTACCATTGTTTAAGAATATTACAATATAACAATAGTGCTACTCAGTAAGGATATTTTTCTATAAATATTCTAAAAATAACACAATAATTACCAACAAAAATCAAACTGATTGAAATCAAAAATTACATTTTGGGGCTTTTTTTATTTTTAAGCGACTTGTAATATACCGTGTGGTTCATAAAAAACTGCACAAAAGTTTTTTGTTGGCCAATTTTGACAAAGTTGAAGGCATTGTGTAAAAAATTTAAAAAAAGGCGGCATCCCAAAATTTAAGATGGCGGACTAAATGAAATAAAAGCCTTTGTTTCAACTCGTTCTTCGCAATGTTAACTTATTTTTTAAATTTTAATTCTTCCTTTAATTTTTAATTCTTCCTATTTCCTTCCTCCTGTACTATTCATTCATTCTATTATTTCGCTTTTACCCGTTGTTTGACACTGACAGTTCTATTTAGCTTCTGTGTTTAATTGTCAGCCGCCATATTTAAATTGAGAATTTGGAATGAGGTGTACGGTGTCATTTGTCTTACCCATCTCTCAATTTTTACGGGTTTTTTATTGATTTTATCAGAACTTTTTATACACACGTTGTTTTAAAATAGAAAAATGTGCTTTATTAGCTTATATAAAAAACAAGTTGACAATTTTTTAATTTAAGCCTTTATTTCAACTTGCTCATTAATGATTTTTTTGTTGTACCGTATATCAATTCAAAATTAACTCTGTGTTTTGGACTTCCATTATCTATATTTTATTTATACACGACGTTTCGATCAGTACAATCTCTGATCGTCTTCAGGTGCAAACTACAATCAATTCCTAAGGCTACGTGCTTATATACTGTGAGAAATCACTCAACCTTAAATTTTAAGAAGTTGGCTCCGCCCAAGGAGGGGCTTCCAAATATTTGGAATTTCAACACTTGGTTTACTGAAAATACCATTATTCTGTTTTTTTCAGTGTGCCTCATCGTGCAAAACCTTTGCTTCTGCCCACTTCATTCGGTGTTCTTTTGACCATGCATGTTCGGCGATTCCTGATTTCGTTGTTTCACCTTTTTGGGTATTTGTCTGTGAGTGTGGGGAATCATACATAGGCGAAACAAAAAGATTACTATCTGTTAGGCCTAAGGAACATCAGACGAATACCCAAAAAGGTAAAACAACGAAATCAGGAATCGCCGTACATGCATGGTTAAAATAACACCGAATGAGTGGGCAGAAGCAAAGGTTTTGCACAAGGAGTCACACTGGAAGAAACATAAATTCCTCGAAGCTGCCTTTATTGGGCAGAATCAGGGTATTTTCAGTAAACCAAGTGTTGAAATTCTTCCTTCCACCCCTCCTTGGGAGGAGCCAACTTCTTAAACTTTAAGGTTGAGTGATTTCTCACAGTATATAAGTACGTAGCCTTAGGAATTGATTGTAGTTTGCACCTGAAGACGATCAGAGATTGTACTGATCGAAACGTCGTGTATAAATACAATATAGACAATGGAAGTCCGAAACACAGACATTTAAGTATGTCTTTAGCGATTTAAAAAAAATGGACTTTTAAAAATGGTTTTACAACAAATTTATTTGGGAAGCTTTTACCGCTTAATTTAATAACAAGAAAAGAATTAATTAGATTTTTCCCAACTAGCAATTTTTAGTTGTGCAAGTTGTAAAAATTAGAATTGCACTAATTTTAAACGTTGTTTTACAGATAAAGAATGGTTATCATGGCGACGGTCTACAACGTCGACTATTATACGACGCCTAAACGTTTATCACAACTTCAGTCGCCATCACAACTATTTATGACCGTCTATTATACTAACAGTAATTCCTTAGTTGTGAAGGCACCGACTACAAACCGGTGTGTGCTAAACCAAAAATTGATCAATTTACTCCACGTTTTCTGGCCGGTTTGTTGGAGACGCGAGCGCGCCTGATTTCATCTAACCAATTTTTCTGTTCTGTTTGCAACAAGCCAATTTTGGAGCACTGCTGTCAATTAATTCTAGTGAAGTGTTTTGTAAAGTTTCTATTAATTTTGTTTGAACATTTTGCACTATGAAAAGGAACAAATGGTATAAATATTCTTCGATATTTTGACATGTGACAGCTGTCAAGAGGAAGGTCCCGTGTAAACAACAAGGACGGAAATTAAGTGAACAGCAGAAAGCCAAACTGTGGAGCAATTTCTATTGGGTAAAAATTGAGGCGTGTTCGCGTCTTTAAGTTAGGGGATCCGTTCAAAACACAGTTAAGTAGTTAAAGCAGTCGAGACACGGTACTCCTTTGGTTGTCATAGAAACTAATAAGTGCCGCCATGATTGACTATTAAAACCATTATATGCTAATTTGTAAACAAACTTTAAAAATTATTTTTTTGCTTTTTTCTACAATAAACTAAGATCTTTTTCCATATAAAAATCCGTATTTTGTTCTTAGGAATCCTAAGCAACATCTTTAGAGGATTTTCGAAGCGATTTTTAAATCATGATTTTTTTTTATTTCATAAAATCATCTTAATCGAGGGCGCGCTTGATTTTTAGAGCTACGAACTGTACATTTGACAGTAAACTACCGTCTGTTTATATATTTTGGCATTGGTTCGCATGTTATGATAATGCAAAACATAATATATGACATAGATTATCATTTTATTTTAATAATATTATGGTGTTAGAAATAGTTTAATTTGTAGTCGAATAGTGTATTTATCATTTTACGTAATGAATAATATTTTGAACAAATAATTGTACTCCAAAACCCATTGAACTATTACTTCAACTGTAGTCACGATCGCGACGTTGACTCAACCAAAAAATTATCCACCAAATTGGTGCAAAAGTGGTGCACAACGTTGAGACGTCGACAAAATGCTAGTTGGGTTTGTTCTAAAAATTAACAATTTAATAAAAATTTAGAATTAGAAATTTTAAAAAAATACCATTTTAAATTTAAAAATGAATAAGATACATTTTTTTCTTAAGGTCGAAGTTTTTTTTGTAAACCTCGGTTGGACATTTAAAATGTTATGGATGGATAAAAATTAACTAAATAAACTTCAATATCTCAAAAAGTTTTTATTCGACTTTTATGGTTTTTAGGTTGTTTGGATGTTTAAATGAAAGAACTATAAAAAATGAAATTGACAGCCCTAAAAATAACGTATTGAAATAAAGGCTTATTTCATTCCTTTAGCCATATTGAATATTGATGCACACCCCGTACTTCTTGGAGGAGGAGGGAGTCATTTGGTGAGGAGGTAGGAGGAACATTGAAAAAATCGAGAGGTCACTGTAAATAAAGAAAAAAAAATCTTTATATTTGAAAAAGTCATGCTTCCCTCGTGCCGTATAGGCAGTCCGAGTTGGGTAAAAATAATAATTTTATGAATAGGTACCTATTTTGAAGTCTTCAGTATAAACATGGCGCCGGCGCCGTGGCATAAGTTGTAAATAAGGCTTATTCAAAAATGTTACAATTTTTTTTAAAGAAATAATTGCAAAAGGGAGTCTGAAGAGTCATAATAATATACCACTGCTTTATATTATTTTAAATTACATCTTAATTTGGGAAAAATTTAGCCCATCTTATGCGTAGATCCTCGCCTGTTTATTAACGCTGGTGGGGGAAGGGTTGGCGCGGCGCCACTTTATAAGAAAGAAGTGCGACTACCCCTGTTTCGTTAATCCTTTATTGTGGAACAGCCACGGTTTCTGAATAAAATTACTTTTTTGACCCTGTTTTAATGAGTAACCCTTTGAGTTAGAAATTACCTTATCCCATATAACTATGAGATACCATAATGGCCCAAGTATCGCAAAATGTGTAAGAAGGATAATAAGCTTTGTACTTCCGGCCACATAAAATGCGTACGCCGATTTTATATAGTGTATTAGGGATATTTTAGAACGATTATTTGACACTTAGTAGTGGTTGTGATAATTACTGCGTCTGCGCAATGGCCAAACGTCATTCCGTTGTGGTAATTAACCACTACCACTGCCGTAAGCTACGAATCTATTTCTTTGTGGTAGTGTTAAAAATAATAAAATATTACCATGTTCCAACATAAAAAACTGTTATTTTGAAAAATTAAGCCAAATTTTTTATTTTTTTTTTAGCCCTAAATTTTTTAGAAAGTGACAGTTTTTAATGTGTTCCAAAAACTCTGCTATGTTGGGAATTTGAAACCTTTGGTTGCACTAAAACAAAATTATGATTGTTTTCCACAAACCAAAACTACACTTTTTTGCACTCGACGCGCGTTTCGCTAACAACGTTAGCATCATCAGGAGACGATAAACAATGAACTAAATTAATCTAGGCTCTATCTTATATACAATCCTTTAGTGGGCGGAGATAAGACTAATAATTTGTGATTGATCACGATTTTTAATCCTATCTCCCCTCAACCAAAGAATAAAGTGTACTAAACGGGATGGGTCCTCTATCTTTATTTAAACTATTTCTGGATTTAATGATTTCCATACTTTCATATGCATTCAAAAGTCTTTTGTTTGGTACACTTTTTAGAAGTTTTAGGTTATCTAATGTGAATCTATGATTGTTTTCAAAAGCATGCTCGGCCACACTTGACTTTTCTGTTCTTCCGTATTTTAAGTGTGCTAAATGTTCTTTAAAACGTGTTTGAATAGAGCGTCTCGTTTGGCCAACATATTTTTTGTCACAATCCATGCAACTAATTTCGTAAATTCCACTTTTTTCTAGAACTGTAGTTTTATCCTTGGGATTTCCTAGTAAGCTTCTTATTGTGTTACCGGATTGATATACTAATTTAAGACCGGTGTTATTAAATACTTTGTGTAATCCTTTCCTATAATTAGGATTATAAGGAATTGATACAAATTTTGAGTCGCAGGTATCTTTTTGTCTGAAAAAGGTAGAATTCCGAAAGGTCTTTTGAAAAGAATGTCTATTTATCAGCTTATTTATTAAGCCTTCGTCGTAACCGTTTTCGCCAGCTATATTCCTAATCCTATTCTTTTCTGCTTCAAATCTTTCTTTGTTTAAGGGGAAATTTACTAATCTATATGTTAAAAAGTGCAAACTTGCAAGCTTATGTTGTAAGCAATGAAAAGAGTCATTTGGAATATACCTGTTGGTGGCCGTGCCTTTTCTGTATAGGTCAAAGTCCAATTTATTTTTATTTCTTATAACTAAAGTGTCTAGAAATGGCAGTGTACCGTTGTTCTGCAGTATTCAACACTAAAGTAACTAGTGATGAAAATTTTATGGAAAAATAAATAACAAATTTCCCACTATTAAATTTACTTATGAAACAGAGAGGTCAAAGTCCAATTTATTTTTATTTCTTATAACTAAAGTGTCTAGAAATGGCAGTGTACCGTTGTTCTGCAGTATTCAACACTAAAGTAACTAGTGATGAAAATTTTATGGAAAAATAAATAACAAATTTCCCACTATTAAATTTACTTATGAAACAGAGAACAACGGTACACTGCCATTTCTAGACACTTTAGTTATAAGAAATAAAAATAAATTGGACTTTGACCTATACAGAAAAGGCACGGCCACCAACAGGTATATTCCAAATGACTCTTTTCATTGCTTACAACATAAGCTTGCAAGTTTGCACTTTTTAACATATAGATTAGTAAATTTCCCCTTAAACAAAGAAAGATTTGAAGCAGAAAAGAATAGGATTAGGAATATAGCTGGCGAAAACGGTTACGACGAAGGCTTAATAAATAAGCTGATAAATAGACATTCTTTTCAAAAGACCTTTCGGAATTCTACCTTTTTCAGACAAAAAGATACCTGCGACTCAAAATTTGTATCAATTCCTTATAATCCTAATTATAGGAAAGGATTACACAAAGTATTTAATAACACCGGTCTTAAATTAGTATATCAATCCGGTAACACAATAAGAAGCTTACTAGGAAATCCCAAGGATAAAACTACAGTTCTAGAAAAAAGTGGAATTTACGAAATTAGTTGCATGGATTGTGACAAAAAATATGTTGGCCAAACGAGACGCTCTATTCAAACACGTTTTAAAGAACATTTAGCACACTTAAAATACGGAAGAACAGAAAAGTCAAGTGTGGCCGAGCATGCTTTTGAAAACAATCATAGATTCTTCTAAAAAGTGTACCAAACAAAAGACTTTTGAATGCATATGAAAGTATGGAAATCATTAAATCCAGAAATAGTTTAAATAAAGATAGAGGACCCATCCCGTTTAGTACACTTTATTCTTTGGTTGAGGGGAGATAGGATTAAAAATCGTGATCAATCACAAATTATTAGTCTTATCTCCGCCCACTAAAGGATTGTATATAAGATAGAGCCTAGATTAATTTAGTTCATTGTTTATCGTCTCCTGATGATGCTAACGTTGTTAGCGAAACGCGCGTCGAGTGCAAAAAAGTGTAGTTTTGGTTTGTGGAAAACAATCATAATTTTGTTCCAAAAACTCTGGTAAAATCGATGATTGGTAGTGGAAGTGGTTGTTAACCACTACCACAGCAGCTGTCAAAATTTTAAGCATTCCAAAATATCCCTATTATGGGTCCCGCAATTCAGTAACCTTTTAGGTATTTCAAACTGACAAAAAATGTCACTATCAGAGCCGATTTCGATTTATCACGGTTCTAGTTGACCTTGGTTCTAAAATTTCCCAGGAGTATAAGCAAAAGATGGACACCTCGATTGTGTAATACCTTTGAATATTGTTTAAATTTACAGATAATTGTTTATGTTTACATGTGTATATAATCAGAAGTTTTTAATTTTTATGAATTTCCGGATTATACTTAAATTTTCACATTAAAAATGCTATGACGTCATCTAGTAGATGACACGTCCTGTGAAGACATGGAACATGACAGGATGCGGTATCTACATCGATTTTTTCTGGTCCTGTCAGCTGACAGGTGACGGCATAGCAATATTTATCTGAAAATTTAAAGATAATCTCAAAATTCATCAAAATATATATATATATTTAAATATCAACAATTATCTGTAAATTTATTGAGGTCTCCTTCTTTTGCTTATTCTTCTGGGAAATTTTAAGACCAAGGTTAAACAGGACTGTGATAAATCTAAATCGACTCTCTGGTTTAGTTGTTGTCATACGCGTATATTTAAAAATGCCCCAAATAAACTCATTCGAAAAAGTCCTAATTTTGGCAAAATGAGGTTCGAAGAGTAGCGGCCCATTACGGACGAAACAAGAATAAGAAGAAAGTATCAAGAAGAAGGAACTGTTCGATGAAGGCAAACCCAAGTCAGCACGCCTCAGCACGATCAGCAGCTGAGGGACAAAAGTTGGGGCACATTTTCCTGGATCAAAGCAAGCAAATCCTACTTAGTGCGGAAAAGAAGCAAGCTAGGTTAATTTTTGCACTAATATTCACTAACAAGAAGAAGAATGTTTGAAACAGGTGGTCTTCATGGATGAAAAAATCTTTCATTCCCACAATTACAGCAAAGATGGAAGATTTTCCGTGATTGTGTGGAGTTGGATATCAGCGAATCCATGGAAGATTTACGGCTGAGGTTTATGTTGATATGAGGAGAAATGTTATGATTCCAGAAGCAACCATTCTTCATTGAGAAGGTTCGTGTAATATTGTTCCCAGAAATTCCAACCACTTAATGGAGCTCATAGTCATTGTTTCAAATCCAAATTTATTTCAAAATTTAGCAGATTCCATGCACGAAGACTAGCAAACATTATCAAGGCTGACGTTTTCTTGTTCTTTTTTAATTCACGTAGGGTTTTTTAAATTATTGCTTTCCTTTCGCCAAACAGTTGCTTCTTCTTGATAATTCGCACAATTGTGGTCTCTTCGTCCATAATGAGCTTTAAGAATAAGTTTTTATAATAAAATGTTCAATAATTTAAAAAAATTGTTTTATTCACTAGTATATTAGTGTTATACGAAAGTGTGAACAGTCTCCTTATTTTTGTTTTTACAATATCAAAAGATCTAACCTGTAATCCGAAAACGTCAAAGTCAGTTACAATAAGCAACGCAATTAGCAAAACTTAAATTCAACAGACATGTAACTAACCAACACCGTTCTCAACTAAAAAGCCAGTTAACTCATTTTCGTTTTAGTATCCTTTGCCCTATAACCACCAAACTGACAGCAAATCAATGTTTTACTTGTCAATTTGGTTATAAAAATGGCAGCCACAATAGGCTAAAGGGCACTGAAGCGGTAGGGGTTAACAGGCTTTTTAGTTAAGTACGGTGTTGAGCTAACTTCTGCTGTATGCTTTTTATGTGGCCGGAAGTGTACGTGTAGAGATTTTTCCTACGAGAGTTCGGAAAAGTTACTTTTTCGCACGATTTTTCGTTTGGAAAGTGGTACTTTTCCGCACGGTTTTACTTTTCCGCACGATTTCTTTACTTTTCCACACGATTTTTACTCTTCCGCACGATTTTTAATTTAACGCACGATTTTCACTTCAAAGGACGATATTTTAATTCAAGATATACTTTAAATCAAATTATTAGGGACTTATCGGTACATAAAGTCGGCATAGTGTGACCAACACCGTTCTCAACTAAAAAGCCAGTTAACTCATTTTTGTTTTAGTATCCTTTGGCCTATGATCGGTGCCATATTGACACCAAACTGACAGAAAATCTATGCTATACTTGTCAATTTGGTTATAAAAATGGCAGCCACATGAGGCTAAAGGGCACTGAGGCGGTAGGAGTTAACTGGCTTTTTAGTTGAGAACGGTGTTGATGTGACACGGCACTATTTTTGACAGTTCCGCACGAAGATTGAAAGGTCATATAAACATGCTAATATTGTGCCATCCATAAAGTTCACAAATTAAAGTTATTGCCGTCCTTTATTAAAGGGAGGCACAAACATTATGTTAAGTCAAGATTATTTGGACAGCGCCGCGATCAAAAAAGCTCTGGCAGGATAGCCCAAACGTAGGTTTTGGATAGCCCCAGCAACCAAGAAGAGCGCCGCGCCGCGCAGTCCCATAACAGATGTGTATAAGTGCCTAAAATGATGTAGTAATTGTTTACCTTTGTGCGGAAATTTTAAAAATAGTACCGACTTTATTAAAGTCAGCCTATAAGGTCCGATAATTCCTAGTATCTACGGATACTATTTTTTATTCACAAAGTCACATTTACTAAAAAAATCGCGCGGAAATGTTACTTTTTCACACTAGTGCTGAAAAGTTACTTTTCCACTCCGCGTCGTTCGTGCAACTGCCATCGCGTGCGGAAAAGTACCACTTTCTGCACTTGTTAGATAAACAACTATTTCAATCGAGAGGTGGTGTCTATTGGCTTTGGCTTTCGCGCAACTCGACATGATAGATCTTAGCTTGCGCAGTTGTGGTTTGTTGACGAGATTTTTTTATGGGTAACAAAGTTAACGTCGTGTAGTCGGGTGTCGGACACTGTCGATACCAGCCGATGCGAATTATCCCATGCGCTTAGTTAGAAATGAACAGGATCGTACTTCGACAGTATGAAAATACAGAAACTTTAAAAGGATTTTAAAGATACCACACACTTACTTTTGTTCCTATTTTTGCGAATTCTGCATGTAGTTTAAATATAAATTAGTACCTAATAATCACCCCATATAGTTATCAGTTTTATCTTTTCTAATGGCTCTTGAGATAGATCAAACTTTTTATGGTTTGCGTCCGCCGCTCCCTGTCACTCATAAACATAGACAGGTATAAAATAGTTACATGGTTGTGGGTGGAGGGAGCAAGGCGGACCGGAGTAACCGTTTGCTGATATTAAGTGATTTTTTTGAAATACCGGATAAATAATTGGAAGAGGTTAATATACTAACCGTAGTAAGGTCGCCAAAGTTATCTTAAAATTTTTTCCAGAAAAAAAACCGTCATTCCATCAGGGAGTGCTTAGTAGCGCGACAGTGGCGGACAGTAGTAGTGACTGTGGCGAGTAGGGAGGGCGTCCGTCAGGGACGCACGATCGCGGTAGGTTGCGGCGCGGCGGCAGTGGCGTGCTGTAGGGATGGAGAGGGGGAGCAACAGCTAACGTTGGACAATGGCGACGGCCGGCGACCGAGCGGCACTCGCCATTCCGTCGCCCTGGGGTCGCGCCGATGCGGTTTGTGTTCGCTAGTCGCGCGAGCCTTTAGACGAGCGGTTTGCGGTACTGCCAGCAGTCGTAGAAGTAGCGGGGAGTCGTACCAGGAGTTGCAGCCAGCCGCAGGAGATGAGGAAGAGCTGAGGGCCGGAGTTGAGGCTAGCGTAAGTGCCCGATTTCTGTGTGTTGTTTTGTCTACTTTTTCGTAAGTGTATACGCTGTTTTATTTTCGTTGATTTGTAGATATTTTTAGATATAGTTCCTGTTAATCTTATCGAGTTACTCCCACTTGACACATAAATTTAGAAATAGAACGGTTAAAATAATATGGATTTATTTTTGTTCAAAATCTCGAGCGGTTAAATTAATTTTTAAATAAATTATAATATATATTAATAGAAGATCACAGTTTCATTTTAAAGGTCTCACTTGTTATAGATCACTAGAAAAATATTAAGTAATGCCACAAAAAATTTTACCTTAAATCTTCTCATTTTAAATGTCCAATTCAACATTTTGCCATTAAAGTTTTGGAGTTCAGCATTAGAAGGGATCCACCCACCCCAATTTTTTAAGCCGCAAAATTCAGGTCAGTGGTGTGGTGGCCTGTAGTAAAAAAACTGACCACTTCCAGAAAGCTCATGAGCCTGCAGGTGCTCTTCTGCAGGGGAATAACAGGCGCAATGGGGACGACCCCTAGAGACCATCTTAGCTCTTCCCTCGCTTGGATCAAGAAGGAAGCGATGGCGACGCTCCTACGACTAAGGCACAAGGGCCTATGAAAGGGCAGGGCATGGAGGTTCGACAAAAAGTACAATACCTGCACGGGATTGGTGGCAGAGAGAAGAATTCCGAAACGAATTAAGCAAAGATACGACGGTCTGCTACACTGACGGATCAAAACTGTCAGCCAGGCAGACAACAGGCGCAGGAGTGTATGTGGAAGATCTAGAAGTTAAGGAAAGCTACCCGCTTGGCGGGCACGCTACGGTCTTTCAAGCGGAGGTATACGCCACCCTATCAGAGGTCAGAAATGGCAGGAGGGATGCGCCAGGCTGCCCTCAAGGCTCTTAGTTTACCAAAAATTGTCAGTAGCTTGGTGGAAGTGTGCGTTAACGCGCTACAGACATTAGATGAAGACAAGAGGGTGACACTGATGTGGGTCCCAGGCCACGAGTGAATATCAGGGAACGAGAAGTCCGACGAACTTGCCAGCAAAACCCAATGTATTGGACCGGAGCCGCTTCTGGGAATCACAAGATAGCAGGTGCAGAGCAAGCTCAACAAATGGGCGAGCGATTAACTAAAGTCGTCCTGGAAGGAAGAGTGAGAGTGCAGATAGTCCAAACTGTCCGCGAGTGGAACGGACGCAGCCAAAACTAAATAGCTCTTGGGAAAAAGTTGCAAAGGCATTGAACTGTTAGTAGAAATACTGACAGGGTATAATCGGCTGCGTAAACATTTGACATGCATCAGAGTGTTGGACGACTCTGGCTGCCCAGCATGTGCGGGGGCGGAGGAATCAGCGGTGCACCTGATGGAGAGTGTGACGGATACGCCAGATTGAGGCAGAGATGTGAGGTGCTCCCACAATAGAAAAGGAGGAGCTACACTCTCTAAGATGGGCTGACGTGCTGACCTTCATAAGGAAAACAGGAAGGCCCGGAGAGAGAGAGAGAGGCAGGACGTGTAGAGGGAGTGCGAGGGGTGCGAGTCGGGTTATGGCAGAAAGGGCCCATGAAGAGACCTAGTTACCAGGCCTGCGGGTCGCCTACTACTACTAGTAGCTTTTACAGATAGGGACTGAAATAGTGCCCTTTTCATAAGCTTGATTTAAGGAAACGAGCGCAGCAAGTGATATAAAAACTAGAGTAAAAAAAACGAGAATAACACTGAAGAAAACTGGACCACAAAAACCACTGACAGCTAACATTTTTGATATTATAATGGTCATACATAGGAGCATTTATCGTTAAAAAGAACAAACGGAAGACGGCTGTGTGCACTGCATTGTAGTACACTTAGCTGATAAGTCTATAATAAGGACGAAATGGCGTCGTCCTAGGTTCTATCCTCTGTGTGAGCAATCGAAATTCAGGAAGTTATTTTGCACTGAATTACAAAAAACTTTTGTTTTTTCGATTTGCAGTGTACACAGCGATCTTCCGTTTGTTTTTTAAATCGTTCAGTACGGCATCTATCGGTTGTTTTGCGATTTAAAATCGCTTGGTTATTTTCTTGATTTCCATCATTCACACAGAGGGCGCCATCGACTGGATTTCTTCCGCTTGAGTCGTAATTTTAGCACAAAAGCGAGACAGAAATAAGGACGAAACGGCGATCTAGGTTCCGCTCTCTGTGTGAGCAACCGAAATTCTGCAAGTTCACTTTGCGCTTAAGTACAAAAAAACTCTTGCTTTTTCATTTATGGTTAAGCAAAAAAGCTATGGTTTTGTTATATTCGAAGGGGGAGTAATATTTTAATGAATTTAAGAGGAAACCTTATTTAAGTGAATATGCTTCGTTCTACAGACTGACAAAAAGAAATTTGCGAAACCAATTTATTGTTTTTTAATTAGGAGACTCAAAATATAGAGCGTAATTTAACAAAGATGTTTCAAAGGGTTCTTTCGCTTACATAGGAGTAAGTATCATCTGTTAAAAATTTTTTTTTAAAGGAGCTAATGCCGTTTCTCTAAAATACCTATCTAAAAAAATACAAACCAAAAGAATATACAGCCCGTTCTTTACTGTGCATTTTCCCCGTGCATCTTGCAGATGCATCTTTTGGTAGATGCATGAAATCCAAGAGCGTTCACAGTGTGCATCAAGAAATGTAATTTTTGGCCAACAAAAAGAAAAAAATCAGGCAACAAATAATTAAAATTTTGAAAACCAGAACCTAGCCCTAGTTGATGAGCTGATAATTCACTGGTCGACAAGATTTTTCTTCATTTCATTATTTTTAAAATGTAAATACCCTTCTAATATTAGAAAAAAATATTCGGTCCCAACAGGTACCGTTTTTCAATAGCTTAATTAGACCATTTTACATTAGCAGGTAGATAATTTTATTAGGGGAAGGGTAAAACAGATGCATTTTATAACAGAAAAATTACTTGTACAGTATTGTTTGAACATTAAACGTAAAATCAACATTGATGTTGAGTTTCGAAGTGAGTGGTTCTCTGTGTATAGATAAAAAAGTGTTTTTAAGAAAGAAAATTTTCTGAAAATATTAAAAAAGCCTACTTCAAATATTTGGAGATCAAGATAAGCAGTGGGCTTCCCATGTGTGTGTGTTAGTTGTAGCGTGTCATTGGTGGAGTGGAAGAAAAAAAGCATGCCTTTTGCAGTTCCAATGATATGGCGAGAACCCATTAATCATTTTGACAATTGCTATTTTTGCCTGACGAAGACTGAAGGTTATTCCAAAAAGGGAAAGCACAAGATTGACTATCGAAATTTGCAGTCTGTCATACGACCTGTTCCTCATAATGCAGATTTACCAGTGCCCATTGCGCCTTTAGATCCGCAAAATATTGTTTTGGAAGATATTGGAGACAACGCATCATCAGGCAGCTCCGAGGAACAGTGTACCGACCCTATTTTTACTCCAGATCACAGTTCTGGTGAGCCACATTTGATTGTTCAAAGTGAGTTAAATTATTTAGCACGTGACGAGGTTATCAGTCAGAACTTCTTGGTTCCCGTCTTAAGGAATGGAACTTGTTAGCCAAAGAAACAAAATTACTACTTTCAGGAAAATAAATGCTACATTTTCTGCATTCTACAGTATGGAAAATTTGTTGTGTGCGAGTACTGATATCGATGGTTTAATGCAGGAACTTGATATTGAGCGTTCTCCCGGTGAGTGGCGCTTATTTATAGACTCGTCTCTATACCAGTTGCCCATGAATGAAACTTATGAAAATATGCGCACACTTTTATATAAAATAAACTACAACAGGTATAAATGGCAGATATGTGGGGATCTAAAAGTTATAGGAACTTTAGTAGGACTTCAGGGAGGATTTACAAAATATTGCTGTTTTCTTTGTTTGTGGGATAGTCGTGCAGTAGATCAGCATTATGCAATAAAAAATTGGCCAAAGAAAAATGTTAAGTTTGAACCTCCCCAAAAATGTTCTTCTGCTTCCTCTTCACATTAAACTTGGGCTAATGAAAAACTTTGTGAAAGCAATGAATAAAGACGCGAAATCAAAGGAAGGCATTTTTATTGACACGTCCACAAATCAGAAAATTTCTGGACGATGTCAACTTTACAGAGAAGCTTACCATGCAGGAACTCATTGCATGGGACTCATTTGTTAGTGTAGTAAGGGAATTTTTAGGCAACAAGATGGATGCAAACTACCAACAGTTAGTTGATGAACTGTTAGATGCCTACAAATCGCTTGGTGCCCCATTCCCATCTGTCAATTTTTCCTGAAAATTTGGGAGCTGTCAGTAACGAGCAGGGTGAAAGGTTCCACCACGATATGAGGACCTTGGAATCCGCTGTCAAGGATGATGGGATCTAGTCTTGATGGGTGATACCGTTTGGTTCTTGAAAAGAGAAGATACGACCCGCCATAAAAAGAAAAAATAAAACCTAATTAGTGTGCTCAGTTAATATTTTTAATGTCTGTGTTTTTCTTAGATGTAAGGTATGTTTAGTAGGTGTAAAATATACACTGTTAAAAAATTCTTAAATTATTTTTCAATAGATATTAAAATATTGTAGAAAGAAAACGTTACGTGTTACAACTTTTTTATTATCATTTTCGTATTTCGATAGGCCCATTCTACCACAATATGTTATTCAGCTTTGTGTGACAAGAAAAAAAAAATTTGTCGACCAGTGAATTGATAGGCTTGCCAACACAATAATTTCGCAGAAGAACTCACTAGAAAATTTCCCAAAATGCATTCATCTTTTTTGCGAAAAATGCATAGTGTGAATATCCAAAATGCATGCAACTTTTCAAGATGCATGGATAAAATGCATAGTGGGAAACGGGTTTAAAGGTAGGTAACTTAATTAAAAAGTCATAAATTCTAGGGGTGAGTTATAATCTTCGGAAGGGGTGCATTTTACAGACAAGCCTAGTAAGCAGCCAAAAAGTGTCCACCTTGAAAATGAAAATGGACGTGTTTAAAGTTAACTTTTTGCTGAAAACCCCGTATATATACGTAGATTGAAGCAAATCTTGAGACTTGATTACACACAACATGTGTCTGTCTGTTACTTCGACTTGACAAAAAGACGGTAAATTAATAAAGAAAATAAATTGCCTTTACTTAAATGAATAACCAAACTCAATTATTTATTGTTAATTGCTTCGACATCAATAACAATAAAAATACCTAAAAAACAATCGAAAAATAATTTACAAAGAACTTATTTTATGTCCAGGCATTTGTGTTTTATGCGAAAACAATAAATTTTAGAGGATCTAAATATTTATTTTATTACCTACAAAAGAACAATAAAAATGTATGCAACGTTTAATAGTTTTGTATTTTTATGCTTATATGATTTAATTGACCACACACGAAGTTGTTTTTTTTTATAAATTACGACGAATCAATTGATTAATAGACAGTTTATGTTGGTCATGACACGTACGAGGTGCCTATCCGTAAAAGTGTACAGAAAAAAAGTTTTTTGAGCCAAGTATTAATTTAAATCAAATAAATATTTATTTTTGTCAAGTGAATAAATTTGACTTAAATAAATTTTTGTTTGGGTCAAATAAATTTTCTTTGGACCATGGGAAACAAACATTTATTTAAGAGACAAACGAAAGATAGCTGTGGCACTGTACATCTAACGAAGAAGCAAGTCTAATGAAACAAAAAGAGTATTTTGTACTTCAGTGCAAAATAAACTTCTTGAATTTCGATTCCTCACACAGAGGGTGGAACGTAGGACGACGCCGCTTCGTCCTTATTAGGCACTCAACAGCTAGGTGTACCACAATGACAGAGAATTTCGGTCGCGTTTATGTGCCATGCGGCTCAAGCGGAAGAAATCCTGTCAATGGCGCCCTCTGTGTGATAAATCTAAACCAAGAAAATACCTACTGTAGTTAACAGGCACCTTTCGGTTGTTTTGCGATTTATATTCGCTTGCTTGTAGACAAAAGCTGCATGCAAATGGCATAATTATATGACTCTCGCAGGATTGCTACCTCGACTTACTGCTGCAAATCTATTGATTTTTTTTACTCCCTTCGGCAAAACTCGTTACGTTTTGTTCTGCGTTAGCAACATACACCAGGCACTTTGGCACATGGCACAATGCAAAATAACGTGATTTTCTCTGTCTAAATCACATTATTTTGCAATATGCTAAGTGGGCAAAAACGCTAGACCGCAGAGATTGTATTCTCGTATCTGTGTTCGAGCGGAAGTCTTTGTTTTTTGCACAGATAAAAGGAAGTTCACGCCTACCATAGGATGTATTTTATGACAGTTTTTACCAATGCATTTGTAAAATTATTAAACTCTTGTTAATTTTTATTAACTTTGTTAATTTTTTTTTTTATTTCTGTAAGCTGTATATAATGATTCAAGTTTTCTTGTTATTGGTTGACATTATTGTTTGATCGTTAATTTTTTAAAAATAAATATGTTTCTTGAAACAATATGTTGTTGATTACATATTGAAACAAATAAAATTACAGTTGCATGAGAACGGATTAATACTGAAATGGTAAAACATCGGTATAATATGGTTATTATACAAAAAATTTTAAAAATCCATCCATACCCACCAGCCAAAGTCAGATTTTGGAGTCACTTTTATGACACCGGTTGATATATTTAAAAATTCATATCATTCATATTTGAATAAAAGCTGCTATATACGAATATGCAGTTGTCAGATTTGAATTCTACTATATATTTCCTAATTTTGTACTGAAAAATAGATACGTTGATGAGGGGTGGTTAAGGTCGTAAGAGGGGATTGATATATTCAGGGTGACCAACCGTACGGGATTGACCAGTACGGGTTCAGGATTTTGGCCAACCGTACTGTAAAATCTACATGTACTGGATTGTACTGGATTTTTTAATTTAGTCATGTTTTATCTATTTCTACCTTTGATTCAGTCCTGAAAGATTAAGTTACCTTTTTGATTTTTTTGTTATTCTGTGTCACATTAACAAGTCCTGAAAAATAAGTGCCCGTGTTTACGGGTTCGTCTTGACATGTAAGCCGAGATTAAGCTTTAGTTTTGATTTGTAAGGGTGTGGAATATCATGTAAGTGGCACTTAAGCTGTAGTTAAGATAAGCCGTATAATTACTTCGGCTTAAGCGCATTTTTAGGTTATGTGAGGTATTTTTTGATAATGTTTTTTAAACAAAGTCCATGAATTTTATGAGTTTATAAAATTGTTTCGTTGCCTTAAAATCTTTCTGTGATCTGATAGTCTGTGCTTAAAATGGAACAACTTCAGGATGACGAAGAACATGAATAATTAGACTGGATTATTTCAACACTTTTGATGAAGATACCTTTTACAAAAGGTTTAGAATGTCCAAAAAAAAATTATGTTTTTAAAACTTTGCACAACTTTTTCCGCTAAGCGAATAATTCACCTTTTTTTCGAAAGTTCGTTGCAAAGAAACTCAAAAAGGGGTTGGGTTGATCTGGTGGTGTGATAATAAATGGTCAGTTTTTATATTGCACCAATCATAGTAGTTTTATTTGCCCCTTCCTCCATATAATCATAAATTATCAATCAAATTTGTTATTTTTAAATAAAATTAACTAAAATTTTACGTTGCTTTTTGACAGCTGACAGGTAAAAATCATAGTCATAACTGCCACCTTGCCAATAATTTTCTCACTTTTTCCAAGTGGAACGTATTCGGAACTTTTGCAAACCAAGTAAATCTCAAGGGTCACCCTCAGTTCAAGCAGCACTTGATCAAGTGAAGGTGGTAAGGGGAAGTGGTGCATACGGGCATAAGTTACATTTCTGATCTTTTTTTTAATTCTGTGTCACCTTAATGACGCGCTCCGCTCTGCCTGTAAACTCTTGGTTCAGTTCTGACAGCAAATAGCCTCGCAGGAGGACTATGGCTGCACTCCGCTTCTGAATCCGAACAGGAAAATTCGAGAAATCACGCGACCAAAAATACAATATATACTGTATTTTTCGTTCTATCTCACGCGTATACAGAAGGAGGATAAAGCGTAAAGAATCAGTCGAGCTAATGCTAATAGAAAAATAGATAGAGCATGTAAATCTTCAAGTAATATTTGGTTTTTATTCCTTAAAAACACTTCTTCTGGGTAGCACTACAACCCTTGGTGGGTCTTGGCTGCGTTAACGATTTGCCTCCATCGGTCCCGGTCCATCATGGCCTCCTCCCAGTCATATACCTGCATAGTCTGGAGATCTTTTAAAATGTTGTCTCTCCATCTGAGTCTCGGCCGCCCCAGTGGTCTCTTTCTTGCTGGGGTTCCTTCCCATACTATCTTGATCAGTCGGTCGTCAGGTGCTCTTTGGACATGTCCAGCCCATCTCAGACGCTGGGATTTTATTGATTTGACTATGTCCGGCTTTTGGTATAGGTCCTGGAGTTCTGCATTCGTCCTTATGCGATATTGCTCCGTGTTTGGATCCTTGACGGGGCCAAATATTCTTCTAAGGATCTTCCTTTCAGCCCGCTTTAGTAGAAGCTCATTGTGTTTCGTAAGGGTCCAGGTCTCACAGCCATAACAGATGATCGGTTTGATTACAGCCTGGTACACCCTCAGCTTTGACACTCTCGACACCGTTTTGGATTGCATGAGGGTTCGCATGGCAAACAAACACCTATTGCCACTGTGTATTCGTGCTTTAATCTCTTCGTTGCTGTCATTGTCTGAGCATATCGTGGCTCCAAGGTACTTAAACTGTCTAACGCATTCGAAGTTATATGTGTCCATCGTTATATTCTGACCGATTCTGTCCCTGGTTGGTTGTCGGGTAATGTGCATGTATTTGGTTTTCTCCTCGTTGATGTTGAGGCCCATTTTCTTACATTCCTTCTCGATTTTCAGGAAGTTTTCCTTGACTCTGACAGTACTTCCTCCTACCGCGTCAATGTCGTCCGCGAAGGCCAGGATCATCTGTGGCCCCTGGTTTGTAAATACTTCCGTGGTGATGTTCGTCTTCTTGATAGCCATATCTAGGACTATGTTAAAGAGTAGGGGCGACAGTCCATCTCCCTGTCTCAATCCACTCATGACCGAAAATTCCTCTGTTATATGGTTTCCTACTTTAACGCGACACCTGGTATTGTTTATGCATAACTTCGTGAGAGTGATGATTTTCTGTGGTATACCTATACTTGCCATGGCTATCCAGACACTGTCGCGTATAATGGTGTCGTAAGCTTGTCTGAAGTCCATGAACAGCTGGTGCACGTCTTTATTGAATTCCCAGTGTTTCTCCAGTATTTGTCTGATTGTGAATATCTGGTCCACTGTTGACCTCTTTGGTCTGAATCCACACTGGTAGTCGCCAATTTGTTCCTCCGCATACGGTGATATGCGGCTCAATAGCACATTGGAGAGTATCTTGTATGCAGCGTTCAGTAGCGATATTCCCCTGTAGTTGACACATTTCATGCGGTCTCCCTTCTTATGGATGGGGATGATAGTACCTTCGTTCCATTCGTCTGGCAAGGCTTCCCATTTCCAAATGGCTAGTACTAGTTTATGTAGTTCTTTGTGGAGTTGTGTTCCTCCATATTTTAAGCATTCTGCTGGTATTGTGTCGCATCCAGGGGTTTTGTTATTTTTGAGTTTGTTGATTGCCACTATTATTTCTTGGAAGCTTGGATCCTCTACGTCTATTTCCGCTGTCTGGTATGTTGTGGTCTCTGTAGTTATGCCGTTATCTGCATTGAGAAGGTTGTTGAAATACTCTTTCCATGTTTTAAGTATTTCCGACGTGTCTGTTATTAGTTCGTCCCCATCGCTTTTTAGAATACTGCTTGTTATGGGTTTATATCCTTTTTTCATCTGCGATATTTCTTGAAAGAATCTCCTACTATTGTTGCTTTTGGCATCCTCCTCTAGTTGCTGTGTGTGCTTAAAAACACTCCGAATAAAAATATACTTTGTCATTTATGTCTGCAAAAAGCCGAAAGTGTGTGTTCAATGAAAATCTCCAAAAAAGTTACCCGTTTTTGAAAAAATTTGTACAAGATAATTCGAGGATTGTCTGCAGTTTATGCGGGTCTATTTTTTCATTCGAATATGAAGGTATTAGTGAAATTCAAGCTCATGTAAAATCCGCTAAACATAACACTGATATAAACTACTTCAAATCTAGTACGCTGGATGAAAAAACAAGAAAAATATTAGCCGCGGAGGGCACTTGGGCTTATCACCATATACAGCATAATCATAGCTTCAGATCGGCGGATTGTGAGTTAAAATTAATTCAATCGATGTTTAAACCTAGATACGCAAACTCACGGACAAAATCGGAAGCGAATTAAAGGCGTTTTTGAACCTATGTTTATAAAGCAACTCGAGGGGGATTTAGAAAAAGTATCTTTTGCTACCGTTTGCGTTGATGCGTCAAACCATATAAATACAAAAGTTGTACCAACTCTAATTGGATATTTTCTACCTACCAATAGCATTCAATTAAAAATTTTAAAGCTGAAAGATTTTCCCGGCGAAACCTCAGACCAAGTCAGTGAATATTTGATTAACGTTTTGTCTCAACACAATATTAGTAAAAAAGTTGCATTATGCGCTGATAATAACCATTCAAATTTTGTAGTGTAAAAGTAAAACAGAGACTTAATAATTAAAAATATTATTGGAGTTGGTCGCATGGCCCAAATAATAAACAATTGTATAAAATCGGCCTGTGACATTTTACCCATAAATATAGAAACTTTATTAAAGATATTTTATTTTTTTAACACCTACACTGTTAGAATTGAAAAAGTAAAATAATTCTGCACATTTGCAGAAATTCAATTTAAAAATCTTTTAGACTACAGTAATACACGTTGGCTCGTCTTCTTCCAGCTTTGGAATGCGTCCTTTAACTGTTTCCCGCTCTCAAGTCGTACTTTTTGTCAACACCAAAATGCTCTTTAATAATTAAAAACTATTTTAAAAATCCGGAAACAGAATTTTGGCTTTTATTTGTGCATAATGCTGTCGCATTATTTCATAAAACAAGTCTACCTATACAAGGTAGGGAAATATCAGCCGTAGAGTGCCTAAAAATTTATATAGAACTCAAGAGCAAAATTAGAGCTCGAAAAGAGGAGAACTTTATTCCTCTCATTTTAACAAATATGCTTCAGACAGATGACTTAATTACAAAAAAAATTCTATTGAAAGAAGGATAACTGAGTTTTATTAAACAGCCGAGCCGACGAATACCTTATAAAATGGGATGCATCATTTTCTCAAATATTGAATACATTTAAATGGCTATTACGTCAAAGCATACCATAATTTTCAGAAATTCAACTCTCGATACAAACTCCATTATTATTTGAAAGAGAAATAAATGAAGATAAACTCTTCGACGAAATAACTTTAATGAAATGATATGAAACTAACGAAAAGCTGGAAGATTGGCAAGCTAATAGTACCAATGTTGGTGATCGAAGGCTTAATTTTTTTAATAATTTAACAAGAAACCAACTACTCTTTAAATACATATCTTTGCTAGTTTAATTTGCATGCGCTTTGCTTTCCGGGACCAATATGTAGAGGAAGAAAGAGTGTTGTTAATTGTATACAACTTTTGGAGTAGTGAAAAAACTCAGCTTCATGTTAGTACCTTGAAATCAGCAATGATTACAAGATGCAATGCGAATTTGATTTTTAAGTTTTATTAAAAAATGATGTTTCTTTAAAAGCAATAAGTAGCCAAAATAAATATTCTTTTAAACAGTACTGTGTATAGAAACATTATTTATTTAAATTTAAAAAAGGATTTAGGGAGGGTGAATATATAACGAAATCAATGAATAGCGAGCTTTCCCTCAAAAAAGGTAACGGTAACCGTAGATCCGGATTTCGCACTTGTGGTGCTCATCAGTACGGTGCTAGGAATTAGGAGATAAAATGATTATGAAAACATGTGACACGGGATTCATGTAAAAGAAAACCATCTGTCAAATTGCAGAATCGGCAGATATACCTTCAATTTGAAGGAAAATTAACCGTCTCTACAGAGACCATTACCTTTTTTGAGGGAAAGCTCGCTATTCATTGATTTTGTTATTTACAGATATCCTGAGCTCTGAAGTTGATAATTTTACAACCAATGAATATTTTTCACCCTCGCTAAATCCTTTTTCAAATTTATCAACTCCAGAGCTTAGGATATGTGTAAAGATAATTATATCTGTCTCTGTAGAGACGCTTAATTTTCCTTCAAATTAAAGGTACATCTGCCGATTCTGCAATTTGACAGATAGTTTTCTTTTACATGAATCCTGTGATACATTTTTTCATCATCATTTCATCTCCTAATTCCTAGCTCGTTACTGATGAGCACCACAAGTGCAAAATCCGGATCTACGGGTAAAATTACCTTTTTTGAGGGAAAGTGCGCTATTCATTGATTTTTTTGTTTATTCACCCTCGCTAAATCCCTTTTTAAATTTATCAACTCTAGAGTTTAGGATATCTGTAAAGATAATTATATCTGACTCTGTAGAGACGCTTAATTTTCCTTCAAATTGAAGGTACATCTGCCGATTCTTCAATTTCATAGATGGTTTTCTTTTACATGAATCCTGTGTCACATTTTTTCATCATTATTTCATCTTCTAATTCCTAGCACCGTACTGATGAGCACCACAAGTGCGAAATCCGGATCTACTGTTACCATTACCTTTTTTTATTTAGTTTATTTAGTTTATTATTGGTTAGGTAATTTTTAATTTTAAAAAAAATATGAAAAAAGTGTTTTTATTTAGGGGGAAGTGTACTGAATTTCTCTCTCTGGAAGTTGGTCACCGCGATATATCTGAAGATTCATATCATTTCAATAAAAGCTTCAACGAATATTTATAATAATTTTACAACCAATGAATATTTTTCACCCTCGCTAAATCCCTTTTCAAATTTATCAACTCCAGAGCTTAGGATATGTGTAAAGATAATTATATCTGTCTCTGTAGAGACGCTTAATTTTCCTTCAAATTAAAGGTACATCTGCCGATTCTGCAATTTGACAGATGGTTTACTTTTACATGAATCCTGTGACACATTTTTTCATCATCATTTCATCTCCTAATTCCTAGCTCGTTACTGATGAGCACCACAAGTGCAAAATCCGGATCTACGGTTAAAATTACCTTTTTTGAGGGAAAGTTCGCTATTCATTGATTTTTTTGTTTATTCACCCTCGCTAAATCCCTTTTTAAATTTATCAACTCTAGAGTTTAGGATATCTGTAAAGATAATTATATCTGACTCTGTAGAGACGCTTAATTTTCCTTCAAATTGAAGGTACATCTGCCGATTCTTCAATTTCATAGATGGTTTTCTTTTACATGAATCCTGTGTCACATTTTTTCATCATTATTTCATCTTCTAATTCCTAGCACCGTACTGATGAGCACCACAAGTGCGAAATCCGGATCTACTGTTACCATTACCTTTTTTTATTTAGTTTATTTAGTTTATTATTAGTTAGGTGATTTTTAATTAAAAAAAATATGAAAAAAGTGTTTTTATTTAGGGGGAAGTGTAGTGAATTTCTCTCTCTGGAAGTTGGTCACCGCGATATATTTGAAGATTCATATCATTTCAATAAAAGCTTCAACGAATATTTAGTTGTCAGATTTGAGTTCTACTAAATATTTCCTAATTTCGGAGAAAAAAAATGTCAAAGGAGGTTGGGGACGTGGGAGATTGTTGATATATTTGAAAATTCATAAAATTTGAATAAAAGTTGCTACGAATATGCAGTTTTTAGATTTAGATAGAATTTAGAAGAAAAAACTGCGTTCGTGAAGGGTCGTTGAGGGCGTGAAAAGAGTTAAAATATTTAAAAAATCAAAACTTTTTAACGTAAGCTGATACGGATACCCCGTTCTCAGATTTAAGTTCCACTAAATATCTTCTGATTTCAGAGAGAAGCGAGATTAAACAGAATGTATCGGCAATCCTGCAACTACTTCCCATTTATTTATATTTCTAATTCATGCACAAACTCAAACTTCTTCACAACCGAACTCACCTTTATCGGGAGGTAAAGGAAAAAGGTGTATTTCAGATTGGATTACGATTTTCCTTATACCGTCCTACATGGGTTTCATGCAGTAATAAAGATTATTGGATTGCTTACCCAGGCCTCGAAATATGTATTTGGGCCGAGAATTGTAATAAATATTCTGATTATTTTACCAAACTAAAATATTGCGTAATCTTTGACGCTTAAGTGCGTAAGTCTTTTACTTTTGGTTCCGTTTTTTTTTTTCGTTTTTTGTAGGTACCTATCCCAAGCACTTTAACGTTCCGACGACGTATCTTAAGAAGTCGTGTGACTGTAGTTGTCCGGTTAACGTTTTGTGAACATTATAAAAACTCAGTTTTGCACTAATTTGGGGAATACGTTTTTTAAGTCGTAGCGACGTTGCAACTACAGTCGGCGGGAGTCGTTGGTTTGACGTCGTGAGTTTATCAGAAAAGGACTGAGTTTAGCGCCCTCTAGGCTTACTTTTGCTATCCAAAAATTAGTCGTACCAGTTTCTAATTAATTTACAAAATGAACACCTTAAAAACCCATTTTCTAACTATCTAGTCGTAAAATAAATAATGCGGTAACAATACTCATGCAGGTGTTTGATTCTGAAAGAGAAACACATTTTCCGAGCAAAAATATCCAACGCAAGCCAGTTTACTGTCAGATATATGTATACTTTAACCTAAAAAACACGTGAGCTCTAAATCCAACGTGATTTTAAAAAATTAATTAATTTTTGGTAAAATATACATTTGCTACTAACTTATAACAAATCTAATTTAACTTAACAACCATGCTCTCTTCGAACGTTGGCTCTCATCAGCGCAATCTGCACCCTGTCCACTGCTTTTCGGAAAAGTGTCGTAGTACACCATACCATTGTCTAAGATTTTTAAGCCATGATATCCGTCTACGACCCGGACCTCTTCTGCCTTCAATTTTGCCTTCTATTATCAATTTTAAGAGTTTATATTTGTCATTTCTTAAAATATGGCCAAAATATTCAAGTTTTCGTTTTTTGATGGTAAATAAAACTTCAAGCTCTTTATTTATTCTAAGCAGAACATTCACATTAGTTACTCGGTTCGTCCAAGATATCCCTAATATTCTACGATAACACAACATCTCGAATGCCTCCAACTTTTTGCACATGGCCTCAGTCAGTGTCCATGCTAAAAACATAACACCGAAGCACACGAATTCGGAGAGTGGTATTAAGATCGCAACTACAGAACACTGGTTTCATTTTGATAAAAGATGATCTGGCCTGTTCAATTCTTCCACGAACTTCTTGCATGTTGTCCCAGTTCTCATTAAGGAGACAACCTAAGTATTTGTATGAATCCACGCGTTCGACTTGCTGCCCATTTACTTCTAACATGCCCCGGATGTTCTTTTCCTTGGATATGACCATCCATTTTCTTTTTTCAACATTTAAGTTAAGCCCGAATTGCGAACTTTTGGCAGCAATTTGATTCAACAACTCTTGTAGGCCTTGCAGCGTGTCTGCTATTATGACAGTGTCGTCGGCATATCGTATGTTGTTGATTTTTATACCGTTTATGGTCAAACTTTTTTCGCAGTTATGAAGTGCATTCTCTATTATTTTGTTACTATAGATGTTAAACAACAGCGGACACAATATACAACCTTGGCGTACTCCTCTTCTTATTTGAACCTCTTCGGACAGTTGGCCATCAATCTTTATTTGAGCAGTCTGATTCCAGTATAGATTAGCGATTATTTTTAGATCTCGGTCATCTAGACCAACTTCTTTTAGCGATTCTATGAGCTTTTCGTGTTGGACTCAACAGGCATTTACTGGCACCGACACATCTCTAGACCGCTGAACTAAGACTTGAATACCAAACAAGGCCTCTCCTGTCCCGAAATAAAAGATTTGCATTTCCCGTAAATTCTTTTGTGGATAATCTTTAGAAATATTTTTAACATATGACTCATTAGGCTGATTAGGCGATAATCACTACACTTCTTTGCTAAATGTTTTTTACGCAGCGTAACAAAGGTTGGCTTTAGCCAGTCAGAAGGAATTTTACCGCTACGATAAATCAAGTTAAAAAGTTTGGCCAGCGTATTTAGCGAATGTTCGTTTTTTATTATCTTTAAAACCTCAATGTATACTTCGTCTTACCCTACCGCTTTTCTGCTTTTAGCTGAAGATATTGCGTGTTTTACTTCCTCTGGTGTTATATCTATACCTTGGTTTGAGAATTCTTCTGGCTGTTCGGATCGGTTATCGGTAAAGAGATGTTCTATATAGCTACCCCATTCTTTTAATTTTTCTTTGGTATCCGGTATGATTTTGCCTTGATTGTCCACAAGGATTCCAGCTTGTCTTTTATTAAATAATCCGGGCGCTTCCTTCATGTGTTTGTGTAAATTGAAAGTGTCATGTTTAGCTATTTCTTGACATTGCTGTGTTATCCAGTCTTCTTTTGCTAACCTTATCTTGTTTTTTATTGCTCTATTGATTTCGCTGCCTTTTTTACTGCGTCTTTTATCCATCAACTCCAGGATTTCATCGGTCATCTAAACTTTCTTTTTATTTCTTGTTTCATCCTTACCTAAGAGTGTTGTGCTTTCGACTATGGCATTTTTAACCTTTGTCCAGTCCATTTCTGCATCTTGTTCGGTAGACTCATTAATATCTTTAAGCTTTCTGTTAAGTTCGACTTTAAGTTTAGTTTCTATCATGTTGTCTTGAAGTTTGTCCAACCTGGGTCTGGGTTTGTTATTTGGAGGATGATTTTTCTTGAGGGTAAATTTAATTTTTGCCACAACTAGATTGTGATCCGAGCTTACGTCTCCACCAGGATAAGTTTTTGCAGATATAATAATGTTTCTAAATCTAAATGCACCGTAGGCACATAATCGCGATTGGCTATCTAATCCATTTTTTTTTCTCTCTTGATCCCACATAAATGAACAAAGGGGAGGCATGGATTAGCTAAACTAATCCGAATATTTTTACGGTGCGTCTGGGGGTAGGTCTCCCGCATACTTTCAAATGTATATTAAAGCGAATTTCAGCAATATTTTTTAAATTTTCTGTTGTTTACAACTAGCAAGAATCATTGCGTGCCAAGTCGTAAATCACCAAAAATGACAGAGTCATATTTAGTCGTATTTTACAAGCTATATTCTGGTGCCGCACCACTTTCGCAATAAAACCGTTTCTAACTCTTATCAGCAAAAAGAGAAAAAATGAGCGGCAAGAAGTGAAACTGTGGACCTAGCATTAGTGACATATCAGCATCTGTCAAAGTTGCTCTTTTTACTTTTTTTAACAAAAACTAAAATCTCTAAAGAGTTGTTTGCCCAAACATTGTTTAAACTACTTAAAAACGTTGTGTCTCTCGTTTGTTTCCTAGTTAATTAGATGACGTTTAATTGACAACAATTTACTCTGCCAATTCTCAGTAAGTCGTAAAAACCTTTTAACAACGTCGCGGTAGCGTCGATATTTAACCGAGGTCGAACACGTAGTTAATGTACTGCCGTTGTTAATGTCCATTTGCACCGCAGAGTTAAAACCATATTTAAATTTAAGATGCGGATTTTCATTTGCACCGTATTTTAAAACCGGTTTTAAGGATCTCATTCAGCAAGGCTTAAAAATTCTTAAATTCTTAAATTTTGACGGAAAATGTCAAATTCAATTAGCTGTTGTTTTGTGTTCATATTTGTTGAGTGCGTTGGTGAAGACAATGAATTTTAAAATAGAAGAGCCGAACGATCTGTCACAATCATATCGTGTTGTGAAGGGCCAACAAACGATTTTCCAAAAGACGCAACGTCAATTTCAAGGCAGTAGCTAAAATTACGACAGTCGTATCTAGAGTTACGACAATCGTTTTTGGGATTGGATTGCTTTTTCTTTGTTGTGTAGGATTTACTAGGATTATGTTGTAATGGGTTGGTTTTCTTGTGAAGATGTAAAAAACGGGTCATTATTTTAGCCACGATATAATTTAAAGTGATTTTCCTATTGGCAAAAGTGCTTTTTTAATGTAGTTTGTTTGTTTTGGAAAGTGAATAAAAGCAGTTTGGTTGTTGACTTTTAGAAGGGAGTAAAAAAACCGAATAAAAAAAATATTTGCAATGTCAATGACTCGTGTTTCGTTCTTATTTTTTTTGTATTTTTTTCGTTTTTTAAGGATTTTTAAGAAAGAAATATAATACGAAAGTCGCTTGTTGCAAATGTAAATGAAAAAATACAAGAATTCTGCTAAAATAAGTCATATTATTTTTTTTCACCATAAATGGACTTTCAGTTGACGCGGATAATCATGCATGCACAGCAGCTTCCCGTGTTGCCAAAGTGTATGCGTCTTAAAGTTAAATCTGGCCTGGTACAAACAAATTTTCTGAATTCCGGGGTTAAAATTAAATCAGGATTTAGCTAAATCTAGATTTAAGGAATTTTGCGGTGCAATTGTACGTAAAACATCTAGAACTAGTCGTGGCCAAAATAACTAACACGAGCACCAAATGGAACGTTGATCTTGGTCAGAATGTGGATAGAGGGGGAAAAATGTTACTTGGATTGTTATTATGCAAATTTAAGTTATTTCAGAAACCACCTACGTACAATGCGGAGTTAACGAACACAGGGACTATAATGCCGGCAAGTTAAAAAAAAAACAAGAAACAAAACATCCATGCCTACGTGAAGCCCGGTTCTCATTATGCAACTTTTTTCTGCTTCTCAGAAAGTTGCATGCAACTTGGGTGTTCACACTATGGAATCCGTCGAAAAATGAAGCGCGATGCAAGATGTGGGAAAATAGAACATGTTCTATTTTTACCAGAAAGTTGCATCCATTCTAAAGAATTTTTTTGTTACCATTTGAATTATGTTGGGAATTTGAATGCCAACCGTTTCTTTATTTTGCAAAATTGCCGATCAGCTGTGAATGTTAGGTTATGCTTTCTATTTTCAAATTTTCCGACAAATATTCTACTTCCTCATCTATTTTTGCCAAAAAAAAAAAACAAAATAACGCAGAATACAAAATAAAAAATTATGGTTGGGTATAGGCAAAAAGGGACGTCCACGGTTTATCAGAATGTGCAAAATCAAACCAGTTAAATAAAGAAATGGGTTTGAAGAAATAAGGTTCGGATAAAAAATTGGTTTAACAAATTGCAGCAACCATAGGCGTTCGAAAAAGTAAACAACACAGTTAAAAATTTAGTTCTATTTCGCATTTCCCCTAAAAAAAAGATACTTACTATGAACAGCCCCCCCCCCCCGCCCACAGCTCCATACGTAAAAAAAATGCATATCAGTTTGATGCATAGTGAGAACAGGGCTTAAGCAACCAGTGCAATCGGTTGTTCTGTCATGGCATCCACCATAAAAGTGGGACTCGTTCAAAAACATGACATAAACAAGTCAAAATGGTCTCTCTTGGCTTTGTTTTAGCTATACCGGTACCGAAAAGTTGAAACATTTACTATAAGAAGTGTCTCATGGCAAGAGTCTTTGAAAATTGTATGTTAAACAGGGCCGTCGATATTCCTGGTTTTCTGGCTCTCTCCTGATTGAATAGCCAGCGGGAGGTGTGACCGCCCGATTTTCTGACGCAAATTCACCCGTGACGTCAGAATCAACGATTGGAAACTGCTAACATAAGTGCGCACGCTGGCAAAACGCCAAACGGGTCGAGAGCCTTGCGACGTTTAGACCGAGAGATGATTATAAGTTTTTGAATTAATCAGAAATCAGTTGGAGGAATTGCACCAAAAGCAATTTAAACGTGTCGTCTTTTATTTTTTCTAAAATTGTGGTTTTTTAAGTAAAACTACCTTATTTTATTTCTATATCAGGAAAGCGATTCAGAGGCGGGTATTTTTATAGCGGCCAGACTTTCAAACCCAAGTAACAATTTTTAGTTGCCTTAATTGCACCATAACTAACAAATACACTAAAATTAACGTTGCATATAGTACAAAAACTGGTTATTTGTGCAAAGGCCGCTATGATTGACGCAGGGGCGTAGATACAATTTTTCCTTTGAGGGGAGCTCGGGGGCGGGGGGACAGTATAAAAAATCCAACTCAACCCATTTAAAAAAAAACTGATTTGGGCTCTGGTTTTGATCCTAGATTTGTTGCCAAACTCAAGTCATAAATGCTCCGTGGGCGAAAATTTTGTAAAAATATAGTAATAGCTCTTTTTTTTAACACGCAAATGCTGTTGATAAAAATTGCCTAAAATTATACTAAAATTGTTACAGCGCCACAGGCAAAATTTTTTGCAGTTTAATATTTTTTACGTTTTTTATCAAATATAAAAACTGAGTTTGCATCTGGTCTTGATTCTAAATTTGTTGCTAAAATCATCTCATATATATGTCGTATAGGTGAAAATTTTTTAAAAGTATACTTATAACTTAAACTAAAATTGTAGCAAACAATGTGTCATAGCGCCGCAAGCAAAATTCTTTGCAGCTTAAGAAGAAATTTTTTCAGAAATTTTGATCTTAATTAAGTTTGAATTGAATTGGGATCTGGTAATAATCCTAGATTTGTTGCTAAAATAATTTCATTAATGCTCCGCGAAAATGTTGTCAAAATATACTATTTTTTTACTTAATCAATCAATCAATGTGCAGTTGTCTGCTGTATACCTTCGTTGTGCGTGCATATAGCTTCTCGTAAGTTTTATTATAAATTTTTCAATATTTTTGTTCTTTTAAGTGTGTGTTGTGGAGCCCATATTCAACTTTCACGTTTTTTATTATGTACAAAGTATACCTACGACATACGCTCAAAAGTGTTTTAATTACTAATTGAGGTCTTGATGAAGTGTATGCGTAATAAATGGCTAAAAATTAGACCTTTGATTTATTGTCCTAGAACCGACAACCTCTACGCTCAATATTCCACCTATGCACTATGGTGTGATCGAACTCAACAAAACGGTGGATTACTGTGGACTTTACGAACTCGCCCATACGTAAAGGAAACAAATTGATAGCTAGGCTTCTAATTCAATTAAGTTGATACCCAGCTTTAATGCAATATCTCAAACACATTTGTCTCTGTCGTAAGGTGACGCCTGTGAGTTCCCTTTCTCTGCTGCCAATTACAAACGTTAAATTAAGTTTTGCCGGGTGTACCGGGATTCTAAACTTTCTAGCGCTACTACTGACGTCACACCGTGTAGTATTGCTTTTAATTTGCATTCTAATTAGAGAAAGGAGAGCATGAAAGCATCAAAACCGGAACATCTGTCCATAATTAATGCAAGAGAGTACTACAAGGTCTAAAACCACACTAAATGGGACGGAAATTCCATACACCAAGGAGGTGAAATATCTAGGGGTCATCTTTGACCAAAAGGTAACATATAAACCTAACATAGTCAAGGCAGACCAAAAAGCATCGATTGCACTGAGCAGATGCAAGAAATTATGTGGGAAAAACTGGGGGCTAGGTCCCAAGATGACTTTATGCTTATATACGAAAATGGTAGGGCCCACAATAACCTATGGTTGGGTGGCTTGGAGGACGAGAACAAAACAGGGGGGCCATAGCACTCCTGAATAGCATACAAGACAAGCCTGCCTAAGTATTACGGATGCTATGAGGACCACCACAACGACAGCTTTGGAAGTTCTACTGAATTTGCCACCTCTTCTTAGTAAGGAAAGAAAGTTTGTCAGACAAATAGTGGGGCTTTTAGCAGGTCATAAACATTCAATAAGCACTTGCATGGAATGGGATTGGTAGAAGAAGATGCTACATGCCGCTTCTGCAAGAAGAAGGAAGAAACCTCATTACATGTGCTATGTCAATGTGAAAGCCTAGGTAGAACCAGGGCCTTACTGGGGGACCTAGAATGTCCTCGGCCAGAAAGCTATATAGAGGGCACACTGGCAAAGCTTCTGGGTTTCATGACAAGGACGGGGCTGCAACTTGTTTTGTAGTTCTAGCAAAGCAGGGAAGGACAAAGGGGAACCACAATAGATCTGAGAAGGTCGAGGTGGACAGGTATCTACACCACTCCATTCTAATCTAATCTAATCTAAGCATCAAAACCATAAAATCCAACCCCACTCCTCTAAGAGAAAGAGAATAAGAGTATAGCTGATGAAAAACCTAAATTTGGCATGTTAAGATTTATCTTCGGATAATAGAGTTATAAATTGTTCAAATGAGTGCGTTTGGTAAACCAAATTCAGTAATTATTGCTGGACTATGCTTTAGTATGCATTTGTCCGATTTTAATAAAACTGACCATTTTAAAAAGCCAAGTTTTTAAAATTTTGTAGTTTTTTAGAAATATTGACATTTTCCAAAAATTCAAGATATTTTTTGGTCTTCCTGAATTTGGTTTGCCAAACGCACCCATTTCAACAATTCATAACTTTCTTATTTCCTACCCGATGTAAGGTAGAATAACAAAAATAATATGGCCGATCCAATATGTAGGGTAAACAAACCGTCTTTCCATAAGACGTAATGCTAAATTAAATCGAAAGTTTGGCAAAGTGAAAAAAGACGCAGATAAAGCAAAGTGATTTTTTGTATGGAATAATCCTTTCTGAATCGGGGAAAACAAGCATTTGGCCGAAATTTAAAAAAAAAACTCAAAATTCGCAATTAAATGTGAAAATGTCCCACCACCTATCTCGTACCCACGTAGGTAAAAAAACCTGTAGGAGTGAAGCTCGTGCTGTCATTAGCGAAAAATCACTGCTACAAGGAGTATATCTGTTCTTAATAACTGACGCTATATTTTACAATTTTCAGTGGTGGGTATGTCTTTTCTTAGTACAGTAGATTATGTTAGGTCACGTGATCATACGTGCCTCGCCATTTGTAATTAAGAAGACACATGCCTTCGAGTGTCAGTATGGCGGACGCATGTTGCAGTGATTTATTCCATGGGTATTACTCCTAAGGGTTTTTACCTACACTTCCGGCCACATAAAATGAGTACCACAGAAGTTAGCTGCAGGTCTGTTGAATTTAAGTTTTGCTAATTCCGTTGCTCATTGTAACTGACTTTGGCGTTTTCCAATTACAGGTTAGATCTTTTGACATTGTAAACACATAAATAAGGAGACTGACCACACTTTACTATGCTTTACACTTTCTTCTTTTCGATACTTTTTTCTTATTTTTGCAGTTGTAGCCTTGTTTTGTCCATAATGGGCTTTTTCGAATTCGTTTAGTGAGTTTTGAACGTATATAGCAGAAGTTACTGGTTCTTTAGTTTTAAGGTTACTGTTACGAAATATAGAAAAAAAATGATAAAACACTTTTAAAACAACATTTTTATTATAAAAAAAGCAATTCAATTAAATTTTGGCAAAACTAGAAGAAAGTTAGTTTATTCGTCGAATAGCCGATCATAATGGACGAAAAGGAAAATACAAAGAAGAAAGAACTGGAAGGATTTGGGTTAAGCAAGGGCAATTCACCTCAACAGGATCAGTTTCATAAACAACAAAATATTACAAAACCATTTGCTTGAATATTTTTTTTATGAACGCCTTGACATTTAGTCTCTAGTATCTTCATCAAATGGTATCTTCATCAAATGGTCAGCATTCCGTGAATAGAATGAATATTAAATTTTGATAAGTTTTTTGCAATGAGCCCCACACGTTCTCGATGGGATTGGCATCGGGGGTCTTTCCTGGCCATGGCAAAATCCCAGTATCATTAAAATAGTATGCTCACCGAACCACTGCTGAGAAATACTGGAAATAATGCAGTGTGTACCGGACAGTTGTCTTGTTGATACACAAAACCACCGTGATATAAAGCGGATATTACCGGAAGCATAATATTTTGTATCATGTTCACATAAATCTTCCTTGAATCCTGAAAAAGGCACCATGCTTGCCGAAATCCAGCTCCATACGTTGACAAATGGGTGTTCTTCCAGGAAATTAGTGACTTGCTGATCCTGTTAGGGTGTGCTGACTTTGGCCAAGCCAGTTCCTTACTTTCGTCGAGCACTTCCTTCTTCTTCGTATTTTCTTTTTAGTCGTACTATAGTGGACTTGTTTGGTCCATAATGATCGGCGACCCGACGAACAGACCAACCTCCATCTTATTTTGCTAAAATTTGGGAAATATCGAATTCCGATTGCTGCCGTGGCATTTTTAAGTTGGACAAGAATGTGACAATGAGTGGACTTTGACACTTTGTGACAGAAAAGGCTGCTAAATCGTAAAGGACACATTGCATATAAAATCGGCGTACGCTTTTTATGTTTTAACCAGTGACGCATTTAAAAAAATTGCGGCGGGGGGCGGGAATACCAAATTTTTTAAAAATTGTCCTCCATATTGGATATTTACAAATTGGCAATTTTTGGCATCAAATTCTTAAATTTTAAAGTCAGTGGCTCACCCAAGAATTGACTTCGGAGGGGTTTTTAAGGATAATTAATAAAAAATACTTAAATGGAAGTAAAAATGTGACCATAATTGATACAAGGAAACAAGTGCTTACAAGCGCCGACCTGGGCTCAAATTTAGACGGGGGGGGGGGGGGGTTAACCAAATTTAATAAAATTAATTATTTATGCAAAATTAGTTCTTGCTTCAATTTTTTGAGAAAATAACACTTAAAATTACACTAAAATCGTAAATATTGATTTGGATTTGGGAATTTGAGTTGTTTATTCACCCTTAATTCGTTTAAAATGCGCCGCAGGCGAAAATGACACTTAAATTGCCATGACACCAAATCGCAGGCAAAATTATTTGATAAAATTACATTAAACAGACCATTTTAACACGAAAATGTAAGGCGTTACGAAAGATTTTTGTTAAAAGTCCAGGATCTTATATTTTATTCCCTATATATTTTATTTCTGCTTTTATTTGATTGTGCCAATTGGTAACCAGGCTTCTCGGCGGACGGGAGGGGTTTAACCCTAAAACTTCCCCCATCGGTGCGCCACTGTTAAAGTCTTTGCTTTCAAAAATTGTTAAAAATTGTTAATTGGTCCGAAGTAAATGGACAGTCATGGTTTTTAGGCCGCCCTATAGAGAATGAGTTAAAATTGTGGCACTCTCTATATAGCATGCTGTATGTTACTCTAGATATTCAAAGTGCACTTTACCTAGCTCATTAAGGTTTTTAAATTTTTACTTTATGAAAATGCTCTGTTCTTTTTCTTTTTTTACCTCGTTTTAAATTGGAAACAAAGGCTTTTGAATTGTTTTCCTCTTTGCCTATAATACACGAATCTACATATGTTTAAACATTGTTTTGTCCATAAGATTTTGTAACTTCCCTATATATAATATAGGAAAGTTACACAACCTTACCCATTAAATATCTTAGACAAAATAAGTCCAACATCTTTTTAAAAGTTTTATTAACTTCGACCGCACCTATATGTTTGTATTATCGATGTACTAACCTGTTTGTATGTTCGGATCAAATCTTGCAACTCAATTTTGACTAAGTTCTAAGATGTCCGATTTAATTCAAATTTTGAATGCGATTATAGTTCCGGTGACAATACAATAATATGGTATTATTAGGCACCCCCACTCCCCCTACGAGGGGAGTGGAGGGGGAAAACGCCTAAGTTTGTCCGATTTCAACCAAAATTGATACACGAGAGTTTTAGGCGATAATGAATACGAATTTTTAATTAGATTTTGTAAATTCTAACCAATTTTAACTAACTTATACACATTCGATTGTCTTCAAATTTGGTATACGTTTATAGTTCTGGCGACAATACAATAATATGGTATTATCCAGGTACCTACCTCCCTCTAACAAGAGAATAAGTGGAGTGGGAAAAATATTTAGTTGGTTCGATTTCAATCAAAATTGGCATACACGGGTTTTTAGGGAAATGGATTATGAATTTTTGAACAGATTTGAAAATTTCAATATGGCGGACTCAAAATAGACGATATAGGGTACAAAGTAAGTTAAAAAATAATTTTATATAAAAAAACCTTTTTAAATACAAGCTTTTATAAAATATAAAGTGCACTAAAAAGTAGAAAATAGTTTTTAGCATTCTGATATCATATAATAATAAAAGCGATCGACGCAAATTGAAACTAATAATATATGAGAGAAATGTTAGGATAGCTTGGGTCGAGTTGGGTTGGATTTACTTACCCTTGCATTTCTCTGCTTTATAGTGAATTTAGATTCTTTCGTACGATCATATTATAATTAATAACATAAATTTATCAAGTGAACATGGACAAACTTTCTATAATGCGCCATTCGCTTTTATTATTATGTTATCTAAATGCTAAAAATTATTGTTTACGTTTTAGTGCACTTTATATTTTATAAAAGCTTGCATTTGAAAAGATGTTTTATATAAAATTATATTTCATACATATATTTTATTTTAAAATTCATTCAAAATAAAATCTTTATGAAATATATGAGAAGTGTGCGAGCGTTTTGTTCAAAATATTTAGTAATTTGGACCAAAAAAAGTGTCACTTGTTTTGTGCATAAGGTTGGTCGACTTTCCTATACAGTAGGATTGAGGTATCGACTTTAAATAAAAAAAACCATGTTTAATGATAACACCTTTGGTACTTTTTGACGTATTTTTTATAAGGTTCATATGAGTTAATACTATAACTATACTAACTATTTTAAAATTTTAAGTGGAAAGAGGTGTCCAGTGATACCTTGTTTATAAGGTGTTTTAATTCTCTATTCAAAATATTTTCTTTTTTTTAAATTGTAAATCTTGCATACAACGCCCGAACCACTTTCCTGCCAGAGTCATTTCTCCTCTACGAGGAGAGCCCAGGTAGTGTCGGATTCCTACCGACTAAAACCCCCCGATTGTGACTCCAACCAGCCTGATGGCTGGCCAGAGTCACTGCACTGCAGCCATTACTGGCTTATTGCGCACCCTTTGATCCTAGTTTAACCACTCCACTCCCCTGTACGAGTTTGTACAGGTCCTTAATGGAGTAGTTCCTAGTCGTTATGGGGTCTAGTTCAACTTCGGTCGCCAGAGCCTCGTCTGTTTTAGACAGGGAGCACCACGAGAAGGTGAGGTTGGCATTTGGATATGAGAGGCTAGGTGCATTCGCATCATACCGGTGTAAGCACGGTCTCCAACTGTTCCGAGCAAATATGAAGGTTACATTATATTCGCATCACTTATCCCTTCTTCGACTATAGTTTGCGCACACCCTCTTACTTTTGAGCGACTTGAGATATTAACATCAAATAAAAGCATGTCTAAAAACTTTAAAATGTTAAATAGAAACGGGGGTACCTTGTTTAAAAGATATTTTAATTCCCTATGTAAAATATTTTTTTACATCGGTTTACCACTTACAGAGTTATGAGTATGTTCGACTATAGTTTGCGCACCTCCTCTTTTAAACGAATTGAAATATCGGTATCAAATAAAACCATGTTTAGTGATAACACTTTTACTACTTTTTGACGTACTAGGCGAGAGTGACCGATACTGTGTTATACTTAGGGAATATTGTTTGACGGCGTCTTGAGCGCAGCCGGTGGCTACAGGAAGGAACTACTTGTACAGCCAGACGCATAATAAAATACATATATTATTTTGTTTCATTTTTTACAGACACTTACTTATTTAATAGTTTTTTAAAATTTTATATAGAAAAATGGGTCGAGTGACATCTAACAAATCTATTATCTATTTAAATTAATAAACTTTTTTAAAAACAGTTTAGTACTCACAAAGTAATGGTCATAGCTCGCGCAACTGCTTTAACTTTAGAAGGTATTGAAAATGCTCCCCATTAACTTTCCAACAAGGTATTACTCAACAATATCAGTTGCTAGTGACCTTATAGTCAAAAAATGGCGAAATTTATTATCATTAAACATGTTTTTATTTGAAGTCGATACCTCCATCCGCTCAAGAGTTAGCTGGGGAGGGGAGTTTTTACGTACTGCTACATATTAGACAAATTAGCTTGGATCTCGTAAATTGAAAAATACCTTTTGTTTTTAATCTGAGATAAAAGTACATTTTTTTGATGAAAATACATAGAACATAGAAAAACAACCACAATACCACCAGCGCCGAGTCGTGCTTAGGTGCAACTAGCCCAAAAAGAGTAAACTGCATCCTTCTAAAATGTAATCTTTATGTTTTATATAAATTACGTTAATTTCTATGTAAAAGCCCTCGATACAATAAAAGAAAGGTATGATACGTATAGCGGTTCACAATTCGTCTAGATCCGTGCATGACGTCACCTGGTGAGATTTTTGTGGCGCGAACAGAGAACTACCTACACAGAGCTGATACCAAAGGCTAATACCAGTTCATCACAAACATGAAAATTTGAGGAAAGTTTGGGTTGATAACGGAGAAGCTCACCAAGAAAATATTTTTTATTATTTTGGGGTAAAAATAAGGGTTAAAATTTTAAAAGGAATGTATCTCAAAAACGAAAGGCAACATAAGTTTGAAAATTGGTATGTAGACTCTACTAAGAAAATGAGTAAACACGTGCTTCAGCATTTTTAAAAATTCAGACAGGAGGTCGAAAAATAGGGGTGAATCTGTTTTGAAGGGGTACAAATAACTCAAAATTACTTAGAGTTCTAAATCAATGTCGAGCTAAAAATTCGCATTTAGGTTATTCTTGAAAAGTTAACGAATAGGTGTTTTTGGATTTTTGGAAAATTTGAACGTGTGGTTGCAACCTGTACCCGATAAATATTTTAATCTGTCAAAGTATGGGTTATGGGGTATCAAACTAAAGGAAACAAAGTCAGGAATCTAAAACAATGTTTTTATAAAATTAACAATTTAGGGTGGGAGAGGGGGTTGCGGGTAGGAATGGTTTTGCGTCAAAAAGTACTACAAGGTTTTAAATTAAACGAAATGCAGTCTAGTAAACAACGAAGGGAGGACTGGATTCAGAGTTCCATAAGGTAAGCTGTATGACGAGGTAAGGCGCAAGGGAAATAAATTACAGGGTGAGGACTTTAAATATTGGCCCGATAGCGGGTTAGAAATTTGTTTCTTATAAAAATCCAAAAGCATATCTACAAAGATTTTTAGCAGGGCCTTCAGAAAGGCGTAGCCAAACAACTCGTGTTTAAGGTTTCGCTCATAATCATTAGAGACATAAAGCTATTTTTAACTCATCGCCGTATACTTATCCGCATCTAGCGAGAACCAAGCACATAAATTGGTCAGAAACTTGTACCACGTTCGAAAAGAGCAGATGTATGCTAATCTAAGGTGTTCTTGAACGCGATAGCACCTATTGCGTTCAGTGCTACAAGGTTCCGACCAATCCATGTGCTTGGTTCTCGCTAGATGCGGATACGTATACCGCGTTACAAATAGCTTTATGTCTCTATTAACATCCCGTCTACAAAAATGTTTACGTATACCTACCATTTTCTTGTCTTTTGGAAATCTGAAAAACTTATGGTCACGCGAAAAAGCTTTTGTCTGATTGTTGACATCACATCCGTGTACACAGCATCTCATTTTGTTAATTTTTTCAACTGAAACCTTATTAAAACTAATTGGAAACAAACGACCACCTCGTCAGAAAAATGGCGACTGAATGCTGTCTCTAACGTCTCTCACCAGGTGACGTCAGTTAGCCACGCCTACTCCTGCGCGATATCATATCTGTTTTACTCATATATGTATGAAGTTAAATATAGGCCTTTCCCAGGCCAAACTTGTAAGCAAGATCTAAAATCTAGCAGGCCATGGAGCCGTCTTGGCTACGCGCCTATGCACATGTGCGAAAATTTTACGAGGCGGCCGGTTTCGCGACCTTCGTCTTCGCCCTTCGGTCGAGACGCCATTTTTGTTGATTTGTTTTGATCACACATAGTCGTTTTCCGCGTTTTCGTTTATGCAAATTTTTTTATTGTGATATTTTTAATCTTTGGTTAAGCGAAAGTTTTTAGGAGTTATAATAAAAACTGTTTATATCTTGGAGGTGTCGCCGCGTGCTGCGTGTTTGTGTATGCCGCCAAACAACAAAAGTGAAGTCCCACAGTTTGGTAGCTATGTTTTCTTAAAATTTAAAGGAAAAAAAGTGAAAATACCTGAAAATTACTTCTATTCGTATATTTATTTATTTATTTAAAAATAGAAAATACTGATTGACGATGGCCGCGCATGTAAAGAAACGCTAAGCTTTGACGCCAGAAAGAGACAATAAGAGTCATAAAAGAGTAAAAGAGAAAGGTATAGGCATATATATAGGACATCCTGCTTACAAAGTTGTGCACGCCGAAAGCATTGCAAGGGCGTATATTTAAGCTCATACATATATGGTTTTACTTGTGTCTTGGTTAAAAGGCCTACTTCATTAGCGAAGGTAGTGTCCTCGCCATATAGAGAAAGTAATATTATGTTGTTTCTGCCACTCAAAAAAAACTCAACGCGACTCTGCTGGAAGGTCAAACTCAGACTTGGGGAGAGTGCACACCGGATTTTATAGCAATTTTTGGGGTGCTTACTATAGTTACTATTTTTCTCTTCTTTTAATTGCATCGGCCTAACTATCTCTTAGATATAGTTACCGATAGATATACAGGGTCGAAGGGTGTACAGGCGGGTCTGACAAGCCATTTTCCTGGTATGCTGTAGTATGCTGGATCTCTCTCAGCCGAATGCATTTAGAAAAAGAGAACACTATAGTAACTATAGTAAGCTCATAAAAATTTGCTATTAAACAGAATAGGATGAATGGTCACCGCTTAAGTTCCAAAACGGATACTAAATCTCCATGTCTTGCACATTTTCGGGTCTGATAATGTGGAACGTCCCAGGACAAGAATATTCCATCGTAGTAAACCACATCTCATCCTAAGGAATATTATTCTTGTCATATTCCAAGAATGTGTTTATCCTTACTAGAACTAGAAGGGTTGGAGTTGATCTGTAATATAGTATCTGTGAATGGGTGGCGTTCATAAATAATTGCTTGTGTAAAGAAGAGTGAAATGTCTGTGCACAAATGCCTGGACCGGTATTCTCGTAACTAAATACGCTCGGCGTTTCGTACTCGCTGACCGTATCATAACGTAATATTCGCATACCACGTGACCAAAGTAACAAAAATGGTATTCACGTATATTGAACGCAAGGCGTCGACGAAGTGCGCTCAACGCGTGGCGACCGTTTCAAAAACACCTACCATTTGCCAGCTGTTTTGCCCTCCGCGCGTACGATTTTCCTACCCTACAATACTTTGTAGAGTGCTGCAGAAAATATAGTAGTTTTTTCAGTTTGCGTTTTTATTAATAATTAGAAAAATAAAAACCTCTTATTAGTAGCTTGGGGACGGGTGACAAACACGTACACATCAACCTTACTATTTGATGCTCGATGTAAGACAACTTTTTTTTCCAAAAAATTGCAACAAAAACTTTTCTTATCAAAATCGACATCGAAATAATTGAGCATCCGTATAATACTAGAAATAGAAGCAATCAAAATTCTGTAAAACCAAGGGTAAAAAAAGCCATTGGTCAGCGGTGCTTTTTGTATCTTTCATCGGATGTGTACCAAAAAATATCTGGTTTTGTTAGGCTCCTGTCCACATTAATTGTTTTCTTTCAAAAATAAACTAAAAGCTTTCATGAAATATGAAATTAGCAAACATGAAATAAATAGCTTCATTGATATAAAAAATAATTAGCAAACAATATAGGTAACTACCTTTATGTCTGTGTTTTCGTCTGTATTTTCTTTACTTTTCTGAAATATCACATTATTCACATTAATTACCATTTTTATGTTTTTTATCTTTTGTCATTTTATTTATTCATAAATGTACTAAAAATTATTATTTTCTTTTTTTAATTCAACACTTCCATGAAAATATAAATTTTTCCACGCGCGAGGTTTCTCTTGTGGATGTATGAATTCTGTGTTTGTTGTTGAATTGATTAGGTTATTTTTTGGGTAACAAATACCTTAGAGTTTTATTTTCTCTTTCTTAAAATGTAGAATACGCATGTTTACTATAATTATAAGGTATAACTTACTAGATATATAAGTAACTGTTGTGAAGCCATTTTAACAATAAATGCTATATAATAAAGTATCAATATACGACCGTACCGAAAACACCACTTTCCCTGACTGAGTGCCGGAATAAATTTAAACTTTTCCGCACTGAGTGCGGAATTTTTTTGTAAGTGGGCGGTTAAGTCTCTGGGTAAACTTTTTCCCGCACACTGGGCAGGAACGTGCTACGAGTTTATATCACAGGGTCAAAGGGCGGGTTTAACTGAGCTAAACCAAACCATCAAGTAATTTTTTAAAGGATCAACACTTGTACAAGTCACAAAATGCAAAATTCGATGATGCCAAGATGTGCTAAGCGAATTTGATTCTGTCTGCTCGCAGGGCAGCGCGTTCGGCAGAGAGAATACGAAAAGTCGTCGGTCAGCGTGCCGCTGAGCACGCTGTTCGCTATTCGTGTCGCTTAGCGACTTCAAAACGTTACGTATTACGAGAATACCGGTCCTGGACGAAAGACATATTAGGGGTTATAAGCCACAGTACGTAACTCGACGTAGCGTAAGTTTTGATCAAGTGCGCATGTGCAGTAAACTTACGTACGATACGCTTTACGCGCGGTGTATCGTTACACCGCGTATCGTACGTAAATGCGTAACCCCAGATCAAATAAAAGTTGTGTAGTTTCCTACAAATTTCTATTCTATGGCAATCTATGGGTATATGTAAATAGCAGGCTACTCTATTCCCGAGAGCAGCCTCTCCATCATCGATGTCATCATTTCCTTTATCGTCATCATCAAGAAAACACATTGTAAGAAGGTCTTGCATTTTTGAAATACGAAAAACAAAGCAAATGAGAGCGCCCTCTGCGCGACTACTTAACCAATTTACAACCTTTTTTAGCTCGTCGTAATTACGCCATGCCGTGGCTTATAACCCCTATTGTCATAACTTGCCTTTTTTCACATGTTTCTCTGCAAGGTTAGTTTACCTTAGCCCTTCTTCAGTTTCATTCAGAGAAAGGGGGGCACCTGCATTACACCTGTTAACCCGCCCCTCCCATTACCTTCCCGTTATTTTTGGACCCTCTTTTTCGCTTTTACTTTTGTTTGGATAAGGCTTTCTAATACAGATTTCTTTTTGTTTTAGGGTGACCATGGAGTTTCAATTGATTTCGAAGGAGGAAATGTCACCTACGTTCCAGTTATGGGTAAGAATAATTATATAATAATGTCCAAACCTCTAGATAAATTGTGTTAAATTTTATCGAGGGGTTTGGACGTTACTCTCTACACTTTAATAAACACTTACAGTGGGATTTACTAAGATCTAAAATAGTACCCCCTCAGGTCTAAATATTTAGACCTGTGGGGGGTACTAAATTTTAAAACTAATTTTCAGAAAAGACTTACCCATACAGAAAAAACACAAAGTTATTCATTATTTGGTATCGTATTGCAAAATATCCCTAGAAAACTGCTTTTTTAATTTATTTTGACAGGTTTCAAAATGGCAAATGGTGAATACGCCAAAAATTTGCCACATAATAGCTTCGTTATCTGTGTTTGAAGTTATAAAGTTGGTGATTTTTTAGACCACCTCTCGGGGGTGGTTTAAATTTATAGCCCCCAGAAAGGATTGTTTGGTGTCAATTGGTAATAAGTTCGTTTATAATTTCCCTAAAGTAACCGTTTTTACAAGGATTAATTTACCTTATTTAATATCCCAAGTTGTTCATTAATCAATAAAACACCTCCAATTTTGTCCAGAAAAACGCCATATTTTGAACCCGTTTTCAGCACAAAAAATATATTTATGACGGCACTACGAGGCAAAACAAACATAAGTAAAGGTCACTGATTATGAACGAAAAATATACCAAACAAGAAAACCCAAAACAACTATATTAATTTATTTACAAACTGAAATTAAAACATTGAGGTTATCTAAAAGCTCAGTCAATAAAACTTTCCTTATTTAAATCCCAGTCATTTCAAAGCTGTAGCTTTCATCAGTACTCTGGTAAAATTTTCCCCTCCAATCTCATAGAAAATATGATAGAAATTTTGTAGAAGATTTTATCGGGTTTTGGGTCGGTTTTTGCATCATTTTCTATGATATTGGAGGAGATTTTATCAGGTCTATGGGCAGTGATTTTGATGTGTTTTGAAGAAGTTTCTATGGGCACATGTGGGATCGGTTTCTTATATATTTAAGGAGATTATATCAGTATTGTGATTCTAGAAGATCCTATGCGGAATGATTTTGGAGAAGTTTCTATGAGTTCTTGTGGGATCGGTTTCTAGGATATTTGAGGAGATTCTATCAGTATCATGATTTATCGGGTTTTGGGTCGGTTTTTGCAACGTGTTCTATGATAATGGAGGAAATTTTATCAGGTCTATTGGCAGTGATTTTGACGGGTTTTGAAGAAGTTTCTATGGGCACATGTGGGATCGGTTTCTAGGATATTTGAGGAGATTATATCAGTATTGTGTTTCTAGGACATTTGAGAAGATTCTATCAGTATCATGAATCTAGAAGATCCTATGGACAAGAAGATTTTATCGGGTTTTGGGTCGGTTTTTGCAAAATTTTCTATGATATTGGAGGACATTTTATCAGGTATATGGGCAGTGATTTTTATGGTTTTTGAAGAAGTTTCTATGGGTACATGTGGGATCGCTTTCTAGGATATTTGAAGAGATTATATCAGTATCGTGATTCTAGAAGATCCTATGGGGAATGATTTTGGAAAAGTTTCTGAGTTCTTGTGCGATCGATTTCTGGGACATTTAAGGAGATTTCATCAGTATCATGAATCTAGAAATTGTGTTCTTGTTGGTTTTTTGCAACGTTTTCTAGGATATTGGAGCAGATTCTATCGGCTCTACGAGCAGTAATTTTGATGGTTTTTGAAGAAGTTTCTATAAGTACTTGTTGGGATCAGTTTGCAGGATACTAGAAGAGATTATATATTTATATTATTATGTATATTTTTAGATTTTCGGTGGGTTTTTAAAACAAATTCAAGAATATATCTGAGAAAATTCTACAAGTAACGTGATTATGGGCAATAGTTTTATTTTGTAGAATATTAAAGGGTGCTATCAATATCATACTTCCAGATTATCTAATGAGCCAAAGGATTTTATTTGGGTTTCGGGTCGGTTTTTGCAACAATTTCCAGCAGATTGGATGACCTTCAATTACTCCTAGGGACAAAATTTCTAAGATATATAGAGATTTTATCAGTATCTTTTCTAGGAGTCCTATTATAATCGTACTGTATTGTAGGGAATTCAATAAGAGGATAAATTAAATTGGCAGAAATAAATAAGTTAGATAAAGTAAATTAAAGTAGGACATATATTGATTGTTTGAAAATTTTGGCAAAACAAGTATAATTATTTTAAGAATTATCAGCATGTCCTTATGTTAGTTTGGTTGGTCTTTCCTTAAAATTTGACCAAAAGAATATAGGCAAAGAGATTAACGTATATCTCAAGACTGAAAAGTACATAATGGGGCTAAAGCCTGGGAACATCAATTTTGTATCAAGGTAAGTGGTAATTTCATAGTAACGAGAATTTTTCAGACCATGCAGTAATATACCTGCTTCTTAAATTACCTCACAAAATGATTTGCTTGTCTTATAAAAAATCCTTAGTAGCTACTATTCCTGTCAAATCATAAAATATTCTCCAAACGCATTACGATACTGATAAAATCTCCTCAAATATTCTAGAAACCGATCCCACAAGAACTCAGAGAAACTTCTCCAAAATCATTGCTGATAGGAACCCCTAGAATCGCGATGCTGGATAGAATCTCATCAAATATTCTATAAAACGATCTTACAAGAACTCATAGAAACTTCTCCAAAATCATTGCTGATAGAAACCTCTAGAATCGCGATGCTGGATAGAATCTCATCAAATATTCTATAAACCGATCTTACAAGAACTCATAGAAACTTCTCCAAAATCATTGCTCATAGGATCTTCTATAATCATGATACTGATAGAATCTCATTAAATATTCTAAAAACCGATTCCACAAGAACCCATAAAAACTTCTCCAAAATCATTACCCTTATATATGATCTTCTGGAATTACGATACTGATAGAATCTCATCAAATATTCTAAAAACCGATCCCATACAAACTCATAGAAACCTCTCCAAAATCATTGCTGATAGGAATCGCGATACTGGATAGAATCTCATCAAATATCCTGGAAACCGATCCCACAAGAACCCATAGAAACTTCTCCAAAATCATTGCTCATATAGGATCTTCTATAATCACTATACTGATAGAATCTCCTCAAATATTCTAGAAACTGATACCACAAGAACCCATAGAAACTTCTCCAAAATCATTGCTCATAGGATCTTCTATAATCACGATACTGATAGAATCTCCTCAAGCATCCTCAATACCTCATTCTCATCAAATCTCCTTTAAAACTGTGTATTTGTTCGTTGATAAAATCTTCTCCAAACCCACACCCTTATACAATCTGATAAAATATCCTAGACTTCTGTCTTATAAAACATCCGTGATTCTCATAAAAGTAACTAGTCTTATCCAATCTTATAAATTATTCTAAAACGACAAGCTGATAAAACATCATATATTCCCTATATAATCTTCTCTGTTTCTAAAAGATTATAAAATATTATCGAAAAAAATATTGGCCTCCTTATTGGACCTTATAGAACTTATAAAAACATGATAAAAACTTCTCCGGTCTGGATGAGATTCGAGGGGAAAATTTTACCAGGGTAGAAGTTGGTGTAACCCGGGACAAGCAGAGGTAAGAAATCCGAACTCGCTGTTTTTGATTTCAACGCAGCTAATATTTTGAAACTGACATTTCGACAGTGACAGAAATGTAAACAAAACTTGCATTTAAGTTTTTTAATAAACTTCATAAATAAATACAAAATTAATCTACTCCTTATTTTATTATTACCCATCTAAATCATTTTGTGTCATCAAGTATTAGTTGAAAAAATGATTTAACAAGGGTAAGTTTTAATTAGAGTGATATATAACCCCAATTTTAATTTGTTTTACAGAGTGTTTACTATTTAAACCCCGCGTGGGTTTAAATGTTTTAATTTTCTTCTAATTTGAAAAAGTTTGTGTTAAGATAATTATTCAATAAGTAAATTTAGTAAAATTGTTCTTATAAATCAAACTGTGTCCAAAACTCAAGGAGGGTTGGTTTAAAATACTTAAAACCAAAAATTTCACTCAAACTTAGGACCGTTCTAAAATAGATGAAACTATTTTAATCAATTCCACCGTAAAAGTTGCACAAATAGAGAGTGCTTAATCATAATCGTTTCTCAGTGCGCATGCACACAACGGATACGTCATGAAACAACCACTACGTCTCACCTGTCTCTACAATCACCCTATTCGTACATATTCGTACACAGCTAGCGTATCCTAACCATTTTGTTATCTGTGGGTTTTCATAACCCAGACAACCAAAACACGTCTATATCACGTCGAGAAGACGTCAAAAATTCGACCAATCACGTCTGTATCACGTGGGTTTGACCCGCTTTTTAACGTGACTTTAGTCACGTAAATTTGACGTGAATTAATTTACGTGAATTTGATATAACATTAATGACATATTGGTCTGAACAGGCGATTTAAAATATATTAATTACGGCAAATCAAAGCGTAAAATGATACTTTTACGCCCTTGTGGTCAACTTCGAGCCAAACAGTTATACTTCAAATACTTCCAATAGGTACTCCCGGTATATAGGTTTCCATAAAATAAAATACCAATTATTTCAAAAGAATGAAAAATACTTACACAAAAAATTGCGTCAGATGTAAGAAAAATATTACTTGTATATCTCTGGTTGTCAGAGCTTTTTCCCTTAATCCCAAAAAATACGTCAAATTCGTGTGACTTTTGTATTTGGTTTCCTGAAACCCAAATTTCGACGTAAGTTCGACGTCACTTACGTCACGTTGAATGAGAGTCCCAAATAACACGTCAAATGCACGTGACGTGACGTGGCTGGTTGCCTGGGAAATGCCTGATCCACAGTTTCACTCATTTTATATCTATTTTCCAATTTATTGCCCTCTCATTTTTTTCGACAAGGAAGGAAATAGAAATGAGCGGCATAAAGTAAAACCGTGGTTCAAGCACTGAACAAGAATTGGTTTGGTTACTCGTACGTTGTAATATCGATCACACACAAACGCTGCACTGCGTGCACTACAGTGGCATGGAAGTTTCAACCAACTAGCGCTCGATCTCAGGACTCCATTTTGAAAATTCTCGAGCGCCGATTGGTTGAAACCGCAGTGCACATAGTGCAACGTTTGTGTGTGATCGGCTAAAGCACAACTCTTTTTTAAGGACGCTTTCACAAATGTATCAAAGATACGCTAACAACAATGATTCCAAAATAGACACTTAAATTAAATATTTCAACGCATTCGTATCGGTATACGTAACGCGTTCGAAACAAAGTCAAAATACGCTATATTTTTTATTTGCTCATGCCATGTTTCGAACGATGCCTGCTTCTTTGACGGGTGTGATGATAGAATCTCGTTGCGTACGGAAGGATGTACGTATCGTTAGGGACTCACGAACGTACGAAACGATTTCAATCAGCAGTCCTGTCATCGCACCCTTCAAAAAAGCGGGCATCGTTCGAAACATCGCATAAACAAGTCAAAAATGTAGCGTATTTTGACTTTTTTTCGAACACGTTACGTACATCAATACGGATGCATTGAAATATTAGAGACAAATCTATTTGTAACTCATCGTGGTATACGTATCCGCATCTAGCGAGAACCAAGCACATTAATTCTAATTAATCTAAGGTGTTCTTGAACGCGATAGATGTTGCGATACGTCAGGTATCACGTATCGTTATGGCACACGTATCGTATCTCAGCACCTATTGCGTTCAGAAACACCTTAAATTGGCATATATCTGCTCTTTTCGAACGTGCTACAAGTTTCTGACCAATCAATGTGCTTGGTTCTCGCTAGATGCGAATACGTATACCGCGATGAGTTAAAAATAGCTTTATGTCTCTGTTTACTTTAACGTTGGGATTTACTAAGATCTAAAATAGTACTCCCCACAGGTCTAAATATTTACACCTGTCGGGAGTACTAAATTTTAAAACCAATTATCAAAAAACACTTACCGATACAGAAAAGACACTTACCGATACAGAAAAGACACAAAGTTATTGATTATTTTGTGTTGTTATTGCAAAATACCACTGAAAATCACTTTTTTCTCAAAATATACTATATTTTAGGAGAAAATGCCCTAAAAGTAGTTTCAAAATGGCAAATGGTGAATACGCCAAAAATTTGGCACATAATAGCTTCATTATCTGTGTTTGAGGTTATAAAGTAAGTGATTCTTTAGACCACCTCTAGGGGGTGATTTTAGCCCACAGAAAGGATTGTTTTGTGGAAATTGGTGATAAATTCCTTTATAATTTCCGTAAGTAGACGTTTTTACAAGGATTAATTTACCTTATTTAGTATCCCAAGTTGTTCATTAACCAATAAAACACCTCCAATTTTGTCCAGAAAAACGCCATATTTTGAACCCGTTTTCAGCACAAAAAATATATTTATAAGGGCACTACGAGGCAAAACAAACATAAGTGAAGGTCACTGATTATGCACGAAAAATATACCAAACAAAAAAATGTAAAACAACTATATTAATTTATTTACAAACTGAAATTCAAACATTGGGGTTATCTAAAAGCTCAGCCAAGAAAGCTTTCCTTATTCAAAGTCCACCCATTTTAAAGCTGTAGCTTTCATCAGTAGAGGTTGGTGCAAGCCAGGGTACAAGGTAAGAGATCCGAACTCGTTTGTGATTTGAAGGCAGCTAATATTTTGAAACTGACATTTTGACAGTGAAAGAAACAAAACTTGGATAATACATTTCATAAATAAAAACGCCTTTTAAATAAATACAAAATTTATCTTCTCCTTATTTTACTATTACCCATCTAAATCGTTGTGTGACATCAAGTATTAATTGGAAAAATTAATTAACAAGGGTAAGTTTCAATTAGAGTGACATAGGTATAACCCCAATTTTAATTTGTTATACAGAGTGTTTTCTATTTAAACCCCGCGTGGGTTTTAATTTTTTATTTTTTTTTCTTCTAACTTGAAACTTTCTTCTTAAATCCAAAAAAAGATTGTGTTAAGATGATTATTTAATCAACAAATTTATCAAAATTCTTCTTATAAATCAAAACATGACCAAAACTCAAGGAGGGTTGGTTTAAAATGCTTAAAACCAAAACTTTCACTTAAACTTAAGACCGTTCTATAATAGACTAAACCCTTTTAGTAAATCGCACCGTAAGTGTCTCAGCTTGTGTGTGTGAACCCTTGTGTTAACGTAATTTATTATGAACGGCCCCTTATAGTTTTCAGTGGAGTTTGCTACCCGTTGCGCAGAATTTGGAGTTTTTGGATATGCTCTTGCGAATTTGGAAGATCCAAAGCGTTTTTGATTTAAAGTGAATTTTCAGGGAGACGTCAAAAGCGCACCGCACTATGAGATACTATAACGGCCTTGTCCTTGCATTTGCATTTTAATATGGTATAAACATGTAGGGAAAGGAATTTTTTGTTAATATTGCCACCGCCTACACCCCCCCCCCTCAATGGGTGCAGGGTGAGCCAGAAAATAAGGTTAAAGTTTAAAACTTTGCTACTTTGTACTTAATCCTTGTGTGTGAGTGAGTTTCAAGAATTGGTAAAGCACAATTAACATTTTTTCTATTTACCATTTAGCCCATATTTACGCAGGGATGCTAAAAAAATTGTTCAAAAATCGTTATTTTTGCGGAATATTTTTGATAGTTCTCAAAGCAATAAGTGGGAGGGGGCTTCCACCGATTCATACGAAAATATGAACTTTTCTTTTACCTACTGGGATAATAAGTTTTAGATGTAAACTTTACGTTTACTGCATAGTCATCTCTTTAAAAAAAAAAGTTAGTAAGGGGAGGGGGACTCAAATATACCGGGTAAAATCAATGTCTTTTCGTGATGTAACATCATTACGTAATAATTAAATATTAAAATTCGACTTAAAATTTATTTTAGCCAACCCCCCCCCCCCCCCGTTACTAACGTTTTTTGAAAAGATGACTATGCAGTAAACGTAAGTTTGTATCTATAACTACGTACTTATTATCACAAAAGAAAAATTCGTATTTTCGTATAAGTTGGTAGAACCCACCCCCAAGAAATTTTTTTTGGTACGCCACTGCTTACATTCACATGAAATTGAAAACGAATTATTGCCATCAAAAATATTTCGCAAAAATAACGATTTTTGATCATTTTTGAACAACTTTTTTTAGCTCTGTATAAATACGGGATAAAGTGTAAACACAAAAAAATGTTGTGCTTTCCCAAACCACATTCTTCTTGAAGCACACTACAAGGATTGGTAAAAAATAGTCAATTTTTGAACTTTAACCTTATTTTTCGGCCCAGCCTGTACCCATTTGTGGGGAGGGGGTTGCAATGATAAAAAAAATTTTGATCCTCCCCTATAACTTATTAAAATGAGAAAAAGTTTTACGGTTGCTCAAGCTTCATAAGAAATTGGCGGGGTTCTTTAAATGATGTTCTGAATGTGGGTTTAGGGTTAAAACCCCCGAGAAGCCTGGTTACAATTGGTACAATCAAATAACAGCAAAAATAAAATATATAGGGAATAAAATACAAAAGCCTGAACTCTAATTTTTGACAAAAATCTCTAAAAAATCCTAAATTGCAAAATTTTTTTTGAGTCTTTTTGACAAATATACATTGTGATTTATGAAAATATTGCAAAAATAAAAATGGCCATATCTCGGAAACCAATAGCCGTATTTACCTTCAATTTGGCACACATAAGGAGCCCCAAAAGCCACTTCTACCAATGTATAAAGTCCAGGGCTGGACTAAAAAAAACTTGTATTATATATTTTTGTGAAAAACGACAACCTGTATAGTGCAATTTGCAAATGTTGGTATTACCACATTAAAGCTAAAGGATGGTGCTATAATACCCTTAATTCAATGCAATGCAATGCAAATTCCAATCTTGAGATATTAGGGTCGTTACAAGCAATATATATATATATATATATATCACGTTTTAAATTACTAAATACCTATTTTTACCTTAAAACTAATTTATGCATAAATAAATCAACACCTCAATCAAAACCCACTCTACCCAAGCAAAAAACAGGCTGGTACAGGGCCGGATTAATATTTTTAAATTTATTTTTATAAAATATGCAAACACGTACTTTTAATTTATTAATAAACTCTTGTTTAATTGTAAATTCGTTTTCGGAATTGATTTTAAGTCGTATAATTAAAATTTCAGGCCTGGACTAATATTTATTTGGTTTTATTTGTCCTTATTAGAAAACAACATTTTTTGTACTTCATTTGTAGATTTTGGTATCGCAACATACAAGGCAAAGGATGTTGCTATAAATATATTTTTTTAATTGATTCTCATCTAAAAAACCGTCCCAAGATCTACCATAAATACCAGCACCATTTTTCTTCTACTACGCATGCTATAAAAAAAGTTTTTGAAAACAGAAGAAACGAGGAATTTAAAAATTTGATAAAATATAAGATGATTTATTTAAAATAAGAAACCTTATGTCAAAATTTGACATATGCAATGACACTTGTCAACTTTGGCATACATATTCTAAAAGGCTGGAAAAAGTTATACAGCTTTTGTACCAAACACTTTTTAAAGCATGCCTAATAACAAAGAAAAGTGGCGGTACCATTTATGATAGATCACCCTGTACATTATCTTGTGGTTGCAATCTTTGGACTGTTCTGTAGATGCTGATCAATTTAAAAAAATACTTATAGCAACATTCTTTGCCTTATATATTTTGATATCAAAATCTCCAAATGAAGTATAAAAAAATAATGCTTTCCAATAAGGACAAATAAAATCAAATAAATATTAGTCCGGGCCTGAAATTTTAATGATTTGACTACGACTTCAAATCAGTTCCGAAAACGGATTTCAAATTAAAATAGACTTTATTAATATATTAAAAGTATGTTTTTGTATATTTTATAAATATAAATTAAAAAATATTAATCCGGCCCTGTACCAGCCTGTTTTTTGCTTGGGTAGGGTGGGAGTTGATTTATTTATTGGTTTTAACCTAAAAATACGTTTTTAGTAATTCAAAACGTGATATTGTTTGAAACTCTAATATCTCAGGATTGGAATTTGGATTTTTTTATTTCTTTCTATAAAAAACTGAGACTTAACGCGTTAAATACAATCTAAGGGTATTAGAGCACCATCCTTTGGCTTTTATGTGGTAATACCAACATTTGCAAATTGCAGTATACAGGGTGTTGTTTTTAACAAAAATATATATAACAGAATCAGAAATAAATTCCCAATGTGCATAGTGTAGTTAAATATAAATAAAAAGAGAGTTTTACCAACAGAAAACTGTTGGATTTTTCGCCTCCTCCACCAGTTCCACCACTGACTGGTTTCAGACACAGTCCATCCACCAGTCGAGCTTTCTACTATGACGAATCGATAGCAAAAAATAACGAACTTTATAAAATACACCGGAGTACCATATTATTCGAGTATAAAAAAAATTTATGTCGCACTGATTATCTCTAACAAGAGTGAAACATTTGTCTGGGTCTAGTCTCCAAGTCGCACCCGGTATGTATTCTTGTGGTACTCCATTGTATTTTATAAATTATTATTAAATATTTTTGCTATCGATTCGTCATAGTAGAAAGCCCGACTGGTGGATGGACTGTGTCTGAAACCAGTCAGTGGTAGAACTGGTGGAGAAGGCGAAAAATCCAACAGTTTTCTGTTGGTAAAACTCTCTTTTTATTTTAAAAATATATATTACTAATTTTTCTTTAGTCCAGACCTGAAATTTTATTTTTTTATACATTGGTAGAAGTGGCTTTTTGGGGCTCCTCATGTGTGTCAAATTTGAAATAAATACGTTTGTTGGTTTCCCAGATATGTTCGTTTTTATTTTTGCAATATTTTCATAAATAACACTGTATATTTGGCAAAAAGACTCCAAAAAAAATTTTAGCATTTGATATGAGTTGCCCCTGGCCTGTAATAACTTACCTTTAAAATATATGCATTTCCTCGTGAATAACCCTGTATGTAACCATAAGATAATATAAGCTGTAGCGATAATAACTCTCCCAATCAAGTTAGCCTGGAAAAAACGCAGAGCCAAAAAATTCTCTGTGTGAGGCATGCGCAGTTAGATTTTTCGCCTTTGGCGTTGCCCACAGCCAACGCTGATATTTACATAATTTTCTTTGATTTTCAAAATTATTATTGTTACACATTTTGCCACGCTTAGGTCACAGTTATATGATCGCAACTCACCAAATTTGACGGGCAGACCTCGGCCTACAGTAACGATAAAAATCTGGGTATTTATAAAAGAAACAATTGAGGCTCACAAAATTTATTTTATAATATGTGGGTGTCATGTTCGTGTTAGGTACCTACGTCAAAGCGGTTTGCTCGCGATTTTTTTCTATTTGCCGACAATTATAAATATTAACAAAACCCATGTGTTACGTGCATCGAAAACTAGGTCAGGATTATTTTTCACCTTGATTTTTTTTGGACAAAATTACACTGTGGACCAGTAACAATTTTAGGTTCGCAACCATACAAAATGTAATCGAGTTTTTATATAGGGAAGTTATAGAGGTAAAATAGATACATATTTAAACCCACATAGCAAAAAAATATTGCACGTATATCCAGCGTATATACGAAAACAGAGAAGGATATTGCCCTGGATATTACCCAGATATTCAGCCGACGTGCATAGACCCACTATAACATCCACTGAATATATGTTATAAGTATATTCTGAACATGTAATAATTACTCCACAAAAATATTCGACTTATATTTCTATTGCACCAAATTTGATATTCTATGGTATATCCATTATTGTATATATTTATATAGTATATCCTGTGGATATCTATCACGATATACAAAATGTATATTTGTCAAAATTTGAGTTGATGTATAACAATGCTATATCCATAAAAGTATATTCTTTTCGTATCCATAATGTTTTATTTTAAAATATTAACTTATATTCGGTTAAAAAATATAAGGCTTGTATATACAAAAAACATATTTGTAGGATCATGTTTTTTTTTTCTAATATATAGGTATAAAATTTGCATGTAACATATAGGTAAAACGTATATCATAATTTTAAATATCTTTGTAATATACAATATCCAAGGCTTGCTATGTGGGGGCTTTCTTGGACAATGTTTTATTATTTATACCAACAGCCAACGTTTCGGTCCTAGGTTTGGAGTATCATCAGGGCTAGATAAATAGAGTTATAACACAAATTATTTTTATTTTATTCAACATTCTCATATAGTTGCACGAAATACACATATTGTGAATGTTGAATAAAATAAAAATAATTTGTGTTATAACTCTATTTATCTAGCCCTGATGATGGTCCAGACCTAGGACCGAAACGTTGGCTGTTGGTATAAATAATAAAACATTGTCCAAGAAAGCCGTAAGTTTGTTTTGAAGTAAGATATTTTGGTTATCCGCTAATAAATGGCTTTGGTTAACCAATTGGTACCTGTGACGTCATAGTAACGACGTAACAGACCACTTTCTTCCGAATTCGTTTAGTAGGTCAAGAGAAACGAGCCTTAACCAAACTTTTCTGTTTGTTATTTTTGTGATTATTTTCCTATCTATTTAAGTGGTTTAATTTGCTGAAAAATATTTAACAAATAGCTAAAAGAAAAGCTGCTGTGGCTATCACCCAATCTTCCAAAACCTTTAAATCTATTCTGTTCAAGAATATTTGTCAGTTGGTGTACAAATTTTTCATCACCTGTTGACCCCCCCAACAAACGTAAACATCAGACAGAAATATTCACCTTTGAGTAACCTATATGAGCTAATTCAGCTCGTTTTCAAAGTAAACGATATTCCATTTAGGAAAAAAGTTACCCCGTATTGGTCGTTTAAATCCATTACAATTGAAAACAACAAAAATTTAAAATCCAACTTATTTGTCTACATTTCTAAAGCAGGACAAAACGAAAATAGAAGGAGATAACACTATAGCAAACCACAGAACTGTGCTCCATTCCACAGTATGCAATTTGACATACCAAACAGACTACAACAGTCACGGTGACGTCATCATTTTTGTTTCCAAAATCGGTATTTGACAGACCAAACAGGGTACCAAACCATGTAGCAAAGCTTCCCGAAATCGACTATTGGTTACTGCGCGGATCGACAGCTGTCAAAATATAACCTACAAATAAACAAGAAAAATATCGACCCATAATAAACAATTTTCTTTTTAAAAAATGAAGTGAACTGTTTAATTAAAAGGCGTAATTAATTGGTAGATAATTAACTAATGCTTAAAATTAACGGGGAGTCATTGAACCGATATGGTGAGTTGATAGTGTTTTTTTTTGAGGAATCCAAGGTAAAGGTGTGTTTTAAACTAGGTCACCAGTATGTGCGTTGATTTTGAAATAAACTATCTACCTGCTTAAAGTAGAGAAGTAGGCCCCTGTAGCCTTTCCAGTCAAATCTTTGACCAAATTTTAAAGTTAAAAGAAGTTCTTTATTTTTAGTATTATTAAGTATGTATTAGGTACTTATACTTCCCTGTGTACATTAAAATTATTTGCTTTATCCGATATGCCACGAGTGTTACTTTAATTAAAATTATTTTCTGTAAACAAACAAATGGTAATTATACAGTATACAGTTTTCTGCCATTTTTGATTTTTTATGAAAAATTCTTTATAGAGGCACCTACTAGAGTCCCTAGGACCCCAAATCCGCCGGCGCCGGTTTTATTTTTTTAAGTGAAAAAAGGGTGCCGGGGTGCAGCTGTAATGTGTTTTTTTAATTGTTTTGGGTTAGGTTGGGTTGGGCTATGTTGGATTGGGTTGTTTTAGGGTTATTTCAAGCAAATGTAATTTTATTAAAATAAACAAAAACGCTTTAATGATCTACTGGTTTTTGTTAAAAATCTTGAAATAACTACAAATCATAAAACCAGTATAACACTTTTTCTTGGTATGTAAAAAAGTTGAAATATACAAACAGTTTTGGACCTATAGCAAATAATATTTTTTCAATTATTTTATATTTTGTCCCATCCAACCCAAAAGAAAAGCTTGACTGGTTCATGGGTCACTTTCTCCTTTAATTCCAATGCCCATAAAGTATTTTTCTAAAAAATTGAAATATATAGAAGTAAGAATTTACTCAAATTAAGTTTTAGTTTTTCTTGTCCTGTCCAACCCAAAGTTTAAAGGTTCACCCCATAAGCTTTGGTTACAACTTATTGTTTTAAACTTTATTGCATAACTTATGGTTTTAGAAAATTATTTATTAGAAAATATAGTCATAATTTTAATAATAAAGTCACAGCTAGTTTTTCTAGTAATGGCTTACTTTTTTGTCCCGTCCGACCGCTTAAAATGGCCGTTTAGTGAAAAAAAATTAAAAAAAAACAAAATAAACTTAAGAAAACAACCGGCGCAGGCAGATTTGGGGTCCTAAGGACCCTAGTAGGTGCCTCCCATAAAGAATTTTTCATAAAAAAATCAAAAATGGAGGAAAACTGTGTACTGCATAATTAACAAACAAATTAAACAGTGCTCTTTTTGAACTGTTCACTAGACAAGATATCCAAGGTTGTACCAAAACTCCAGCCAACACCTTTCTCAACTAAAAAGACAGTTAACTCATTTTCGTTATAGTATCCTTTGGCCTTTTCTTGGTGCCATATTGACACCTAACTGACAAAAAGTCCATGTTTTATCTGTCAATTTGGTTATAAAATTGGTAGCTACAGTAGACTAAAGGGCACTGAGGTGGTAGGAGTTAACTAACTTTTTAGTTGAGATGGTGTTGCTTCAGCATGGCATTAGGGAATCTATTATTGAACCTTTAATCCGCTTTAATCTAAGAATTAAATGCTTATTAAAGGTGTCTTATTTATCTATCTTAAACAAAGGAGAAGGCTGATTCATCCTTTAATCCAGATCTCGGAGATACTACTCAACAAGATACAGTGTCAGGTGAGATATCTTTGGTTTCTAGATCTTAAAATTCTTTCTAATAAGTTTTGAATCACTGTATATAGCTAGGTTTGGGTACATTCCAAAATTAATAATATTAATTACATGGAATTTTTAATCTTTTTAAAAAATTCTATTCAACAAGCCTCTATATTAAAAGTGATTTAGAAAATTTGAAATTTACTATAACTTCCACCGTCGCTTCCACCAAATCTTGTTAACTAAAACTAACACTTAGTCTTTTTCTATATCTTTTATTATATAAGGTTTGGTCCTGATTAAAATTAAATACTAATTGGTGTTTAGAGTGTTAGTGTTGTTTAGTGGGTATTATCAGGGACAGATATAAATTAATCAGTCCCTGGTATTATTCAATTACATTTTGATACAAAACAGCCCATACTCAATATGAGTTAATACCTAATCATTATTAAAGCTTATAATTAGATAATTTTTGCCTTGGTGCATGAATGCAGGCATCAGCAAATTAATCTGTTTCACTATTGGTTTTGATTGAATTAAGATATTTTTTTTGTTAATTTAATATGAATGGAAAAAGCAGTCATTATGTGTTAATGTGTTACTATTTTACCAATAATTTATTTTTGATTGGTAATTAATAAATTAGATTCAAACTGTTTCTCTTGCACAAATAGTTGTAAACAAGTTTTTTCACATTGACTTTGAGGACACAGATAACAGATCTACTACAAATTTGTTTGAATCTTGTAGTTTCAATATGCATGTTCATGACTCTACGCGCATTACTGAAATGTCATCCACTACAATAGATTGCATTGCCTCGAATATTAATACAAATATATCTTGCACCATGTTTGATCCAGATCTTTCTGATCATAGAGCTATTTTAGCTAGTAGTAGTAGTAGTAGTATAGGGGTGGCACGTGTGCCTGGCAATTAAGCCTCTTCGTGGGCCCTTTCTGCCATACCCCATTCCTTCCCCTATGCCCCTACTTCTGCAGCACCTCTCCGTCCGGGCCTCCCTGTCTTCTTTACGAAGTTCAGTATGTCAGCCCATTTGAGCGAGTGCAGCTCTTCTTCCTCTATTGTGGGAAATCCCCACTTCAACTGCTTTGATCTGGCATATGCATCACACCCTGCTATCAAGTGCAGCACTGATTCCTCTTCGAGTCCGCAAGGGGGACACACGGGATCTCCTGCTACTCTGATTTGCGTCAGATGTTTGTTCAGCTGATTGTGCCTAGTCAGCGTCCCTTTCAGCAGTCCAATGTTCTTTCGGGTCTTGTCTAAGAGCCATTTAGTTCTGGCTACATTCAGACCATCCATGAATAGCTTGGACTGTCTGCACAAAAAAATATATTGAAAGGTTATTCGAAAAGCAAAGGAGCTGTTTTACTCTAAACGTCTTTCTAAATCTAATAACAAACAAAAAGAATCATGGACCATAGTTAATAAAATAACTAATAGAGCAAGTAAATCGTCTCAAATGAACATTATTATAAATAATTTAAATGAATAGTACTGCTCAGTTGCTAATAATTTAACAAAAGACAGATCCCCTTACTTACCTGCCAAATATCAACATTCCTGAATGTTTTCATGTGTTTCATCCCACTACCCCTCATGAAATTATAAAAACAATTAATTCTATGAAAAATAAAAAAGCTAAAAATTCTAGAAAGCCTCTCCAATAATGCCATCGCCACATTATCTGATGTAATTAATTTTTCTCTAATGACAGGCACCTTTTCATCATCTTTCAAAGTTGCAAAAGTCCTCCTTCTTTACAAAGGCGGCGATCACACATCTCCCTCTAATTGTCAACACTCTCAAAACTTATTGAAACTCTGGTAAAGTCTCGTTTTAGGTCATTCTTGAACGACAACAATATCATAACTGAAGATCAATTCAGATTTCAAGCAAACAAGAATACCTCTGACGCTATGTTCCAGTTTCTTTCAAAGGTCTTTCAATCCATCAACGGGCGTGAAGCCTCGCCGGCGGTATTTTGTGATTTGTCTAAGGCATTTGACTGCATTAGTAATGAAATATTGCTGCGGAAGCTTCATGCCTATGGTATTCCCGGAAGAGTTTTGGAGTGTTTTAAGAGCTATTTACGCGGTCGTGAGAAATTTGTTCACATAAATGGGCTGTCATCTAGCAAACAACATTTTTCATGTGGTATTCCCAAAGGATCTGTGCTGGGACTTATTCTCTTCCTAATTTTTATTAATGATTTAACCCAACTTGATATGACTGGGCTGTTCACATTGTTTGCTGATGACACAACATAACAAAGACTTAAATCAATTACAGAAGAACATCGTAGCCGATCTTAAAAAGATCAAGCAGTGCAAATCGTCTTTGCTTAAACATGTTCAAGACTCACATAATTGGATTCAACTGTGTTCTTGAAGACCTTGCTACCGGCAACAACACCATCTCTATTGTGGATAATTCCAAATTTTTAGGGCTTACTATCGACGAAAATCTTAAATTTTATCCTCACATTTTAAAACTAAATAAAAAATTAGCATCTGGCTGTTTCTCGGTAAGGGATACTTTTCAAGAACTGGGTAGAGAATTGCCACATATTTTCTATTATTAAGTTAACTAAATGTTAAGGTTTCTTTGTTTTGAGATGTTGCGTGCTTCATTAACCGCTTTCTTATAACTTTTATTCGTAATTTATAGATCAGTCGACTGTACACGTAATTGTACAAGGGAGATTTTAAATTTACATCTATTTAAAGGAGAAGATTGCCAGCATTAAAAAAAAGTCAAATTTGAAGAGTATATATTTTTTTTCTTTAAAGTCCTGTGGATACCTGTTTATATGCTGTGAAAAACGTTTTTTGTGCGTTATGCAGCTTTTAAAAAAAACGTTTATCGCACAATTTAAAAATACGCCATTTTAAGAGGCTGCCTAGCGTGTAAATAACACGATTTTCAGAGGTAGTTTTTTTTTTATATTGGGACTTTCCATTCCATTTTTTGCAAACAAACACAAAATATTAGCAAAGATAAATCTTTAAAAGTTTGGTCGGATTGGCGTTGTAAAATCGTGCTTTTTTCTTCAAATAAATTGTTCATGCTTTAGCTTATTTTTTATTTTATCTGAAAATACCTAAAACCTCATTCCCGTGCATGTGATTCCAACTAATAAAACGCGAAAAAAAAGGGAGAGAAGAAAGCGCATCATACTATACTAAGAGTGTTGCATCCTTAATAAGAGTAGAGAAATATATTATTTTATCAAAAGAAGTTTTTGTTTAGTAAACATTTTTTTGCCCTAAGTAAAACTTCTGCATCATTCCCTTGTAGAAACTATTATTCCCGTAGATCTTTTTTTGCTAAAAAATTACAATATTTGATATGTAATTATTAATAAATACTCAGTGTAATAACTTTTTTGTCGGCTTAATGCTGTGTTAAACAGTGCAAGAAAAAATTATTCCGTATTAAGATCTTGACTTTCATGTACAACCATTTTTTATCTTTCTTTCTTTCTCCTTTAGCTTAAGGGAACCCCTATATATAGCACAACCTCAATATGGCAACGTTTGTTTGAAAAATTAACATTTAGGCTATTTTATCCATCACTGGTGACACCTTCAGAAATAAGGATACTTTATTCACAAAGTTTCCAGCCACTATCATGTAAGTAAACTGATAATCTGGGTATTATTTACTTTTTGTTTATGGTTGAAATAAAAGTTTACACAAACCAAGTGAATTTGAAATAAGAAATTCGCTTAAAAATTGAAGTTTTACTTCTAGAAAATAAAATCAAAATTCAGTGTTTCAGAGACCTTAAACAGTGGTTGCCATATTGTGCTAAATAGCAATTTTCGTTTTATGGAAATCATAGCCAAATGCGGAATACTAGAGACATTTGATTTTGCATACAAGCCTAAAATTTAACTTGTAAATGTTCTACAGAGAGCTTTTTTAGAAAAAAAAACTCCAAAATTCAAAAATTCACGTAATTAGTATTTTTGCAAAATTTCAGCCCTCTAGCACTTTTTGTTTGGCCAGGATTTCCAGAATACGATTTGCCCCGGGGGTCCAGGCTCTTAAGATCACTTTATAATATTTTTTTACGGGTCCTTCTAATAAAAACCATATTGCACCATAATCAATAATAGGTTTGTAAATGTTATCTTAAGAATTTCGTAATTTTTTTTTTCTATATTACGAAATAAAAACATTTCTATCAAATTATAAAGCAGCAGGGACGAAGATAAAGTAAGCAGTTCCGATGAGCCAAACGGTAGGTCTTTGTTTTATTTTTATTTGAAGTTTCTAGTTAAGAGATTTGAAATTAATGGGGATATCATCAGTGGAAGAGATTTGAAATTAATGGGGATATCATCAGTGCCGCACCGAGGGGGGTGGTTGCGGTTAACCCCCCGGAGAAGCCTGGTTACAATTGGCACAATCAAATAACCTTCGTTTAATTTTAAGTCAAAGTGGTATTTTTTTTTTAAATTTGGACTGCGGCGCATTGAAGCATAACTTTGACATCAAATATTGCGTAAATAAACAATTTTAAATGTGTATAACACTCCCTCCATCTACATTTGAGCCCAGGTCCGCGCTTGTAAGCACTTGTTTCCTTGTATCAATTATGGTCACATTTTTACTTATTTACTTACTTTTTATTATTTATCCTTAACCCCTTCCCCAAGGAAGTCAATTCCTGGGTGCGCCACTGGTAAGAATGTAAACTTTTAAGTACTATGGAGCTGCAAATCTAAAATTGAGACTTTCTATCAGTCCTCTTTATATTTCAAAACATAATAAAGAATTTCCTTGATATTTTTAACTATTATGCAAAAACTAAGGAGCTGTTCGACACATTTTCGATTTTCTTGACTTTACAAGCCAGTGTGGTTATACAGTGTCTAAAAAAGTCATAAAATCTCCTTTATGTGGTCTGTATAAAGGTACAATATATACATTTTTTAATTTTAAATCGTCAAATATTTCTTTAACAAAAAGAACAATTTTTGACGTATTTCATACTTACAACAATATTAAATTATCAATTGATTCCAAGGTATCCAAATGTTCATAAGACGACACAAAGCTGAGACATTTCCAGGACATTTTCGGTAATTTTTTGCAGACCATTTTAAACATTTTAAGAATTAAATAATTATAAAAAAAATATTAATAATAAGCTTTATTTGTTTAAGTAGGAAATCCTAATATACACTAAATGTCACATATGTTTAAAAACAAAATAATATAAAACATTTTCAGTTAGAATAACATTTAGAACAACAGTACAAGAGAAAAAAAAGAAAAGGATCATAAAAAAAAACTAGCGTTAATTAGAGTACAATAAATATCTGCCATTTAATATAAATTGGTTTAATCTTCTTTTGAAACAATTTAATGAGGGAGATTCTTTTATTTGTGAAGGTAATTTATTATACTCATCCATACTCCTATAAAACAATAATTTTTGAGTGTTTGAATTCCTTACACGGGGTATATAAAACTCATTATTTGATACATAATTGGGAATCTCTGACTTAACAACGATAAATTCATAAAAGTATTTTGGTTGCAAATTGTTAAATAATATTCTATGGACGTTCTAAAGATGTCTTAAAATTTTGGTCCTCGACTGGTCCTCGGACCCAGGACATTCGGACCTAAACGGGACATCCTAAGGATGTCATGTGCTACTTCGGTAAGGCAATTAAAAAAGGAGAGAAAAAAACTTCCGTACTGGAACAAACCAAAGAAGAGTGCTTACAGTTCTTTTGTGACCTCTTCTTCGCTTAGCACAAAGGTTAACATTTTCTTCGTCCCGGGATAAAAATTTCACTTTTGTGTATAAGTCAGTTGGATAACAGTCATTATTCTAAGAGTACAGAACTAATGTGAGTTATTAAAATTTTTTAATTTTTAGTTAATTTTTAATCTGGAGGAAAACAAGGGTAAAGTTTTTATATTGTCATTTTCCAGAAATTAAAGTATTTTTCTTAAAAAAATACATATTTGTTACAGTGCCCTCCGAAGCCTCCCCACTGCAACGATCCATCTCGAAAGAAGACTGGATACTGCTCGACTCGATGGGCAGCTGCCCGACACCGCAGTGTTCTGGAAAGTTCCTGACGATGCACAAGCGCAGGCGCAAAAAACTCATCACCCGATCGTTGTATCAAGATTACGCTATACTTGATGATATTCATCACGGACTCGTTCAGGTAATTTTTTTGTTGTCACCCAAGGAGAGTGGCCTATTAGATTATTTTGGAAACTTTACTAAAGAAACTTTTGAAATTTTCTATTTTAACATAAGTCCATGTTGCCATTTACAGGAAATCTTGGCAACCAGTTTGTTATTTTATATGAAACACCCTGTATATATTTGCACTTTTAGATTCTAAAAAAAATGTCCCATACCTATCTTCAACTGTTTTTAAAATATTTACAGGTGAAAACTGCCATGTTACTTTGACAGCCTGTAACATCATAAGGGTTAAAGATAGAGCAAAACGGTTTTTACATTCCTTATCTTGGTTTTTAGACTATTTTTAGATTTTTGTCGGGGTTAAAATATTCCAAGGTTAATTTAAGTCCGGGTTAAAAATAGTGTAAAATGATAGCTTGTGAAAACCGTTTTGTTCTCTTCTTAACCGTTATGATGTTATGGGCTGTCAAAGTTATAACATGGCAATTTTCACCAGTCAATATTTTAAAATACTTCCTTGCTCAGAAGAACATATATTACATAAAAAATCGCTACTCATATATACATGGGTTAGATTGGGTTGGTCAGACTTCCAGAGTATATCCAGACTTTTCTTGGGTGTATCTACACTGTTCAGGGGTGTATTCAGACTTTTCCATGGTGTACTCGGACATTTTCACAGTGTATCCAGGTTTTTCCAGAGTGTATCCAGACTTTTCCAGGGTTTTTCCAGAGTGTATCCAGACTTTTTCAGGGTCTTTCCAGACTTTTCTAGAGTGTTTCCAGGCTTTTCCAGGGTCTTTCCAGACTTCCAGAATATATCCAGACTTTTCCAGAGTCTTTTCAGACTTTTCCAGAGTCGTTCCAGACTTTTCCAGAGTATATCCATACTTTTTCAGGGTCTTTCCAGACTTTTCCAGAGTTTTTCCAGACTTTTCCAGACTTTCTAGAGTGTACCCAGACTTTTCCAGGGTCTTGCCAGACTTTTCCAGAGTGTATACAGACTTTTCCAGGGTCTTTCCAGACTTTTCCAGAGTATAACCAGACTTATCCAGGGTCTTTCCACACTTTTTCAGATTTTTCTAGGGTCTTTGCAGACTTTCCAGAGTGTATCCAGACTTTTCCAGGGTCTTTCAATACTTTCCCAAGATCTTTTCAGACTTTTCCAGACTTCTCCAACCTTTTTCAGAGTGTATCCAGACTTGTCCAGGGTCTTTCCGGACTTTTCCAGAGTATATCCAGACTTTTCCAGGGTCTTTCCAGACTTTTCCAGAGTTTTTCCAGACTTTTCAGGGTCTTTCCAGAGTGTATCCAGACTTTTCAAGGGTCTTTCCAGACTTTTCCAGATTGTATCCAGACTTCTCCAGGGTCTTTCCAGACTTTTTTAGGGTGTATCCAGACTTCCAGGATTTTTCCAGAGTTTTCCAGATCATATTCAGACTTTTCCAGGGTCTCTTTAGACTTTTCCAGAGTGTATCCAGACTTCCAGGGTCTTTCCAGACTTTTCCAGGGTCTTTCCAGGCCTTTCCAGAGTATATCCAGACTTTTCTAGAGTATATCCAGACTTTTCCAGGGTCTTTCCAGACTTTTCCAGGGTCTTTCCAGACTTTTCAAGAATCTTTCCCTCGATCTTTCCGGACTTTCCACTTTCCAGAGTATATCCAGACTTTTCCAGAATCTTCCCAAACTTTTCCAGAGTCTTTCCAGACTTCTCCAGGGTGTATCCAGACTTTTCTAGGGTGCACGAAATTTTCCAATACATTTTATATGTGCTATATATATATATAGATTCAGACTTTATTGTTTCTAAAAACATTTCGTTTCACATGTGCTATATATATATATATATATATATATATCCTCGTATGCATAAGATTTTTGTCCATTAATCACGCAATAACGGCTAAACCGAGTTTTATAAAATTTGATAAGACAATAGGGTGTGACCTGGATCTTATCCTAAGCTACTTTTTATTTAACATTTCGTTTCATAACTCTTTAGCAAGGGACGTAAAAATTGAAGATAGGTAAAGGACATTATATATAAAATATACCTAGAATTTTTTCTATAATCCGAAAATGCAAAAATATACGAGGTGTTTTATTTAAAATACCAAAGTTCTTGTCAAGATTTCCTGTAAATGGCAACACTATAAATACAAAAGTATTTTATAAATATCGAGGGGGTAACCACAGTTGGCAATCATGTTACAAATCTTACCTGTTCGCAGTCCCTTGCGACTGCCTAAACCTCACCAAACCCCGCCAAGAGATCCTGGGAGTCTTTGGAAATCCCTCGACAAAATTGGCAATCATGTCACATTTTTTGAACTAGTGGTTACCCCCTCGATAAATATACTCTACATGAACTTACGTTAAAATAGAAAGTTTGAAAAGTTCCAACTTTCCAAAATAATCTAATAGACCACTCACATTGAGACACCCGGTATAAGCAAACCCTAAATTTTAACGTAGCGACTTAACATAAAGTGGGTGGTCTGGAAACGTACGAGCACCCACCAAACCAACAGGCTATCATCCCACCGATTCCCATCTATGTATTTCCCATATGCAAAGATAGAACCCTGTGAAACAAAATGCTAAAAATTCAGTTTGAGAAATTTTCATTCTAGGAATTTTCTAAACAAGACATTAAAGTCAATGCTACTTTGTTTATACAGGGCTGTTAAAGCGCTTTTATATAAGGCCGGTTTAAAAATGTTGTCATATAAACACCACTAAAATCGATTTAAGCACTAAATCGATTTTATTTTAAAGCGATTTTTATAAACACTTTAAAAACGCTTTATCGGATTTCTTCGAACCTAGAAAAATACTCAACTCTGGTTTTCCGAAAAAAAAAGTTGTGTTTTCTCTTTAAACTGACATATTTAATGAAGGATGTATAAACCCTCGAAGAAAGCGCTTCTAGGTGCATATAATCGTAATTGCCGGGACACACGGGTGGACAGTGCAATGAAAAGGCAGGGGAGAGAGAACTACTATTCAGATTATTTATATATGTGAAAAAAAAATTGGGACACTCGTTTTTGTGCCATTCTTAGTTAGGAGCCCGGCCGCTAGGGCGCAGCTTTCGGAAAGCACTGCCGCTCTTTATTTAAATATATTTTTTTAAATTTAAACGAGGCAAAATGCTCGGGGAAAATAATAAAATTATTTTTAGAATACATAGAACACAACAGGTAAATAATTTCATATTATTATAATTATTAGGATCGCTATATTTTCTATAGTAATAATAATTATAATATTTAATAAATATCCCTTTTTACCTAGAAGGAATTTAATTATTATTCAAACAACTTTTTTTACTTTTTAACATAATTAAGGTAACAAATAAATTTAAAAAAAAATATTGATACATGGTGAATTTAAATTCAATTATTATCAAAGGCCCGTATTCATAGTCATTCCTCGGGTAATGTAAATTCTTATGGCGAAAGAAGAACAGAGCCAAGGGGTTATCCACCCCCTCAAAATATGTACACCTACTACCAAAATTTTAGGGGTTGATTGTCAGTATTTCTACCTACTGGCAAGTACTGCAGTAGTGCGAGTGCTGTCAAATACTGCCCAGTACTGCCAAAAATTTGTACACTTACTGCCAAGGTTTTCAACTCCTTGGCCAAGGGGGGGGGGAGGGGTAAACAGATTTTTGAGTTTGTGATTTAGTTTAATAGCACCTCGAGCGAAAATGTTTGCAATTTAGATAATCACATACACATACACACGTTATAAACAATAACATTTTAAAAATAAATGGCTAAAAGTTTGTGAACTTTACAAAAAAATATTCTGTGAAGAATTGTTATGTCAAGATTTTCTTAATATTTTGTAAATGCGTGTTTTGGCAAAAAATATTTGGCTTATAAAAAGCTTTTGAATTTATCACATTTTTCAATTTTTCAAGCTCAGAAAATATGGGTATAGTACGTCCATAGATCTAAGAGACTCATTATAAATGCTAATCCCTTACCCTAATAATCACTTATTGTTCGGGGTGTGAAAGTAAATAAAAAAAAAACTGTAAACATGCTACCATTTCTGAGGATTAAAATTTATCAACTTTATGACTAATGACGAAACGTTATAACATTAGGGTTTGATTACGTTACAAATTAATTTTCTTAAAATAACTAGGACAGGCTTAAGATACCAAGCTTACAAATCAGCTTGGTATCTTAAGCCAGTGTGAAAATCAGTTAGCAGTTGGTGTTTGGTTACAAACGAAGTTATTTGTCGTTAATTGTGATTGTATGAAAAATGTTTCGTCCGTGGGAGGAACAACCGAGTACGTTACGAATACTTCTAAGAAATTGGACATGGGTGATGTGGATATCATTCGTAGAAAAATATATTAAATGTATAGGGAACAAATGATTCCTCCTTTACAAACATTAATTCAAAGATAAAAAGAAAAGATGATGCAGCAATACAGTGTTGCCGTGAGACACTGAGAAAATATATTTTAAAATAAAAATAAATTAATAAACGGCAAGTAATTATGGAATCGGCTCGTTTAAAAAAATGGAGGATAGAATATTTAATTGCAATAGACGAGTATAGAGAAAGTAATAGGGATATTGTTTATCTCGAAGAAACTTGGTTTGACACCCATGAAGTTCCAGATAAAGGTTGGTTAGATTCGTCTGGTCACTGCACAACTAAAGCTCCATCAAATAAAGGAAAGCGTATCACAATAATTCATGGTGGAACAAAAAATGGGTTTATACCAAATGCGTCGGCTTTATCAGCCAAAAATATAAAGGATTACCATACTGACTACAATGACGATACCACAGCGGAATTATTTGAAGACTGGTTCAAGAGTAAACTGTTACCCAATATACCTCCAAATTAGAAGGCTAAATAAAGTTCCGTGTTTAAATGACACAAAACTTACCATTCAGGACTCCATGTTAGAAAATAATATGTATTTTGAGGATAGCTACACCAAAAAACAATTGCTTGAAATAATTAAAGCATTTTTAGTACAAAAACAATACTATTGTGATACTTTGGCTTACCATTGCATATTTAATACAATTGAACACATGTGGCATGAGCTAAAAGCAGCGGTTAAAAGAAATAATGTTCCGCCAACTTTAAATTCTTCTGTGGTAGCTTTAATTAGGTCGGAACAACAGAATATTCTAAGTAAAAGCTGTCCACAAAATAGAAAAATCATATGAAAATATAGATCTGCGATCAGAGAAAATATTATCATTGACTTTAATGACGACAGTGACAGTGAAACTGACTTAAGTTAAAATTTGTTAATATTTTTACTATCCCGTATTTTTTTGTACTATAAATGTATGTACCTGTTAAACTCAATTTTATAAATCTAACTTATGTTTGTGTTTTTTATTCTATGAGTAAATATATTTTGTAGGTGTAGGATGTGTCTATTAGATTAAAATAATGTTTTCATTTTTTAAAAAAATTGTTCGACCGCACCGTAAATAAAATACATTATCTTCTTCACCTTTAAGATGATCCGTGGTAGAAATTGACTGATCTATTACAACACTAAGTGCGTCCCTGCTTTCATTCGAACATCCGCTGAGTGGGATTAATGAGTCTCCTAGATCGATGGTCAGACTATACATGTTATATTTTGTGTATTGTGATTTATGTTAATACTAACTCTCATTTAAAAAAAAAGGCTAAAGTCATGTGACACCTGAATTTCTATGTTTACAATTTCTATGCAACTAAGTGTACCCTGCTATTCAGATTGTAAATGATCCCTCTGCAAACCTTTATGCTTGCTTTATGCGTAATAAAGTATTAAAAACAAGAAAAATGTGCCTATAATATAGGGGTTAATTTGGGGAAAATAGACATTAAAAAAACCTCTGCAATGGTTAAAAAATAAATTTTGACAGATTTATTTTCCGGAAAAGAAACCTTAACATTTACAAAAATACAAGGATATGTTCTTGGTCTTATAAATGTAAGGACCTCTTTCAAAGTGGCTTTTTTTTTCTCGTTTTTTTTTAAAGATATAAGAAAAAATCAAAAACAAAGTGTGAGTGATCGCATTGCATCACTAAAAAATTAATGGTTAGCTGGTGATCTAAATAGCTAAATTAGCTAAATTAATTTGCCCACAGTCAGTCAAAGCAGTGCCACACGAAGAATAACCGGTTTTTCGGACCTCCATAAACCTAGCAAGCCCACCTAACAAAATCCAAATTTTAATAATTTCAGAATTATGTGCTTTTTATGTGCTAATTTCGTCCCCTTTTTGGGCTCTTTGAGTTTTTAAGAAAATTAAAAAAAGGTGGACTCGCTAGCTTTATATAAACCTGAAAATACCCGTTAAATATCTCAGAATTATGTGCTTTTTATGTGCTTCATGAAAATATAAGAACTTTTTTTAGTTATTTTTTTTTAATCTTGAGGGCTCGCAAGCTTTATATAAACCTAGCAGGCCTAACCTGAAAAATAATTATGTGCTGAATGGAAATAGAAAAAAACTAAAGATTTTTAACTGTTTTAGTGTTTTTAAAAAAATGTTATGAGCTTGCCAGCTTTATATAAACCTAGTAGATCCAACCTTAAATAAAGGTTGATAATATCCCTTAAATATCTCAGAATTATGTGCTTCATGGAAATAGCAAAAAACTAAAGAGTTAAAAAAAAATGTTTTGGGCTTGCTAGCAGGTTTTTATAAAGCTAGCGAGCCCATAACATTTAAAAAAAATCACTAAAAAAGTAAAAAAACTAATTTTTTTCTATTTTCATGGAAAAATAAAAAGCACATAATTCTGAGATACCTAAGGAATATTTTTAACCTTTATTTAAGGTTGGGTCTGCTGCATCATTTTTCCATAAACCTAGCAAGCCCACCTGACAAAATCCAAATTTTAATAATTCCAGAATTATGTGGTTTTTATGTGCTAATTTCGTCCCCTTTTTGTGCTCTTTGAGTTTTTAAGAAAATTAAAAAAAGGTGGACTCGCTAGCTTTATATAAACCTGAAAATATATAAATAGAAAAAAACTAAAGATTTTTAACTGTTTTAGTGTATTAAAAAAAAATGTTATGGGCTTGCCAGCTTTATCTAAACCTAGTAGATCCGACCTTAAATAAAGGTTGACAATATCCCTTAAATATCTCAGAATTATGTGCTTCATGGAAATAGCAAAAAACTAAAGAGTTTTAAAAAAATGTTTTGGGCTTGCTAGCAGGTTTTTATAAAGCTAGCGAGCCCATAACATTTAAAAAAAATCATTAAAAAAGTAAAAAAACTAATTTTTAAAGCCCACCTAACAAAATCCAAATTTTAATAATTCCAGAATTATGTGGTTTTTATGTGCTCTTTGAGTTTTTAAGAAAATTAAAAAAAGGTGGACTCGCTAGCTTTATATAAACCTGAAAATACCCGTTAAATATCTCAGAATTATGTGCTTCATGAAAATATAAGAAAAGATAAAATATTTTTAACCTTTTTTAGTTGTTTTTTTTTAATCTTGAGGGCTCGCAAGCTTTATATAAACCTAGCAGGCCTAACCTGAAAAAGAATTATGTGCTGAATGGAAATAGAAAAAAACTAAAGATTTTTAATTGATTTAGTGTTTAAAAAAAAATGTTATGGGCTTGCCAGCTTTATATAAACCTAGTAGATCCAACCTTAAATAAAGGTTGATAATATCCCTTAAATATCTCTCCTATAAATTATGTGCTTCATGGAAATAGCAAAAAACTAAAGAGTTTAAAAAAAATGTTTTGGGCTTGCTAGCAGGTTTTTATAAAGCTAGCGAGCCCATAACAACTAATTTTTTTTCTATTTTCATGGAAAAATAAAAAGCACATAATTTTGAGATACTTAACGAATCTTTTTAACCTTTATTTAAGATTGGGTCTGCTAGGTTTATATAAAGCTAGCGAGTTCACATCATTTTTTTTTTTAATAACTAAAAAGGTTAAAAATTTTTATCTTTCTTTATATTTTCACATATAAAAAGTAAATAATTCTGAGATATTTAACGGATATTTTTAACCTTTATTTTTGGTTGGGGTTGCTAGGTTTATATAAGGCTGGTCACCTTTTTTTTTTAATTTTCTCAAAACCTCAAAGAGCACAAAAATTTTTAAAAGGGGAAGAAATTAGCACATAAAAAGCACATAATTCTGGAATTATTAAAATTTGGATTTTATGAGGTGGGCTCGTAAAACAATTCGATGGCCCTCCTCCCACTCATATTGATCAAAACCAGTGGAATTCGAACGTGATGCACACAGCGGCTTGTTTTTCGCCTCTCGTTCCACATGGTATAGAAAAAGACGGACTCAAAAATTGCCTATTATTCATCACAGAAAAGTACCGGGTGTCTCATTAAATTTTGAATCCTCTATTAACTCGTAAAGTACTGTAATTGTTCTAGTGCTTTTGGATTTACCTGCAATTTAGGGATCAAATTTGTATTTTTAATAGAAACACCCATTAGTGCATTATTAATTCCTCTTTTTTTCCTGATTAAAAAAAAACGAAATACTTTATTTCTATCCATAGTGGTTTGTACAAAAAATTTCAAAAACCTTACTATAAGCATTATATGCTAAACATAGACAATCTTAGTTTTAATCTTTCTCCAACACAGTGATGTAGCCAGAAATTGGGTCCTAAATAACAATTTTTAGTTGCCTTAGTTGCCATAACCAAGAAATACACTAAAATTAACGTTGTATAAAGTACAAAAACTAGTCATTTTTTGCAACGGCCGCTATGATGGACGACGCCTCACCTTTGTTATTAACTAGGGTAAATTTAGCAACTCTCTAACAACGTTTATTTTTACTAGAATATTCTGGGGTTTCCAACGACCGCAACGAACGATGTATTAACGACGCCAACGCGTTGATAATTAACTAGAGTTAATTAATTTGCGTTCTTTCAACGTTCCTCTTTACGAGATAATAGTGGCCAAATAATGCAGCACCTTAGTCGCAAAGCGGTTAGGTTTTCAGTAAACCAACAAATGATTATTGTCGACATACTGTTTTCTTTTCCTAATTTGTGCCTCTACGCCAACTTTTAAGTATTCTTTTAGACTGACTACAGTTTAAAATAGGTTTAGCCAATACCGCCTCCACGGAAGGCCAAAAATCGGATTCAAAATGGCCGCCACTTACGTTCCCACACAACACTGCATTAAGTGGGGAATAGCGGGAATTTAAAATTTTTGCTTTATGGTGTGAAGTGAAAAATCAAAGTTTTCACATTAAACTTTTATTTTTTTAAAATTTGCTTAACTTAGTATAGGATTTATCAGTTCTTTTTAAGCTAGACAAGCCTCTAAAGATAACATTGATGATTTTTGGTGTATATATATATTGATAAGGATTAGAAAATCTACCTAAACTAGAAAGGTGGGTGATACCTTATTTTATATGTCTTTATATGTATTTTTAATCCTTGGAAAAATTCCAAAAGCACAATTCTCTATTTTTGTAAAAAAATCAAAATGAACATTTTGTATTGGTTAACAAAAAAGTATAGTACAAATGAAACTGTAACATAGTTTCTCCCTTTTGATTATGAACACATCAATAATAATTTTTATGCACTTCAGGGATTAAATAGGTACTTTTAATCCCTCTTTTTAGGGACCAAAGTGACACTTTTAATCCTTAAGAGATTCAAAGAATATTTATTCCCCAAGGGATTAAAAATAAATTTAATCCCTTAGCTTAGGGATTAGAAGTAAATTTAATCCCTCAGGTATTAAAAAAAAACTAATCCCTTGAAAATTATAATTAAATTTATGGCAAGTCAAGCCAAACAGCACTTGCTCTTGGCCAAAATTTCATTCTTAGCTTCTTAGCACCCTTTCTTGTAGTTGACCAACCATTTGGCGTAGAAATAACGTAATTTAACCTCGGGACTAAAGTGTCGTTTAATCCCTTAGCGAATTGTACAAACTTTTCGCCGCGGGATTAAATGTGGCACTTTAGTCCCTGGGTTTATAATGTACTATTAATACCTTCACAAGACTTTTGTTTGATTAAGGACACTTTAATCGCCAAAATGATTTAATAAAACACGATTATAAACAACCAGAAACCACTTAAAATCCTGTATCATTTCTCTAAAAAATGCATTATAACCCTAAAAACACTGATGATGGAAAACGCACTAACTATCGCGAATTTCGAGTCAAAACCCTAAATTACCTGTAAATACTCATACGATAAATGTTTTAAAATCATTTGGAATATTTAAATATCAAAATAATCAACAAAAACTCGTTAAAAGTCTCTCGAAGACGCGATATCGCGATATAAACAAACCCACTGAATGTCAAACAAGAACGTAAGATGGCGCCATATTGTTTTTATTTCGGGCTGATCCTACGCCTTCTATCTAGGTCGTATTGGTTTAGGATTTTTTATATTTTCAGTATTTAAATAAAAAAATAATTTAGCAAAAAAATTAGAACGTTTATACGCCGTTTTTACGCAACGATAAGTCGCCTTTGGCAACGTTAAAACGTCGACAAATTATCCCTTGGGACCTACTGAAATTTTTTTAAAATTAGTTAGGTACCTAATGATTATTAGAAAATTTTTAGAAAATTATATTAAAAATGCAATTTCTTACACGTTTTGAATGCTGTTGCTTATATTTTTGAAATTTAAGACGTCACGCGTATTTTTGAAGTCAGGAAGGAAAGGCCGATTCAAAAATGCAATAATATACAAGGTGTTTCATTTAAAAACACAAAATTGATGCCTGAATTTGCCATTTGCAGTGACGAGTAGCTTTTTTTGGCCCTTAAATATTTAAATCTTTTGAATTTAATTTTTTTTAGTTCAAAGTATCAAACGATTCAAAATATAACGAGACACCCGGTACTTGTATGCGGATATTTTCCCCTGGGCCCAGATTTTTACAATGACGTCATGAATTCTAAAAATACTAAAAGTTTATATTGTTTTCAGCACATTTTGAGCCAATGTGGCGCATGGGCGTTCAACGCCTTTACTTTAGAAACTGTCACCGGTGGCCGATCACTGCCCGTACTTTGCGTACACCTTTTCCACTGGTACGGTTTATTCGACTACTTCAAATTGGACGTCGTGGGCGTCTGGAAACTATTTAGTAAGTAAATTGTAATTTAGTTTTTGGCTTAATCATAGGGGTAACTTTTTCGAGCACTTTTTATATCCATTACAACCGTGTCCCTAAAACTACAAATAAGCCGGTACTGCTAACTAACTTCTCAAAAGTATTATTAACTTATGTCCAATTGCACCGTTTTGCTTAATCTACTGTTTAAAATAACTACTAGTTTAAAATAAGCTGGTGGATTAACTTTCATTTACTTGCACCGCATTAGTATAACCAGTTGTTAAAATTTAACTACGGATCTGGGGATATTTCATAAAAATAGAACTAACTTCAAAGAACACTTTTTAGGTTAGTTTGTTTTTGTTGCCCGTAAATTTTTTGATTCTTAAAGATTTTTGTGCAAAAATAATATGTAAAACGAATTCACGATGGGGTTGAATTGCATTTGAATCCGTATCAAAATTATTCAACAGCAATCCCTTTATGGAAGCTCCTGCACTGCTGCCAAAAGGGCAAGGTCATAAAATTTTTCCTCAAATGAAAAAATCCACTTTATAAATATCGTGGCAAAACCTCAATTTAAAAACATTAAAGAAGCCAAAGGGAGAGACAAAACAACAAACACAGAAAAAAATTTTGGGGAAAGTAGCAGCCAAGTTTATTGTAAAATCAACAGCACACATATCATTCAAAACAGGTCGTCAAATTATAGACATTTTGGGATTGATTCACCCCTTGCAATTGAAAATAGCGACATTCATCTCTGTGGCTTGGTTTACAAAGGGCGGATGTCAAAATTTCTGTAAAATTCAGTTTTTAATAGATTTGGACTCGCTCTGCATACATTTAAGATAAATTTAGCCCTGGAATCTTAGTGTAGGTATTAAAAATTAGAAAATTGACAAAAATCGAATGTCCTGGTATCATTTGGATCAATATATTTGTGTCATCCGCTCATTGTGAATCAATCCTCAGAATTATGACTTTTCACGGTATAGGTAGTATTACAAACTTTAAAAAATAATATATTACTTGAAATTGTTCTAAGTTATCAAGAAATCAAAAAAAAAAAGTTTTTATTTTTTTCACAGTAAATTAGTTTTGCAGCTACTAATGCATGATTTATGTAAAATAATAATTTTAAAAATTATTTAGTAAGCATGAATAAATAACAAAAACAAAGCTTTCCCTTTTTAAGGAAAATTTAGTTCAAGCTAAGACAGGGAACTGTCTTTTTCATATTCCAAAAACTCTTTCCACAGAGTTTCTTGTCCTTATTAAAGATTCACTGTACAAAAAATCCTCCGGAATAAAAACCAAACCCAAAAAAAACTAATTTGTTGTTGTTTTTGTCCTTGCGCCCACTTGGTCTAGCGCCGACTTGTCTCATTCTGCCTTCTAATTACTTACCTAACAAGATGGAATTGGGAAAATGATTTGTTTCAAATTTTCGTCTTATTCTATGAGGAAAATTGTATTATCATGGCTTGATCCCGGCCATCTTGCCACTACATTTAGAGACTTGAGGTTTGCATCAGTCACAGTTTGAGTGTTTACAGAAAAATACCCCTTTCTATTGCGAAAAACTTCTGGATGGTTGCCACCTAAAACAATGGCAAAATAGTTGAAAAGAGACGTATGTAATTTTTTTTTTGGACGACTTGTAAAAGCACTTTCGCGTAAATATTATTAATAAATAAAACTAAACTATGCAAGCCCCCTCTCCTTAGAGCCCTTGAATATCGACTCTAAAAATTGAATTTTCTTCAAAAATCAAGAATAAAACGGTTTACTGAAGAATTTTTATGCACTTTATAATGGCATACTTAAGTAATTACCTCTAAAACTCTGCTTGTTATAAAATTCAGTATGAAGCCAAGGCTGTACACCCAGCAGACAATCGAACTTGCTGTTGATTCCTGAATTCCCATGCAGTAGTTTCTAAAAATAAAAAGAAGATTGTTAAAAGATGAAGACAGCTCTTGGTTGGACTTTGCTGAGTTTGATTGTGTTATTTTTATCACTTTTGTTTATTTTGTAGGTATATGATTCCAACCTTTACCAGACATTTTATTAAGATTAATTAATTATCTATCATTAACTACTTACAAATGAAGCACAAGAATTTTGACCACTGATGTAGGCTTTAGCAGACAGAATCTCGATTCAAGTTGTCCATCCCATTAAAATCGTCTTCCCTATTATATACCAAAATATCTTGATCATCTTCCAGGTATATTTCGTCGAAACTATTCATGACCGCTCACAAAAAACACTGGTATAGCAAATTTACAATATTTATTTATGGCAACAACACATTTTTTAGGTTAGAACTGTCTTAACTATAGTTTAACCCATTTAATCCGCCAAAATTAAGGGTTTAATTTAACAGTAGTTTAACAGCACTTAAACTTGGCTTAACTTGTGTGCAAGCCAAAAATCAATATTATTTGTTTAAAAAAAATTGGTTAGATCAAAAATATGGTCCAAAGGAGGGACGGAATCTATATCAGTCCCTGTCCAAAGTTAACTTTAAATTAATGTCTCATATTATTAGGTAACGTGTTTAAAAATTAAACCATTCTTTAGATCAAAATTATGGTCATAGTTAAATTTCTCATATTATTAACTGACTTGAAGTAATTTTTTTCTTTTTTTCCCCAATTTCGTGTCATGAGAAATTGAATAACGGGTCCGAAGGAGGGACGGAGTCTGTATCAGTCTCTTTCCAAAGTTAAATTTTACAGTCATATCTCATATTATTAAATAACTTGTTGAAGAGAAATAAATTTTACCTTTTAAATTTTATTTGTTAAATAACTTGTTTAAAAAATATTAGTTAGATCAAACTTATGGTCAAAGTTTTAACTTTGGAAGTTAGTTGTCATATTACTAACTTTTTAAAAAAAAAAATAAACCATTCGTTGGATCAAAATCATGGTCAAAGTTAACTTTAGAAGTCATTTCTCATATTATTAACTTACTAAAGTAATTTTTTTCGTTTTTTTTTTTGTTCCTAATTTGAGTGTCATGAGAAATTGAATAACAAGGCTGGAGGGATGAAATCTGTATCAGTCGCTTTTTAAAGTTCATTTTAAAGTAATTTCTCATATTAGGGATATTTTGGAATGCTTAAAATTTTGACAACTTTGACAGGCGCTGTGTTAGTGTTTAACAACCACTACCACTCATCGATTTTACCAGAGTTTTTGGAATACATTAAAAACTGTCACTTGTAAAAAAATTTAGAAATGAGAAAAAATTAAAAATTTGGCTTAATTTTACAAAATTAGTGTTTTACATGTTGGAACCGGATAATATTTTATTATTTCTAAAATTAACTACGCCAAAATTCTCTGAAACTAACCAGAAAAATAACCACAACGCAGACGCAGTGGTAGCTATTGTGCAGACGCAGTAATTACCACAACCTCTACGAAGTGTCAAATAAGCGTTCCAAAATACACTTTTTTACATTGTACTGTAATAAAAATAAAACCCAAGCCTCTTACTAAATGATTGTCATATCACACTTATCTCCATCAAAATTAGCTTATTAAGTTTGAGTAATAACAATAAAAAAAATCATTTTTAAAATAGAGAATAGTTTTCTGCTTGATGATGAAGTTGGCCCCCGCCATTTTGAAAATTGTCATTTTTAATTACATGCAATAAAGAGTTTTTTTCTTAGTTTTGCTTTTAACAAAGTGAATATTATTAAAATCGGTTTAAAAATTAAGTAGATATTAACGATTATCTGAATTATCCGAATATCCCTATATATCCCGTTTTGTCCTTTTTAGCTAGGTCTAGAGGACCTCTATACATTTGACAGTTATTGTTTTACCAGAGGTGGGCAAGTCATATTGCCCTCTCTTTCTATTTTTTTTTCATATTTATATGGTCTATAATTTCCCCAGACAGTTTTTGAAAGATTGATTTTTTTTTGGTTAGTAAAATATGTCAAGCTTTGTCACTTACCTCGCAAATTCGGCTATTTTTATTAATTTTCCAGCTTGGTAAATGCATGTTTTCTTTTCAGTTTTCCTGAGTTTGTTTCTTCGTTGGACAAAGGAACAACACAAATTCGTCGAGGCACGTATTTTTACAGTTTTTGATACAGCAAAATTTCACTTTTAAACCTGACAAAGTTATTTATTGTCATGGGTTACCATCCATCATTGCCAACACACAATTTCAAACATTTCCCTAACAAACTGTCAAATCCAGTTGCTCAACTCTGGTAAAACAATAACTGTCAAATATCGTATACAGGGTCTCTAGCTAGGTCTACCTCACAGACTTTCACAGGAATGGTAAATACGGGGTTCTTTAAAAGTTGGTAAAATGCGAGGGAAAATATAAAATAAAGTCTTTTTAGTGTTTCTTCATTTTTTGATCCCCGAAGCGTTGCTCATTTAATTATTTTCAACTGCTGCAGAAAAGGTTGAAACGTGTCTCTCGCTTGTGGCCCGAGAAAAGCCGCAAAATTTCGTCTTAATTTGTAACTGTCGCGTGCGATGTTATGTAAGTCCCGAGTCTTCGTTTATATAGAACAATAAATACAGGGTGTCCGAAAAGTAACGATAACCTAAATATCTCCAAAACCAAAAAGAGCGGAAAAGTCAAATATCACATATTTGGTTGATTTACAAAAAAGGATTCTAGGGGCGGGGCTAGGTCGTCCATGTTACTTTTTTGTACCCTGTATATTTTGACAAATTTGAATTTCTGATTCGAAAAATACCTAATATGGAGGAAGTCTCACCAAACATACTGTTTTCTTGTACCAAAGAAATTGAGCTGGGAAAAAGGTATGAGCCAATTAATTATTTTCCTACTAGCGTGCGTAAAAGTGCACTTTTACGCATGCATTTGCGTGCGGGAAGTTGTATTTCCCGCACGCCGTGCGGGAATGGATTTACCCTATGTCTTTTTCGCACGGCGTGCGTCAAAATACTTTTACGCACGCTTTTTTTACCAATTTTTTAGGTCCAATTCGATTTTTTAGATATATTTTTCAACTCAAATGAAAAGAAAATTAAAAAAAACAGTTTTTTGCTATTTTAATATCTGAAAATGGAAATATACTGTTGTCTAGAGGGTTTTTACGCAAGTAGGAAAAATTTTGAACCTGACACGTGCGAAAAGTGTATTTTCCGCACTTGTTAGATAAATAACTATTTCAACAGCTGCAGAATATATTGAATTGCCTTGTACCCCTGGGCCGTTAGCAAAAATGGAAGATTTTTTTGCAAACAAGAATTTTTCTCAGATGATATTGCTCATCAAAGGTATTCTGTAAATAAAAGTTACGCTTGCTTTGTCCGCCATCTTAGATTAAAGATGACGGACAAGGGTTTTCTTCAAAAAATCATAACTTTCTTATTTATAAACCGATTTTTATGAAACTAATTTTATTGTATTTTTGCCGTTTGTGTAGCAAATCAAAATATATTTTCATGAAACCTTCATTCTTTTACGTGTTTTTTTGAGATTTTCTACGAAACTGTGTATTGCACTTCCAAGACGTTTTAATAATTCGCATTGGTTCCGCGCTAGGTTTAGTGCTTTTTAAGCAATGCTTAAAAAACAGTATAATTGGCCTATAGGTACCAAAAATTTTACTTTTTGATGAAAATCATAAAAAACCCTAAAAAACTAAAAAAATCGAGTGGTCGTTTCATTTTGAATAAACTAGGACTACGAGTTTCTACTAAAAGTCGACGGTACGCTAAATATGGCGGTTCAAAGATGGCCGACACGTCCTTTACGGAATTTATCTTGAGGGATGCATTTTTCGAATAAGAACAACCCCTATGGCGTTAAATAATAAATAATATAAACAAAAAAAAACGATATTTTCGGTTTGATAGGTTTTTATTTAGGCATCCGGCAAGTTTTCCTTATTTTGATAACCCAATGACAACTCAATGACAACAGCCTGGAAAAGAAAAAATAGAAAAAAAATAAATATCTTGCTTACATGATAAAAGTAATAATAAATATAAATTTATAGTAATAATTATGGACAAATTGTTGGGAACAATTGTAAATAATACATCTTTTGTCAAAATATTATTAATTAAAACTATTAAATTTTAATGCAAAAATTTAATGTATAATTTCATTTCGAAAATATTTAAAAAATGAGAATAATATTCTACATACCTAGACTGTGGAAATGGCGTAAGCCTAGACAAGCCACAAAGAACCACAAAAAGTTTCTACGAGATGTAGACTTGATGAAAAAAAAAATAAAGAGAAATAAAGTCAGACAGTTTAATGGCGAACTGCGATGATCTGTATATTGTAGTTTTTTGTTTGAACCAAATATACTAAATAAATATAGTAGACAATAAATAAATCTGATTTTAATGGCTTATAGGGTGATGTTGTGTTACTACAGTAAATGCTTTTTATTTTTGATGAGCTGGATAAATCCAAATTATACGCTGATAGTAGTGGACAGCGTTAATATAATAAACTAACAGCACGGTTGGTTCAATAACCACATAAGTCTGGCATACTTAAAAATCAAACAACTCTTGGTAATCTAAACCACTTACAAGGAGTCATATTTGCTCATCTAATTAAGAACGAGTTGCAGTAGCACTACCAGCTATTGTTCTCGGTATTGTTTCATCTTTTAACATGCCAGTTATTTAGCAATTTCATGAGAAGACATAAGACTTATAATAATTTTGTACCAAAAAAATAATAATCTTTGAAACATTATTCTGAGTTATTATTCTGGGTTATTTTTTCTCTGGAATTAAATTATGTTTTTTTGTATTTATTTATATTTTCTTTAATTGGTTTGTATATTTTCGGAAAAAAATGTTACAAAATTAATCTTAAAAACTCGGTTTGTTATTAGAAGGATTGTTTTTTTAAAATTGGTAGTAGTAAAATATTATTTTGATTAGAAAATGTGTAATGTTATAGCGAATTTAAAGTTTTTAATGTGTTATTTGTTTATATTTTCAGCTCTTATAGAGGAGGGTTACCATAGCACTAACCCATATCACAACTCTATACATGCGACTGATGTAACTCAAGCAATGCATTGTTTCTTACAGGAGGAAAAGGTAAATATACTGTACCTAACACATGCGTAAAGTGACCTCACCGCCCTTCCCTGCCGTCGCGTTCGGTAAAGTATCACTTTCCGCATTTGTTAGGTAAATATTAAATGTATTTGTACTGTCACTGAAAAATTAGCAAAACTTTTGTGTGTCTAGTTAATTGACATCTTAAAACTAAGGTCATATTGAATGAATAATAGCGGTTTCCATTGGTAAAACTGGTGCACCTCCAGTGTACAACTAAGACGGTGCTGCTGTTCCATTGGAGTGCACTTTTTCAGTTTTCATGTTCCATTGGAAAACTGATCATTTCAGTTTTGCACTAAGTGCAAATTTTTCCGCACCGGCTCTAAGGGCTCGTGGCGCACCGTTCCCGTCTTTACGTTTTAAATCAAAACCCACTAAATCAATCAACACTAAAGTAAGTAGTGTTAAAAATTTTATGGAAAAAATAAATAACAAATTTCCCACAATTAAATTTACTTATGAAACAGAGAACAACGGTACACTGCCATTTCTAGACACTTTAGTCATAAGAAATAAAAATAAATTAGAATTTGACCTATACAGGAAAGGAACGGCCACCAACAGGTATATTCCAAATGACTCTTTTCATTGCTTACAACACAAGCTTGCAAGTTTGCACTTTTTAACATAGAGATTAGTAAATTTAAACAAAGAAAGATTTGAAGCAGAAAAGAATAGGATTAAGAATATAGCTGGCGAAAACGGTTACGACGAAGGCTTACTAAATAAGCTGATAAATAGACATTCTTTTCAAAAGACCTGTCGAAATTCCACTTTTTTCAGACAAAAAGATACCTCCGACTCCAAATTTGTATCAATTCCTTATAATCCTGATTACACGAAAGGATTACAAAAAGTATTTAATAACACCGGTCTTAAATTAGTATATCAATCCGGAAACACAATAAGAAGTTTACTAGGAAATACCAAAAAATATGTTGGCCAAATGAGACGCTCTATTCAAACACGATTCAAAGAACACTTAGCACACTTAAAACACGGAAGAACAGAAAAGTCAGGTGTGGCCAAGCATGCTTTTCAAAACAATCATAGATTCACATTAGACAACCTAAAACTTCTAAAAAGTGTACCAAACAAAAGAATTTTGAATTCATATGAAAGTATGGAAATCATTAAATCCAGAAATAGTTTAAATAAAGATAGAGGACCCATTCCGTTTAGTACACTTTATTCTTTAGTTGAGGGGAGATAGGATTATAAAGCGTGACCAATCACAAATTATTAGTCTTATCGCCGCCCACTAAAAGATAGTATATAAGATAGAGTGTAGGTTAATTTAGTTTATTGTTTATCATCTCCTGATGATGCTAACGTTGTTAGCGAAACGTGCGTCGAGTGCAAAAAAGTGTAGTTTTGGTTTGTGGAAAACAATCATAACTTTGTTATAGTGCAACCAAAGGTTCCAAATTCCCAACATAGTTAAAACCCATTAATCAACCTCAAAATGAGTTTTTCAATGGACCTAAGCTACTTTTATATACATTGAGTTAAGTTTTTGAATAAAACGAGTGTTCTGGTTTGGGTGCAGTTTTTTTCATGTTCCATTTAATTTGCACTCAGACTGCACTGACGCAATTTTTTGACAGCACCAAGCCAGTATTAGTGCACTACGAGTGGTGCACCAATTTTACCAATGGAAACACCTATAAGTATTTTTTTCCTTATATCTATTATGAGTACTGCTTATTTATTTGTAACTCCATTTTTACACTTAAACCAGATTATCGGGGGTAAATTACCGATAATTTTTCACAATTGCGTGTTTTCTATAATTTCACTACTCCGCAGGACATATATTTTTTTAGCAAAGTATTTATTATATCAAAAAAGGAGTTAAAAAACCTCCAAATCAGTTACTTCAACCGAAAAGAAACTAAAAAAACAAAAGATCAAAAGATCTTGGGTGGAAATGACGAAAATTCAAACTTGGATGAGCATCCCACAAGGAACACACAAAAGACCAAAGCGGAAAGAGAAATGATTAAACGATGTTTCGCCCTGGGTAACCAGCGTGGGCTCATCAGTGGTTTCACTGGTCACCCTCCACCATACATCATTAAACACCATCATACACTTTGATTTGCAACTTTGAATCACTCACAAATAATAGGCATCGTTCCGCACTGGTACTTATCCAAGTTACCTGATACGGATTCGTCCTGTCGTGTTAATATTTCCAGTAGGATTATGCTCCTGAGGCAATTAAAATAAAAAATAAGTTAAAAAACCTCCAAATCAGTTAGTTCAACCGAGAAGAAACTAAAAAACAAAATATCAATAGATCTTGGATGGAAATAACGAAAATTCTAACTTGGATGAGCATCCCACAAGGAACACACAAAAGACCAAAGCGAAAAGAGAAATAATTAAACGATGTTTCGCCCTGGGTAACCAACGTGGACTCATCAGTGGTTTCACTGGTCACCCTCCACCATACATCATTAAACACCATCATACACTTTGATTTCCAACTTTGAATCATTCACAAATAGGCATCGTTCCGCACTGGTACTTATTCAAGTTACCTGATACGGATTCGTCCTGGCGTGTTAATATTTCCAGTAGGATTATGCTCCAGCGGGGGCTCATCAGTAGTTTCACTGGTCACCCTCCACCATACATTATTAAACACCATCATACACTTTGATTTCCAGCTTTGAATCATTCACAAATAGGCATCGTTCCGCACTGGTACTTATCCAAGTTACCTGATACGGATTCGTCCTGGCGTGTTAATATTTCCAGTAGGATTATGCTCCAGCGGGGGCTCATCAGTAGTTTCACTGGTCACCCTCCACCATACATCATTAAACAACATCATACACTTTGATTTGCAATATTGAATCACTCAGAAATAGGCATCGTTCCGCACTGGTACTTATCCAAGTTATCTGATACGGATTCGTCCTGGTGTGTTAATATTTCCAGTAGGATTATGCTCCTAAGGCAATTAAAACAAAAAAGAAGTTAAAAAACCTCCAAATCAGTTAGTTCAACCGAGAAGAAACTAAAAAAACTTGGATGAGCATCCCACAAGGAACACACAAAAGACCAAAGCGAAAAGAGAAATGATTAAACGATGTTTCGCCCTGGGTAACCAGCGTGGGCTCATCAGTGGTTCCACTGGTCACCCTCCACCATACATCAATAAACACCATCATACACTTTGATTTCCAACTCTGAATCACTCACAAATAGGCATCGTTCCGCACTGCTACTTATCCAAGTTACCTCTCCACCCAAGATCTTTTGATCTTTTGTTCATTTCTCATATGTTGTGCCTATTTGCCTACCATTTGACTTTGATTTTTTTTACAGATCAAGCAATACCTGACGCCACTCGAAATAATGGCGGCGCTGATCGGTGCAGTTGCCCACGATCTAGACCATCCTGGCGTAAATCAGCATTTTCTCGTCACCACTTCGAATCATTTAGCTATTTTGTATCAAGTAGGTGTTAAATTTAGTAAGAGTTATTCATTATATTAAATCAACCCATCAAATAATTTTTTTGAAAGCTTTCAAAATATTTAAGGATAAAAAAAGTAACTTAAAATTTGACATTTACGGAGTTCACACTCGAAACCTATTTACAACTGATTCTCACGGGATGTCACTAGCTAAAAAACATGAATTTTTGGTAAAAAGTGTTCAATAGAATTATAGAATATTGCTAAAAAGTCTGTTTGTCTTGTACTCGGAAAACAAATTTAAAATTTTAATATTTGCCATATTTTTTAATCATTTCTACCCTAAAAATATCATCTCCGTAAATGTTCACCGTGAGAGTCCAATCAACTTTTTATTAAAATAAGGAAAAATTAAATTGATTTCTTAACTTTTTTTTCATACATCCATGCCAAAAGGATTATGTTAAAAAATGAAGAAAATTACATTTAAAAATATATAGAACTACTTAATTTTTTGAAATATAGAGCTGTTTCATTCTACGTTTATCATTTGCGTGAATGTGACAATAGATGGTAACAGCTCTAATAGATGTCACTAGTCAAGGCCAATTTAATTTTCTCCCCGCTTAACAAATTTTCGTTTCTCTTTTGTGAAGTAATAGTTCTTATGATCCTAGCCCAATTTTTACAAAGTTAATGCTCTTAATTATAAAATCTGTTTATAATTTGATAACATTTTTAAAAATCCTTGTTTCCGTGGAATCATTTACGTGACTTTCAACACTCATACTATAATAGACATTCTCAGTATCTGAGTATAAATTTCCTTTTTGTCTTTTATCTATAGCTATCGTCAAAATGTATGTAATGGATATTTCACAATTATCATCTTTGTGGATCTTTCCTCACCATGTCGGTTTATGCAAGTATTTAGAAATGTCAGTGTTAGCCCTTTTTAAGTAAAACAGAAAAGTTCCCTACCTTTTCAAGAGAAATTTATTTTGTTTTAAATTATAATTCATAAATACATTTAATTATTTGTGAATCTTTTCTCAACTCCGTAAATGAAAAATTTTTAAAAAGTCAAGTTTTTCAAATAAAAAGCAGGTCCACATGTGGAGAGATTTATCATTCTAAATAGGTTAATATCCAAAATTAACAAAAAATCTGTGACCTTTATTTTTACTTCCTTTTTTTTCGGAAAGTGGACATCTCATGAGAGTCAGCCTTACATATTTGACACACACTTTTTTTCTCTTTTACTAAACTTATTTATCCAGGTTTTTAGTTTTTCCTACATATTTTTAACAAAACTAATGATTTTTTCAAATGTAACAAGCTACACTGCTAGTTTTCTGATAATATATTATTTTAGCCGTTTTACTTATTGATTTAACGCCATCTACTACTTCTACTTTAAAAATCCCTGGGTACCCATTACCCAAGTTTAGGGAAAGAAATTTTAAGCAATTTTCCGGTTTTAACAAGGTTGTTAAAGTTATCTTGAACTTAAATTGCTTGCAAAAGGGATTAGCAAACAATTTTAAATTTTTGACCCTCTTTCTTTTTTTACGTTTATGAAACAAAGTGAACACTTAAGAGATTTCGAAAAATATTCTTTAGGAAATAATTATACATAAAAATAATAATTTAACTTCAAAAATGATTATCAGTGATTTAGAAAAATCATATAACTATGGTTAGTTTAACGGCCCTGCCCTTCCATTTTCCGACAAAAAGACATACGGATTAGGGACCTTTTGCTCCTCTTATTTTGGCCCTATTTCACTTTATCCCTTATTTGAAGCGAGCGCACTTGATAAGAAATAACGATTTCCCTTATTAACCGATAAAGCTTGGCGTTACCTGCGGGTGAATAACGTATCTCTTATAATTAACAGTACATCCGACAGTACCCAAGTAGCATTTTGACGTCAAACTACGTCCTCTACTCGTTGGCTTAAAAACCCCGAGGTTGGCAAGCGGACTACAAATCGCAGTCCATACGACCCCAATCCGAACCAAATGGGGAATACAAATTCGGGTCGGCTCGACGTCGCTAATTGTACTTTAATGGTATAGTAGTTTACCTATGACGACGTAATAATACGTCCGCCAGCTTACGTAATTTTATATTATTTAATTGATTACTTAATGTGGTACTTGTTTACTAAATTTTAGGTGAAATATATATTAACGAATTATAACTCACAAAAAATAAATGGTCACCTTTTTATTTCATTAACAATAAAAGTTATGTTATTAAAAAGGGCACTTTACCGAATAATCTAGAGCGAAATATTTCTGCGAGGGCCACTTTTCTGACAAAGTTGGTCAAGATTAGCACAAAATAGCAAAAACAAGAAATAACTAAAAACATATCACTCAAGAATAATACCAAACGCATCTTTGAGGCATTATTAAGTCTTTTTAAAAATTTTTTGTCAATAATGGTTGCTCACGCTTGAAACTCCAAAATGGCCGAATTGGGGCATTTTGGAGTAGTCCTTTTACCAATTTATCACCTATTTGGACAAGGATCCCGATTTGCAGCCCTAATTTTATCCAAATCTAACTACCCAATGAGCATTTTCAGAAACCTCTGGTGACAAAAATTTATATAATTATTATAAAGACATTAATGCCCTAGGGTATTTAGAGGTTTCCTACAAGAATTGAGTTTGTATATTTGTTTTATTAAAGGTTCTAAATTGATGGTACCCTAAGGTAACATAAAACTGGCGTTAACAATATTTCCACGGATATCTTTATAAAAATTAAAGTCGTCGGTAACAAATGTTATATAAATTGGTGTTAACAATGTTTTCACCAACATATTTATAAAAATATAAGTCATCAGTGACAAAAGTTATATAAATTGGTTTTTGAAATCTTTCTGTTAACTGGTTTTTAAAATGTTGCTATCAACTCACTTATAAAAACTTAATTAACCAACAACAAAGGGACACTTTTATATAAATTGGTGCCTGTAATATTCTTATGAACTCATTCATAAACCTTTTTTGCCCATTCTTTCTATAATGTTTTTATTAATTTCTTTGTATAGTGGTTATAATACCACTGTTTTTCCAACAAAAAAAACAATTTTAATTTATAACAAGATTTTTTAGGTTAATTTTGTGACATCAAAAGGCGCGTTTTTGCGAGATACCATACCATCATTATCTGGTTTTAATTACATCAATCTGAGGAGAGACATAAGAGATCCAAATCTTCTTGAGATAGTTTTCGATGACAGATATCGGGATCGAATGCATTCTACGCCCGATTCCGACCACCGTTTCCCATGCGCGGCCACCCTGACTCAAAAAACTCATCACGTGGACCGATATGACCTTGTAAAGGCAAATCTCGCTTAGATTACGTGATCCGTGTTTTGATTCGGGGAGTCCACGCATAAGAAACCCATAGATGGGAACCGGGTTTTAGAAAAAGAGAACAATATAGTAACCGTGTTAAGTTCGCAAAAATGCACCGCGAGACTTCGAGTGCATACAGTGCGCACGGCTGGTCGGCGGCATTTGTGAACACATCACCTTACGATGCGACGGAACGCAGCCTCAAGGTCAATTTCTGCGAGTTTGACATAGTTACTATTATCCTCTTTTTCTAAATGCATTCGTCTGAGAGAGATCCAGCATACCAGGGAAATACCTGCCTGTACACCCTTCGACCCCGCAATCTAACTATCTTCTTGAGATAGTTACCTCTGACAGTTGTGCGGGGTTGAAGAGTGTGCAGGCGGGTATTTTTCCTGGTATGTGTAGTATGCTGAACCTCTCTCAGACGAATACATTTAGGAAAAGAGAACAATGGTAACTATGTTAAGCTCGTAGAAACGGACCTTCAGTGTTCAACACTGCGCCACCTGCAGCCTTTTGTTCCAACTAGCATCATGTTTTAAAACGTTGATAAAATAGTGTTGAAAGAGGTAAACAGTGGTATAATTGTATTGTTTTTTTTTATAGAATTGTCGTAAATTTTCGCCATTTTTAATTCCAACAATAGGTTTTTGACCAAAATAAAAACGTTATTTATGGGGTTTCAACATGTGCTTTAATCGAAATATTGCTTGTTTATAATAATATAAAATTCAATATTTCTCCCAGAAAGCAAAAAACATATGTGAAAAAAAAAGTATTATTTAAATGAATATTTTTTTCCCGTTTTCTCAAGTATTTTTGGAGCCCATGAAAATTTTGTGAGTGTATTCGAAAACTATACAGTACACACGGCACCGCAGCTGATTATCAGAGTAGGATGACTGGGAAAACAGCTTTTATTTAACCTATAGTATATAAATATTCATATTCCTGCTTCAACTTATCTCACTTCCATTTTAATTTATTTTAGAAGATTGGTAAACACTATTTTATAAATTTTTTATTTTAAAAAGAAAAAGAATAATACAAGGGAAGAAAGATGGAAAATTTGTATTTCTGAATTGATAAAAATCTTTAATTTGTTATGTAGTATTGTTAGAACAGTTGTAAAACCTTTTTATAATAATATCTAGACTTGAGGGTTCATAAGGATGTTTTATAAAATCTACATGTTGTTTTTCTATCCATTACTATGTACCATAAATTTTTATAAGCTGGTGTTGGTCAGTTGTTTTTCAAGTCTTTTTTACTCATTTAAGAGACATATTAAAGTTATAAAATTATCACCAACACTAAATGATATAACTTTTGGTTATTTTATGAAGGTTTTATATTATTTGCTGTAACTTCTATATAGACAAAAATGCTCATTGGGTAGCCAACGTTAAACTACGTAATATGTGCAAACGTTCGGAATCCGCCTCCATTCTTTGAATGGAGCTGAACATAACCTAGAAAAATATTTTCCGTTTTACTTGTTTTTTCCTTAAAAACATGGATTATTTGAAAATTCTATTTATTAAAGCACTGAATGAGCTCAAACCTATCTCGCAGATGTGAGAGAAGGATAACAATTGTTGGTTCCCCATAAAAAAAGCGACATTAAACCATATCAGTGTGACCCCACTAATGCTCCAGATAAAGTGGACTGGAAGAAATATAAGTGCGAGCTGAAGGTCCATCAGATTTTTGGTTGGCAGCAAGCCAAACAATTGTGCTATTTGATGTCCGATGCAAAATTGTAGGTTAAGTATCCTTCCTTTTCTTCGTTTCTTTTTTGGTAGGTATCCAAATAAGGGCCCTGAAATGCGACGTCGGCTAAGGTAACAAGGCCAACGATGTTTCGTGGTCGATTTAGGTATAGGCGTTAAAACAGTCGGCTTTGAAACGTAAACTGACGTGAATCCGTCTGGGTAAATATTTGTAAAAATTACGTTGCCTATTTTGACGTCGTTTAAGGTTCGCATATGTCGTTTGACTTACTAGTAGACAACTTTATTTTGTACCTAATACGACGTCACTTTATTACAGATTAGGTTGGAAGACGGATAAATGCTACTTGGGTAGAAAAACAAAATATTTAAAATTGATTTTTGAATGCAAATATGTCCTGTATTCTTATGGTATGGGGGACTATTAAAATCGTGAAATTTTGACTTTTCTTAATTTTATCAAAACCGAGTTACTAAAGTTCCAAAACACCTTAATCGACGAAAAAAAAAGTTGTCTGTTGTCTGTCTGTATACACGATAACTCAAGAACTCCTTAATCGATTTTAACGAAATTTGTTACAAAAATCCTCTATCGGCGGACCATAAACTGATTAATTTTTGGGTAGGGAGGGGTTGAAGGGGGGAAAAGGGGGATAAAATATTTAAAAAAATTGTAACTTTGGAACAAAAGCAAGTAGCGATATACGGTTTTCAGATTTAAGTTTTCATGAATATGGACTACAAATTTTGTTATAAAGTCCAAATTCGTGGGAGCCTTAGTTTCCGGGTTATTTGAAAAAACGTTAAAATATATTAAAAAAAAGTCATAACATTAAATAAATCACTTTGAAACGCGATCAGTCGTTATCTTTTTATCTTCCAATGGCAACGCTGGCCTAGGCAATACCACGTCACGTTTACCAGCGGCCGGAAGCGGCTCGTTATTTATAAATGTAAAAAGGTTTGGTCTTTATTTTCAGACTTGTCAAATATTTAAAAATACAATCTTAATACAATCTTTAATTTTTTTTTACTTAATAATTGATACCGAGGTATGAAGAGGTATTATATTTGTCATTCTGAAAATATTTATGTAAAGAAATAACATAGAAAATATTAATTTTTTAAATGTTTTTCAGATAGTTAGTTGCCTAACTAGCGCGGAAAGTGATACGTTTACGCACGGGAAGAGTTCGGGCAGGAAAGGCATTAGGTACAATTTTTTTTCTACGAGTGTTTATGATGACTTTATTGATCAAAAAATAGTTTTTAGAACACACATTTCAAACTCAAAATTTAAAAATTTGGTCTATAAAGTACCATTTTTTCACGCACGCCAGGACAGTTTTTTATGCACGCCGTGCTTATTTTTTTACGCACGGCGTATGGGAAGTTGAACTTTCCACATTAAAATTAATATGTAAAAGTAGACTTTCACAAGCATTTGCAAAGTTGTTTTTTTATTTAATGTCAACTGACCTGCAAACCTTTATTAAAAAATTAGCTTAGGTAAAAGTATTTTTTTTAACACGGCGTGAATTTTAAGTCTAATTGGAGTTTTTAGATGCATTTATAAACTATATTAAATTAAAAATTGAAACAAAATTATATTTTGGTTTTAATTTCAAAAATACCAAATATTAGGAAGAAGCTTTTTATGCAAGTTGGAAATTGTTGTACTAAAAACATGTCAACAGTGCCTTTTTCGCCCTTAACGGCCATCGCGTGCAAAAAAGTATCACTTTCCGAATTGTTTAAGCAAATTACCAAAAAACCAATGTGGAAAAAATAAGCAAATTTGATTAAAAATAGTGGTATTTTGAAAGAGGAAGATACCTATATTATAGGTTTTATATGATGGTTTTTCATTGGGTAAAAATAAATGGAATTTATACAATCTACTATAATTTTTATTTAATACGTACAAAAATATTTTTACATTTTTAATAAATACAAAAAAAACTTATGTGGAGTATCTACCTATGTAAATATTATAAATAAAAAGTTGTAACAAACGTACATTCTTTATCCTGTGTCTGATATAAAAAAAAATTTATTTTATACCGGGGACGCTTGTAGCATTTATAAACAAATCTCGGCAGAAAAAATAAGCTGACTACAGGTAGTATCAAAACTGTGAGTGTAGTTATAAATAAATATAATACGCATACGTATCCAAATATAGTGTAATTAATTATCACATTGTTTTTATCAGAAATTCGCAAAAATATCCCAAAAAAAAACTTATTTCTTTCCTATATAATACAACAGTAGTTGCACGCCTATGGCGGCCTATGACAAGATGGCGTCGGAAAAACATATGATAACTAGCCTGTGAAATGTTTTGGTGTTCACATGCAATCTCCAGTTTTCGTCACACTACGCACTTTGTCATATCACTTTTTTTTTATCTATAAAACAATGGATTCGGTGACTCCCTCAATCAAAAAGTAACAATTTCTTTTGTAAAATTCGCCTAAAATACTTTGAAATTGATTGACAGAAGAATATGTCAATAGGGCAGTCTAACAAAAGTAATATGGCCGATCCAATATGGTCGGTGTAGGCAGGGGCGTCATTTCACATTTCTCTTGGGGTATACCTAACTTTAAAAAAAATATGAACGAAAAAAAATACTTTATTGATGCCAAAATAACTCAAATATACATAAAAAACAAAACAAATTTTTTAGTAAAACATACATTAACAAAAAAACAAAAAAGCTTAGACCTAATCACTAAGTCTGTTCATAAAGAAGAGAGAGTAATAAAAATGCAAATTTGGATAAATTTTATACTGAGTGATCAATCACTTTTCCTTCTCTTTTAAAAATTTTCTATTGTACCTCGGGTAAAAATCCTTTATTTTTATATACCTCACCCTGTTCGACCGGAGAATACAATAGAACCCAAAACCGAGAACAATAGAAGGAAAGCGATAAACTATTCTCATAGGCGCCGCAATTGAGGGAAACTTACATTTTAAGTACCGTGGTATTAGTGAATAAAATACTAAATATGTGAAAAATTCTATGAAATTTAATAAAACATATTACTTTATTAGAAAAAATTTATAATTTAAATAATAAAAATACATTTTAGGAATAAAAATAATATTATAATATATATAAAAAAACGGATTGGCGTTTTGACTATAATTAATAAGCACACCTAAAAATTAAATTAAGGCTAAATAAATGGTTGGTTCATAAAAAAAAATGTTACGGTTGTCACATTATTATAACTACAAAAATAATTAAAATGAAATGTTGGTCGATACGTTTCTTTAAAACCAGTCAAAAATAAAATAGGAATAAATTACTTAGATTCAGAAGAACAGTAAATGCTCTCATCATCACTCTCATTTTCTTCCAAAGAAATAATTAACGGTTCCACAGTTTCTTCGATTAAACAATCAAGTTTCCACATTTTTTCTTCTACTTTTAAAACATGTTGTACACATTTATGCCAATTATCTGGAGTTATTTTTTTAACTGATTCTTGAAAAAGCACCTCCATATCCTTTAATTTATAGGTAGTATTATTCCTTGCTACATACCTTTTCATTTGAGCCCATATTAATTCTATTGGATTAAGTTCACAATGGTAAGGCGGCAGTCTTATTACTGTTATGTTTCGTTTTTCAGCCATATCATCGACAACTTTCTCATTGAATTTTTCTTTGTGGTTATTTACCAATGATAGTAGTTCTTTTTTTACCATATCTGCCTCAAAATTTATGTTTTTTTTTTCTGTAAGCTACTTACAAATATCAGCTCATAAGTACCTATAATACCAGGAAGAAACAAAAATTGCTAATAATCTAAAATTCTTAAAATCATAAAATTATATTATTACTTACTCATTATGCACCTGAAAAAATTATGGAGTTATCTGCATACCTACGTATTATAGTGCCAAAACAGAACGCGCATAATAAACAATTTCTCTATCAGGTTAAAATATAATATATATTTTTAACTGCTGTCTTTTCTATTTTTTTTTTAAATTTAAATGTTGGCAAAAAACCTACGCCAATGGTACGCTCGAGAAAATGGGTTTTAAATCGTTACTCTCTCTTCTTCTTTATGAATGGACTATAAATTAATCGTTTAGTGGGTAACGGCAATGCCTTATTGCAGCAAATTCGTAAACTAGTTTGTCCAGGTCAAACTTATTAACCATGTTTGATTGATTTTTGCGTGCGGATACTCAGGAGGGGGGCCTAATTGATGCCCCTGGGTGTAGGATAAACAAACCGTTTTCTCATACGACGTAATGCTAAATTAAACCAAAAGTTTGGTAAAGTGGAAAGAGACGCAGATTGAGCAAAGTGATTTTTTTATACAGTAATCCTTTCTAAATCTGCGAAAAACAAGCATTTTGCCGAAATTTTAACAATAAACTCAAAATTCCCAATTAAACGCGGTAATCCTCTACCTGTCTCTGTCGCACCCGTGTAATTACAGATAAAAAAAAAATTTTAAAAAATAAATTTTTTGTCCGTGAAAAGTAAATGCCACGAACCTTTCGTTTTATTACAGATAACGTCATCTCTCTCAAAGCAGATAGCTCTCTCTTCAAGCCGATCTGGCCCGATCTTCAGGCTGAACTGAGAGAGACAATGCCTATCCAGACTGTGCAAGTGCGAAAGAGATAAAAGTACATGACGTTGCCTCTTTAAACTGTTTTTGAGTTTATTTCCAACATTTCGGCAAAATGCTCGTTTCTCCCCGATTCAGAAAGTATTACTCTATAAAAAAGTATTTTGGTTTAATCTGCATCTTTTTCCACTTTCACAAAATTTTCATTTTTATTAGCATTACATCTTATGGAAAATCGCTTTGTTTACCCTACAGCCACCATTTTTAAAGGGCCACGTGATTAATGGCTGACAATTATTAGACAGCCCTATAAGCATAAAAATTATAGATAAAGGTAAACAAGGCGCTTATTAGCGGCAAAATTAGCTAATTTTTGTTGTTAACTTTATTTTGTTTATATTTACTTCTCTTAATCCACGTCAAAGTGTTTAGAATTGTTATTTTTTTATTAAGGAGGTTGCAGAATATATTGCTTTATAGGTAAGCGTAAAAACAGGTGGGAAAATAAACCAAAATAACTTTATTCTTGAGGGCTTTTCAAATAACGATAGCCACAAATGTTGTTATTTTTGTATGCTGACCAGAAAGTACCTATTAAAATGCAAAAATATACAAGGAGTTTAATTTACAATAATAAAGTTGTTGCCAAATTTTTCTCCAAAATGCAACACTGCAAATATGAATGTGTTTTATAAATATTCCTTACATCTAGTTGGTCACTAACCTTGGGACACCCGGTATATCCGCCTTGACGACATCCTGTTATAATATGGACTCGCGCTCAAATTTAATTTCTTTTCAGAATATGTCGGTGCTAGAAAACCATCACTGGAGGTCGGCGGTTGGCTGCCTCCTGGAAAGCGGAGTTGCCGAACAATTACTGCCATACCGTAGCGACCTAGAGCAACAAATTCGCGACCTGATTTTAGCCACGGACATTAATCGACAGGTCGAGTTTTTGAATAAATTTAAGGTAAGACACTTAAATTGAAGAAGGGAACCATTGGTGGAGAAGTTTTTAAATTGATGAAAATGAATTGTCCACATTTTTGGTCCACCATACCAATATGGTATGGGGGACTATTAAAATCATGAAATTTTGACTTTTCTTAATTTTATCAAAAATGAGTTACTAAGGTTCCATTACACCTTAATCGAAGCTACAGTTTTCGAGATATTTTCATTTCCTTCCAACATAAATAATTGGTTGTATGGTGCACTCTCCGTGCTTTCTAGCACAAATTTTTTAAATTTAAACCCAACATGTTTCGACAGTATAAAGACTGTCATCATTAGGGCTTAATATTAAAAGAACCCAAGAAGGCTGCTTAATGACATCTTTAAGCGCAGCAGTGCTCGGTATATCCATCAGTCAGGCACAAGCCCGGTGTCGCCACACCCGGGTGTCCTAATAGGAACATGAGAAGCAAAATAAACCTACGATCCAGCAACCAACTAATGGAAAAAACAAGCATACAGGTTGAGTTTTTGAATAAATTTAAGGTAAGACACTTAAATTGAAGAAGGGAACCATTGGTGGAGAAGTTTTCAAATTGATGAACATGCATTGTCCACATTTTTGGTCCACCATACCAATATGGTATGGGGGACTATTAAAATCATGAAATTTTGACTTTTCTTAATTTTATCAAAAATGAGTTACTAAGGTTCCATTACACCTTAATCGAAGCTACAGTTTTCGAGATATTTTCATTTCCTTCCAAAATAAATAATTGGTTGTATGGTGCACTCTCCGTGCTTTCTAGCACAAATTTTTTAAATTTAAACCCAACATGTTTCGACAGTATAAAGACTGTCATCATTAGGGTTTAATATTAAAAGAACCCAAGAAGGCTGCTTAATGACATCTTTAAGCGCAGCAGTGCTCGGTATATCCATCAGTCAGGCACAAGCCCGGTGTCGCCACACCCGGGTGTCCTAATAGGAACATGAGAAGCAAAATAAACCTACGATCCAGCAACCAACTAATGGAAAAAACAAGCATACAGGTTGAGTTTTTGAATAAATTTAAGGTAAGACACTTAAATTGAAGAAGGGAACCATTGGTGGAGAAGTTTTCAAATTGATGAACATGCATTGTCCACATTTTTGGTCCACCATACCAATATGGTATGGGGGACTATTAAAATCATGAAATTTTGACTTTTCTTAATTTTATCAAAAATGAGTTACTAAGGTTCCATTACACCTTAATCGAAGCTACAGTTTTCGAGATATTTTCATTTCCTTCCAACATAAATAATTGGTTGTATGGTGCGCTCTCCGTGCTTTCTAGCACAAATTTTTTAAATTTAAACCCAACATGTTTCGACAGTATAAAGACTGTCATCATTAGGGCTTAATATTAAAAGAACCCAAGAAGGCTGCTTAATGACATCTTTAAGCGCAGCAGTGCTCGGTATATCCATCAGTCAGGCACAAGCCCGGTGTCGCCACACCCGGGTGTCCTAATAGGAACATGAGAAGCAAAATAAACCTACGATCCAGCAACCAACTAATGGAAAAAACAAGCATACAGGTTGAGTTTTTGAATAAATTTAAGGTAAGACACTTAAATTGAAGAAGGGAACCATTGGTGGAGAAGTTTTCAAATTGATGAATATGCATTGTCCACATTTTTGGTCCACCATACCAATATGGTATGGGGGACTATTAAAATCATGAAATTTTGACTTTTCTTAATTTTATCAAAAATGAGTTACTAAGGTTCCATTACACCTTAATCGAAGCTACAGTTTTCGAGATATTTTCATTTCCTTCCAACATAAATAATTGGTTGTATGGTGCACTCTCCGTGCTTTCTAGCACAAATTTTTTAAATTTAAACCCAACATGTTTCGACAGTATAAAGACTGTCATCATTAGGGCTTAATATTAAAAGAACCCAAGAAGGCTGCTTAATGACATCTTTAAGCGCAGCAGTGCTCGGTATATCCATCAGTCAGGCACAAGCCCGGTGTCGCCACACCCGGGGGTCCTAATAGGAACATGAGAAGCAAAATAAACCTACGATCCAGCAACCAACTAATGGAAAAAACAAGCATACAGGTCGAGTTTTTGAATAAATTTAAGGTAAGACACTTAAATTGAAGAAGGGAACCATTGGTGGAGAAGTTTTCAAATTAATGAACATGCATTGTCCACATTTTTGGTCCACCATACCAATATGGTATGGGGGACTATTAAAATCATGAAATTTTGACTTTTCTTAATTTTATCAAAAATGAGTTACTAAGGTTCCATTACACCTTAATCGAAGCTACAGTTTTCGAGATATTTTCATTTCCTTTCAACATAAATAATTGGTTGTATGGTGCACTATCCGTGCTTTCTGGCACCAATTTTTAAAAATTAAACCCAACATGTTTCGACAGTATAAAGACTGTCATCATTAGGGCTTAATATTAAAAGAACCCAAGAAGGCTGTTTAATGACATCTTTAAACGCAGCAGTGCTCGGTATATCCATCAGTCAGGCACAAGCCCGGTGTCGCCACACCCGGGGGTCCTAATAGGAACATGAGAAGCAAAATAAACCTACGATCCAGCAACCAACTAATGGAAAAACCAAGCATACTCCGAAAACAATGTTTGCGAGTGTCCCATTACAAAATGCACTGAAATATTTTGTTAGTCTTAAACATTTGCTTTAGTTTTACAGCTAAAATCCTCTAAATGTGTGGAAAAACTTATATAAAACAAGTATGTTGATAGCTTATTTTTATCAAATTTTTTATGCAATTTTTTTTTACTTTTCATAGACTGTTTTTTGGTTACTGAGAAAAATAAAAAACTAGGAGGAGATTAACTCTTCCATCAGTGCGTTAGAAAAAATTGTCTAAAACTGGAAAGCAAAAGTTACAGTTTCATAAGAATGAACTTTGTTAATAAAATAAGTGAAACAAAAATGAAAGAAGTTAAAAAACCTCCAAATCAGTTACTTAAACCGAAAAGAATCTAAAAACAAAAGATCAAAAGATCTTGGGTGGAAAAAACGAAAATTCAAACTTGGATGAGCATCCCACAACAGGAATGATTAAACGATGTTTCGCCCTGGGCAACCAGCGTGGGCTCATCAGTGATTTCACTGGTCACCCTCCCCAAACATCATTAAACACCATCATACACTTTGATTTCCAAATTTGAATCACTCACAAATAGGCATCGTTCCGCACTGGTACTTATCTAAGCCACCTGATACGGTTTCTTGTCGGATGCTAATCCAAGGTTTCGGTTTAAGTAACTGATTTGGAGGTTTTTTAACCTCTTTCATTTTTGTTTTAATTGCTTTAGAAGCATAATCCTATTGGAAATATTACGAACCCGTATCAGGTGACTTAGATAAGTACCAGTGCGGAACGATGCCTATTTCTGAGTGATTCAAATTTGGAAATGAAAGTGTATGATCGTGTTTAATGATGTTTGGGGAGGGTGACCATCGTTTAATCATTCCTCTTTTCGCTTTGGTCCTTTGTGTGTTCCTTGTGGGATGCTCATCCAAGTTTGAATTTTGGTTTTTTCCACCCAAGATCTTTTGATCTTTTGTTTTTAAAATAAGTAAAACCTTAATGGGAACATGCATAAGAAGAGTTATGCCAAACTTATTTCATTTAAACATCAATACAGGCATCGATTTTAAATATCTTGTGTGTGTATCTTATCACTGCAAATATTTTAATGTTAAGTATTACAGGCTACGGGAAACTCATATCCAATGCTAAAATTTTTTTTCAGTCTTTTTGTCAAATATACAGTGTGATTTATGAAAATTTTGCAAAAATAAAAACAAACATATCTCGGAAACCAATAGCCTAATACTTTAAATTTGGCACACATAAGGAACCCCAAGAGCCACTTCTACCAATGTATAAAAAAATAAAATTCCAGGTCCGAAAAACAACACCCTGTATACGGCAATTTGCCAATTTTGGTATTACCAGATAAAAGCTAAATGATGATGCTCTAATACCCTTAGATAGTATTTAATTTTAATCCAAATTCCAATCTTGAGATATTACAAACAATATCACGTTTTAAATTACTAAAAACGTTCTTTAAGTTAAAACTAATTAAAAATCAACACCTCGATCAATACCCACCCTACCCAAGCAAAAAACCGGCTGGTACAGGGCCGGATTAATATTTTTTAATTTATGTTTATAAAATATATAAACACATACTTTTAATTTATTAATAAACTCTATTTTAATTTAAAATCCGTTTTCAGAATTGATTTGAAGTTGTAGTCAAATCATTAAAATTTCAGGCCCGGAATAATATTTATTTGGTTTTATTTGTCCTTATTGGAAAAAAAACATTTTTTTGTACACAACATGCAAGGCAAAGGATGTTGCTATAAACATTTTTTGATCTACCATAAATGCCACCGTCATTTTTCTCCGTTATTATGCATGCTATAAAAAAGTTTTTGAAATCAGAAGAAAACGAGGAATTTAAAAATTCGATAAAATATGGAATGTTTTATTTAAAATAAGAAACCTTATGTCAAAATTGAAATTTGCAATGACACTTGTCAACTTTGGCATACATATTCTAAAAGGCTGGAAAAAGTTATACAGCTTTGGTACCAAAGACTTTTTAAAGCATGCTTAATAACAAAGAAAAGTGGTCATTTATGGTAAATCACCCTGTACATTATCTCGTGGTTGTAATCTTTGGACGGTTTTGTAGATGATGATCAACTTAAAAAAATACTTGTAGCAACATTTTGCCTTGTATGTTTTGATATCAAAATCTCCAAATGAAGTATAAAAAAATTTTGTTTTCCAATAAGGACAAATAAAATCAAATAAATATATTAATACGGGCCTGAAATTTTAATGATTTGACCACGACTTTAAATCAATTCCGAAAACGGATTTCAAATTAAAATAGAGTTTATTAATAAATTAAAAGTATGGGTTTGTATATTTTATAAAAATAAATTAAAACATATTAATCCGGCCTAAGTACCAGCCTGTTTTTTGCTTGGGTAGGGTGGGTGTTGATTTATTTGTGTCTAAATAGGTTTTAACCTAAAAATACGTTTTTAGTAATTTAAAATGTGATATTGTTTGAAACCCTAATATCTTAGGATTGGAATTTGGATTGTTTAATTTTTTTATAAAAAACTAAGACTTAGCGCGTTAAATACAATTTAAGGGTATTAGAGCACCATCGTTTAGCTTTTATGTGGTAATACCAAAATTTGCAAATTGCAGTATACAGGGTGTTATTTTTAACAAAAATATATAATACTAAATTTTTTTTAGTCCGGACCTGGAATTTTGGTAGAAGTGACTTTTGGTGCTCCTTATGTGTACCAAATTAAAGTAAATGTATGTATTGGTTTCCGAGATATGAGCGTTTTTATTTTTGCAATATTTTCATAAATATATTTGACAAAAAGACTGAAAAAAAAATTAGCATTGGATATGAGTTGCCCCTGGCCTGTAATACTTAACATTAAAATATTTGTATTTCGTCGTGAATCACCCTGTATTATTATGAATTCCTTGTGTTGGATATAATTTAATAATAACACTCTAATTACAATTATACCTATTGCATAATCGACAGGTGCAACAAACGCTGGTGTATTTATTTTGTTGTACTGACAAAAAATTATCGATTGACAAACAATAACTGTTTTTTCTTTTTTTAGAAATTAGGTTACGTAAAATCGGACTTTATTCTTCAAAACTTCTAATTTTTGTCCTAACTCTATTAAAGTCTCAAAATACAATTTTTTTACAATAGTCCCGCCCTCCTATTCAAATTCATTTCTAAAAGTCAAGTCACGGAAGTAAAAATAGCTGGAATGATAATAGCCTATAAAGAAAATGACCGCTACATGTACCTGACATTTGTGAGCCTAAATCAGTTGGTATTGACAAAGTTCCCCTGCTTATGAAAGGCAAAAAACTAGCCATTCCGGTTGTAAAACAGCACTAAACAAATCAAAACACTATATTTTTAGCAAACACATGCAAAAAAACCGAAAACACTTTATTCTTACTAAAAACAATGCAGTAACATCCTACCCAATGAGCATTTTCAGAAACTTCTGGTGACAGATATTTATATAATTATTATAAAGAGGGTTCCATTGATACCCTAGGGTATTTAGAAGTTTCCTACAAGAATTGAGTTTGTATATTTGTTTTATTAAAGGCTCTAAATTGATGGTACCCTAAAGTAACATAAAACTGGCGTTAACAATATTTCCACGGACATCTTTATAAAAATTAAAGTCATCGGTTCAAATGTTATATAAATTGGTGTTAACAATGTTTCCACCAACATATTTATAAAAATATAAGTCATCAGTGACAAAAGTTATATAAATTGGTGTTTGAAATCTTTCTGTCAACCCGCCTATAAAACCGTAAGTAACTATCAATTAAAGATATATAATAGATTGGTTTTTAAAATGTTGCTATCAACCCACTTATAAAACTTAATTAACCAACAACAAATTTATATAAGATAAGACTGAAAATATTTCGAGAGACACTTATAAAAACTTGGGAACTCACACACAATAGTTATATAAATTGGTGTCTATAATATTCTTATGAACTCATTCATAAACCTTTTTTGTCCATAAGGTTTTTTCTATAATGTTGTTATTAATTTCTTTATACAGTGATTATAATACAACTGTTTTTAGAACAAAAAAAAACAATTTTAATTTATTTTGGCAATTATAATAAGAAAACAAACAAGATTTTTTAAGGTTAATTTTGTGACATCAAAAGGCGCGTTTTTGCGAAATCAAAAGGAGCGTTTTTGCGACATCAAAAGGCGCGTTTTTGCGAGATACCATACCATTATTATCTTGTTTTAATTACATCAATCTGAGAGAGATAAGAGATCCAAATTTTCTTGAGATAGTTGCCGATGACAGATATCGGGATCGAATGCATTTTACACCCGATTCCCACCAGCGTTTCCGATGCGCAGTCACCCTGACTCAAAAAACTTGTCACGTGGTCCGACATGAACTTGTATAGGCAAATCTCGCTTAGACCACGTGATACGTGTTTTGATTCGGGGGACCCACGAATGAGAAACGCATAGATGGGAACCGTGTTTTTTAGAAAAAGAGAACATTATAGTAACCGTATTAAGGTCGCAAAAACGCACCGTGAAACGTCGAGCGCATACGCTGATACTGCTGGTCGGCGGCAAATGTGAACACCCCGGAAAATACTCGCCTGTACACCCTTCGACCCCGCAATCTAACTATATTCTTGAGATAGTTACCTCTGATAGTTATGCGGGCTTGAAGTGTGTGGAGGCGGGTATTTTTCCTGGTATGTGTAGTATGCTGGATCTCTCGAGGAATGCATTTAGGAAAAGAGAACAATGGTAACTATGTTAAGTTCGCAGAAACAGACCATCAGTGTTCAACACTGCGCCATCTGTAGCCCTTTGTTCCAAGTAGCATCATTTTTTAAAAGGGTTATAAAATAGTGTTGACGAGGTAAACAGTGGTATAGTTGTATTGTTATTTTTATAGAATTGTCGGAAATTTTCGCCATTTTGGATTACAAAAATAGGTTCTTGGCCTAAATAAAAACGTTATTTATGGGGTTTCAACATGTGTTTCAATCGAAATATTGCTTGTTAGGGTTAAGAACAACATACGAAATTCAATATTTGTCCCAGAAAGAAAAAAACGCGTATGAAAAAAAAAATCTGATAGTTAAATGAATATTTTTTTTTCACGTTTTCTCAAGTATTTTTGGAGCCCATGAAATTTAGGTGAGTGTATTCGAAAACTATACAGTACACACGGGACCGCAGCTGATTTTGGAGGTAGGATGACTTGAAAAACAGCTTTTATTTGACTATAGTATATAAATATTCATATTCCTGCTTCAGCTTATCTCACTTTCATTTTTATTTATTTTAGAAGATTGCTAAACACCATTTTATAAATTTTTTTATTGTAAAAAGAAAAAGAATAATACATAACCAGCAAAGGGAAGAAAGATAGAAAATCTATATTTCTAAATCCATAAAAACCTTTAATTTGTTATGTAGTGTTGTTAGAACAGTTGTAAAACTTTTTTATAATAATCTCTATACTTGAGGGCTCATAAGGAAGTTTTATAAAATCTATATGTTGTTTTTCTATCCATTACTATGTACCATAAATTTTTATAAGATGGTGTTGAACAGTTGTTTTTCAAGTCTTTTTTACTCATTTAAGAGATATATTAGAGTTATAAAATTATCACCAACACTAAATAATATAACTTTTGGTTATTTTATGAAGGTTTTATATTATTTGCTGTAACTTTTATATAGACAAAAATGCTCATTGGGTAGTAACTTTTGGTTTGGTTCAAACAAGTGTGTGGCTAATAAAAAAAGTAGGCAAATATATATCATGTTTACTTGACTTGAATACCTAATTTTACTTTTTCTATTAACAAAGATTTAAAAAAACAAAATTTTAAAATATTACGAAAAATCATGTTAAAAAATCTGGTCTGACTACGTTAACAAAATTATTATTGTTTTTCACAAACCAAAACTACGCTTTTTTTACACTCGACGCGCGTTTCGCTAACAAAGTTAGCATTATCAGGAGACGATAAACAATAAACTGAATTAAACTACACTCTATCTTATATACTATCTTTAACATAACAAAAAATATGTTGGCCAAGCGAGACGCTCTATTCAAACACGATTCAAAGAACACTTAGCACACTTAAAATTCGGAAGAACAGAAAAGTCAAGTGTGGCCGAGCATGCTTTTGAAAACAATCATAGATTCACATTAGATAACCTAAAACTTCTAAAAAGTGTACCAAACAAAAGACTTTTGAATGCATATGAAAGTATGGAAATTATTAAATCCAGAAATAGTTTAAACAAAGATAGAGGCCCCATTCTGTTTAGTACACTTTATTCTTTAGTTGAGGGAAGATACGATTCGTGCGTGATCAATCACAAATTATTAGTCTTATCTCCGCCCACTAAAAGATAGTATATAAGTTTTATTGTTTATCGTCTCCTGATGATGTTAACGTTGTTAGCGAAACGCGCGTCGAGTGCAAAAAAAGTGTAGTTTTGGTTTGTGAAAAACAATCATAACTTTGTTATAGTGCAACCAAAGGTTCGAAATTCCCAACATATCTGACTACGTTCTTTTAGGTTCATAACTGTCACCTACATAAGGCGGTCATTTTTGTGAAATTTCTCAGGGGTATTATCATTCCACCTATTTTGACTTCCGTGAAGTCAAGTATAATAATTGACTAAAAAAATACTCCTTTTTTTTATTATTTTAAAAATTTCTTTAACCTGATTTTTACTCTTCCAAGTCTTCTCTTTTAATGCCCTGCTTTTCTTAAGACGTCTTCTCGCGACCGATGATTTCGAAAGTACATTTTGAAAACATAAGTCACCGTTTCAAATGTAACGTCAACGTTTCGAACCATCGCTACTGATCGCCAAAATGACAATTGTTGAATGACATTAATCAGCTGTGTGTGTGTGTGGCTTCTCGCTGTTTGGATTTGGAAGTTTTTTTTTATGTTTTGAGCCTTTTTTTTACATAATCTTGGACTATCTTCATTATTGCGAAAAATTGACTAGTACCGCCATATTGAACCGTGTTCGAAACGGTGGCTGAGGCACTTTCGAAATCCTTTGAAATGTTTTTAACCATGACGTCACCGTTTCGTCGCCAAAATAACATTTTACGCCTGTTTTCAAAGCGGTTTCGAAATCATCGGTCGCGAAAAGACGTCTTTATTAGCCAAAACCTCTGGGTTTCCAACAGCTGAAAATAAATCAGTGTTACTACATTACTTCTCCACCACCTAACATAACCTATTTTGAATTTGCATGTGGCAGATATTTGGTAACTGTTTTATCACCAATCCATATTTTATCAGTGAGTAGGACTTATTAGAAAATTATACAAGAAATCTAACTAAATTTTTCGTAGATCGCAATGGACTTTCAAAAAGCGCAACGAAAGGAGTTTTAATTTGTATTGGTTACATTTTCTAGAGCCATGGAAATAAAATTAGCTAAAAAAAACACCTAATAATAAAAAAACCTTTCATTCCAAGATTTAGCAAAAGTATAAGTAAAAAAATTATTAGACACTTAAAGTAAATATTTCAACGCATCGGTATCGATATACGTATCGCGTTTGAAATATGTCCGCTTTTTTGACGGATGCGATGACAGAAAAGCTGACAGCAATCGATGCGTACGGAGTGATGAACCTATCGTTACGTCCATCCCAACGCACGCATCGATTGCTGTTAGCAGTTCTGTCATCGCACCTTTCAAAAAAGCGGGCATCGTTCGAAACATCGCATAAACAAGTCAAAAATGTAGTGTAATTTGGCTCTATTTCGAACGCGATACCGATGCGTTGAAATATTTACTTTAAATGTCTATTAATATTATTACTTACGTAATAAAAACTACCATACAAAGGATTCACTAACTCCTTTCTAATAATAAGTTTGAATAGAAATTGGGACGACCTGTCTTTACTTCCATAATTTAGCTAATTAAAGGTTTACTTTATTTTAGTTCTTATTTATGTATAATATCTTATAATTATTCTTAAGCAAATATTTACTTGCAAGATTGCAACAGTTTTAATTAGTTTACCTTTGAAAGTGTAATATTTCAAAAAGCACACCGGATTAAGTTACTCGCTTCTCAAAGCGAATCCAAGATAAACATTTTGAATAAAGTCATTAATTATTATAATAATTTTAAATACAAACAGTTTTAATTTAATGAATGAAAACAAATAAATAGTTTAGTGTCCCCCAATAATAAATGCAGTTCTCTAGTTCTCGCGCAGATATGGAAGTCGTAAATCACTTAATTCTAAGTTAACTACAGTTAAAATATTGATCAGCAGGGTCGGACTTTTCGTTCTGCGTTTTGTATATTTCGTATAGATTATTACGACAGCCATAATATATATTTTAAATGCGCCCCTGCATACCTATGATGGGAAGAAGTTTATTAAAGGTCCTTTTTTTGCACACACTATGTGTTTCCAATCTTGCGGTTTAGTAAACCATTTTCTACTCTTTGTAGTTTTTCAGTTATGGAGGAAAGATATGTTGTGACAACGTTACAATAAAAAAAATATTTATTTTTAGAAACACATAGACGAGGGCACACTAGACTTAAGGGTAGAAGAAAATCGGATCTTTCTCCTGCAGATAGCTCTAAAGTGTGCAGACATTTCGAATCCTACCAGACCGTGGGATATTTCGCACAAATGGTCGCTAAAGGTATGTATCAATTATTTTTTTTAAATACTGGGACTGGACGCCCACGGTTTATCAGAATGTGCAAATTCAAACCCGTTAAATAAAAGAAAGTTCAATCATAAAATCGTTCATCATAGAAACTGCAACTCGTTAAACCAATTTTTTATCCGAACCTTATTTCTTCAAACCCATTCAATAATAAATTTGAAATTTATAAGATCCGTTTTTAATCGAACCATTGTTCATTAAAATCAAACCATTATTTCTCAAAACCGGAATTTGTAAGTCCCGTTGTTTATCAGAAATTACTGCTAGCGCATTCGCCAATAATACATGAACGAGAGGGGTACATGCAGGTGGCGCGGCGTTTCGATGAATTTGTCGCTGTTACGCGCGTATACTTGTACAGTAACCGTTCAATAGTTTGTGTCTAGATGCATTCCAGTACGTTAAGAACAAATTTCTGATAATCAACGGGTCTTACGAATTCCGGTTTTGAAAAATAATGGTTTGGCAAATTCCGGGTTCCTGACTTTTACAAATTACGACTTTGATATTGAATTACCCAATGAGCATTTTCAGAAACCTCTGGTGACAATAATTTATATAATTATAAAGAGGGTTCCATTAATGCCCTAGGGTATTTAGAGGTTTCCTACAGGAATTGAGTTTGTATATTTGTTTTATTAAAGGTTCTAAATTGATGGTACCCTAAGGTAACATAAAACTGGTGTTAACAATATTTCCACGGACATCTTTATAAAAATTAAAATCATCGGTAACAAATGTTATATAAATTGGTGTTAACAATGTTTCCTCCAACATATTTATAAAAATATAAGTCATCAGTGACAAAAGTTATATAAATTGGTTTTTGAAATCTTTCTGTTAACCCATCTATAAAACCGTAAGTAATTATCAATTAAAGATATATAGATTGGTTTTTAAAATGTTGCTATCAACTCACTTATAAAAACTTAATTAACCAACAACAGAGAGACACTTTCATATAAATTGGTGCCTGTAATATTCTTATGAACTCATTCATAAACCTTTTTTCCCCATTCTTTCTATAATGTTTTTATTAATTTCTTTGTATAGTGGTTATAATACCACTGTTTTTACTACAAAAAAACAATTTTAATTTATAACAAAACAAACAAGATTTTTTAGGTTAATTTTGTGACGTCAAAAGGTGCGTTTTTGCGACATCAAGAGGCGCGTTTTTGTGAGTTAGCATACTATCATTATCTGGTTTTAATTACATCAATCTGAGAGATCCAAATCTTCTTGAGATTGTTTTCGATGACAGATATCGGGATCGAATGCATTCTACACCCGATTCCGACCAGCGTTTCCCATGCGCGGCCACCCTGACTCAAAAAACTCATTACGTGGACCGACGTGAACTTGTATAGGCAAATCTCGCTTAGACTACGTGATCCGTGTTTTGATTCGGGGAGCCCACGCATAAGAAACCCATAGATGGGAACCGGGTTTTAGAAAAATACAACAATATAGTAACCGTGTTAAGTTCCCAAAAATGCAACGTGAAACTTCGAGTGCATACAGTACGCACGGCTGGTCAGCGGCAATTGTGAACACACCACTTTGACATAGTTACTATTATCCTCTTTTTCTAAATGCATTCGTCTGAGAGAGATCCAGCATACCAGGGAAATACCTGCCTGTACACCCTTCGACCCCTCAATCTAACTATCTTCTTGACTTAGTTACCTCTGACAGTTATGCGGGGTTGAAGGGTGTGCAGGCGGGTATTTTTCCTGGTATTTATCCATTTAAGAGATATATTAGAGTTATAAAATTATCACCAACACTAAATAATATAACTTTTGGTTATTTTATGAAGGTTTTATATTATTTACTGTAACTTCTATATAGACAAAAATGCTCATTGGGTACGAGTTTGATAAATAATGGTTCGATTAAAAACGGGTCTTATAAATGTTGAATTTGTTATTGAGTGGGTTTGAAGAAATAAGGTTCGGATAAAAAATTGGTTTAACAAATTGCAGTTTTTATGTTGACTTTTTTTATTAAATACGGTCTGATAAATTGCTGGTTTGACAAAGCATGGGCGTTTGGGGGATGACTTTCTCCTTTAATTTTTTGGTATGCTTACCTTAAAAAAAAATCAAAAAATTTGTTTCCTTAGCTTCCACCAACTACTTAATTTTATTACAGGGAATGAATGTACCAATAATTACACATTGATGAAGTTCATGTTTTCATCGGCGATCTCATGGGGGGGGGGGGCTTTCCTCACCCCCCAATGTTGCTTTCAGTTGGGAAATATGAAGTTTCAGTTGGGAAATTTTAGAAAACATTTTGTATTTCTGATTTCTTCAAACAACAATAAAAAAAAAATCTCAAAGTTTCAAGTAACTTGGAAATCGCTTTTAATATTAGTTGGTAAAATGGCCTTTATCAAGTGCCTTCGGATCGTATTAGTATTTTTTAGTTTGAATTTTAAATTTTATAGGAATCTTATTTTTTAATTTATTTGGAAGACTGTTATAAATGGAAATGCCATATAGCTGTAATTTTTTTACGCACGAAAGAAACCATCAAGGTAATTTTCGCTTATATTTCTGGAAAGCTAAATAACCTATAAAAATGCATTTATGGAGAAAAACTTTGCTAGGAATGTTTTTTTAGGTTTTTTTATTACCATATTAGAAAATTATTTCTTGGGTAAAGTAAAGTAAGGTTTATCTTCCTTCGACAATTTTTACACGGTGTGGAACATGTCAATAAATAAGAAAATAATATAACCAACTTTTTTAAACGTTACCAAAATTAAAAATTTACAAATTAACATAAATATTAAATTTATTTATTCGACAGTCTAAAATTAACGTCAAAATACAAATAATTAAAATTAAGCCCAGGAGGCCGTACGTTAATTTGTTGTGAGAATGATAAGAGGTTATGCCTGGCTATGGCTTATTATATCAACTTACTTATTTTATGTGTAGGTTTGTGAGGAATTTTTTCGACAAGGCGAGTTCGAGAAGCAGCTCAATCTGCCTGTGACGTCGATTTGTGACCGACAAGGTATTTCTATTGCCAAAATACAAGTCGGTGAGTAGATTTTCATGTATCAAACGATTTTAAACAATTTACTGTTGACTTTATGTTAAAGCGTCAGCAATTGCCTGAATCCATATATTTATGAGCTCAGTCAAGCTACACCTCCTCTTCAACGAAACTCAATTTGGATATTGTAAAAATTATGTACTAATTTAGTCCTCTTTTAAAAAAGTTTGTACTCAATGAATATTGGAAGTTATTCGCACTTAAAAGGGGGGGGCTTGGAGCTAAGCTGCACCCCACATGCTTAGGAGATAGATTTAATGAAAGTTGATATGTCATAATTTTGTACTAATTATGTACTTATAAAGAAGGGTACTTTTAGTTTACAAAAACCTAACATTTTTGTTTGTTTGTTATGGGGTGTGCCTTGATATCAAGTTACAAACCCTATGTAAACAAAAAAAAATTAAGTTATCTTAAGAGTAGGCAATTTTTTAGAAGGGGACAAAATTAGTACATAATTAGTAGCAAATTATGGCATAATTGCTTTTTTTTTCAAATCTATTTCCTAAGCAGAGGGGGGATGTGCCTTGATATCAAGCTTCACACCCCATAAAAACAACGAAAATAAAGTTATCTTGAGAGTAGGCAATTTTCTAGAAGGGGACGAAATTAGTACATAATTAGTAGGAAATTATGGTATGATTACTTTTTTGAAATCTCCTACTCAGAGAAGGATGAAAATGAAGTTATCTTGAGAGTAGGCAATTTTTTAGAAGGGGACAAAATTAGTACATAATTGGTAGCAAATTATGGTTTTTTTTTTCAAATCTATTTCCTAGGCCGAGGGGTGTGCTTTGATATCAAGCTGCACACCCCATAACAACAAAAAAAATGAAGTTATCTTGAGAGTAGGCGATTTTTTAGAAGGAGGCGAAATTAGTACATAATTAGTACCAAATTCTGGCATAGACACTTTTGGTCGAATCTCCTTCCTAGGCAGAGGGGGGTGTACCTTGATATCAAGCTACACAGCCCATAACAAACAAACAGGAACCGATGGTCTTTGTAAACTAAAAGTACCCTTCTTTAAGAGTACATAATTAGTACAAAATTATGACATATCAACTTTAATTAAATCTATCTCTTATGAATGGGGCGGTGCAGCTTAGCCCAAGCCCCCCCCCCCCCCTTTAAGTGCGAATAACTCCACAACACTGCTTTGCTGATTTTGGGCCAATCTTTACCGGGCAGCAGAAATCTGTTGAAATTTGTCAGGAATGTTTATTTTTCCATTCCTCACAACTGTATCCAGACAGTTTTTGGCCGGACTCTTTAATTCCCGAAATAAAATAAACACGGCTAAAAATATTCAAAAATTTTCCCTGGCTTTTTCTTTAGCCTCGTCGATAATACAGTAATCTGTAACAACAATTTTTAGATTTTTTCTTTTTAAAAAATACACCAAATTTTGAAAGATTCTTTGGATACGGTTGTAGATTTTTATAAATCCTATTATCTGATAACAAAAAAGTTATGTTTTTTTCTTTATAAGCGAGATTCTGCCGGAATTCTCAGAACGCCAAGGTCACGTAATTTGGTAGGCCGAAGGAAACTGAGTGAGTTCGATTAGAGTATTGAAATTCAGGTTGCGCATAGCCACCGGCCACTTGTCTAATAGAACATTCGGCCAATAAATTGACACATGTCAAGTGATAAAAATAAGAATACGGAAATTTGTTACTTTCCTTATAAGTCCTAATAAGTTATACTTTTCCTCACATGGTGTTCGCACCGTGTTCTGAACACTGTACGATCTCACTCGAAACGACATTAGTGATGCCACCTATTGTTGATCTTTCAAAAAAATAGCAAAGCAGTGTTGTCAAATCTATGCCGTTTTTGTGGCCTTAAGTACAACATTTTTTAAAAGGGGACTAAATTAGAACATAATTTTTACAATATCCAAATTAAGTTTTGTTGAGGGGGGGGGGGTGTAGCGTGTCTGACCTATAGTTATGAGATAATAGACACTTAAAGTTGGCAAGCCATTTTTGATTTGTTGTTGTTTGTGAAAGTGTTCTTAAAAAAAGGAAAACAAAATTATGATTGTTTTCCACAAACCAAAACTACACTTTTTTTCCACTCGACGCGCGTTTCGCTAACAACGTTAGCATCATCAGGAGACGATAAACAATGAACTAAATTAATCTACGATCTATCTTATATACAATCCTTTAGTGGGCGGAGATAAGACTAATAATTTCTGATTAATAACGATTTTTAATCCTATCTCCCCTCAACCAAAGAATAAAGTGTACTAAACGGGATGGGTCCTCTATCTTTATTTAAACTATTTCTGGATTTAATGATTTCCATACTTTCATATGCATTCAAAAGTCTTTTGTTTGGTACACTATTTAGAAGTTTTAGGTTATCTAATGTGAATCTATGATTGTTTTCAAAAGCATGCTCGGCCACACTTGACTTTTCTGTTCTTCCGTATTTTAAGTGTGCTAAGTGTTCTTTAAAACGTGTTTGAATAGAGCGTCTTGTTTGGCCAAAATATTTTTTGTCACAATCCATGCAACTAATTTCGTAAATTCCACTTTTTTTCAGAACTGTAGTTTTATCCTTGGGATTTCCTAGTAAGCTTTTTATTGTGTTACCGGATTGATATACTAATTTAAGACCGGTGTTATTAAATACTTTTTGTAATCCTTTCGTATAATTAGGATTATAAGGAAATGATACAAATTTTGAGTCGCAGGTATCTTTTTGTCTGAAAAAAGTAGAATTTCGAAAGGTCTTTTGAAAAGAATGTCTATTTATCAGCTTATTTATTAAGCCTTCGCCGTAACCGTTTTCGCCAGCTATATTCCTAATCCTATTATTTTCTGCTTCAAATCTTTCTTTGTTTATATAATATACCTGTTGGTGGCCGTTCCTTTTCTGTATAGGTCAAAGTCCAATTTATTTTTATTCCTTATAACTAAAGTGTCTAGAAATGGCAGTGTACCGTTGTTCTCTGTTTCATAAGTAAATTTAATAGTGGGAAATTTGTTATTTATTTTTTCGATAAATTTTTCAACACTAGTTACTTTAGTGTTGAATACTGCAAACACATCGTCTACATACCTGAACCATACTCTGGGGAAATACTCAAATTCTTTACTTATATCTGATTCAAATTTGCTCATAAATAGGTTTGCGATAAAAGGTGATAAACTATTACCCATTGTGGTTCCTTCTAATTGCTGGTAATAGTTATTTTTATATTGAAAGTAATTTTGATTCATGCAGAGTTTTGTTAAAGATAAGTATTCTAAAGTCTGTTTGTCTTCTAGATTGTTTTTTCTTAGTAGTTCCTCCAGGTATTGTAAGATATTGGGGATCGCCACACCTTCTTGGAGTGAAATATCTTTAACTTTGTTGATAAATTCAAGGGAATTTTGAACAGAAAAAACTTTTTCCTTTATAGGTAATTTTTCAAACTCGTTTGCTAGCCATTTCGAAATGTTGTAAGTAGGTAATCCTACAGCAGAAACTATAGGTCTAACCGATTTTCCAGGCTTGTGGATTTTCGGAAGACAATACAGTTTCGTCATAGTGGGATTGCTTACTTGTAGTTTATATTTAATATTGTCAGTAATAATATTGTTACATTTTTTAATTGTGTTCTTTGGGACTTGTTTGTAGGGTCCATTTTTTATTAGGTTATCTACCCTTTCGAAATAATCTGTTTTATCTAATATAACAACTTTATTACCCTTGTCAGCCTTTAGATAGAAAACATGTTTTCCTCTCAAACTTTTAATTGTTTTATTGTGATTTAATGTACTATTTTTATTGTTTTGAATGATGTTTTGAGAGATCTGATATCGGCAAGCATCTCGCACATAGCCCTTTGTGCCTTCTGAAAGATAAGAGATTGAACTTTCAATATTTGCAATAATATCACCTTTGTTTAAAAGTAATATTTCTTTGTTATTAAAAGTTTGAGAGGATAGATTTTCTACAATGTTTGCGATTTCCTTCGACTTTTTTGGTTTTGGTTCAGAACGTTTTAACTTTTGTAGCTTTTTATTAAGTGAAGACATCTTCTTCGTAAATTTTTTCTCAATTACTACAAACATATGTCTTTGGAAATCGCACCATTCTTCAAAGTTCTTATCACTAAGTCTAAATGTCAACTTTTTAAACAGTCGGTATGCTTCAAGCTCAAACATACTTCGTTTTGCGTACAAATTTTTGATTTCTAAATCTAACCATTTCTGTTTTGCAAACAGGGCTACTTTTGAAGAAACTGTAGATTTCGGCAACTTTACTTGAACAAAGTTTGGAAAAACTTTGAATTTTTTGCAAGATTTTAGAAACCAAATATTTTAGATTTAGTTCCGTTGACCGTGAAGCCATCTCAACTATGTTGGGAATTTGGAACCTTTCGTTGCACTAAAACAAAATTATGATTGTTTTCCACAAACCAAAACTATACTTTTTTTGCACTCGACGCGCGTTTCGCTAACAACGTTAGCATCATCAGGAGACGATAAACAATAAACTAAATTAACCTACACTGTTTATCGTCTCCTGATGATGCTAACGTTGTTAGCGAAACGCGCGTCGAGTGCAAAAAAAGTGTAGTTTTGGTTTGTGCAAAACAATCATAATTTTGTTTTAGTGCAACCAAAGGTTCCAAATTCCCAAACATAGTTAAAAAAAGGAGTTAAAGTTGTGCTTATAAGGTAGGACGTAACCAAACCAATTCTTGTTCAGTGCTTTTATTTCCTTCTTTGTGTGTGAAAAGTGAAAGGGCAATAGAATGGAAAATGGAAGAAGTGAAACTATGGATAAGGCATTTATGAAAACCCATAGATAATAAAACGGTTAGGATACGCTAGCTGCGTACGAACACTGCAAGGGTGGTCGTGGAGATAGGTCTACGCTGTTGTACGACGTATCCGTTCTAAGCAGGCGCGCTGAGATATGTTTTAACATTGAGCACTCTCTATTTGTGCAACTTTAAGTGTCTAGTATCTCATAGTTACATGCGTAAATCAATGCTTTGAAAAATTAGTTAGAGTTCGGACAACCCGTCAATGGTGAAAATAAATAGTTATTTTCCCAACTAGTGCGGAAAGTTAATCTTGCCTGCAGGCGATTGCCGTTGACACAAACGAAGGGGAGCGGAGTTCGGGCAAGTAGACAAGGACGGAAAGGTTATGTTACGCAAGAGTTAGGATAAATATTTTTTCTATGACCACCTGACTTTGCATGCGAAAAGAACAAAAAGCCGTCTCGGGCTAAATTTATTCCCGGTCTCAGTGCTGGAAAGTGGCACTTTCTAAACTAAAATGCGTACGGGAAAGTGGTGTTTCCCGCACGGTCTTAGAAAAAGATCATGCGAGAGTTAGGTAGGTACATTTTTTTCCTGCGAGCGCATTTTGTTTTAAAATCATCAGGAGAAACAGCTTAATTACCGTAAAAACTATTTTTTAGAAAAACGTGAAAATTTTAATTTTATTCGAAATGTAAAAGTAAAGTGCGCTTTAAGTCTCGCGAGTAAGCAAAAACATTTAATAGTTTTGTGTATAAGAGAACTAACTATGAAATAAAAAGCTGAAGAAACTTTTTTTTAATTTACGGGGTAGCTTTAATATTGTAACTTTGATCTTAAAGAAACCTCGATAAAAACTGCATGGGTCACCAGAAAGACACGAAAAAGATTCGATTTCCCTTTTCGTGTTTCAGTAAGTCACAGAGATATAAAAAAAGTCACTAACCTCAGTTTCCGTCAAGTTCCCTCATAAACATCTGACAAAAAACACATAGATTAAGGGAAAAAATTTTCTCTAGTAAATTTCAGTCCAAAAATTGTTAACCATAGTTATATTATACCATGGTTAGCGGAGGGGACAAAAAATGATTTAAAAAACCATTATTATTTGCCTTGGCTCTGATAATGTTAATATATTTCGCGTTTTTTTCACTTAAGATAAAGTATTATAATGATTTTGTGATTACAGGATATATCAAAATTTTCAATAGAAAAATGTAAATTCTAGAAACTTTTTCTTTTCCTGAATAAAATTACTTCCGCCTGAAATGGCAGTTTCGCAACTTTTCTTTAAAGTTATTTGAGACTTGAGCGTTATTTATATATTTATAAATCTTTTGGGTACTTTTCTACAGGGGTTTTGAGAGTAGTGAATATTTTATTGCCAAAATTAAACACAAGTATACTAAGAAGTCATTATTTGCCAAATACAAAAAGCAATAACAAAAAAATTGTACATTATTTTGAACAAAATTATTACTTATAGTTTGGTCCGTAAAATCCTCCATCCAAAATAGCACTTTTCATCCCGAGGCAAAAAGTTTGTAGCCTGGGCGCAACGATGGCTACAATAGGATAGAATAGAGTATATTTATATATCCTAAGTTGGATTGTAAGTATACAATGTGAAAATCGTCAAATTTTTTCGAATGATAAAAAGACAATTTAATCACGAGGTTATGCGCTTTTTTTTCGCCCTTTTGGACTTTTTTGTCATAAAATTAAAAAAATACTAAATTATGACGCTGGCTACTTAGTTAATTGCAATCTCATTATTTCCCTGCCTAGAAACTTTCTTTTTACCTGGATTGTTACACTTACCTACAATTGCACCAAAGAGTTGATTTAAGAGTAGACATTCTTTTTTTTTCTGTCAGTGACCTTAGCTCAGGAAATCTCGTAGTGACGTTCAAAACGGGTCATGTAATATCCTTACTAGATAGTGGCAATTGAGGTGTATAATTTCATCTACATTATAACTAGTATAAAACTGTAGTTTACATCCATACAAATTAAGTAAAAATATTATGATGCTCGGGTGGTGGTGCTTTTTTTACAGGGAGGCCCTAAAACTTGCAAAAAATAATTTCTATATGAACTCATTTGATCTCTTTTCTGATTAGTGTTATTATTTTAAGGGCCACACCAAGATAACAAAAAAAAATATTGCACACCTCTGGGTAGGGGCGTTCTTTACAGGGAGGCGCCAAAACTTGTAAAAAATAATTGCCGTATGAATAACAGCAATAATCATAAAAATGATAAAATGACTAAATTTTTGATGTATCATAAATGTTTGGAAAAATATTGACTACTTAAGTCCTGAGGTAAGTACATTGTTTGTGTTTTTTACATGGAATACGCATTTGGAGAAAGTAAAGCAAAAGGCAGCACTGTCTCTATGGACGTGCAAACGTATCTGCGGTAAGTCTTGGGGCGTTAGCCCCAAACAAATGTACTGGCTGTATATCACGGTAGTTAGACCCATGATTACATACAGGGCAATAGTTTGGTACACGAAGGGCAGGCAAACGCTAGCTCGTGCCAAACTAACAAGCATCCAACGTCAAGCAAGTATGGTGATATGTAGTGCTATAAGCACCACATCATCAGCAGCGCTTGAATGCTTCCTAAACCTTCCTCCTCTACACCTTGTCTTAGATAAAGCGGCTATGAAGGCAACCTACAGAATCATAGCCAACCAATGGGATGCAGGGCAAGTCAAGTAGTACCAAACCCTTTAACGCGGGCAATTGAGAGCCACTGCATTCTAGGGCTGCTACCGCATCTAATGCCCGCAACAGTAAACAGCAAAAAGCTATACAACACTATTCTCCTAGATAGGGAGGACTGGACGACAAACTGAATAAGTTTCGCAAGTGAAGATAGCTGCTGGTACACTGACGGATCCAAAATGCCTTCAGGCGTTGGATCCGGAGCTTATTGCAGCGGGGAAAATATCGGGATTATACATAGTCTTGGATGAATGGCTACAATTTTGCAGGTGGAACTCTTCGCCATTGAAATGAGCGCACGTTGGATGATAGATCATAACTGGCGAAACAGATCAATAAAGATACTCTCCGACAGTCAAGCGGCCCTTAAGGCTCTTGAATCCTATAGGTGCTCATCGAGAACCGTTAGGAGCTGCCAGAACACACTGAATACCCTAGGGTGAATAAACACTGTGTCGCTGGTATGGATTCCGGCACATTCTGGGCATCGGGGAAATGAGACCGCCGACCAGCTGGCAAAGCGGCCTCTGCCGTCTTTATTGGCTCCGAACCAGCCCTTGGAATAGCATACAACACAATTAACACTGCTCTCTCAGGCTGGATGGAAAACAAGTTCCACCAATACTGCCGGGACTGGCACATTCCAAACAGTTCATTACAGAACCCTGCAGGAAGAGGGCCGGCAAAATGTTCACCAGGCAGGACATCCGGTTGATCTATACACTGGACACTGCAGGTTGAAAGTACCATTACACAGAATGGGTCTAAGTGAGGATACCGAATGTAGGCTCTATATGGAGTATGATGAGTGAGATGAGTATGATGATCAACGGACTGGATCTGAATGATGCTTCGCCAAAGCAAGTTGTGAGCCTCTTTAAGGGGCTTAATATTCTGTAGCAACAAAAAATGTTAAAAGTGAGCCACAATAGACCCAATAGTGGCACACTCACAAACGAATCAATCAATTAATCAAGTACATTGTTTTAATATAAGTTGCAGCTGAGATGAAATGAGTTCATGTAGCTATTATTTTTTGCAAGTTTCGGGGCGTCCCTCTAGAAAAAGCCCCCCCCCTAGACGTCTGCCAATATTTTGTTTTTTATCTTTGGTGTGTCTTTATCAAAACTATATAAACCTTAAATGGGATGAAATGATTAATTTTTTACTGCCATCACCTCTCTTTCTATACTTTTTGGAGCCAAGTAAACATCAGAATTGGCTGAACAGGAAAAATAGAACATATAGGGAATGGATCACCAATGAAAAAGTGGCATATTTTGAACGAGCGGATGGAGCAATCTGAGAGGTGTAACGGTTACGTAAATTTATATTCTTTAGGTAAATTTGATCTCTGGTCCGACTTGATGTATAACCCTACTTTTTTGTTTACTTTTTCTTTTGTGTTGTTTACTTTTTAAGGTTGGAATTTCTTGACCTTTTTTTTGAGTCTTTTTTCTAAAATATCTAATAATTTACTCAATTTCAACTTCTAGAGTTGTCCTGCTTCATGGATTGTATAAAAATTCCACAATAGGTAAGTATTTTCTTCAAAGGACAGATGAGGTATCATAAAGGTTCATTTGTAATATATTGTCTTTATTTTTATGCAATGTAATGTAAGAAAATTATTGCCAAGAAAACATTTTAAAAAGCCGTTGTTAACCCCTTGTGTCAAAGCATAGAAAAAGTGACGTATCCCCAACCGTTATGCCTTTTTAGCTATGAAACTGTCAGTCGTGTGGAATATCCATTCCGTATGTATTCTATTTTCCCTGTTTTTTGCCGAATCGACTCCTAAAAGTATGGATATCACATGACCCGTTTTGAACGTCATTTCGACATTTCCTGGGCTAAGGTTACTGACAGAAAAAAAGTTGACTGACCATGTTGAAGTCACATTCTTATCGATCGACACTTTGGTGCCGTTGGACATTAACTTGTTCAACACCGTTCTCAACTAAAAAGCCAGTTAACTCATTTTCGTTTTAGTATCCTTTAGCCTATGATCGGTGCCATATTGACAGCAACCTGACAGAAAATCCATGTTTTACTTTACTATGTTGGAAATTTGAACCCTTTGGTTGCACTAAAACAAAGTTTTGATTGTTTTCCACAAACCAAAACTACACTTTTTTGCACTCGACGCGCGTTTCGCCAACAACGTTAGCATCATCAGGAGACGATAAACAATAAACTAAATTAACCTACGCTCTATCTTATATACAATCTTTTAGTGGGCGGAAATAAGACTAATAATTTGTGATTGATCACGCTTTATAATCCTATCTCCCCTCAACTAAAGAATAAAGTGTACCAAACGGGATGGGTCCTCTATCTTTATTTAAACTATTTTTGGATTTAATATTTTACTTGTCAATTTGGTTATAAAAATGGCAGCCACAGTAGGCTAAAGGGCACTGAGGCGGTAGGAGTTAACAGGTTTTTTAGTTGAGAACGGTGTTGACTTGTTCTGAGGCCTATAATAACACCACAATTCTTTTTTTCAGGTTTTTTCAAAGCAGTAGTGAACCCGTTATTTTTTGAATGGCATCGATTTATAAATAGTACGCTTTCAACTAGTATGATTAAAATCTTGGACTCCAACCGCAGGTACGCATAGTATTTTGTTAAAATAACTTAGCGTTTATTTTGGAAGAAAATCCCATCAATTCCAGAGACCAAGCCAAAATATGACAAAATTTTGATGCGTTTTTATTTTTAGAAGGCCCAAATTAAAAACAGCTTTCGAAATATTTAAGGCCCTCTAATAAGTTTACTAATAAATTACTGTGGATCCTACGAAGTTTAGACAAAAATCATTCGTTACGAGAGTTCTAGCAATACAATAGACACTTAAAGTAAAGATTTCAACGCATCGGTATTGTTTATGCCAAGTTTCAAACTGACAGCAATCGATGCGTGCGTTGGGATGGACCTAACGATACGTTGATCACTCCGTACGCATCGATTGCTGTCAGCTTTTGTGTCATTGCCGTCATTATGAAAGCGCCCAATGAGCATTTTTGTCTATATAAAAGTTACAGCAAATAATATAAAACCTTCATAAAATAACCAAAAGTTATATTATTTAGTGTTGGTGATAATTTTATAACTCTAATATATCTCTTAAATGAGTAAAAAAGACTTGAAAAACAACTGTTCAACGCCAGCTTATAAAAATTTATGTTACATAGTAATGGATAGAAAAACAACATATAGATTTTATAAAACTTCCTTATGAGCCCTCAATTATAGAGATTATTATAAAAAGGTTTTACAACTGTTCTAACAACACTACATAACAAATTAAAGGTTTTTATGGATTTAGAAATATAGATTTTCCATCTTTCTTCCCTTTGCTGGTTATGTATTATTCTTTTTCTTTTTACAATAAAAAAATTTATAAAATGGTGTTTAGCAATCTTCTAAAATAAATAAAAATGAAAGTGAGATAAGCTGAAGCAGGAATATGAATATTTATATACTAGTCAAATAAAAGCTGTTTTTCACGTCATCCTTCTCTGAAAATCAGCTGCGGTCCCGTGTGTACTGTATAGTTTTCGAATACACTCACGTAAATTTCATGGGCTCCAAAAATACTTGAGAAAACGTGAAAAAAAATATTCATTTAACTATCAGTTTTTTTTTCATACGCGTTTTTTTCTTTCTGGGACAAATATTGAATTTCGTATGTTGTTCTTAACCCTAACAAGCAATATTTCGATCGAAACACATGTTGAAACCCCATAAATAACGTTTTTAATTAGGCCAAAAACCTATTTTTGTAATCCAAAATGGCGAAAATTTCCGACAATTCTATAAAAAAAACAATACAACTATACCACTGTTTACCTCGTCAACACTATTTTATAACCCTTTTAAAAAATGATGCTACTTGGAACAAAGGGCTACAGATGGCGCAGTGTTGAACACTGATGGTCTGTTTCTGCGAGCTTAACATAGTTACCATTGTTCTCTTTACCTAAATGCATTCCTCGAGAGATCCAGCATACTACACATACCAGGAAAAATACCCGCCTCCACACACTTCAAGCCCGCATAACTGTCAGAGGTAACTATCTCAAGAATATAGTTAGATTGTGGGGTCGAAGGGTGTACAGGCGGGGTGTTCACATTTGCCGCCGATCAGCAGTATCAGCGTATGCGCTCGACGTTTCACGGTGCGTTTTTGCGACCTTAACACGGTTACTATATTGTTCTTTTTTTCTAAAACACGGTTCCCATCTATGCGTTTCTCATTCGTGGGTCCCCCGAATCAAAACACGTATCATGTGGTCTAAGCGAGATTTGCCTATACAAGTTCATGTCGGACCACGTGGTGAGTTTTTTGAGTCAGGGTGGCGCATCGGAAACGCTGGAGGGAATCGGGTGTAAAATGCATTCGATCTTGATATCTGTCATCGGCAACTATCTCAAGAAGATTTGGATCTCTTGTCTCTTTCAGATTGATGTAATTAAAACAAGATAATAATGGTATGGTATCTCGCAAAAACGCGCCTTTTGATGTCGCAAAAACGCTCCTTTGGATTTCGCAAAAACGCGCCTTTTGATGTCACAAAATTAACCTTAAAAAATCTTGTTTGTTTTGTTATTATAATTGCCATTATAAATTAAAATTGTTTTTTTTGTTCTAAAAACAGTGGTATTATAATCACTGTATAAAGAAATTAATAACAACATTATAGAAAAAACCGTATGGGCAAAAAAGGTTTATGAATGAGTTCATAAGAATATTACGGACACCAATTTATATAACTATTGTGTGTGAGTTCCCAAGTTTTTATAAGTGTCTCTCGAAATATTTTCAATCTTATCTTATGTAAATTTGTTGTTGGTTAATTAAGTTTTATAAGTGGGTTGATAGCAACATTTTAAAAACCATTCTATTATATATCTTTAATTGATAGTTACTTACGGTTTTATAGGTGGGTTGACAGAAAGATTTCAAACACCAATTTATATAACTTGTGTCACTGATGACTTATATTTTTATAAATATGTTGGTGGAAACATTGTTAACACCAATTTATATAACATTTGAACCGACGAACTTTAATTTTTATAAAGATGTCCGTGGAAATATTGTTAACGCCAGTTTTATGTTACTTTAGGGTACCATCAATTTAGAGCCTTTAATAAAACAAATATACAAACTCAATTCTTGTAGGAAACTTCTAAATACCCTAGGGTATCAATGGAACCCTCTTTATAATAATTATATAAATATCTGTCACCAGAAGTTTCTGAAAATGCTCATTGGGCGTCCTCGTTCGAAACATGGCATAAACAATTTACCGATTTACCGATACCGATGCGTTGAAACTTTAAATGTCTAATATGAATGCAGTTTTTTTGCTTTAAAACTATGAATACTTTATGATGTTGTTCTTAGTTTTTGACCAGTGGTCCCAGGGAGTTCAAATAGATATCACTTTTCCTATATTTGACACCTTTTCTGTTAAATTTCACATTTATAGTTTTCTACCAATACCCCACACCAAGTGTTTATCTATTACAGTTTTTGACTTGATGCCACATTTTCTCATGCATTTTAGATGGTAATTGAGCATAGTTTTTTTCGAAAATGTTTCCGATGCACCCGTTTTTAGACAATTTTCCAAAGGAATTGCCATTAAAGCCATTAAATTTTTCGGATTTTGTGTCCCACCTGAAAAATTTGGCCCATCCTTCTTCTAAAGGCCCTCTATACATTTTACAGTTATTAGATAGTTTTTGGTCGTGCCAATTTACATCCCGATAACTTCGCCGACAACGATAACTTTAACACTATTCGACAGTTCAAAATAGCCTATTTGGTACAGGTTTTACGTCGACGATCCGGTTGTTGTTAAATTTATTTATTTTATTTAAATACGTTTGAAGCAGTTACCTATTTAATTATACATAAAAGAACGCTCAAACAGAAAAACACGCTTGGGTCGGTCTTTGGTACTCAGGGCAGCGCCAACCGGTCCGAAATGGTGTGGAATTTAATAGAAGCTCGCCACGTACGTCAAAATTCTTTCGTTAACCGTCCGTAGAATTGCGGCGTTTCACGGAAGCCCTTAAGCATATATGACGGTCAAAAATCAACAGTGTCAAATAGCGTTAGTCGTCGGGCATTTTGGGCACGAGGTGGGCAACTCATATTGTTCTCTCTTTCGAGTTTTTTTTTTTATATTTGCATGTAAAAGCGATTTTATGAAATGGACTGATGCTTTGTTGTCTATTTTTATTATTTCCCCAGACAGTTTTTGAAAGATTGATTTTTTTGACAAAAAAAAAACAAAAACAAACAGATAATAAAAATGTAAATAATAGGTAAAATATAAAGACTCCTATTGATCTTATATTTTTGTTACTTTTTTTCTTACAATAAACACGGAAACTTAACTCGCAAATTCGGCTACTTTTATTAATTTTCCAGCTTCGTAAATGTATGTTTTCTTTCCACTTTTCTTGAGTTTCTTTCTCCGTTGGAGAACGGAACAATACATTTTTCGTCGAGGTACGTGTTTTTACAGTTTTTGATACAGCAAAATTCCATTTTTAAACCGGACGTTTCTTAATCAAAAATATGACAGTGACAAAATTATTTATTGTCAGGGGTTACCAACTACCATCGCCAACACACAATTTGTTTTTAAACATTTCCCTAGCAACTGTCAAATCTAGTTGCTCACCTATGGTAAAACAATAACTGGCAACAATCGTACACAGGGCCTCTACCTTCTTCTTCAATGCTTCATACCATTGTCTTAAGATTTTTAAGCTATGATATCCGTCTACGACCCGGACCTCTTCTGCCTTTAATTTTGCCTTCTATTATCAGTTTATATTTGTCTAATGTACTCAAAATATGGCCAAAATATTAAATTTTTCGTTTTTCAAAGGTAAATAAAACTTCAATATCTTGATTTATTCTAAACAGAACATCCACATTAGTTACTCCAAATCCACCAAATCTCGAAAACCTCTAACATTTCCATGAACATAACACCGAAGCACACGAATTCGGAGAGTGGTATTGAGAGCGCGAATACACAACACTGATCTGCTCTCCTCAATTCTTGCACGAACTTCTTGCATGTTGTCTCAGTTCTCATTCAGGAGTAACCCAAGTATTTGTATGAATCTACGCGTTCGACTTGCTGCCCATTTACTTCTAATATGCCTCTGATGTTTTTTTCTTTGTTTTCCCAACATTTAAGTTAAGCCCGAATTGTGAACTTTTGGCAGCATTTTGATTCAACAACTCTTGCAGGCCTTTCAGCGTGTCTGCTATTATGACAGTGTTGATTTTTATGCCGTTTATAGTCAGACCCTCTTTGCAGTTATGAAGTGCATTCTCTATTATTTTGTTACTATAGATATTAAACAACAGTGGAGACAATATACTTGGCGCACACCTCTTCTTATTTGGACCTCTTCGGACAGTCTGATTCCAGCATAGACTTTTTTAAATATATATATATAATAGCTATCAAAAAAAAATCCTTTTTTTTTCACTGAATAAAAATAAATTTTAAATATTTTTATAATATAAAACTTTTCCTGGGAGCATCTAGACTTTTTCGGAGTGTATACAAACTTTTACAGGGTGAATCCGGACCTTTCCAGGGTGTATCCAGTCTTTTTTATAGTGTATCCAGACTTTTCCAGGGTGTATCCAAACTTTTTCTGGGTGTGTCCAGGCTTTTTCAGAGTGGATCCAGGCGTTTTTAGAGTGTATCCAGATATTTCCAGGAACTATCCAGACTTTTCCAGGATGTATTCGGACTTTTCCAGGGTTTATCTAGACTTTTGTATTACATTTTTTATTTGCTATATAATTATATATGTATACTAATATAAACTAAGATTAACCAATTTGAGTGAAATTTGGTAAGAAAAGAGGATGTAACCTAGACCTAAATATAGGCTATTCTATATTTGACATTTCGTTCAATGAGTTGATCAAATGTTTTTTTTAATTTTTGACACATTGGTTGACAGATGTCAAAAAAACTAGTGCGTTAGGTTTTTTTTTAACAAACTTTCCGAAAAGGTGCCACAAGTGGTACCTACTCATTTTAAAAAAAATACTTGGTAGGCCCTGGGCCTCCAGTTGGGTGCCCCAAAACTTTTTTTTAACATGGGACGAAACTCCGTTACATATCATTCGAGATTCACTTTTAACTTTTTTTGAAACCTCTTGTCTAAAGCCTCTAGAAGTACCGTTCCATTTGAAGAATCCACCCTGTATATGTATGTTGGCAAAAATGTTGGCGTCATTAAACTAAGATTTTTATAAGCTTTCCAACGAGGTGTCAGAAGGTAAACAACAAATTTTTGTATGGACGAAGTGTAATGGCGGAAAGCTCAAAGGTAATGGGGGTCTGCACGTTTACTCAAGTAATTGTTATGTAAAATTTCGTTTGGTGCAGGGGTTTTTGAGTGACAGTGGCTACAAAGTGAGCGACGGACAGACCGACCGACAGACAGAGCGACGGCGCACAGAGAGGCAAGGAAATACTAAAGTTGGAATTTACTAACTATAGGCAACCGCGCACACAAATAATTAAACCTGACGTCACTACAGTCGTTGTCAATTGCTGCAGGCGCAGTTGAAATCAGATAATTTTAAAGAGTAAACGCAAACTTAATTTCTTTCTTAATTTTCTTATTGTTATAACTGCTTTCTTATTGTTATAACTGCTGTGCCAAATATTTTTTTATAATGGGTTCTTGAACCTCAGGTATGTACTAGGTTTTAAAGTAAAATTTACGTATTAATTATATATTGTTGCAAATAGACATAACAATTAAACCAAAGTAGTTAAAAATTTTGTTTCAATTAAGGATATTTTATAAAAAGCTTATCATTTAGTTTGGTTTCGAGGCCGTCCGAGTTATATAAGTTTTAAAATGTTGCTTTCGGAACAATGTAAAGTCAGAGTACAAGTTTACTTTTTGTCCCATTTTGCCACTTTTTTTTAATAAGGGTTTTTTTCACACGACTACCGTAGCGGTTTTTGGCTAATTTCCGACATTAATTATTCTTAGTAGTGTGACATTTTTCCGTTATAATTTTAGTTTTATTTTTGTTGCATACCTACTACTTTTTTAAACCCCAAAATATAAATTTAAAAATTTTCACAAAGCTTTTCAAAATTTTTAATGAATTTGCCAGGAATCGCCCTTTGAATTTATTAAAACAGGCCTTTATCGTAACGAGGCTTACTTTTTTCAGGTACTACGTCAAAAACTTTTTATAAGTCGACAAGAATTGTTTGCCATAAGAAGAGTTCAGGTTACAGTAATTTAGAAGAACAGTTTACTTTTTTTGACAGAAACTCTAAAAAGTAAGACAGGTTGCCCTGTAGATAATTTAAAAGATTTAGTTAAAAAACTGTCGTATTTCAAATCAGAATTGAAATCTTGATGGACGAATGCGAAAAGAACAGAAGATCGTGGTCGGTTGAACAAAATCGGGGAGGGCGGCCAAAAAAAAGTTTTGAAGAAAGTGGTGAGCGGTCAAAAAGAAAAAAGACTGAGCAGTTACGAAGCATTGCAACGGTTTCCGAGTTAACTTACGCTACTCAAATGAGCCTTAGGGACTCAGGAAAATCCGATGCTTCAAAAGTGGTGCATGAGGTAACTGGAACTAGCCCAAACCGCGCAAGCAAGTATATAAAAGCGTATAAGGAATCACTAGAAGACCACGAACCAAGATTGATGTTAGGTGAAAATACCTTAACCATATTAGTGAAGCGTGTTTGTCCAGACACCAATATAACTTAATACGAACGAGTGACCCTGAGGAAGCCAAAAAACTTTGTTATTCAAATACAGATGCCATTAAAATATCTGAAACATCTGCAGAAGTTACGCTGCAGGCTCTACTGGATTACACAGTTCAGCGACTTCTTACTGTAGAGGAAAGTGTCATAGAGTCATTAAATCAAGAAGAATTAAACCAGCTAAGTTTAATTACAAAATGGAACTTTGACGGCAGCTCTGGGCATAGCTCATATAAACAAGCTTTCCATCGATCTGAAGCAAGTGATGCCGCTGTGTTTATTACCTCCATTGTATCAGTCCGTCTTCTATGCAAATTAAAAGTGATATGGCAGAATCCTCGTCGCTCTTCTCCGAGGTACTGTCGACCGTTAAAAATATGCCGAAAAAAAACTTTAAAAATTTACCCCAATAAGCCATGGAATTGCTATTAGCTCCAAATGAAGTGTTCAGTGCTGGAAGTGATTTCGAAGAAGATCCGTCATCCGAATCCGAAAACGAAAATTTTTAATTTTATATTTTTTTTCTTACTAGCATACTAAAAACAAAAATAAATAAATAAAACTTAAAAACTGGTTTTATACATTTTTAAAATGGTTTTTATTAGGCATAATATCTGCTAAAGGTTTTTTCCACATTTTTTGAATTCCTGCCCCACTGTGCGGCGTCTGGAAACCTGCTTATCTGGATTCGGAACGACCGATTCGTGGAGATCTATCAAAATCTCAAATTGCGATTTTTAGATGATTAGATAGATAGAGTTTTTATTAAACCAATAGAATTTTACAATTCATATGTGATTTTTCGACTATACTAATACGTATCATATATAGGGTGTTCAAAAAAAAAAACGGACTTTTTAGATTGCCTATAACTTCCACATTAATTCTCCGAAATTGGAAATTTCAAGTAGCATTTTTCCGTCTTCCAACCTAATCTGTCATAAAGCGACGTCAAAATTGGCAACGTAATTTGTTTCAAAGCCGACTGTTTTAACGCCTATACCTAAATCGACCACGAAACATCGTCGGCCTTGTTACCTTAGTCAACGTCGCATTTCAGGGACCTTATTTGGATACCTACCAAAAAAGGAACGAATAAAAAGAAGGATACTTAACCTACAATTTTGCAACTGGGACATCAAATTGCACAATTTGTTTGCGTGCTGCCAACCAAAAATCTGAAGGACCTTCAGCTCGCAATTATATGTCTTCCAGTCCACTTTATCTGGAGCATTAGTGGGATCACACTGATATTGTTTAATCTCGCTTTTTTTGATGGGGAACCAAAAATTGTTATCCTCCTCCCACATCTGCGGTACAGGTTTGAGCTCATTCAGTGCTTTAATAAATACTTGTTCATCTGAACTGTCATTCTTCATTTAAGTCAGTTTTGGTTACATGGCCAACGAAGAATGGAGACGGATTCCGAACGTTTACACATATTACGTAGTTTAACGTTGGCTGGTTAGATTTGGATAAAATTAGGGCTGCAAATCGGTGCCCTTGTCCAAATTGGTGAAAGTACTGTACCAGCCCAAATTCGGCCATTTTGGGGTTGCAAGCTTGGGCAGCCATTAATGACAACCATTTTTTTCTTGTTTTTATTGAAAAAAAAAACAATAAAAGATACTTAATAATGCCTTAAAGATGCGTTTAGTATTGTTCTTGAGTGACTTTAGTATTAATTACAACCGAATTAGTGCTTTATAAAAAAATATTTTTTTAAATATTTTTTTTATTTTGCAATTTTGTGCTAATTTGGAAGGGGTGTGAGTTATTTTTCGACCCATCTTGACCAACTTTGTCAGTAAAGTGGCACTCGCAGAAATATTTCGCTCTAGATACTCGGTAAAGTGCCATTTTTTAATGAAATAAAAATACGGCCATTTATTTTTAGGAGTTAATAAATATTTCACCTAAAATTTACTAAACAAGTACCACATTAAGTAATCAATTAAATAATATAAAATTACGTAAGCTGACGGAAATCTATACCATTGAAGTACAATTAGCGACGTCGAGCCGACCCGAATTTGTATTCCCCATTTTGATCGGATTGGGGTCGTATGGACTGAGATTTGTAGTCCGCTTGCCAACGTCGTTGTTTTGAAGCCAACGAGTAGAGGACGTAGTTTGACGTCCAAATGCTACTTGGGTAAAATTTTGTTGAAAAAGAAAACTTCATATTTCATGCAATTAACATCAAAATTCACATTTTCTTTTTAAAAATAGGTAATTTTGACCCCCTCTGGAAATTTTGTATGTACGCCACTGTTCTTTCTACGTATTTAGACGTAACGTTTGTTTAAATCGGTTAAGAAATAAAAAAAGGTCTGCAGTTTTACATTTGATGACTCTTTCTGACTATGGGTCGTTTTTTAGTCGACGGGATACAGTTTTGTCAAAAATTTAAAAGTTTCTGTCAAGCTAAAAGTCTTAACTTTTATGTGCCTCATGTCAAAATGACATTTCTTTAAAATTCAAGTAGGCGGACGGCTCCATGGAAAGTCTTATCACACGAAACGTTACATGTGTATGAGTTGAAAGAATAAGGCTATTTAGTGCACATCTCAATTTTATTACAGTAGCGTTTTTCCAAGGGGTCAGAAATTTTAAATAGTCCGGCATCTTGAATTTTAAATAAATGACAGTTTTTACATTACACACATAAAATTTTGTGGAAATCTTTAAATTCCGATATTCTTTGACGAACCTGTATCCAATCGAATAAAGTTGACTTTGTGAGAAAGTATTTTATCACACGAAGAGCATCAAAAGTAAAACTTTTGTTACGTGTAAATACGAACAAAGAATAAGGCTATTTAGCACATACCTCCGCCATCTTGAATTTAAAGAAAATATCAATTTTGATGTTAAGCGCATAAAATCTAAAGTTTTCTTTTTCAAAAAAACTTTAAATTTCAAATTTTGGAGAATTAATGTGGAAGTTATAGGCAATCTAAAAAGTCCGGTTTTTTTTGGAACACCCTATATAATAAGATTTAAAATCAGCGAATCCCTTAGTGAGGGAAGTAAAAATGATTTAAATCTTCTAAAGTCGTTAAATATTCTGTATGCATAGGCGGTGGGAGAACCAGGAAAAGGCTGAGCTGGCCGAAGAGACACAGACTGAGCTGTCCGACGCCGAGCCCGACCTCAGCGAGGCGGACGAACCAACCAAGCTCTCGTCGGAGAACGCCACTAGCTTAAAAGACTTAACCCTTACTCAGATACCTGAAAGGTGAGAAATATTTTTTATGTACCTCATACAGGGTGTCACAAAAATCCGAGTTACTCCTAGTATCTCCAAAAGGGGCGGAAATGTTAAATTTTACCATAATGATATAACTAAAATAGAGACATGTTTACCACAGTTGCGATCAGAAATAAGGTAAACAATTTGGCGACGATGCCATTATGTTTTTACAAACATATTATTTTTATTAATTTTTTATCATTTACCGATACCTGCAATTATGCAAATTCTCTAGTTTGCTTTTTAAAACATGAAGAAACATCTTATTTGTATTCAAGGAGAATATACTCACAGGTGAGCCCAACATTTGACTATTGAAACGTCACCTGGGTACTATAAACGCTTTTTTATCAACAAATTGGTACCCAAGTAACATTTCATTTTTTATAGAGGTTGCAAGAAAGGTACCGCCACCAAATTATAAACTTTAAAGTTTTATAGAAAAGTAACGAGAACCTTTCCGGAACCTTTATTACCCTCTTATTAGTGGCAACCTTTTTACAACTTTTATATGACTTTTGGTCACCTGGATTTGTAACAAATGGATTTGTAACAAATCCAGGTGACCAAAAGTATCTAATAAATATGTTAAAGGAATTGGCCGATTGGCCCAAACCATGCAGAAGACTTAGAACAGTGACAGATGTTTTAATAACCTAAAAAAACAGTGCTTTTCAATCATTTTTCAAGAAAACAACAGAATCATTTTTCAACGTTTGTTTCCAATTAAAAATGTTTGTGATCGTCCAGACGATTGAGAAGGGTAAAACCCGCCTAAGCGTCGTCCCGCGGGGGTGGGTAGAGGTGTCCACTGAAAGGGCTGAGGCTCAAGCACGCAGCAAGAAGTTGGACGAATCATATGCAGAAAAAAACTGGTTACACCAGCCGTGTGTTATTAAAAGAAGGGGGTTTTTATCTCTATGAAGCTGTAGAAGCAGAATTACAAGTGATGGAATTTATAATGAAACCTTTATAAATTTAACGAACTATCAGTTTCATAGGGGACCTATTATAAAACAAGAATCTGGTTTTATAATAACTGTTAGGATAATTGTTGTTGCAGTTATGTAGTAGCAGTTTAATAAAACCGTGTTTAGTAACCCAATAAACATTAAAGTTGCAAGGTTATAACAATCACTCTTATAAAAACTATCGTGTCTTCATGTAATTTTATGAAACCAGGAAACCTACCTATCAAGTTTTTTAGCCAATACTGGATTCTCATTAGGCGACATATTTTAATAATCCGTTGAGAAATAAAAAATTGATTAGGTTTGAAAAACCAATCAAATCTAACATTTTATGCTACTTCGGAAAAATCAAAGTTATAGGATAAATCGAGGGATAAATTTTCTCTGGAAAATTGTTTTTTTAAATAAAAAGAAAAATGATGAATGTGTAAAAATGCAATTTTGATTTTTTAGCAAAGAAACTAGAAGACAATCACTAGCTGTTCCCACATTAGAATCGTTGGGAGTTCGTAGACATTCAGTTCCGATACACACAGATTCAGATCTGCCTCAGAGGCAAGTAAGTAATTATAGCAATGGGTAAAAAATACCAGATTAAACAGGTGGAGAGTAATGTGTCGAATTATTTTATTCAATTGATTTGCAATGAATGCTAGTCATTTTAATTTAATTAAAAATAAATGGCGCCAGCAGGCACGTATAGCCATTCATAAAATCTTTTCCATTTTTTTTTTAATTTTTTATTTTTTGGTTGAAAATGCAATTATCTATCTTAATGTGAAAACCGCGTGTCGCTAGCTGCTACGGTTTAATCTCCCCTCCTACCCTCTTGCCAACCCCCCACCCCCATCAATAACTAATCAGCTCTGCGTCTGGTCACAAAGAATTTTTGTGCCGAATTTAATAAAAATCGGTTAAGCGGTTTTTGAGTAATCGTGTTACCGACAGAGAGACAGACAGACACCATGACAAAAATTTGTATTTAGGTCTTTTTTGACTAAAATAGCTTATTTTTAGTGGAAATAAAAAAACTTTTTGACGATCCCAATAGCCTCCATACTATGTATGGATGGCTAAAAAGAAACATGTGGGACAAAATAAGGTCAACATAATAGCGTTTTCAAATTTACTGCTCTCAGAGCGCTCCGCGTGTGCGCCCTGACGTCACTGATTGAATATGAATATGAATAGCCGAACGTATTTTTGTCATATTTTCGGTTATAATTTGACAGCCCGTATAACAACCTCCAAAAAAATATTTTTATTTATTTATGTTTTTATTAGCAGCGCGGGAGTAATTTTGAAGAAAAATTCTAAAGCGCTATAAAACGTTTAGACGAAAGGCTAGTCATACAAATTTACTCAGTACTGCCTGAATACATATAGTCGCCTGAAGTCTAATAAGTCGCATTTTTGACATTGATTGGAAAGCATTTTTTTATATTTCTCTTTGTTTTAAATGGGTTGAATAAAGTTAAGTATGTTAAAAGTAGCAGTTAATACCAATTAAACGCACAGAAGTAAGAAGTACATAAAAATTTGGGTAGCTACCGAACTACAAAATAAATTCGAAAATCCAATGCGATTTATTGGACTTTAGTTGACTGCAAAACCAAAAGAATGTTAGTCCTGTTCATGACCCAAGCAGCAATTTAACGGCGTAGCGACGTTGTTAAATGCGACCCGACGTTTTGATGCGACGTCGTTTTAGCCAACATGCCGACTCGGATTTACACCAAAATGGTGGATGATTTTTGAGTCTTTACGGAATAGTAATCGTTTTTGTAACGTCGTAAAATACAACCCAAAATGACTACACTAGCGCTCTCTTTTGGTGGTGTTTCACTAGCCAAAATGTTGCCGATCTCAAACTTTGGGATTTTCGGTTACTAAAATGAACTTATTTTTTTACACTTTAGAAAATGGCAAACAAAAAATTATAATTTGATAATTATCGTTTATTAAATAGTATTTATATGGCCACTATGGGAGCCATATTTAAAAACGCAATTCGGTTTACTGACAAATATTCTTAGAAAAGGAATGAAAAAACACGCGCGCCCTTGATTTGTTTGTGTTTAAACGAAAAATATTGCTTTTTTATTTATGTAAAAAAAATGGATGCTACTAAAGCTCTCTTTTTAGGATTCCATGGTCAAATACCTATCTCGCCCGGAACATAAAACATCTCCAAAATGCATTATTCAATGGTGTTTGCAGTATTTTTTGTCATGTTTAGTAAATATAAGCAATGGCGGCCACTTCGAACATAAACGACGGCATCAAAAGTGGACTACAGTGGTCAATCATTCTCAAATGAACCACTTGCCCCGACCGTTGGTTACTATCAACCCAACATGCGACTGGAAAACGCTCCAACAATTCCGCCGATGACAGTTGACAGTCTGTGAAATAAAATTTAGTTTTTTCAATATGGCAGGACACTTTAAAGATTTTACTTCTTGGAAGCAAAAGCAAAAAGTATTTTTAGTGAGCGCCAGTCTTTCTCTTTCGACCATATACTTGTAGGATAATGTCATCTCTCTTTCAGGACCCTAATTCTTGAGCAGGGAACGACAGATTTGTGTCGAATGATCCCACGTCAAACGCATTTCGTATTCTTGAGCGGTGATCGGTCATTCCATTCTATCAAAAATTGGGTGTTCCCGCTCCCCGACTCCAAAGCCAGGGAATCGGTCCCATTTCTCAGGCAAGCATGCGCGTAAAATGTATAATTTTCTATCTAAAATTTTAAAGAGGTTTCAAGGAAAAGCATATTTTTAAAAGCAGTTATTTAAAATCTAGAGGGAGATAGGGCGATATGCGGTACATAAGTGCGGCAGAGAAGGAGGATATAATGCCATTAGGAAAAAAGAAATTGGAATCTTTTCTTCTTCACAAGAAAACTTCTTCACAGAAACATCGCAAGTTCACGTAATGTGAAAGTTGTTTAGACGTTAATACGTCGGAGAACGTAACTAGAGTCTCATAAAATTGGGTGTTCCCGCTCCCCGACTCCAAAGCCAGGGATCGGTCCCATTTCTCAGGCAAGCATGCGCGTAAAATGTATAATTTTCTATCTAAAATTTTAAAGAGGTTTCAAGGAAAAGCATATTTTTTTCGAGGGATGGGATCATTCCCCGGGATTGATCCCTTCTCTTGAGGGGTCGATCCTTCCCTCGAGATTCAAGAATTAGGCCCCTGACCAGTTGAGCCAGTTATTTAAAATCTAGAGAGAGATAGGGCGATCTGCCGTACATAAGTGCGGCAGAGAAGGAGAATATAATGCCATTAGGAAAAAAGAAATTGGAAACTTTTCTTCTTCACAAGAAAACTTCTTCACAGAAACATCGCAAGTTCACGTAATGTGAAAGTTGTTTAGACGTTGATACGTCGGAGAACGTAACTAGAGTCTCATAAAAACGTCCACAAGACGTCACTGGTTTACTAGAAAATGCACCAACGCATGACAGGTGTTCGACCAATAGCGGACAAGCTTTTCGTAACGGCTTTTGCCTCGCTTGTTTTTTATTGTATAAAATGGGTTGGGTCGACTCCCTCTAAGGTAGTACTATCTATTGCGGCCCTTAGATAGGTACTACCTAATTTCAATTGATTGACTGTAGGCGAGGCCAGCGCCCTTTTTACCTAAAATACAGAAGGAGCTGTCAGACTAACAAAATATGCAAAAATAATTTAAAAAACTATCAAATCGTTATTCCGAAATGGTTTTATGAACTTTCACCGCCGTGCAGCCCCTGGAAAACAAACATCGTGGTCTTTGTTTACATTTGACCAGAAATTATTGAAATGTGTAAAAAAAAATAAGGTACTTACCCAATAAAATCAGAGAAAAATGCTTCAAATGCACTTTAGTTTCGACAAAACTGCAGTGGTAACGGCACAAAAACAGTCATTCTAATAAAATCATTAATTAAGAAACAGATTATCAAGAATTGAAAACCAAAATTGGAAAACAACAATTCCAAACGGGTAAAAGACATTTTTTTAAAACGACCGAAAAATATCCACTTTCTGTACGATTTTTTCATACGGAAAGTTCTACATTACAACGCATTTTCTTCCAATTTCAATTTTAAGGTTTCTTGCAACACGGTTCTCGAGTTAAGAACGGTGTTGTCTCTTGATCCTTTTCCGGTCCCATTTTCGTCCAAGTTGGCTATGACTTCTTGTTGACAGCTTTTAGCTTTTTTTTTGGCAGTTTTGACACTTCTAAAAAAGCTCTTTTAAAGGACCCTGCACCCGATTACACAGGGCTTATGGAGAATTTTTGCCTCGGTGGAATTTAATATAATTTTAGTATGTTGTGGAGGACAACAAGCTGATAAAAAAATATTAAGGGTAAAAAAAGTTCTATGTACAGTTTTTGAGATATTAGGGGTCAAAGTTCGAAAAAAGACCAAAATGCTGTATGTTTTACGCATTATATCTCTGACGTATTGGCCAAGGAAATGTTAGTCGTTAAAAAAATGATTTGAAAGAAGGTCATATGCAAACCTAGTTATGCTGTCATTTTTGACAGTTTATCAGGTAATGTACAGGGGTGTTCAAAAAGTAACATTTTTTATGTTTGCACTACTACCGAATTTTGCAAATAGCAGATTATATTTTGACAAAAACTAATAGTTTTGATTAATACTTAAAGAAAAAAATAAGTGTAATTTTTTGGTAGACCTTAGTATTATTGTTATTAATTTTTGTCTCCTAGGTCAATTTTATTACAAAAAAAAAATTGGCCTTGCCACCTTTCGGCAGTCTCAAATTCAATTTGTGAGGAATAAAAGTTGATTTGACAAACGATCTTAACAAAAACAAAAAATCGGTTACTTTTGGTTCACTCACGAGGTTTACTAAAAAAAAAAACAAGTTGCTTTTGCTCTAAAATGGTTTTTCAATTATTTTTACATAAGGACTCGGTCAAATTCGACGTAACTTTGCCGGAATAGTGTCAAGACTTGCTACTACCCCAACACAAAAATACAGATTTTTTTCTATGCTTCATAAAAATTCAATTGCGTATATTTCAGACACGGTAAAAAAACTATATCTATTAGTGTTTGATATTTTTGGAAACAGAATCGAATGCAGATGTCAAAAATGGTTTTCGGTTCACTCTGTATGTTCATATAATATGTCTTGGTTGTCCAGGTCTACTATATACCCAATGAGCATTTTCAGAAACCTCTGGTGACAAAAATTTATATAATTATTATAAAGAGGGTTCCATTAATGCCCTAGGGTATTTAGAGGTTTCCTACAGGAATTGAGTTTGTATATTTGTTTTATTAAAGGTTCTAAATTGATGGTACCCTAAGGTAACATAAAACTGGTGTTAACAATATTTCCACGGACATCTTTATAAAAATTAAAGTCATCGGTAACAAATGTTATATAAATTGGTGTTAACAATGTTTCCACCAACATATTTATAAAAATATAAGTCATCAGTGACAAAAGTTATATAAATTGGTTTTTAAAATCTTTCTGTTAACCCATCTATACAACCGTAAGTAACTATCAATTAAAGATATATAGATTGGTTTTTAAAATGTTGCTATCAACTCACTTACAAAAACTTAATTAACCAACAACAAAGAGACACTTTTATATAAATTGGTGCCTGTAATATTCTTATGAACTCATTCATAAACCTTTTTTGCCCATTCTTTCTGTAATGTTTTTATTAATTTCTTTGTATAGTGGTTATAATACCACTGTTTTTACAACAAAAAAACAATTTTAATTTATAACAAAACAAACAAGATTTTTTAGGTTAATTTTGTGACATCAAAAGGTGCGTTTTTGCGACATCAAAAGGCGCGTTTTTGTGAGATACCATACTATCATTATCTGGTTTTAATTACATCAATCTGAGGAGAGACATAAGAGATCCAAATCTTCTTGAGATAGTTTTCGATGACAGATATCGGGATCGAATGCATTCTACACCCGACTCAAAAAACTCATCACGTGGACCGACATGAACTTGTATAGGCAAATCTCGCTTAGACTACGTGATCCGTGTTTTGATTCGGGGAGCCCACGCATAAGAAACCCATAGATGGGAACCGGGTTTTAGAAAAAGAGAACAATATAGTAACCGTGTTAAATTCCCAAAAATGCACCGTGAAACTTCGAGTGCATACAGTGCGCACGGCTGGTCGGCGGCAATTGTGAACACATCACCTTACGACGCGACGGAACGCAGCCTCAAGGTCCGTTTCTGCGAGTTTGACATTATCCTCTTTTTCTAAATGCATTCGTCTGAGAGAGATCCAGCATACCAGGGAAATACCTGCCTGTACACCCTTCGACCCCTCAATCTAACTATCTTCTTGAGATAGTTACCCCTGACAGTTATGCGGGGTTGAAGGGTGTGCAGGCGGGTATTTTTCCTGGTATGTGTAGTATGCTGGATCTCTCTCAGACGAATACATTTAGGAAAAGAGAACAATGGTCACTATGTTAAGCTCGCAGAAACGGACCTTCAGTGTTCAACACTGCGCCATCTGCAGCCTTTTGTTCCAAATAGCATCATGTTTTAAAACGTTGATAAAATAGTGTTGAAAGAGGTAAACAGTGGTATAATTGTATTGTTTTTTTTATAGAATTGTCATAAATTTTCGCCATTTTGGATTCCAACAATAGGTTTTTGACCAAAATTAAAACGTTATGTATGGGGTTTCAACATGTGCTTTAATCGAAATATTGCTTGTTTAGGGTTAAGAACAAAATACAAAATTCAATATTTCTCCCAGAAAGCAAAAAACATATGTGAAAAAAAAAGTATTATTTAAATGAATATTTTTTTTCCCCGTTTCCTCAAGTATTTTTGGAGCCCATGAAAATTTTGTGAGTGTATTCGAAAACTATACAGTACACACGGGACCGCAGCTGATTATCAGAGTAAGATAACTGGGAAAACAGCTTTTATTTAACCTATAGTATATAAATATTCATATTCCTGCTTCAACTTATCTCACTTCAATTTTAATTTATTTTAGAAGATTGGTAAACACCATTTTATAAATTTTTTATTTTAAAAAGAAAAAGAATAATACATAACAAGCAAAGGGAAGAAAGATGGAAAATTTATATTTCTAAATTGATAAAAACCTTTAATTTGTTATCTAGTATTGTTAGAACAGTTGTAAAACCTTTTTATAATAATATATAGACTTGAGGGTTCATAAGGAAGTTTTATAAAATCTATATGTTGTTTTTCTATCCAATACTATGTACCATAAATTTTTATAAGCTGGTGTTGGTCAGTTGTTTTTCAAGTCTTTTTTACTCATTTAAGAGATATATTAGAGTTATAAAATTATCACCAACACTAAATAATATAACTTTTGGTTATTTTATGAAGGTTTTATATTATTTCCTGTAACTTCTATATAGACAAAAATGCTCATTGGGTAGTAGTTAAATATGAATGGTCTCACAAAAAAATAAATTAAAATGGGACAGGGCCGTACCAGAAAAAAAAAATCACTGAAGATGATTTTTTTTCGGGTTTCGGGTTACTTAGAAGTAAACTAAAATATGAAATAAAACATTTTGGTTCGTATTTAACTTTTTGATCCTGATAATGGTATCTACGAAACGAAACGTTGGATTAAAATTTCGAAAATACCATTAGATTTTTCGAAAAAGGTTTGCTACAGACATGTTTTTACAGAACTCAATTATCTCTTAATTTAAGGGAGATATCGTGAATTGGTCATTCCGACCATTTTTCAACTTTCCCCTGTAGCTCAAAAACTACAACAGACAGAATAAATCTGTTAACACCATTTTTAAAGATCAAAAAAGTAAGACTATATAATAAATATAATAATATATAATAAATAATAATAATAATAATAATAATATATAATATAATATAATATTTAAAAACAACATAGTTGGGTTAACTGCACTGCTGTTCTTCTATTTCAGCCCCAACAGCCTCACTTGCCTCGTACGATCTACAGACGGGAAAGTTTACCGGCCACAGCGGGTCTGCGCAGTCAGGGCAGGTCGCCCGTCTCCCCTCAGACCGAATCGCGGGCCTCCAGCGGCCTCAGAGAGGAGGACGAGCTGTTGCGTTACGAATCTCAGTCCTCCATTTTATCAAGCGGTAGTCCGTATCATTCTTCAGGTAAGAAATAATTTAAATAAATTGAACCAAGATATTACAAGAGTACAAAAAGAGTTAAAACAGTGATAATTAATAGGGAACTGAAGAAAATTTAAGTGCTTATGTTCCTTTTTCCTCACTGGGCCCATAGTGCTCCCGGTGATCAACTCGACCCATTATTCGTGAGCGGTTTCGCCATCACTTTGCTTCCTAGTGTAAGGTAGAAGAGCAAAGTCGCTCACAAATAATTCCATTACTTCCAAAACTGACGGCCAATTAGGTGCCTTCTTGTAGGAGAAATGATCCCCGGAAGCACTCCTTTCTCTCACTCTCAAAAATTTGCACCCTGTGCGAGTTGTTGCGACATAGATATATATCCATTGCAATGTCAAAACCAGATTAATAGTTGGTCGGTTTCCGTGTCTCTGTACAGGGTCCTGGTAAGAGAGAGAGAGAAAACAACCTATGTTACATCAATTCGTGCTGATTTACTTTTGTTGAAAGCGAATTCGAATAACCAAAATATGTTGGTTCAACCTACTGGTTATTTGTGATTTGTCATATGTCAATATCTTATTACCCCTTCCATTAAAATACTAATAACCATTAAATTCAAAGCAACCCAATTCCATAAATTATGATAAACTGCCTTAAAAATATAAGTATAACCAGGCCAAAGAAATGCTACCTCTTAAAATGGAAAATAATATCTCACGACACATGTCGCAGATAAATAGATAGTCTGTTGCCATTTCTTTCTATGGTGTGCAGATAAAGATAAAGAACATAACCCACGCTACTACGATTCTTGCTGATTTGTGTTCCTTTGTTGATTGAAAATTAGTACCTATGTATTTTTATGGGGTAGTTCATAATGTTTTTTTTTACAGAGGAATATCCCGAACGGCCTCTCAGCGCAGAAAATCTGCTACCGGAGCCATCGATCGCGTCAATGACAAGCAACGCTGCCATTAGTCGATTAACGAGTGTTCTACAAAGCCTTGCCCCACAGGTAAGAGATATACTGGTCGCCAAAAAAATTAGAATACCATCAACAAGTGATACTGTGATGCCTATTTAGAGTTATTTTTGAAATGAACTCTGTGTTTCGTACTTTTATTGTCTATATTTTATTTATATACCGTGTATAAATAAAATATAGACAATGGAAGTCCGAAACACAGAGTTAGTTTCAAACTCATCATTGTCTCCAACTTTCAAATAAACGACAGATTTATGTTGCTTCAAATGATGCGTTTTTAGATGAGAATCGGGCTAAGAAATGATTACAGTCAAAGAGTGGGATGCTTAGATGAATATTCCTATCATATATTATTTTGGTAAAAAGATAATTTAGTATAGCAGACCCTTTAGAAGCGGTTCGTTCGTATAATGTATCAAAGACTAAAAGTTTTGTCATTTGATTTTACAAACATTTTTACGAAATGCCCTTACTGTCTCTTACCTCACTAAAAACCAGATTGTTTCACTATCGGGGGGCTGATTCTTGAATTTCGTAGGAAAGATCGCACGGGAACGGTCCTCTCCCTAATATCGACCAATAATAGTCTTTGAAGCGATCACGAGTTATCCGAAACCTATCTAACCACGACCTGAAAAACGACAATCCGGTCCTCTTTGCGGCATGCACCATGCTAGCTCGGTAGCCTCTGAGCCTTCTTATTGGTTGAAACGAAGGATGTGAACGTTCCCGTGCGACCTTTCCTACGAAAGAATCAGGCCCCGGGTCGATTGTGACTTGCTTTTGAGATTATTCTTTACCTTAATATGTTTAGGCTTACAACTTGTTCAGATGAAGCCTCATTCAGATCTGTGGAGTAGATCTGACATGCAATTGCAGGACATTCGTCGAGTATAGCGTCTCCTCTTGATCACGTTTGATACCCAGACGGATCCAAAACAAAGGACGACGCGGGCGCAGGTGTTTTAGGATAACGAGTTATACGCCAGAGTGCTCTGTGCAAGGAATAAATAGCCGACAAAGGCATCTCTAACAGGAACACCAAAATCATATGAGACTGTCAAGCTGCTCTGAAAATGACAAGCTCAAATAATATCGAATCACTATTAGTTTAAAATTGCCTTCATTATCTACTAAAGATTTGTGGATCCAACAGAGTCAGTCTGGTATGGGTCCCGGGCCACACAGTAGTTAAAGGAAACCAGAAAGCCGACTCTCTTGCTAAGGCAGGGGCGGAATCGGCGTTTTTAGGGCCTAAGACCTGCTTTAAATTAACTAATGCGACGGACAATCGGAAAATATCCGACTGGGCTGAAAGAAAAGGGGTGTACCACCGGCGCTCAACTCCTGAACAATACCGCTCCAAAGTCTTTCTGACTAAGTCAGACAAACGTAGAGTAAAACAGCTTCCGGAACTACCAAGAAACAGCCTGAGAAAAATCACAAGTCTGTACATAAAATTGGATTGACCAATACACCGATTGGTTGATTCTGTGGAGAGCAGGAGGAAACGCCAGTAATGAGAACAAGGGCAAAACTACTTGACCCTGGGACGAAAGTGCCCCAAGACTTAGAGAAAGTCGTGTGAGGTATGAGCCACACCATAACCTATGGGTGTTGCTTAAAGGTAGTAGACAATATTGAACTTGAGAGTAAACTAGAGCTTCGAACTTCCTTTGTCTTTATTTTTTACTTTTTCACAATGTTGCAACGAATGGTTATGTATCTGCAATCGTCATCAGGTGAATACTAACAAAAACTAAGACTACCTAATCTTATACAGGGTTCCTAAGATTTTCCTTAGGGATAGGATTTCAATAAATCAAACAGAAATGGCATAGAAAGTTCTGCGCGCACAAAAGAAACAGGTATATTGAGCAATGGTGCCAGTTTGTTATTATCTCCGGACTGCTTTCATGAGAAAAAATTGTCGCCACTGTTTCATTGTGAGCATAAATCATAGTTGCAATAATAACCGTTGACAAGATGTCTGCAAATTCCGCTAGATGGCGGCCACACCATGAGATGATCGAGGAAAATTAGATGTTTTCAGGTCCAAACCACAGCTTTTTCTTGCTTAAAGGAGGCGGCAGGGTCCATTATTTACGATACTCGTGAGGTTGTTAACATTAGAAAGAAATATCTTTTAATTAAATTTCTTTCCATTCTGTTCTACTAGTGACATCTATCCGGAAACGGCCAAACCATGCAGCTAGCACTAGCAGCCAAAGAAATCAATAAACGGCACTGTTTTTCCTGCAGAGCTTTTTGCTTCCGATATTATTGATTTTAAATAAAGCTGGCCCTACACTACATTTGATATTTTCGAGGTGTTTTATGACATGATCTCGAAACATGTAGCGAACCAATTCTTCAAAACTAGCGGGAAGGTAAAAGCGAAAAATAAGGGGCTGCCAATATTTGTAACACCCAAAAATGGGTGAAAAGATTTATTTTGCTCTGTTTCTTTTTACAAAAAACGTTTTTTTTTACGAAAAACTTGAGCTCTGCCACTTTTTTTATTTTTTTCTTTAACTTTCTCGAAATTTTCGTCATACCGTAGAAAAAAATTATTTCCCCCATGGGCATACTCTACTTTTATTCCAAAAAATTTAGAAACAGAGACGGGATCAGTTTTCCTAAAACGGGGGATCTTGGTTTCGAGTGAGAAGATAAAGGGCGCCGCAGGCAAAAATTTTTCAATCAAATTATCCGAACGCAAAAATGTTAGAAAAACAAAGAACGAAATAAAAATGGCGCCGCTTACAATTTTTTTTCAAAAATTACGTAATTTCGGGAACGCAAAGAAATAGGTCTAAAAAGTATAATTTTTAAGAAAAAAATATCAATTTTCTCGCCTTCCTCCACTGGGACTACAGGGGCCGTGCACAAATTACGTAATGGTCATAGGGGGGAGGGGGGTTACAAAACGTTACGTAGGGGGGAGGGGGGTTTTCGACAGCGTTTGCATTTGTGTGAAACTAAGAAAATTTGGAATGAAAATAAGTGAAAAGAAAATATTAGGGGAGTGGCGTGCCAAACCGTTACAAAACATTACATAGGGAGGGAGTCAAAAATTGGTAAAATCACCGTTACGTAATTTGTGCACGGCCCCACATCTGACTGTTCCTCCTTTTTGATTTCGAATCAAAGTGCAAAACCCGGGTTGGACGTTCGAAGGCGTCAACCCGTCCTATTTGCTTGATAAAGTTTCTACGGAAATATCTCAGTCGATTTCTCGGGCCGTGTATGAACGCTTTAGGTTAGGCATTTGCATGTATCTCAGTCCCCAGCCTGTAAACAGTGCGTAAGGATAATGGTTACAAAATGAAAAGCCGAAAAATATTTTTTTTACGATATCTTTCATCAGTTTGGTATTAAAGTCGAGCAAAAACAATTTTTATTCCAGTCCTAAAGGTATGAAAATGGAAAACATTAGAAAACAACAACCTGGAATGGATTTACTACGTGTAAGATGTAGTGACCACATCGCCCCATGCCTATCCTTTTCTGCCTAATGTGCTTTTCCGTTTGTCTGCGTCATATACACGGCTGCTTGGCCCCCTAAGGATTTGCTTAGGAACCCTGTATACTAGCATGGGTTCAGTGAACCATAAAACTAACCTGTATTTAATGAACTATGTAGTTTACACTTGGTTGGTTCCGCCGTTTCTCAGTTTTCCATTGGAAAAATTACTCCAAATCATTGAACAGAAGCTATTCAAGGACAACCACCTCTCTGATAGAACCAGTCTTTCCGCCGTTTCGCAGTTTTCCATTGGAAAAATCACTCCAAATCATTGAACAGAAGCTATTCAAGGACAACCACCTCTCTGATAGAACCAGTCTACAAATCAATGCCATTATCGATTTGTTGAAATGCTGTCTGCAAAATTCTTACTTACAAGAAAAGGACAGATATTTTCGACAGGAAGATAGTCTACCCACCCAAGTAGCATTTATCCGTCTTCCAACCTAATCTGTCATAAATCGACGTCGTATTAGGTACAAAATAAACTTGTCTACTAGTAAGTCAAACGACAAACGTCTTTTGTAATAAAATCCGACGTTTACGTAATCAGGTACGCATATGCGAACGTTAAACGACGTCAAAATTGGCAACGTAATTTGTACAAATATTTGCCCAGACGGATTCACGTCAGTTTACGTTTCAAAGCCGACTGTTTTAACGCCTATACCTAAATCGACCACGAAACATCGTCGGCCTTGTTACCTTAATCGACGTCGCATTTCAGGGCCCTTATTGGGATACCTACCAAAAAAGGAACGAATAAAAAGAAGGATACTTATCCCACAATTTCGCATCTGCACAATTTGTTGGCTTGCTGCCAACCAAAAATCTGATGGACCTTCAGCTCGCACTTATATTTCTTCTAGTCCACTTTATCTGGAGGATTAGTGGGGTCACACTGATATTGTTTAATGTCGATTTTTTTTATGGGGAACCAACAATTGTTATCCTCCTCCCACATCTGCGGGACAGGTTCGAGCTCATTCAGTGCTTTAATAAATACAATTGTAAAATAATCCATGTTTTTACGGAGAAAAACAAGGGAAAACGGAAAATATTTTTCTAGGTTATGTCCAGATGAACTGTCATTCTTCTTTTAAGTCAATTTTGGTTATAATGGCCAACAAAAAAGCGGAGGCGGATTCCGAACGTTTACAGATATTACATAGTTTAACGTTGGCTGGTTAGATTTTGATAAAATTAGGGCTGCAAATCGGTGTCCTTGTCCAAATTGGTGATAAATTGGTAAAAGTAGTATACCAGCCCAAACTCGGCCATTTTGGAGATGAAAGCTTGGGCAGCCATTATTGACAACAATTCTTTTCTTAATTTTATTGAAAAAAAAAACAATAAAAGAGACTTAATAATGCCTTAAAGATGCGTTTAGTATTATTCTTGAGTGATTTTAGTATTAATTACAACCGAAATAGTGCTTTAAAAAAATATATTTTTTTAAAATATTTTATTCTTTTTGCTACTTTGTGCTAATTTGGAAGGGGGAGGGAGTTATTTTTCGCCCCATCTTGACCAACTTTGTTAGTAAAGTGGCCCTCGCAGAAATATTTCGCTCTATATTACTCGGCAAAGTGCCCTTTTTAATAACATAACTTTTATTGTTAATGAAATAAAAAGGTGGCCATTTATTTTTTGTGAATATAATTCGTTAATATATATTTCACCTAAAATTTACTATCAAGTACCACATTAAGTAACCCAATGAGCATTTTTGTCTATATAAAAGTTACAGCAAATAATATAAAACCTTCATAAAATAACCAAAAGTTATATTATTTAGTGTTGGTGATAATTTTATAACTCTAATATATCTCTTAAATGAGTAAAAAAGACTTGAAAAACAACTGTTCAACACCAGCTTATAAAAATTTATGGTACATAGTAATGGATAGAAAAACAACATATAGATTTTATAAAACTTCCTTATGAGCCCTCAAGTATAGAGATTATTATAAAAAGGTTTTACAACTGTTCTAACAACACTACATAACAAATTAAAGGTTTTTATGGATTTAGAAATATAGATTTTCCATCTTTGTTCCCTTTGCTTGTTATGTATTATTCTTTTTCTTTTTACAATAAAAAAATTTATAAAATGGTGTTTAGCAATCTTCTAAAATAAATAAAAATGAAAGTGAGGTAAGCTGAAGCAGGAATATGAATATTTATATACTATAGTCAAATAAAAGCTGTTTTTCAAGTCATCCTACTCTGAAAATCAGCTGCGGTCCCGTGTGTACTGTATAGTTTTCGAATACACTCACGTAAATTTCATGGGCTCCAAAAATACTTGAGAAAACGAGAAAAAAAATATTAATTTAAATATCGGTTTTTTTTTCATAGGCGTTTTTTTCTTTCTGGGACAAATATTGAATTTTGTATGTTGTTCTTAACCCTAACAAGCAATATTTCGATTGAAACACATGTTGAAACCCCATAAATAACGTTTTTATTTAGGCCAAAAACCTATTTTTGTAAATCAAAATGGCGAAAATTTCCGACAATTCTATAAAAAAAACAATACAACTATACCACTGTTTACCTCGTCAACACTATTTTATAACCCTTTTAAAAAATGATTCTACTTGGAACAAAGGGCTACAGATGGCGCAGTGTTGAACACTGATGGTCTGTTTCTGCGAGCCTAACATAGTTACCATTGTTCTCTTTTCCTAAATGCATTCCCCGAGAGATCCAGCATATTACACATACCAGGAAAAATACCCGCCTGCACACACTTCAAGCCCGCATAACTGTCAGAGGTAACTATCTCAAGAATATAGTTAGATTGCGGGGTCGAAGGGTGTACAGGCGAGTATTTTCCGGGGTGTTCACAATTGCCGCCGACCAGCAGTATCAGCGTATGCGCTCGACGTTTCACGGTGCGTTTTTGCGACCTTAACACGGTTACTATATTGTTCTCTTTTTCTAAAACACGGTTCCCATCTATGCGTTTCTCATTCGTGGGTCCCCCGAATCAAAACACGTATCACGTGGTCTAAGCGAGATTTGCCTATACAAGTTCATGTCGGACCACGTGATGACTTTTTTGAGTCAGGGTGACTGCGCATGGGAAACGCTGGTGGGAATCGGGTGTAAAATGCATTCGATCCCGATATCTGTCATCATCAAGAAGATTTGGATCTCTTATCTCTCTCAGATTGATGTAATTAAAACAAGATAATAATGGTATGGTATCTCGCAAAAACGTGCCTTTTGATGTCGCAAAAACGCTCCTTTTGAGGTCGCAAAAACGCGCCTTTTGATGTCACAAAATTAACCTTAAAAAATCTTGTTTGTTTTGTTTTTATAATTGCCAAAATAAATTAAAGTTGTTTTTTTTTGTTCTAAAAACAGTTGTATTATAATCACTATATAAAGAAATTAATAACAAAATTATAGAAATACCTTATGGGCAAAAAAGGTTTATGAATGAGTTCATAAGAATATTACGGACACCAATTTATATAACTATTGTGTGTGAGTTCCCAAGTTTTTATAAATTTCTCTCGAAAATAGGTGGGTTGACAGAAATATTTCAAACACCAATTTATATAACTTTTGTCACTGATGACTTATATTTTTATAAATATGTTGGTGGAAACATTTTTAACACCAATTTATATAACATTTGAACCGATGACTTCAATTTTTATAAAGATGTCCGTGGAAATATTGTTAACGCCAGTTTTATGTTACTTTAGGGTACCATCAATTTAGAGCCTTTAATAAAACAAATATACAAACTCAATTCTTGTAGGAAACTTCTAAATACCCTAGGGTATCAATGGAACCCTCTTTATAATAATTATATAAATATCTGTCACCAGAGGTTTCTGAAAATGCTCATTGGGAATCAATTAAATAATATAAAATTACGTAAGCTCGCCGACGTATTATCACATCGTCATAGGTAAACTACTATACCATTGCAGTACAATTAGCGATGTCGAGCCGACCCGAATTTGTATTTCCCATTTAAGTAGGATTCGGGTCGTATGGAATGAGATTTGTAGTCCGCTTGCCAACGTTGTTTTTAAGCCAACGAGTAGAGGACGTAGTTTGACGTCCAAAAGCTACTTGGGCATGAGATCTCCACTTTCGCCGGTAGTGGCCAACATCCAAACTGGGAATTGCAAAATCTCTTATAGATCGAGCCACCTACATCTGCAATACAGAAGAAGATTTAAATAAAGAAAAGTCAAAAATTCGATTCTTCTTCAACTACACGATTAATAAAACTCTTCAGACAACATCAACACAAAGGACGGCAGACGTAAATACTGAAAGAAGGGCGACACTCAGAAAATAAAAGAAGAAGAGGCAACCAATAACATCTTCGGACTGTCTTCAAAACGACGACAACAATAAGTCAATTAACAAAAACTAAACCATATAGCCACCACATCAAGCACTGCATCTACCAAGTACCAGCGAGTGGGGATATTTAAATCGGAGAATCCCTGGAAGTTCGCCTTACAGAACACAAACGCAAAACTCGACAAGAAGCACAATGGGATCAAAAATAGCTCAACATTGCTGGGAAAATCAATATCACTTGGAATGGAAAGGGGCAAAGATCGTCGCCAAGGAGGAAAATCTATTCAAGCGAAAGTTCAAAGAAACAGCATTCGTACAGAGAAACCAGAATGTATTTTTTCAACAAAGCATCACCAACTCTGTGTTTCGGACTTCCATTGTCTATATTTTATTTATACACGATGTTTCGATCAGTGTAATCTCTGATCGTCTTCAGGTGCAAACTACAATCTATTCCTAAGGCTACGTACTTATATACTATGGGAAATCACTCAGCCGTGAAGTTTAAGAAGTTGGCTCCGCCCAAGAAGGGGCTTCCAAATATTTGGAATTTCAACACTTGGTTTACTGAAAATACCCTGATTCTGCCCAATAAAGGCAGCCTCAAAGAATTTTCATTTCTTCCAGTGTGACTCGTTGTGCAAAACCTTTGCTTCTGTCCACTTCATTCGGTGTTGTTTTGATCATGCGTGTTCGGCGATTCCTGATTTCGTTGTTTCACCTCTTTGGGTATTCGTCTGATGTTCTTTAAGCCTAACAGATAGTGGTCTTTTTGTTTCACCTATGTATGATTCACCACACTCACAAGGAACTTGGTAAATGCATTCCTTATTTTGTTTGTTCTCCGGTTTTGTTTTACTAAAAAGGCTTCGAATTGTATTATTAGATTTAAAAGTTGTTTTAATATTAAAGTTTATCGCTACTCTTCGAATTTTCTCTGATACTCCTTTAATGTATGGAATTGTAAGGAATGCATTTGCCTGGTTTTGGTCTTGTAATATCTGTCCTGTTTGCTGAAATTTAGAAATAGTATCTGTTATAAGTTTAAGGCTGTAACCATTCTGCTGCAGATCCTTCTTAATGTTTCTTATTTCGAAGTCATGAGAATTGTTACAAATTTCAACCGCTCTATTATACAAAGTTCTTATTATACCTCGTTTGGTTGTAGCAGAATGATTTGAATCTTGAGAGAGATTGTACTGATCGAAACGTCGTGTATAAATAAAATATAGACAATGGAAGTCCGAAACACGAGTTAATTTCAAATACATCATTGTCTCAAACTTTCAAACAAAGCATCACCATCCAGGATATTTGGAAACCCATACTTTCGGTTCAACTTCAAAACGGCGAAACCAACCAAGTCTAAACTTCATGGTTCACTGAACACAGGTTACTTTTATGGTTTAACGTAAAAATAAAAACTAAAGACAATGAAAGTTCGAAACTCTAGTTTAATCTAACCTATGGCGTCTCGTCAGTCATCATATAGAGTTTGCATTCGATGTCCTCGCTTAGATCTATCCTGAGCAGTGATACTCTTATCAATCATTGTCCAAATCTCTTTCCTGCTGTATTTCGTAAATCGTCTTTATCAGCCCTGAACCAGGAATGGCATCATGGTCAACATTTCACTCTCAAAGTGGACGCACGATAAGTTCCGTTAGTACTGGAGAGTACTGCTAAAACTGGTGCTTTCGTAAAAGTTCATATTGAAAGCCTTCAGGAAGAGGGCCGGAAAACTCATTTAGTTCGTCGGCAAGACTTCCCCGGATGATCTACATAGCAGGCTAAGAGTACCACTGCACAGGATAGGTCTAAACAAGGACACCAAATGTAAACTCTTTATGGAGGACTGCAGGGACAGCTTGCATTAGGCAAGCCATAGACCTAAATAAACAGCGATAGTTAAGCCTGGCAAGTATGCCTTTTATAGACTTTTTACAAAACCAAACCGCCGTGCACCACCGACTGGTGCACGTGCCCCTGAGAATGCCAGTTTTCTTTCTCTTAGAGGGCTTAATTCTTTCTGACACGTTTCTTTGTCGTACACAGTGGACCACCGGCTTAGACTTGCATCTATCTAACATTGCTACCCAGCTGAACTTCGTTTAGACGGTCGACTAAGTCCCAGCAGCATCCCTTGTAGTAGTCCCGCTGTCCGAAAATGCATCTTTTACTGTCGTCTCCTGTGTTCAAATTTAGCGGGATTCCCCGGACGTCCTCCTTTGAGTCCCGCTAATTTTACTGTCAACCTTGCATTTTTCTACTTCGTGCTGTTACTCTCTGCAAAACGTGGCCTGCAGAACTGATAAGGAATGAGAGGGCCGCCCGCCGCATCGTGTCGTTGAACGAGAAAATCTCTCGGTTTTTATTCGGAGTAATCTGACATCGCCAGGCTGCGATTCTGGTGTCTTTTGTTCTGCAAGTAAAGACAATGTTAACTAGTCTACGGCGGCCCCTTTACCTAAACCTCTTCAAAGGGCTAAGCATATTATAGCGAAGACAATTTCAAAAATGAGCCACAATAAATGGGGCGGAAAGTACCAAACTGACACACTGACAACCGAATCATTATAATAAACTAAACTTTGTTATTTTGGGTTAATACGTTTTTTACTATACTCGATTTATATAGGTACCAACCACAACTAGTTCATTACCAACGGCCAAATGTTTGACAAGACAGCAGACTTTCCCGCCACCGCAACCATATATGCGAATGAGGTATATGTCGGCAACCGTTGAAATGACAACTTGCCCAGAGATGGCGCACGAGGGTAAGAATCGTTAGGGTTACTGGATCCTGAAACCTGCGGTCCCAGGGGTAGCGACACGAAACATAACCTAATTCGCGCAAAACTCAAATTAAACACTGTTACAGGCGGAGATTTCCAAAAAAAAAAATAAAATAAATTTTTACCACTTTTGACTGATGGAAACATCACATATATTTTTGTAAACATTTTGTAAACATTTCCATACATTTATCCGCGCGCGTTTTCATACCTATACGTTCAAAAATCCTCAAACATTAAAAAATACTTAAGTATCGCCATTCGCGTGTGTCCATCTAAGTGCCTATATATTTACAAATGATTATTATATTTACTATAAAGCAAAGAAATAATAATTAAAAGAAAATTATTTTTAGCAATTTTTAAAAAATTCTCCAAATATCTCCTAAATTATATTATTATAACACCTTACAATTTTTCACAAAAAAAAATTGTGACATTTTTTGTTCTTAAGCTGTATAAAACTGAGTTTTATTCAAACAGTTTTTCTATCTCGGACTGTATAAAAACGAGTTTTTTTACTGGTGTCGCTACCCCTGGGACCGCAGGTTTCTGGATCCAGTGACCCTAAGAATCGTATGAAATAAGTGTCATTATAGCTGTTAACCTGTTTTTGACGAAATGTAATTATATATTACTAACTGGCCGCCCGCGACTTCGTTCGCGTGTTTAAAGTTGTAGATTCCTCCTCCTTCTCCACCTTACCCCACTTTCATGCCCTCAAACCTTTAGCCCCTCAAACTCTTCCATCTACTCGAGTATCCGCTTTGCCTGAAGTTTTTTCCCGTTTTTTTGCTTTAAATGGTCATAACTTTTGTTCCCGTGAACCGATTTTTATGAAAAAAGCAGCAAAATTCTTTCTTTTCACTTTCCTTGTGTCCGGTTTTATAGGTAACTTATTTTTTAACAATTCATTGTTTTTATCGAACATAGTGGTGGGAGGAGGAGAGGGGTAACAAAAAATAGCCAAAATAATAGATGAAGCACTTTTCTCGATTCCGGACTTTTCTTTAGTTTGATACCGCACCACCCATATTTTAGTCGGTCAATATTTTCATTAAAAATGGGGTTGGGGCAGGTAATAAAAAATTGTTTTTTACTGGTTCTTGATGTGAGAAAAAGTTACTATGATGAGCGAATCTACGGGGTATCCCAAGGTGAGTAACCTATTAGAATATTTTGGAAACTATACAGACCGCTTCAAGCTACTGCGAACATAGGGCGGAAGAAGTCTAATTTGCCAGTGTACGTACATGCAGAGACACCGCACGCCTATCAGTGAAGCAACCAATACTCAGGCCTGCGATCACCACTTGCATGACTTTCCTTTGGTATTTAGTACGCCTCTAATCACGGTGCTGTGTGGAGCGTAGTCAATGAAACCGGAATTTGGTCAATAAATACGCAAATTTTTATAACGTAATTTTCTTATTTTTTGTCACTGATAAATAAGAGCGTTTTATTGTCAACTGCTCAGATTTATCAGTGACGACGTGTTACAATGAAAATAATAAGGAGAAACAAAATAAAAGCAAGTTCTCAAAATAAAATAATACATTCTAAAAACCAAAAAGATTCTCCCAGTCAAAAAAAAATTAAAGCAAATGTTCGAAAAGTCTTCCTTGCTCGGCTAGACAATATCCGAGCCTACTATAAAAACTCCTTCCAACGTTTCCAAGCATGTTAGGGGTGATAATTTGAAAAGCTTCCTCAAAAACAGATAGAAATCATTAGGAGCAAGATCGGGAGATCGAGCTGGCCATACAATAGTTCCCCGTGTACTTATAACCCGATTAGGAAATACATTATCAAGATATTCCCTAACAAGGCCAACATTGTGAGCGGAACAACCATCTTGTTGGAACCATGTTTCACCAAATCTTACACCTAACAACTGCCTAGCAGTTGGAATAATGTGCTGCTGCAGTAGATCCAAGTATCTAGGACCATTCAAATTGCAATTGCCGTTAATAAAAAATGGCCCAATTACGTGTTCCCCTATAATACCCCCCCCCCCCAAACATTTAGTTTTTGGGGATACTGTGTTCTTACGTCAAAATACAAATGCAAATTTTCCCTCGACCAATATCGAACGTGTGTTGGGTTATGACGATTTGACCATTTGACCATCTGCACTTTTTCGGCAACTTCGTAGACATCCATTTTTGGTTTTAAAAATGTATTATTTCAATTAAGAACTTACCCATCTGTTTTTCGAGCAAGGCAGAAATAAAACAAAATAATAAAAACAAAATGAATTTCCAAAAGATAACACTGCAGCGTGCTTCGAATCCACCTCGGTCGTACGGCACGGAGAGTAAATTGGACTTGATTCCCCCTATGTTCGCAGTAGCTTGAAGCGGTCTGTACACTGAAAACTTTTCAAACTTTCTATTCTAACATAAGTCCATGTAAACTATCTTTATGAAATAGTCTCACATTTGCAGGAAAACTTGACAACAACTTTCCTATTTTAAATTGAACACCCTGTATATTTTTGCATTTTTGGATTCTACAAAATATTTTAGGTAGATCTTATGTACAATGTCCTATACCTATGTTCAACTGTTTTTAAAATAACAGGTGAAAATTGACATTTTTTAGCTTTGACAGCCCGTAACATCGAAACGGTTAAGGATAGAGCAAAACGGTTTTTACATTCCTATTAGTCACAAGCTATCGTTTTATAAATAAAATCTATATGTTTGTGGCGGATTCATAATGTCGAAACTATTTTTTTGGGTTTTTCGCCACTAAGTTAAGGAAATTTTTTCAAAAATATGTTAAAACCCACTGCGTAAATTCCTAAAGAAAAAAAATTGTTCGTTTGTCAGTGGTTTTTAAATAAGATAAAAAATTTGCCTACACACACGCAAATCCTAACTAGAATCTAAGTACTTATTTGACGTTTCGGCAGAAATTCTACGAAAAAAGTTTTTGAAAAGGATAAAATTCTTTGATAACGGCAGTAGAATTTCTGCCGAAACGTCAGATAAGTACTTAGATTCTAGTTAGGATTTGCGTGTGTGTAGGCAAACCACTGACAAACGAACAAATTTTTTTCTTTAGGAATTTACGCAGTGGGTTTTAACATATTTTTGAAAAAATTTCCTTAACTTAGTGGCGAAAAACCCAAAAAAAGTAGTTTCGACACTATCGTTTTATATCTAAACCCAGGATTAAAATAGCCCAAGGTTAGTTTAACCCTGAATTAAAAATAGTATAAAACAATAGCTTGTGAAAAACCAAGATAGGAATGTAAAAACCGTTTTGCTCTATCCTTAACCGTTTCGATGCCACGGGCTGTCAAAGTTAAAAGATGTCAATTTTCACCTGTCAATATTTTAAAAACAGTTGAACATAGGTATAGGAGATTATGCATAAAATGTACCTAAAATATTTTGTAGAATCCAAAAATGCAAAAATATACAGGGCGTTCAATTTAAAATAAGAAAGTTGCTGCCAAGTTTTCCTGCAAATGGCAACACTGCAAATATGAAAGTATTTCAAAATGACAGTTAACATAGACTTATGTTAGAATAGAAAGTGTGGAAAGTTTCCATCGTATAGTTTCCAAAATATTCTAATAGGTTACTCACCTTGGGACAACCGGTATATATTTTTAGTTTTTAAGTGTGTTTCCAGCAAGTGACAGTTAATTCTTGTAGTTTTTTATTTTTACTAGTAATAACACGAAAGTAATTTTTTTGTTTAATTTGAGGACATTATTTTTAGGTGAAAGCCGCTCAAATTCTTCTGAAAGTTCCCATGAAAACATCTCTTTCTCTCTCTCTCGCAGCGAAAATACTCCACCAAAACAACAGCAGTCCTATCCGATACCATCTATTGCTGTTCTAAGTAAGTTTTACCATAGACTTTAAAAAATATTTAAAGAAAAACGAGAACGTTTTTGGATTTTTGGCATGCTCCACTAGTAACTGGTTTCGGAACTAGTTCATTTGTTCCTTATTTTGTTATTCCTATTGCTTTCCGAGTATTTCCCAAGAAAAAAATCAGTCGCGACGTAGTGGCCGTTTCCACGCCCTATTCCTAATAGAGTTGTGGCGTCATATCCCCACTAACAATTTTTATGTACTACAGGGTAATTCTGGCATGTAAGTGCCTTATAAATGTCATCAGATTACCAGTTTGCTGTGTTACGGTTTCGAAAAACTCATCTAGGTGTTAAAAGCAATTTATTGTATTGTATATTGTTGTAAGAATGTTCTTATAGCAACAGTTTACAGGAATATGAATGAAAGCTCTTCTTCTTTCTGTAAGAATATTTATACGGTGTTACTATAGAGCAGAATTGCTGCAAAGTACTTTAGGCTCTTAAAGTATTGTATAAGAGTGTTTCAGGTCCAATAATACAACAATTTTAAATCAAAAGGGTTCTATAAGGTTTTACCTGTAATTTTGCTCTCTGTAAGAATGTTCTTACAGTAACAATTAAAGGAATATCCTATAAAAGCTCTACTTCTTTCTGTAAAAACATTTATACGGTATTACTACAGGGAAGAATTGCCGCAAAGTACTTTAGGCTCTTGAAGATTGAGTCTTTCAGGCCCAATTTTAAATCAAAAAGGCTCTATAATTAGTAATTTTGCTTTATAAAGATACATTCCCAATGTAGTAGCAAATAATATAAAACCTTCATAAAATAACCAAAAGTTATATTATTTAGTGTTGGTGATAATTTTATAACTCTAATATATCTCTTAAATGAGTAAAAAAGACTTGAAAAACAACTGTTCAACACCAGCTTATAAAAATTAATGGTACATAGTAATGGATAGAAAAACAACATATAGATTTTATAAAACTTCCTTATGAGCTCTCAAGTATAGAGATTATTATAAAAACGTTTTACAACTGTTCTAACAACACTATATAACAAATTAAAGGTTTTTATGGATTTAGAAATACAAATTTTCCATCTTTCTTCCCTTTGCTTGTTATGTATTATTCTTTTTCTTTTTACAATAAAAAAATTTATAAAATGGTGTTTAGCAATCTTCTAAAATAAATAAAAATGAAAGTGAGATAAGCTGAAGTAGGAATATGAATATTTATATACTGTAGTCAAATAAAAGCTGTTTTTCAAGTCATCCTACTCCGAAAATCAGCTGCGGTCCCGTGTGTACTGTATAGTTTTCGAATACACTCACGTAAATTGCATGGGCTCCAAAAATACTTGAGAAAATGGGAAAAAAAATATTCATTTAAATATCAGTTTTTTTTTTAATACACGTTTTTTTTCTTTCTGGGACAAATATTGAATTTTGTATGTTGTTCTTAACCCTAACAAGCAATATTTCGATTGAAACACATGTTGAAACCCCATAAATAAAGTTTTTATTTAGGCCAAAAACCCATTTTTGTAATTCAAAATGGCTAAAATTTCCGACAATTCTATAAAAAAAAAACAATACAATTATACCACTGTTTACCTCGTCAACACTATTTTATGACCCTTTTAAAAAAAGGATGCTACTTGGAACAAAGGGCTGCAGATGGCGCAGTGTTGAACATTAATGGTTCGTTTCTGCGAGCTTAACATAGTTACCATTGTTCTCTTTTCCTAAATGCATTCCTCGAGAGATCCAGCATACTACACATACCAGGAAAAATACCCGCCTGCACACACTTCAAGCCCGCATAACTGTCAGAGGTAACTATCTCAAGAATATAGTTAGATTGCGGGGTCGAAGGGTGTACAGGCGAGTATTTTCCGGGGTGTTCATATTTGCCGTCGACCAGCAGTATCAGCGTATGCGGTCGACGTTTCACGGTGCGTTTTTGCGACCTTAACACGGTTACTATATTGTTCTCTTTTTCTAAAACACGGTTCCCATCTATGCGTTTCTCATTCGTGGGTCCCCCGAATCAAAACACGTATCACGTGGTCTAAGCGAGATTTGCCTATACAAGTTCATGTCGGACCACGTGATGAGTTTTTTGAGTCAGGGTGACTGCGCATGGGAAACGCTGGTGAGAATCGGGTGTAAAATGCATTCGATCCCGATATCTGTCATCGGCAACTATCTCAAGAAGATTTGGATCTCTTATCTCTCTCAGATTGATGTAATTAAAACAAGATAATAATGGTATGGTATCTCGCTAAAACGCCCCTTTTGATGTCGAAAAACGCTCCTTTTCATTTCGCAAAAACGCGCCTTTTGATGTCACAAAATTAACCTTAAAAAATCTTGTTTGTTTTGTTATTATAATTGCCAAAATAAATTATAATTGTTTTTTTTGTTCTAAAAACAGTTGTTCTAAAAACAGTATTATAATCACTATATAAAGAAATTAATAACATAATTATAGAAAAAAACCTTATGGGCAAAAAAGGTTTATGAATGAGTTCATAAGAATATTACAGACACCAATTTATATAACTATTGTGTGTGAGTTCCCAAGTTTTTATAAGTGTCTCTCGAAATATTTTCAATCTTATCTTATATAAATTTGTTGTTGGTTAATTAAGTTTTATAAGTGGGTTGATAGCAACATTTTAAAAACCAATCTATTATATATCTTTAATTGATAGTTACTTACGGTTTTATAGGTGGGTTGACAGAAAGATTTCAAACACCAACTTATATAACTTTTGTCACTGATGACTTATATTTTTATAAATATGTTGGTGGAAACATTGTTAACACCAATTTATATAACATTTGAACCGATAACTTTAATTTTTATAAAGGTGTCCGTGGAAATATTGTTAACGCCAGTTTTATGTTACTTTAGGGTACCATCAATTTAGAGCCTTTAATAAAACAAATATACAAACTCAATTCTTGTAGGAAACTTCTAAATACCCTAGGGTATCAATGGAACCCTCTTTATAATAATTATATAAATATCTGTCACCAGAAGTTTCTAAAAATGCTCATTGGGGTATATAGTTATATAGTGGAATATATTACTTCCGCGTATAACTTTATATTTTTACGACACTGTGTTAGTTACCACACTAAGCGATAATAATGAAATTTTTCTTATAAATAGTTTTTTGTAGGAAATATTACTAGGCTTTAACCCATTTGTGGTGGCAATGACAATGGCACCAGTGAAATTGAATATAATTGTTGCTTGGGTTGACCATGACTTTGATACTCCCTAATAAGGGCAGAACACGTGTCTTCATCTAGTATTTAAGTCATACCCGGTATTTATCCTTATGGTACTCCAGTATATATGTAATTTTGTTTTTTAGTCCATTCCAATATGTTATGGGGGACTATTAAAAGCGTGAAATTTTTACTTTTCCTAATTTTATCAAAAATGAGTTGCTAAAGTTCCAAAACTCAAGTAGCATTTATCCGTCTTCCAACCTAATCTGTCATAAAGTGAAGTCGTATCAGGTACAAAATAAAGTTGTCTACTAGTAAGTCAAACGACAAACGTCTTTTGTAATAAAATCCGACGTTTACGTAGTCAGGTCGCATATGCGAACCTTAAACGACGTCAAAATAGGCAACGTAATTTGTACAAATATTTGCCCAGACGGATTTAAAGCCGACTGTTTTAACGCCTATACCTAAATTGACCACGAAACATCGTCGGCCTTGTTACCTTACCCAAGCAACAAAATCAGTCGCGATGTGGTGGCCGTCTCTACGCCCTATCTCTAATAGAGTTGTGGCGTCAGATCACGGCGACGATTTTATTACTACTATACCTCGAGGTATTCACCGTTTTTGGCAATGCATTGGGACGGTTATACAACTACATCGCGACGGTAAAGATTACTCTTGATATAGGAATTATGTCGTCGCGGGTAGTAAACGGGCACGTTATCCCGACGTCCTGTATACCACATAAAGTAGTATTTCTGACTTTTTAGGGTTTTTATAGGTTTTCTCTTTCCCACATTATTAATTGAAAATATGTTGATCTTTTTCTAAACTACATCAGGACACACACCATAAAATATGTGAAGACATGACAGAAAACAAAAATATTATCTATATCATAACCTATACCTAATAATTACCATTTTATTAACCATTTTTCTGAAGTCACCACATCCTAAATTTATAAACGCATAGCACTTTACTGACTAAAAATTTTTAGTAAAAGTAAATAACATGGCGGCGTCGCTCATCCAGTTGACGGTGCAGTAATTTACAATGTCAGTAAAGTAGCGATAACTCGTAGGTAACGTTTTTCCACTATATGCACATTTATTTCTTATTGCGTGGTAGATAGGCGACCGTGTAGACTCCATAACTTTGTAGTTTTGTATTGAGTAGGGGCTACTGAATGGCAACCAAATTAATATCAGTAGAGTCGTTACCTCGTAAAAGTAATATTAAAGAAATTAAATGTGACAACTATCAAGTAAGCCCCGCACTGTAAAGTTTTTTCGTGTTTCTAGTAATGGTATCTAGTTATATAGTGGAATATATTACTTTCGCGTATAACTTTATATTTTTACGACAGTGTGGTAATTTTTTAACAGTAATAGTGACCACACTAAGTGAAAATAATGAAATTTTTCCTATAAATAGTTTTTCGTAGGAGATATTACTACGCTTTAACCCTTTTTTGGTGGAAATGACAATGGCACCAGTTAAATTGACTATAATTGTTGCTTGGGTAATCGACGTCGCATTTCAGGGCCCTTATTTGGATACCTACCAAAAAAGGAACGAAGAAAAAGAAAGATACTTAACCTACAATTTTGCATTGGGGACATCAAATTGCACAATTTATTGGCTTGCTGCCATCCAGAAATCTGCTGAACCTTCAGCTCGCACTTGTGGGGTCACATTGATATTGTTTAATGTCGCTTTTTTTTTTATGGGGAACCAACAATTGTTATCCTGCTCCCACATCTGCGGGACAGGTTCAAGCTCATTCAGTGCTTTAATAAATACAATTTTAAAATAATCCATGTTTTTTAGGAAAAAACAAGGAAAAACGGAAAATATTTTTCTAGGTTATGTTCAGCTGAACTGTGATTCTTTTTTAAGTCTTCTTTTAAGTAAGAATGGAGGCGGATTCCGAAGTTGTGCACATATTACGTAGTTTAACGTTGGTTGGTTAGATTTGGATAAAATTAGGGCTGCAAATCGGTGTCCTTGTTCAAATTGGTGAAAAATTGGTAAAAGTACTATACCAGCCCAAATTCGGCCACTTTGGAGTTGCAAGCTTGGGCAGCCATTATTGACAACAATTTTTTCTTGTTTTTATTGGAAAAAAAACAATAAAATTTACTAAACAAGTACCACATTAAGTAATCAATTAAATAATATATAATTACGTAAGCTGGCGGACGTATTATTACGTCGTCATAGGTAAACTACTATACCATTGCAGTACAATTAGCGACTTCGAGCCGACCCGAATTTGTATTCTCCATTTTGTAGTCCGCTTACCAACGTCTGGGTTTTTAAGACAACGAGTAGAGGACGTAGTTTGACGTCCAAATGCTACTTGGGACCCGGTATCCTTATGGTACTCCAGTATTTATGTAATCAAAAATGAGTTGCTAAGGTTCCAAAACGCCTTAATCGACGAACAAAAAAAGTTGTCTGTCGGTCTGTTGTCTGTGTGTATACACGATAATTCAAGTACGCTTTAATCGATTTTAACGAAATTTGGTACAAAAATCCTCTATCGGCTGACCATGAACTGATTAACTTTTGGGTAGGGTGGTAGGATTGAAGGGAGGAAAAGGAGGATAAAATATTTTAAAAAATTGTAACTTTGGAACAAAAGCAAGTAGCGATATACGGTTTTCAGATTTAAGATTCTATGAATATGGACTACAAATTTTGTTATAAAGTCCAAATTCGTGAGAGCTTTAGTTGCCGAGTTTTTTAAAAAAACGTTAAAATATATTAAAAAAAACTCATAACTTAAGTAAAGCAGCTATTGATATGGTGTTTTCAGATTTTGGTTTTCGTAAATATTACCCAAAAATTTTGTTATAAGGTTCAAATCTTTCAAAGCTACAGTTTTCGAGATATTTTCGTTTCTTTTCAACATAAAATAATTGATTGTATGGTGGACTATCCGTGCTTTCTAGCACCAAGTCTTACTATCTACGTTGGTACTCAGGCTAGATGACAACGGTTTTGTCGTAACTAGTTGGTGGTAGAACTGGTGGAGTAGGCGAAAATTCCAAAAGGTTTCTCTTTTGGTAAAATTTTCTCTTTTTTATATTTAATTCGGACATGGACATTGCCAATAGGATTTGCTAAGATCTAAAATAGTACCCCCCACAGGTCTAAATAATTACACCTGTGGGGGGCACTAAATTTTAAAACCAATTTTCAAAAAACACTTACCCATACAGAAAAGACACAAAGTTATTGATTATTTTGTATTTTTATTGCTAAATACCACTGAAAAACTGCTTTTTTGTCAAAATAAATACCATATTTTAAAAGAAAATGCCCTAAAACTAATTTGTTTTAACAGGTTTCAAAATGGCAAATGATGAATACGCCAAAATTTTGGCACATGATATCTTCATAATCTGTGTTTGAGGTTATAAAATTGGTAATTTTTTAGACCACCTCTGGGGGGGGGGGGTGATTTAAATTTTAACCCCCAGAAAGGATTGTTTTGTGGCAATTGATAAGAAGTTCGTTCATAATTTCCCTAAGTAACCGTTTTCACAAGGATTAATTTACCTTATTTAATATCCCAAGTTGTTCATTAATCAATAAAACACCTCCAATTTTGTCCAGAAAAACGCCATATTTTGAACCCGTTTTCAACACAAAAAATATATTTATGAGGGTGCTACGAGGCAAAACAAACATAAGTGAAGGTGCACGAAAAATATACCAAATAAAAAACCCAAAACAACTATATTAAGTTATTTACAAACTGAAATTAAAACATTGAGGTTATCTAAAAGCTGAGTCAAGAAAACTTTCCTTACTCAAAGGCCACTCATTTTAAAGCTGTAGCTTTCATCAGTAGAGGTTGGTGCAAGCCAAGGTGCAAGCAGAGGTAAAAGATCCGAACTCGCTGTTTGTGATTGAACTCAACGCTAATATTTTTAAACTGACATTTCGACAGTGACAGAAATGTGAACAAAATTTGCATTTAAGTTTTTTTAATACATTTCATAAATAAAAACACCTTTTAAATAAATACAAAATTAATCTACTCCTTATTTTATTATTACCCATCTAAATCTTTGTGTGACATCAGGTATTAATTGGAAAAATTAATTAACAAGGGTAAGTTTTAATTAGAGTGACATATAACCCCAATTTTAATTTGTTCTACAGAGTGTTTACTATTTAAACCCCGCGTGGGTTTAAATTTTTTAATTTTCTTTTTTTTCTAAATTGAAACTTTCTTCTTAAATCCAACAAGAGATTGTGTTAAGATGATTATTCAATAAAAAAATTTATTAAAATTCTTTTTATAAATTAAATTATGTCCAAAACTCAAGGATGGTTGGTTTAAAGTGCTTAAAACCAGAAATTTCACTTAAACTTAGGGCCGTTCTAAAATAGACTAAACCCTTTTAGTAAATCCCACCGTGTAAGTTTATTTCTTATTTTGTGAAATTTATTTGTTACTTTGCCTTTCCTTTTCCTGTGTTTTTCACAATAGGTTTATTTTTTAGGCCCGAATAACAGTCAGCCTCCAGACATGTTTGTGCCCGGTACCCAGAGAAGTACCCCCACCAAAGAAGAGGCGGAGCCCAAAGAGAAGGAACCCGTTCAGAAAATCAAGCAGGACGAAGTGAGTTTTCACGTGGAGAAGGAAAACTTGGATCCCAGGAAGTTGTTGGCTTCGGTATGTACACTAAAATTTGTCTTGCTAATTGGCACCTTATCAACTTGACATGATAGTTTCTAAGTTGCAGATATCTTTTTTCCACGGCGCGGTGGTTTGTTTTTTGTTTGGGCTATTACTACAGAATATATAATAATCTATGCCTGGGATTAACTAACGCGAAACCTGTTTTCTTTTTACAAAATAAGAGAAATATAGGTTTAAAGTAAACTTAAAACGGGTTTCCGCCAACGTTCCTAAACAAATCATTATTATATTTGTCAGTAGGGTTTTAAAGAAGAAAATATATTTTCTAGCAAAAATGTTACCTAAAATATTTTGATATGACTTAGTTGAAGTTTCAGCAGAAATTCTACTGGCGAAAGTGATACTTTACCGTACGAGACGGCAGTTGGCAAGGGCGGTAGACACTTTACGCATATGTTAGGAACAAGATTTTACCTATAAGCCTTAAAAATTCGCAAAAAAGAAATATAAATATCTGTATTTTAATTTCCTGGAATAAAGGTAGTCATTTTACTGCACAGTGTGCGGTAAACTACAATCTTCCACATCCAAAAGAGTGTTGTAAGGTGCACTTTACCGCACGCGAGTAGGTAAAAGTAATTTTCTTTTAAAAACTTATCCATTTTTCAAAACTATTTTGTCAACGATTACTGACTGACATAATAGTATATTAAACAAGTCCATAAGTCGAGTCTGGTTGGGTTGTTTGCCGTATTTGTTTTACGGCTACAAATAAAAATAAAAATCGTATTTTTCTATTTACATGTTTATTTTTGACGCTGTTATGACAAAAACGAACAAAACTAACAGTAAATGGAAGATGCGATGACATATGCATATGCAAAGGTGACATCTTTGGGTGCAGTGTTTTGCACACAGCGTGTCGAAAGTGGTGTGCACCAGTGCACAACTGAATCGAAGTTGCTGTTCCATTGTGGTGCACTTTTTCAGTTTTCGTGTTTCATGTTCCATTGAAACTGCACTCATACTGCGTTGACGAATTTTTTTGAGAGCACGCAGTGTTACTGCACTATGAGTGGCAAACCAAAAGTGTTCATTTCCTAAGTATAGACACTCAAAAAATTGTTAGAAATGTTTGTTTTCTTACATTTGTTTTGTTTTGAAAAGTTCATTCGAGCTTAAGGTTAAAGATTGACAATCAGCTGATATGTTTAGGGCTAATAGAAAAAGCATGGCGTGTGCAGGCTGTAGTTTGTTTGGTTATTGATAGGTGGAGCCATAGGTTTTTACAGAGCGGCTAGTTTTTAGGGATTTTTGTAGTTGTCCGCTATTCTGAATTCTATACTTTACTACGGAAAAATAAAGTTAGATTTGAACCGTTTAGGTGACTTTTTCCTAAAACTCCTTATTCGCGAATCTCTGTTAAAATAAATAAATGATAAAAAACCTAAATAATAGAGGTATTTCGAATTGAAACAGTTTTATAGGACTACTTTAGAACATGAGGTTTTGAAGTCGGTACTTTGCACAGTGATGGGTCCGAGGATGAGTCATCTTCACGAACAGTGTTTTAATTTACTAAAAAATAAAAAAAGCGATTTTGTTTTTATTTGCAGTCGTATAAAACGTATCGTAGAAAACTTGTTTAAAAACCTCTTCGCACACTCGCGCGACTTGAGGCTCTGTCCACCAACATGTTTCGCTCGTGTGAAAAGAGTCGTCTTTAAACCTTGTTTTTTAATATACTATATTTTTATGTCAAAGTCAATTATAAGTTTGAAAAATAGATAAATTAAATATCGGCAGTAGAATTTCTGCCAAAACATGAATCAAGTAATTTAAAAAAAAAACAGCGAACATCCCATTATATATTGTTGTGGATCTCTTAAAATCTTTTTGTGTTTATGTTAGAATTTAGCTCGTCGCAGGGGCTCGGCCCCCGTTTCCCTGCCACTGTCCAAATCTGACGAAAACACATCCGCTGCAGGCGGCGGACTAGTCCTTTCGGCAGATGTGCAAGCTTTGAGGAGGGGCTCGGTACCAGCCGAGGTTATCTTTTGTCGTAAGTACTACACTTTTTTTATTTTTTGAACAAGGTCAGTGCCCAATGAGCATTTTTGTCTATATAGAAGTTACAGGAAATAATATAAAACCTTCATAAAATAACCAAAAGTTATATTATTTAGTGTTTTTGATAATTTTATAACTCTAATATATCTCTTAAATGAGTAAAAAAGACTTGAAAAACAACTGTTCAACACCAGCTTATAAAAATTTATGGTACCTAGTAATGGATAGAAAAACAACATATAGATTTTATAAAACTTCCTTATGAGCCCTCAAGTATAGAGATTATTATAAAAAGGTTTTACAACTGTTCTAACAACACTACATAACAAATTAAAGGTTCTTATGGATTTAGAAATTAGATTTTCCATCTTTCTTCCCTTTGCTTGTTATGTATTACTCTTTTTCTTTTTACAATAAAAAAATTTATAAAATGGTGTTTAGCAATCTTCTAAAATAAATAAAAATGAAAGTGAGATAAGCTAAAGCAGGAATATGAATATTTATATACTATAGTCAAATAAAAGCTGTTTTTCAAGTCATCCTCCTCTGAAAATCAGCTGCGGTCCCGTGTGTACTGTATAGTTTTCGAATACACTAACGTAAATTTCATGGGCTCCAAAAATTACCTGAGAAAACGAGAAAAAAAATATTAATTTAAATATCGGTTTTTTTTCATACGCGTTTTTTTCTTTCTGGGACAAATATTGAATTTTGTATGTTGTTCTTAACCCTAACAAGCAATATTTCGATTGAAACACATGTTGAAACCCCATAAATAACGTTTTTATTTAGGCCAAAAACCTATTTTTGTAATCCAAAATGGCGAAAATTTCCGACAATTCTATAAAAAAAACAATACAACTATACCACTGTTTACCTCGTCAACACTATTTTATAACCCTTTTAAAAAATGATGCTACTTGGAACAAAGGGCTACAGATGGCGCAGTGTTGAACACTGATGGTCCGTTTCTGCGAGCTTAACATAGTTACCATTGTTCTCTTTTCCTAAATGCATTCCTCGAGAGATCCAGCATACTACACATACCAGGAAAAATACCCGCCTCCACACACTTCAAGCCCGCATAACTATCAGAGGTAACTATCTCAAGAGTATAGTTAGATTGCGGGGTCGAAGGGTGTACAGGCGAGTATTTTCCGGGGTGTTCACATTTGCTGCCGACCAGCAGTATCAGCGTATGCGCTCGACGTTTCACGGTGCGTTTTTGCGACCTTAACACGGTTACTATATTGTTCTCTTTTTCTAAAACACGGTTTCCATCTATGCGTTTCTCATTCGTGGGTCCCCCGAATCAAAACACGTATCACGTGGTCTAAGCGAGATTTGTCTATACAAGTTCATGTCGGACCACGTGATGAGTTTTTTGAGTCAGGGTGACTGCGCATGGGAAACGCTGGTGGGAATCGGGTGTAAAATGCATTCGATCCCGATATCTGTCATCGGCAACTATCTCAAAAAGATTTGGATCTCTTATCGCTCTCAGATTGATGTAATTAAAACAAGATAATAATGGTATGGTATCTCGCAAAAACGCGCCTTTTGATGTCGCAAAAACGCTCCTTTTGATTTCGCAAAAACGAGCCTTTTGATGTCACAAAATTAACCTTAAAAAATCTTGTTTGTTTTGTTATTATAACTGCCAAAATAAATTAAAATTGTTTTTTTTTGTTCTAAAAACAGTTGTATTATAATCACTATATAAAGAAATTAATAACAACATTATAGAAAAAACCTTATGGGCAAAAAAGGTTTATGAATGAGTTTATAAGAATATTACAGACACCAATTTATATAACTATTGTGTGCGAGTTCCCAAGTTTTTATAAGTGTCTCTCGAAATATTTTCATTCTTATCTTATATAAATTTGTTGTTAGTTAATTAAGTTTTATAAGTGGGTTGATAGCAACATTTTAAAAACCAATCTATTATATATCTTTAATTGATAGTTACTTACGGTTTTATAGGTGGGTTGACAGAAAGATTTCAAACACCAATTTATATACCTTTTGTCACTGATGACTTATATTTTTATAAATATGTTGGTGGAAACATTGTTAACACCAATTTATATAACATTTGAACCAATGACTTTAATCTTTATAAAGATGTCCGTGGAAATATTGTTAACGCCAGTTTTATGTTACTTTAGGGTACCATCAATTTAGAGTCTTTAATAAAGCAAATATACAAACTCAATTGTTGTAGGAAACTTCTAAATACCCTAGGGTATCAATGGAACCCTCTTTATAATAATTATATAAATATCTGTCACCAGAAGTTTCTGAAAATGCTCATTGGGTGAAGTCAACCTTATGGCACAATTACAATGAATTGGTTGTGTCACTTTTTGATGACTTTTTAGTCAATTAGTTTGGTTATACGGACCTCTTAAAGCGCTTTAATATAAGAACGCCCAGGTAACAATTGTATGACCTACTGGTTGTGATGACTAAAAACTTAACCAATATTAACGTTGTATTTGGTGGAGAAATTAGTTATTTTCGGGATGACCTTCCTTAACGAAATAATTACCTACGCCTAAACGTTAGTTTTACCCTGGCGTTACACTAGCTGCAACGTTTTGTTAACGTTTTCGCATTACTTTTTCGTGATTATTTTGATGTCAAAATAATTACCACAAAACGTTAAAGGGCACACGTCGCGCATCCTACGTAATTCTTCATCAAATTTACATTTTTTGGTCGTTATGTGGTAAGAGCAAGGAAATAGGTCTGGTCTGGTTATGCACCAACAATTTCCGATCGTTATGTGCATCATCAACACAATTCACAACCTCACTTTTTTATTTTTCATTAAATTTTTTGTTGTAAATTTTATTTATTTCATAAGGCCTATCCCAATGAGCATTTTGGTCTATATAAAAGTTACAGCAAATAATATAAAACCTTCATAAAATAACCAAAAGTTATATTATTTAGTGTTGGTGATAATTTTATAACTCTAATATATCTCTTAAATGAGTAAAAAAGACTGTTCAACACCAGCTTATAAAAATTTATGGTACATAGTAATGGATAGAAAAACAACATATAGATTTTATAAAACTTCCTTATGAGCCCTCAAGTATAGAGATTATTATAAAAAGGGTTTACAACTGTTCTAACAACACTACATAACAAATTAAAGGTTTTTATGGATTTAGAAATATAGATTTTCCATCTTTCTTCCCTTTGCTTGTTATGTATTATTCTTTTTCTTTTTACAATAAAAAAATTTATAAAATGGTGTTTAGCAATCTTCTAAAATAAATAAAAATGAAAGTGAGATAAGCCGAAGCAGGAATATGAATATTTATATACTATAGTCAAATAAAAGCTGTTTTTCAAGTCATCCTACTCTGAAAATCAGCTGCGGTCCCGTGTGTACTGTATAGTTTTCGAATACACTCACGTAAATTTCATGGGCTCCAAAAATACTTGAGAAAACGAGAAAAAAAATATTAATTTAAATATCGGTTTTTTTTTCATACGCGTTTTTTTCTTTCTGGGACAAATATTGAATTTTGTATGTTGTTCTTAACCCTAACAAGCAATATTTCGATTGAAACACATGTTGAAACCCCATAAATAACGTTTTTATTTAGGCCAAAAACCCATTTTTGTAATCCAAAATGGCGAAAATTTCCGACAATTCTATAAAAAAAAACAATACAACTATACCACTGTTTACCTCGTCAACACTATTTTATAACCCTTTTAACACGAAAGTAAAAACAACTTTCGTGCCTTTTAAAAAATTATGCTACTTGGAACAAAGGGCTACAGATGGCGCAGTGTTGAACACTGATGGTTCGTTTCTGCGAGCTTAACATAGTTACCATTGTTCTCTTTTCCTAAATGCATTCCTCGAGAGATCCAGCATACTACACATACCAGGAAAAATACCCGCCTCCACACACTTCAAGCCCGCATAACTATCAGAGGTAACTATCTTAAGAATATAGTTAGATTGCGGGGTCGAAGGGTGTACAGGCGAGTATTTTCCGGGGTGTTCACATTTGCCGCCGACCAGCAGTATCAGCGTATGCGCTGGATGTTTCACGGTGCGTTTTTGCGACCTTAACACGGTTACTATATTGTTCTCTTTTTCTAAAACACGGTTCCCATCTATGCGTTTCTCATTCGTGGGTCCCCCGAATCAAAACACGTATCACGTGGTCTAAGCGAGATTTGACTATACAAGTTCATGTCGGACCACGTGATGAGTTTTTTGAGTCAGGGTGACTGCGCATGGGAAACGCTGGTGGGAATCGGGTGTAAAATGCATTCGATCCCGATATCTGTCATCGGCAACTACCTCAAAGATTTGGATCTCTTATCTCTCTTAGATTGATGTAATTAAAACAAGATAATAATGGTATGGTATCTCGCATAAACGTGCCTTTTGATGTCGCAAAAACGCTCCTTTTTAGGTCGCACAAACGCGCCTTTTGATGTCACAAAATTAACCTTAAAAAATCTTGTTTGTTTTGTTTTTATAATTGCCAAAATAAAACAGTTGTATTATAATCACTATATAAAGAAATTAATAACAAAATTATAGAAAAAACCTTATGGGCAAAAAAGGTTTATGAATGAGTTCATAAGAATATTACAGACACCAATTTATATAACTATTGTGTGTGAGTTCCCAAGTTTTTATAAGTGTCTCTCGAAATATTTTCAATCTTATCTTATATAAATTTGTTGTTGCTTAATTAAGTTTTATAAGTGGGTTGATAGCAACATTTTAAAAACCAATCTATTATATATCTTTAATTGATAGTTACTTACGGTTTTATAGGTGGGTTGACAGAAAGATTTCAAACACCAATTTATATAACTTTTGTCACTGATGACTTATATTTTTGTAAATATGTTGGTGGAAACATTGTTAACACCAATTTATATAACATTTGAACCGATGACTTCAATTTTTATAAAGATGTCCGTGGAAATATTATTAACGACAGTTTTATGTTACTTTAGGGTACCATCAATTTAGAGCCTTTAATAAAACAAATATACAAACTCAATTCTTGTAAGAAACTTCTAAATACCCTAGGGTATCAATGGAACCCTCTTTATAATAATTATATAAATATCTGTCACCAGAAGTTTCTGAAAATGCTCATTGGGATTTACTTAAGTTTTAGTGGCTAATCCTTAACGCGTAATTTTGTCTTCTCTCTATACTTTTTGCAGGGAAATAGACAGAAATAGAATAAAAAATTGCATTAGGCATTAAAACTTGAGTAAATGGGCCCTTACTTACGAATCCTTGAATAGTTAAAAAAAACTATGATTTCTTTGTTTTTAAATGAAACTAGAAACTATTGCAAACTTGATGTGTGGTTTTTTCAGTGTGTATTTGCGACAAACATAAAAAATATGTATTTTTTTTGGAACATTTTGACTAATTTTAATACAAAATACACATTGCACAAAAAGTACGAAACATAATACAAAACACAAAGTAGGTACTTAGATTGTAGCTTCTTTAAAAGTACAAAACACAACTAGTAGGGACAACATTTTAACGAATAAACTAGCAGAAAGAAAAACCTTTTTTTTCTGAATCTATCTAATTATAAAACTAACCTAAACAAAAATTTAAATTTGACTCACACAAATACCTAAATACTAACATAGCTCCAATATTCAGCACTAAGAGGATGATAGCCCCCATTGTGAGCCTGCCCTGGGGTGAATATTGTAGCTCTGCAAGTACTTATTTGTGTAGTGTGGAATATAGCGCATGGGTAGTGTATCTACGTATTATTTAGAAATCTCAACTATGTAAAAAAACACTAGTATCTACTTAAATGATCAGAACATTATCCCCTTTTTCAAGTTCTTCATTCAAAGTATTGTTTTCCTTTTTAGATCCAATATTTATCAGCCTTCGGTGTAACTTCAGGTCTTTTCTTTTTCTCCATATCTTTTTTTTTAAATTTATGTCTAAGGTGGTCCAGTTGTATATCCATATTGTCAATTTCTGTACACATAAAAAAATAAAAGAAAAGTTAAGGAAAATTAAACAAAAAAGCAGTACTCAGCTCTGCTTAGCTATGCTTTTAATGCTCATAAAGCAAAAATTCTGAGATTATGCCTTAATCTTGATTAGATACTAATAGGTGTCCCCGATTAGTGTTAATCATGATTAAAGCTTTATCGAAGAATTTTCACTCGAATTTTCATGTTGGGAGATATGGACATAAGAGAAGTTATTGTGTTAAAGAAAATTAACCAGTAAAGTTGTAGTATGTACTTACATGCAGCTCAGGTTGCAAAGTTTGTTAAGCTTCTCAAGAACATCTGGACTTTTGTTACAATCATCAGGTGTGCGTGTAGGATTTCATTATGTAGTGTTTCTGAACTTTCTCCTTGTTGACCATTAACTTTGTATAATGATTCCATACGTGTGGCTCTGTCTCTGTGTTGAGCCTACAACAGTTTTTACCAACACAGCGGCAGCCTCTCCCAATGAGCATTTTCAGAAACTTCTGGTGACAGATATTTATATAATTATTATAAAGAGGGTTCCATTGATACCCTAGGGTATTTAGAAGTTTCCTACAAGAATTGAGTTTGTATATTTGTTTTATTAAAGGCTCTAAATTGATGGTACCCTAAAGTAACATAAAACTGGCGTTAACAATATTTCCACGGACATCTTTATAAAAATTAAAGTTATCAGTGACAAAAGTTATATAAATTGGTGTTTGAAATCTTTCTGTCAACCCACCTATAAAACCGTAAGTAACTATTAATTAAAGATATATAATAGATTGGTTTTTAAAATGTTGTTATCAACCCACTTATAAAACTTAATTAACCAACAACAAATTTATGTAAGATAAGATTGAAAATATTTCGAGAGACACTTATAAAAACTTGGGAACTCACACACAATAGTTATATAAATTGGTGTCTGTAATATTCTTATGAACTCATTCATAAACCTTTTTTGCCCATAAGGTTTTTTCTATAATGTTGTTATTAATTGCTTTATACAGTAATTATAATACAACTGTTTTTAGAACAAAAAAAACAATTCTAATTTATTTTGGCAATTATAATAGCAAAACAAAGAAGATTTTTTAACTCACACACAATAGTTATATAAATTGGTGTCTGTAATATTCTTATGAACTCATTCATAAACCTTTTTTGCCCATAAGGTTTTTTCTATAATGTTGTTATTAATTGCTTTATACAGTAATTATAATACAACTGTTTTTAGAACAAAAAAAACAATTCTAATTTATTTTGGCAATTATAATAGCAAAACAAAGAAGATTTTTTAAGGTTAATTTTGTGACATCAAAAGGCGCGTTTTTGCGAAATCAAAAGGAGCGTTTTTGCGACATCAAAAGGCGCGTTTTTGCGAGATACCATACCATTATTATCTTGTTTTAATTACATCAATCTGAGAGAGACAAGAGATCCAAATCTTCTTGAGATAGTTGCCGATGACAGATATCGGGATCGAATGCATTTTACACCCGATTCCCACCAGCGTTTCCGATGCGCAGTCACCCTGAATCAAAAAACTCATCACGTGGTCCGAGATGAACTTGTATAGGCAAAATGGTCGGGGGACCCACGAATGAGAAACGCATAGATGGGAACCGTGTTTTAGAAAAAGAGAACAATATAGTAACCGTGTGAAGGTCGCAAAAACGCACCGTGAAACGTCGAGCGCATACGCTGATACTGCTGGTCGGCGGCAAATGTGAACACCCCGGAAAATACTCGCCTGTACACCCTTCGACTCCGCAATCTAACTATATTCTTGAGATAGTTACCTCTGATAGTTATGCGGGCTTGAAGTGTGTGGAGGCGGGTATTTTTTCTGGTATGTGTAGTATGCTGGATCTCTCGAGGAATGCATTTAGGAAAAGAGAACAATGGTAACTATGTTAAGCTCGCAGAAACAGACCATCAGTGTTCAACACTGCGCCATCTGTAGCCCTTTGTTCCAAGTAGCATCATTTTTTAAAAGAGTTATAAAATAGTGTTGACGAGGTAAACAGTGGTATAGTTGTATTGTTTTTTTTATAGAATTGTCGGAAATTTTCGCCATTTTGGATTACAAAAATAGGTTTTTGGCCTAATTAAAAACGTTATTTATGGGGTTTCAACATGTGTTTCAATCGAAATATTGCTTGTTAGGGTTAAGAACAACATATGAAATTCAATATTTGTCCAAGAAAGAAAAAAACGCGTATGAAAAAAAAAACTGACAGTTAAATGAATATTTTTTTTCACGTTTTCTCAAGTATTTTTGGAGCCCATGAAATTTACGTGAGTGTATTCGAAAACTATACAGTACACACGGGACCGCAGCTGATTTTCAGAGAAGGATGACGTGAAAAACAGCTTTTATTTGACTAGTATATAAATATTCATATTCCTGCTTCAGCTTATCTCACTTTCATTTTTATTTATTTTAGAAGATTGCTAAACACCATTTTATAAATTTTTTTATTGTAAAAAGAAAAAGAATAATACATAACCAGCAAAGGGAAGAAAGATGGAAAATCTATATTTCTAAATCCATAAAAACCTTTCATTTGTTATGTAGTGTTGTTAGAACAGTTGTAAAACCTTTTTATAATAATCTCTGTACTTGAGGGCTCATAAGGAAGTTTTATAAAATCTATATGTTGTTTTTCTATCCATTACTATGTAACATAAATTTTTATAAGCTGGTGTTGAACAGTTGTTTTTCAAGTCTTTTTTACTCATTTAAGAGATATATTAGAGTTATAAAATTATCACCAACACTAAATAATATAACTTTTGGTTATTTTATGAAGGTTTTATATTATTTGCTGTAACTTTTATATAGACAAAAATGCTCATTGGGCTGTAACTGCCTTTTTTGTTAAGGTTTTATCAGCTGTCAGTTATGCATGCATGTAAACTAAAACTCTTCCTTTACAACACACGGGTAGGTACTTGTTTCATGAGCAGAGCTCCGGTACCATCAGACTGAAGTCTTCTAAACAACCTCAAAGGTACCGGCGAATAGAGGTGACCCTCGTTTCCCATGAATTTCCAAATATGGACCACTTTAAACTTGCTTCGGTTCATTTTTTTATTTGGCAAAAACCATCGAGCAAAAAACATTTTTTTTTAAATTGCGGACAGATGACATTGACTTGGCAGTCTGTCAGCTGTCATCCAAGGAAAAGATTTTAGTACGTTGACATTAGGCGCATTTTGGTGAAGCAGCTGTCGAACCTGTTAGGCTGAAGATACAATTAAAAATACAAGCTACTAGATACTAGTGACAGACCTTTAAAGCCCTTAAATGAATGCTTTAAGTTAAAATAAAAATACTAAATGCAGGCTACTAGGAACAGATACAAAATACCAAAGTTTTGGTACAAAACCATAGTTTTGGTATTTTGTATCTTGTAATTTGTATCTCATTAACGAAATTGGTGCAAAAAAATGAGGTTAGAAATTACTGTAATTTGTATTTAGTTGCTTGTATTTTCAATTGTGCCTTCAGCTTTACCAAAGGACGTTTTTTGGTTGACAAACGTTGACGACGGATAAGCGCCATGTTGCTTTTTGCAATCACCTTTTTAATTTGAAGCCATATTGTCAAACAGAATGTAAACAAACGCGTTAGGAGTCTTTTATTAGTGTTTCCTAGCAAATCGTAGCTTTTATTACTGTTAAATCACTAATTTAGTTGTATACAGACGTAAAAGTAGTTCTGCGACAATTGTTTGTCTTCTATAAAATTAAAAAACAAAAGAACTTTTTTAAATCTGCCATATATTTCTGTTCAGTCTCGCGTTTTTTTTTTGACCTAAAAATATCATATTTGACAGTACACTAAGTTGCGTTTCCGATTTTAGAGTACAGAAAGCCTTTAAAACGTACATCTTGTTCATGATTATTTATTTGAAAAATATTGATTATTATTACTCTGAATCTTATGATAGATGATTTTTGGAGGAGGAAAAATATAAAATGTTGACTAAAGATATTTTGGGAAATAATAAACACCTCCGGCGCACTTCTAACAAATAACTCATTGTAGATGACGCTGCACACAAGGTTGTGATCTTGGTCATTTCTTGACTTGGATGCGTACCAAAGGTTGCATGCAACGTTGAGACAACTCGAAAAGTATTTACCAAAGTAAAATAGGGTCTGCAAAACGTTTCCTACAACGTCACATCGCAACGTTGTGGTTGCGTTTGGAAACGTTGTTGCGTCGACAAATTGTTACTTGGGCGATTTAAAAAAGTATTTACCAAATTGGTGTAAAATAGGGTCGGCAAAACGTTTCCTACGTCACATCGCAACGTTGTGGTTGCGTTTGGAAACGTTGGTGCGTCGACAAATTGTTACTTGGGCGGTTTAAAAATGTTGTGGCATAAACACCACTAAAACCGTTTTAAGAAAGTGGTTTATCGTTTTAAAACCCATTTTAGAATCGTTATAAACACTTTAAAAACGCTTTAGCGCATTTCTTCCAACCTAAAGAAATACTCAACTCTGGTTTTACGAAATATCTGTTGTTAACTAAGATGTTTTATTTGTTTTTCTTTAAACTGACATATTTAATGACATTTAATGAAGGACGTATAAACACTCGGTGAAAGTGATGTTATTTAAAACATTATATAAAAGCGCTTTTAGTTGCGTATAAACGTAGTAAATGGTAGGCGAAAACACTTATATTTGAAAAGTTTATATTTTATTAACCTTTTAGGGCATATTGGGAAGTTGGAAGGTTAAGATAACCAATCATACGTCAAAACATCCCCCTTTTTCTTTCAGAAAATCACTTTGTAGTTTGAGGTTTGAAAATAAGTTTTAAATTGGAACAAATAACCTTAAGAAACAGTCATTATATACACGACATTTTAAAGATTTTCTTTTAGGATATTTTTCGAATTATTTTCCTCGTATCATGTCTTCAAAGTTGTTTTGAATATAAAGTTAAAAGAGAAGGTAAATTGATGGTAAACTTAACTGGAGATTCTACTCTGAGGTCCCCGCCTTGTTTGGGCATTTCTTGGTCAACATTGCTTGTAAAAAGTTTTTAATAATGTCCTGAAGAAATCCCTCAATGTTGAGAACTTTTTTGGTTTAAAACTGAAGTCAAAGTTACTTATTTTTGACCTAAAGTTATTCCTCAAAGTTAGGGTTTTTTTTGGAATAAGTTTCAGGACAAAAATTTGGTTTTTTGACCAAATAAGTACAACCTAAAAATATGTTCGAACTTTATGGAAAACTATTTTATTTTATTTAACCATATGGAATATTAAGATTTAGGTTAAAACTTCATTTTAGTTTTTCTCGAGGTAGTAGTTCTGGTAGAAAACAAGAAAACTCCTTTGCGTCACGTGTCCTTTAGCGAATTGTCATAATCAGCTGTTTAGATTAATTAATACTGCGGGGAATAATTGGCAATGAATTCGAAAAATAGATAAACCGTCCTTGATGCAAAATTAATAAGAAATTTTGGCTTCAACATTGAAAATGTGTTTGAGGGAAAAAAACATGGTTAATACGACTTTTAGGGCACTTTCGCCAAAAAAGGTAGGCGCCGTTTTTTCTCTTTTTTAACAAGTTTTTATTATTTTTATTTAAAAACTACCAAATCTTTATGGAAATGATTTGCTTACACTTGTTTCATTCCCAAATATTAAATTATGATTACAAATTGGAAATAATATTTAACTAGTGTTTTCCCGAAGCATAATTTTGGTGATTTTTATGTTAAAACTGCATGTTTCGATGGGCGCGTGAACTTTATGGAAGTAAAAGTAAACAATTCAACAACTCCCATTAATAGTTTAAAATAGTAGTTTAACCCCTATGATTAAAATATATTTGTGATTTTTCATCACCATTTTTTATTTCCAAAGTTGTTGTAGGCCATAGACATAATTATTATTTTTCTCTTTTTTTATTTTCATTTAAAAATGTTTTCATCTCCTTTTATTCTGACACGTAGAGGGCGCTTCAGTCACGGACAAACAAGGGGGCACTGGGAGGGCATTTTGTACAATAGGACACAAATTAGGTTGAGCATTTATGCAGATGTGTACATGTGTACCAAAAGTTGGTAAAAAGGGAAAAAAAATGTAATTACCTATTTTATCCCACCAAATTACCTTGGTTTTTGTCGCCACTGTGGCGGGAATTTTTTTTTTTTTGACCTCCCAGTTTTTTCATAAGAAAAAGTTACTAGCTTAACTCGGGAATATTTTACCAAATTTTAACCAAAAATGTTACTTGCGTATGCGCAGAAAGAACGAGCTTTCGTCAAAAAAAAATTAAGGATGTTCAGTGTCGCACATAAAAAAATCAGGGGAGTTGAAAATTACATATTTTTTAAAACTGACCGCCATCTTGAATGTTTAAGAAGTGACAATTTTATCTTTGTAAAATACTGAAAATTTTTGAAATCGAGCAATAAAGTCAAAAGTTATAGGCAGTTCAAAAAGTGCGGAATTTTGTGTTTCTCCCCCGTTTCGGTTTCCTCCCCTCCCCCCCATTGTACCACACTGGCTATTTTTTTAAATTTTATCAAAATTTGCTAGTTTTGAGTAATGAGCGTCAGTTACAGGCAGATATAAATACATACAGACAGACAGACGGTACAACCAGAAATGTACAGAATTGTCTAAAACACAAAGATATAGGTGCAAAAAAGAATAAAATCGGAGCAACTTTATTTGTCTTGTTATACTATAGTTATATTTCAGGTGCATACGAGGATAAGGAACAATCAGGCAACGTTATCAATATCACCCCAGTCGAGACTAGCAGGACATTTTGGCTGTATCAGAGACGGGGCTCGGCCCCCGTGGATTTGCCCCCGAGCGGCGGTGGGACCCGATACGAATTTACACGGCATACTAGTCTTAATGGGAAGGTGAGATCTTAATAGTTATTTATATTACTAGTGCGGTATGAGCTTCATTATGACGAGTGGGAAATATTCCCACGACGAGGTCGTAGACCGAGTAGTGGTAACCACACCAGTGCTTTAATAAGTCTTACCGCACGTGTGACATATATAACGTTTTTTTTAATTCACAATATTACACACTATTTTTTGTATTTTTTCAAATTCTCACGTGCGGTATTAGTTTTATTTTTTAAACAAATTTTTAGCTTTACATGGTCTGTCTAACTAATAGGTTTAAAAAATAATATTCTGTTATTACGGAAAAAAAATCCGATTTAATTCGCATTTGGTTACCTATGGGTCATTTCAAATCAAATCAACCAGAGGTTTGGCAGACCCTCTCCCCGATTTCGATAATTTTTGGTACATTTATTCGACCCTTAAAAAGAATGAAAAATCCCAAAAAATTTTTTTGGCCATTAGTTTTTTTTAAAAAAAAAACTTATTTTTGAAAAAAAAGTATTTTTAAGTTTTTTCAGAAAAAAATATTTTGTTTTTGGATATTTTGCCTAACTATTTGAAAAATTTCAAGATGGAGAGTTGATGGGTTTATAAAAAAAATTATTTTAAAAATTTTTAAAATAATTTTTCACAAAAAATTAGGTGATACTTTGTCAAAATGGGCTTTAAAATACCTATAAAACAAGGTATTCCTCGCTTTTTTACGGTATACAATTCTCAAGATATTACTCTTTTTTTTTCAAAATTTTTAAAATATTTTTTATTTATGAACCTCTCAAGTCTCCATCTTGAAATTTTGTAAATAGTTTCGCGAAATATCCAGAAACAAAATATACTTTTAAAAAAAATGCTGTTTTTTAAAAATATAAAAAAAAAGTTTTTTTTTATTTTCAATTTTTTTTTAAAACAAATACATTTTTGTGATACATTATTCAAAAGTTATTTAAAATACCTTTAAAACGAGCTATAATCCACTGTCCAAGTTTGAAGTAGTTATAGAGATATTTCAATTTCTTTAAGTACATGTTTGAGCAAAATTGGTAGTTTTTGTGATTTTCAATTCAAGAAATAATTTAAAAAAAAACTAATGGTAAAAAAAATTTAAAAAATTATCGAAATTGGGGAGATGGTCTGCCAAACCCCTTTTTTTTGGTTGGTTTCATATGAAATGACCCCTACTCAAGCGAACCTGACCTGTCAAAAAACCCCATTTTGATTAGTTAAAAAGAATGGTGTGGAATTTTCGAGGATAATATAAGTGCATCTGAATTTTTCCGGAAAAGTTCTGGAAAAACGAGTTGACAAATAATTTCCAAAAACTACGATTATCGTACTTTTTGTTTACAAATTGGTTTGAAACGAGTTTTCCACATGAAAAATTACATGCACGAATGTTATTTGGTAAGATTATTTCACGACTTGAAAGACACAAAATTAAAAAATAAATTTATTGACAAAAATACCTTGGCGGCGAGCCGAGGTATCCCCTATGCTGGCCTTTGCTCCAAAGTTCCAAATAATGGTTTCAAAAATAGAGACCCAAGTAGCATTTATCCGTCTTCCAACCTAATCTGTCGTAAAGCGACGTCGTATGAGGTACAAAATAAAATTGTCTACTAGTAAGTCAAACGACAAATGTCTTTTGTAATAAAATCCGACATTTACGTAGTCAAACGACGTCAAAATAGACAACGTAATTTAAATATACCTAAATCGACCACGAAACATCGTCGGCCTTGTTACCTTAATCGACGTCGCATTTCAGGGCCCTTATTTGGATACCTACCAAAAAAGGAACGAAGAAAATGAAGGATACTTAACCTACAATTTTGCATCTGGGACATCAAATTGCACAATTTGTTGGCTTGCTGCCAACCAAAAATCTGATGGACCTTCAGCTCGCACTTATATTTCTTCCAGTCCACTTTATCTTGAGCATTAGTGGGGTCACACTGATATTGTTTAATGTCGCTTTTTTTGATAGGGAACCAACAATTGTTATCTTCCTCCCTCATCTGCGGGACAGGTTGGAGCTCATTCCATGTTTTTAAGGAAAAACGGAAAATATTTTCGGTCGGTTATATTCAGCTGAACTGTCATTCTTTTTTTAAGTCAGTTTTGGTTACATGGCCAACAAAGAATGGAGGCAGATTCCGAACGTTTGCACATATTACGTAGTTTAATGTTGGCTGGTTAGATTTGGATAAAATTAGGGCTGCATAAATTGGTAAAAGTACTATACCAGCCCAAAAACGGCCATTTTGGAGTTGCAAGCTTGGACAGCCATTATTGACAACAATTTTTTTCTTGTTTTTATTGAAGAAAAAAACAATAAAAGGGACTTAATAATGCCTTAAAGATGTGTCTAGTATTATTCTTGAGTGATTTTAGTATTAATTACAACCGAAAGTGCTTTAAAAAATATTTTTTTGTTTTTGCTATTTTTTGCTAATTTGGAAGGGGGAGGGGAGCTATTTTTCGCCCCATCTTGCCTAACTTTGTCAGTAAAGTGGCTCTCGCAGAAATATTTCGCTCTAGATTACTCGGTAACGTGCCCTTTTTAATAACATAACTTTTATTGTTAATGAAATAAAAAAATGGCCATTTATATTTTGTGAGTTATAATCCGTTAATATATATTTCACCTAAAATTTACTAAACAAGTAGCGCATTAGGTAATCAATTAAATAATATAACATTACGTAAGCCATACAATTGAACTACAATTAGCGACGTCGAGAGAGTTTGTATTCATCATTTAGGTCGGATTGGGGTCGTATGGAATGAGATTTGTAGTCCGCTTGCCAACGCCGGGATTTTTAAGTCAACGAGTCATGTTAATTAAGAATAAGAATTTTTTAGGCTTGCCGAGGTCGCGGAGGGAAGAAGCAACTGCGCAGGCGCAGTAGCGGCGGTCCGGAGACAGTGGGCGCGCCCGACTCCAGCACCGCGGATCTGTTGTCGCGGTTCTGCGCCACCGCGCTGCATAGGCGTGCCGAATTGCCCGATGCGCTGCTGGCTCGGCGCAGGGGCTCACTGCCTATCGAAGTACTTACCGTCGGACACGCAGGTATGCTGTAAAAAAAAGATTGGCTGGCATTTTTGTGAATATAGTTTTAAAGTGAAGGGTGTGCGAATCTTAATTTTTAAGAGAAGCTATTTTTGAGCTACGGGAGCTTTTCGAAGTCTGCATTTTGCAACTTTTTTATTTGTGAACATTTCTGTTTGATGTAAATGGCTTTTTTGTAGATTTTTTAAAGCAAAATTCGACTGTCAAAATGAATTTTATCTGTCACTTTTAGTTTTTGAGATATAACACAAAGTTGGTATTTTTATTATGGAATGACCATTTTGTTCTTGTTTTATTTTTTTTATTTTTTATAATATTTTAGTTCTGTAATAGCTACTTTTATTTTATATTTTATTATTGTAAAAATTGAATAAAAAAAGTAAATAAGATAGTAATAAAGAGAATAAATGAGTAATAAAAGAAATAAAATAATTAAAAAATACAAAAAATAAAACATAAAGCTGATTTTAAAAATCAAATAATAAAAGGGTCAGGGTAAGGTATATTTTGAATATTTTAATTTGGGCAGTGTTGCCATTTATACGTAGAATTGGTAACAGTTTTTTTATTTCAAGTAGAACATCCAATGTTTTAGATTATTGTGTTGTTTAGATTTTGGGTGATAACCATAGACAGAACAGTTAAAAAGAGATGCTTGATTCTGTCTTTGATAAAAGATGGGGTCAGTATGACGTCATCAGCTAGTGGAGACACCCGAGTTACTAGCGCTATGCGGGAATTTTAAGTTTAAAAATATTTTAATACCCTCTCCAAAAAGCCGTTCAACTCCTACCGTTTTAGTGTTTTTTTCTCGACCTTTGCCGCCATATTGTCAGGAAACGAGGGATTTTCTCAAAGAACACTAAAACGGGAGGATTTGATCAGAATGTGAAGAGGGTATTGTATGACCATTTCTTAATTCAATCTTAATTAAAAATCATAAAAATATTTGTGGATGTGATGAAATAGAAACTACTTTTTCTAAATTAAACAGAAAAATTAAAAAATGTTTTTTAATTTAAAGGTGTTTTACAAAAAACACTTATAACTGACTGTACAATGCATATTTTAATTACACATCATACGCATTTTTTTAAATAGTACCTATAGTGTATAAAACGTAACAACTCTCAAACTCAAACATCAACAATACCACTTTTTAACATTTTATTATATCAGCTGGTACTTAGTCTTCATATTTAAACAAAAAAGGCTGACGCATAACTCTGTTTCCCTCGAAACTCGTACGCAATGCGCAGTAGAGGGTCCCCCATTTATACGTATAATTCTCAAGCAGTCTCTTTTTAGTAGGCTTGTAACTCCGAAAATATTTGACAAGTAATTTTAAAATTTGGCATTTGGCTAAAGGACACCTTTACTCTTCTTTACGGTTCAATACATATTTACTTTTAGTGTACAGGGTGTGCAAAAAAATACCTGGTTATCGGAAACAACTTTGCTATCGCACACCCAGCTCGCTGACTCTACAGCCTTTTTATATGGTAGAAGTATAGTCTATCTTCAAAATATCAGTCTTTTAAAATTCTTGCATTTTTTTCACGAGCCCTCCGACTATTACTTTTGATCGGATTTTTGGATGCATTTTTGTGAACTGTACCTCGATCAAGCACACCCTGGAAACGAGACTCAAGCCAAATCGGACATCAAAAAATGTTTTTCAAAATCAGTGGTGCAAAGAACTGTTGCAAATCACGCGATCCTTGCGTAAAATAGTCACCTTTGTAAGGGTGTAGAGTGAGTTTCTCTTGTTTCGGTTTATAATGATTCTCAAGAGTAGAGATTATTTTTTTCCTATTAATGACCTTGATTGGAAGGCACATTTTGTAAAAACTAAGACACGGCTAAGAAAACTTTTTTCATTTTTTGCCGAATTAGCTAAAATTTCTTTCTACCCTGCCAAAAAAACCGCGTCAAATCTCTTAGAAAAGTTTTACGAGATTTTGTAATGTTTTGACGAGAAAGACACATAGAATCTTATAAAACCCTATCTCACTAACGTTCATAAGAACTTATGCGGTTTTTTACCTGGGTAAGGCCACCAATTAGAAATATTCAGACATTTGCATCGGTGGCCTTAGAAAGAAATTCTAGTTACTTCGGCAAAAAATCAAAAAACTGCTCCCAGCCATGTCTTAGGTTTGAAAAAATGTGCCTTCTATATATAGTTCATGCAATTGACTCCAAAATAAAACGTATGAATAGCACATGACCCGTTTTGAACTCCACTTCGACATGAGCTAAGGTCACTGACAGAAAAAAAGAATCTCCACTCTTAATTGAACGTAATTTAATTTTTTTTTCAGTATTTTGACGGTTACCTCTGACGCCCCTACGGCCGTCCAATTTGCAATAAGGACCAACACTTCCTGACGACTGACATATTCATCAATTTTTTTTTAGTTAGTTAGGTCATCTATTCGTATAATCGTTAAAATTATAAAAAAAAGCCAAATAATCATACTACATGTATCGAATTGTCATTTAATGCTTTGTTTAAATTGAAGTTTACTGACTGGATACCGTGCTGGGCATTGAAATCAAAATGTGTGACGTGAAAAGAAAATCTTTGCGTGTTAGTATATAACTTTATTTCCTTAAAGGGTATACTACTATAATCAGGTTTAAAGTAATCTACCAAGAAAAAATTTTAAAATTTCAAAAAGGAAAAAAATGTATATCGGAAGCGCAAAAAACTTGTTTTAAGAAAACTTTTTGGTAATTTCAAGGTTCTAAAAATGTCTTAAAAGAAAAAATCGATGCTTTTTTTTGTGTATAGTATATAGAGATGGAAACAACTTTGGTCTTCAAAAATACTGACTTTTCATTTCGAAAATACTGACTTTACTGACATCGACATACAAAAAAAAAACAAATGAATAGTAAACATGTACATTTTAACTTGATATTAAAAAAAAAATATAGGTACAGTTGCCACTAATAAAGTGTGCCCCCTTTAATAGACAGAAACTCAAAAATGTCGAGATTTGTTTACCAAAATCTTAATATTTTGACGTATCCTTTTATGGGAGAAGAATTTATTAGTCACAAGTGTACCATAGAAGCATTATCTTTGTCTATTATTTGTGGCCCATCCCCATAATCACCCAGCTCTCCCCTCTTTATTAACAATTGCAAAAATACAACAAAACTAACTTTAACTAGGTACTTACATTATGCAAGTCTAGGTTGTTACCATTTAAAAAAAATGTTGTTATTAGACTATTTTTCTTGTCAACAGTCTTTTGCTTGCTCCTAGTCTTCTCTAGCTTTACTAGCACTTTGTAGCATGTACGATATTTACGCCTACCAAATCTTTATTTTTAACGGCATCTTTCAGACATTTATATTCAGCGGATAATAATCTGTCTACAGCCATTTTTTCCCCTTTCTCTTCAGATTAGATCCCTCATTTAACAATCATTGGGAAGTGTATAGTAATATTTAAGCACAATCTATCCAAAACGGCAAAACAAAATAATTTAAAAATTTGCAATTGTTATAATGCCATGTTTTAAAAATCTATGGATTCTTAAAAAAACTGACTTTACTGACCAAAATTTGAAAATAATCACTTTTACTGACTTTTGTTAAAAATACTGACTTTTTTGTAAAATACTGACCTAGTTTCCATCTCTGAATAGTATAGATTAACATTTTAGTGTATCTTATTAATTTCTACGCAAGCTTTTTAATAGCTTGGCGTATTAAACCTAAATAAAAATATCAATGATTTCTTTAAAGGTTGATATTGAGAAAAATTTCACTTTGGAATAATGTTCTTCTATAAATCAGTAATACTGAATTTAACAAGACTTGTGGGCAATGACGCAAAAAATATCCAAAAAATCTGAAATTTTAATTGAAATGGTTTGTTCCAAAAAACTTCAATTTAAACACAGTTATGATTGTTAGGAGTCGTTTTTATGTATATGAAAGGTGCGTGCAGTGCATGTGTTCCATGTAGAGTATCTTATTTCGGTCGGATATCACTTTACCTACTTAAAATCAACCTTTATTTGACTGTTCGGTGGCAAAGCCGATGAATTTTGTGCAAAACTATAAAAAAATTACCAAAACAAAAGAGCCTTTAATCAAAATATAATTAAGTAATTTTTTGGGTACACTAACTTTATTCAAGACCACCAGTCAATATTTTCGTTAATATGCCGATTGATTCAGAACTTATTTAACAATTTTAGTTTTGGATACTATGCACTCTTAGGATTAACTAGTATGGTTACCCAAGTAACATTTTTGGTTAAAATTTGGTAAAATATTCCCGAGATAAGCCAGTAATTTTTTCTTATGAAAAGCTGGGAGGTCAAAAAAGAGGGAAATTTCCCGTCTTTTTACCAAAGTGGGGACATAAACCAAGGTAATTTGGTGGGATAAAATAGGTAATTAATTTTTTTTTTCCTGAAGGTGAATTTGCCCAGAGGACACTTTTTACCAACTTTTGGGACACATGTACACATCTGCATAAATGCTCAACCTAATTTGTGTCCTATTGTACACAATGCCCTCTCAGTGCCCTCTTGTTTGTCTGTGACTGAAGCGCCCTCTACGTGTCAGAAAAGAAGGAGATGAAATCATTTTTAAATGAAAATAAAAAAAGAGAAAAGTAATAATTATGTCCATGGCCTACAACAATTTTGGAAATAAAAAATGGTGATGAAAAATCAGAGCTATATTTTAATCATAGGGGTTAAACTACTATTTTAAACTATTAATGGGAGGAAACCGACATGCGCCGAAAATTTGTTTGTTGAATTGTTTACTTTTACTTCCATAAAATTCACGCGCCCATCGAAACATGCAGTTTTAACAAAAACATCGCGAAAATTATGCTTCGGGAAAACACTAATTAAATATTATTTCCAATTTGTAATCATAATCTAATATTTGGGTACGAAACAAGTGTAAACAAATCATTTCCATAAAGATTTTGTTGTTTTTTTTTCAATAAAAATAATAAAGACTTGTTAAAAAAGAAAAAAAAACATGGAGCCTTATCTTTTTTTGGCGACCGTGCCCTAAAAGTCGTGTTAACCATGTTTTTTTCCCTCAAACACAAAATTTCCAATGTTGAAGCCAAAATTTCTTATCAATTTTGCATCATTCAATTTCGAATTCATTGCCAAATGTTCCCCGCACACCCCCTGCCCATTGTTCGGTTGTCATGTTGATTGTTGACATAAAGGCGGATGTGTGTATTCCCATTGGTTGTGTTCGGCACTTGTAGAGATCCACTAGGACTTGTTGGGTCCCCACTATCACTTTTAATTTGTATAACTTTTCTGTAAAAACTGCTTGATAGGCACTTTAACACAGAGTATCCTTTTCGACGATCAAAACGTGAATGCTCTCTCTTCCTTAAACCCAAATTTTACCTAAACATCTACTTTCTTTGCTTGAATTTTGAGCTGCCATCTGGTTTTTCCTAACCCTTTTTATTATAGGAGGGTAGGTATCTAATAGGCCAAAATCCAAACAAAGGTTGAAGATACAATAGTTATTAAGGAAATATCTTATAATTTGGAAATTCCGAGAAGGAACATGAAAGTTATGATTATTGATTAATCTAAACAGCTGATCATGACAGTTCGTTAGAGGACACGTGACGCAAAGGAGTTTTCTTGTTTTCTACCAGAACTACTTTCTTCCCATCAAGAAAAACAAAACTGAAGTTTTAACCTAATCAAATCTTAATATTCCATATGGTTAAATAAAATAGAATAATTTTCCATAAAGTTCGAACATATTTTTAGGTTGTACTTATTTGGTCAAAAAAACAAATTTTTGTCCTAAAACTTATTCCAAAAAAACCCTAACTTTGAGGAATAACTGTAGGCCAAAAATAAGTAACTTTGAGTCCAGTTTTAAACCAAAAAAGTTCTTAACATTGAGAGATTTCTTCAGGACATTAATAAAAACTTTTGACAAGCAATGTTGACCAAGAAATGCCCAAACAAGGCGAGGACCTCAGAGTAGAATCTCAAGTCAAGTTTACTATCAATTTACCTTCTCTTTTAACTTTATATTCGAAACAACTTTGAAGACATGATACCAGGAAAATAATTCGAAAAATATCCTAAAAGAGAACCTTTAAAATTTCGTGTATATAATGACCGTTCCTTAAGGTTATTTGGTCCAATTTAAAACTTATTTTCGAACCTCAAACTACAAAGTAATTTTCTGAAGGAAAACGGGGTATGTTTTGACGTATGATTGGTTATCTTAACCTTCCAACTTCCCAATATGCCCTAAAATGTTACTTGGGTAATCTAAGGATTTATAAAAGTAAATGTACGATTATACTTGGGATAGAAGGGAGCTACAGTTCTTTGACTGTTAAACACTCTTAAGTTAAAATGAGAGTCACTAAAAAAACTGAAACTTACTACAGTGCCCTCTCCACATCTATAAATAATATAATAAATCTCTAGATATACCATTTCTGTACATTGATTTTTTTTCAATTTTTGATGACTGTTCTAAACAAACCATATAAGCAAATACCAAAAATCTAATTTTTAGAATTTTTGTCTGTCTGTTTCACTACGGGGTTACTTGGACTCCTTTATGCTGCAGGGTCTTCGGCTAGTCTTACTCTTAACAACCTCTTAAATATGTAGTGTATTGGCCCGTCATTTTAAATTGTTTGACAACCCAAGATTTGTTTATTAAAAAAGCTATAAGTTAAAGTGATATTCGATCATTGTTTCTTCCGAATAACTGATAATTCTTAAGCTAAGTAATGTATTTTTTTACATTTAGTTAGTTTTATTTATTTTGTATCGTTTGTTACTGTTTGTTTAAGGGTTGTGTGACGATTTTTTTTACGATTTCAATATTCACTTCGTGTACCTTTAGTTATGTCGCAGAGATTTCTGCGGCTAGTCAGTCCTTTAAAAGAAATAGCTATTTTGCAATGCTTAGTGTGAGAAATTTGTTTTAACAACAGTACGAAAAATGCAACATACGACAGTCAAAATCCAATGTAATTGACAACAAATAAACAAGGGGATTTTGCTATAACTTTTTGACACAAGTTTAAAGAAAAGTAAAATACCATAATTCAAATTTAAGTATCCAACATCTCCAATAAGCTATAATAAAGAAATCACCCTGTGGTGAGCCTAACTTTCGTCACTGCAATTCAGAAAAGTGACGAAACGAAAATTAAACTTCCCACTTAGTTTATTGCGTTCTTAGGACAACAAAAACAATTATTTTACCCAAGCCAAATTTGCTATCAAAATTTTAAAACCTACATTTTTTTCTTGTTAATTATAGTTTTTTTTTATTCAACTGAAAAATAACAACCCCAGAATTTTCGAAATATTTACTTTTCCGCACGATTCAAAGGACAATATTTTAATTCACGATATACTTTAAATTAAATTACTATCTATGGGTACTATTTTTCATTCATAAAATTCATAGCCTTAAACATTAACTTAAAAGCCACATGCAGGCACTTTACTAAAAAAAATCGTGCGGAAAAGTAAAATCATGCGGAAAAGTAACTTTTCCGCACTAGTGCTGAAAAGGCATTTTTCCTCACGATTTTTGTATGGTTCAAAAATGTACTTACGTTTCATTCCAAATTCCACCACTTTTTTGACTTATCGCTTTTGTTTCTGTGTTTAAATGTCAGCCATCATTTTGAAATTGGTTTGGGTTTTTCTTTAATTTTGATAGTTTAACGGCGCAAGAACAATCCAGAGATAATATAAATTTGTCAATCGATTTCAATACGTCATCTACCACTCATTATCTATCTCTGGTTTCTTTACTGTATTATCCTGTTCACAGATTGCGCCGCGAATCATTGGGGATTAGGGTCACTGGATCCTAAAACCTGCGGCTGGGACCGCAGGTCTCAGGATTCAGTGACCCTATAGGGGGATTTTTTATATATCACCTAGGTGATCGAATTGAGAGCAGTGTCAACTAGTCAAATGGCCATACACACAGACCACTTAAGGGTTCTAAAAAGTAGCTTTTCACCAAAGGAAAAATTATTAAATAAAACACAAAAACCAGGCCGACGAACTCCAAAACAAAACGACAAAACTAAGGTTATGAAGAATGTCAGGCAGACACACTGACATTGGTTAGTTGCAAATACAGTGAGTCGACCAATTTCGATATTTGCATGGCATAATTTTTTTTTCCTGGTAAGGGGTGTTACCTAGGTATATATGCTAGATCTCTCTTAGCCGAATACATTTAGGAAAGGAGAACACTAGAAACTATGCCTAGGGTAAGCTCACAAAAAAAAGACGTGGGTGGTTAATTTTGATGGTGGCGGTATCTATAATATAACTATTTAAGTACTTTTTGATGCTAGGCATATAACTAATATTGATAGGTAACCAGTATAGTGCATGTTTTTACATTTCCGCATGTTTTAGCTTTAGAGGAAAATAATACTCAATTTGTTTTTTATTAGAGGAAGAGGATTACAAAGCTTATTAATACAATCTAGAGAGTTTTTGAAATTAGGTGTCCATTATTTGGAAAATTACAAATATTTCCAATTTAGTTTTACAGGTCTCTATAAAGGGTATTTTTGACTCTTTCTGACGTAATATGGGCGCGCCAATTTTGAAACACCACAAAAGCTAAAACAGTTTTTTCCAAAAAATAAACAAAATTTTAAAAAAGTACCAAGATTTGATGGAAAAACATAGTCCAATAAACAATTTAGGCAAAATTTCAGGCCATTTGGAAGTCCCGTTTACGAGAAACATGCGGAAAAAGAATTGCCTAATAAACGGACCCAACAGCGTTGCCGGTTTAACGATGTAATTGGGCCGTTAAGAGAAGGGAACCGCACTATATAGCACAACCACAATATGGCAACGTTTGTTGGAAAAATTAACATTTAGGTTATTTTATTCATCACTGACAAAGTCGCACTGAAAATGTCTGCCACATTGGTGACACCTTCAGAAATAAGGATACTTTATTCACAGTTTCCAGCCACTATCATGTTAAGTAAACTAATCTGGAAATTGAAGTTTTCCATCTAGAAAATAAAATCAAAATTCAGTGTTTCAGATACCTTAAACAGTGGTTGCCATATTGTGCAAAATAGCAATTTTCGTTTTATGGAAATCATAGCCAAATGAAGAATACTAGAGAAATTAGATTTTGCATAAAATTTCACTTCCAATTGCGCTACAGAGCTTTTTTATAAAAACTATTTAAAAAAAAAATAAATTCCAAAATTAAGATTTGGCACATTGTAGCGCAATTTCAGCACTCTAGCACTTTTTGTTTGGCCAGGATTTCCAGAATACGATTTGCCCTGGGGGTCCTGGCTCTTAAATATAACTGTTTAGAATATGCTCCCACAATGAATTTAAAATACCAAGCTGTGACATTCTAAACATCAATTAATATTGAACTGGGTTTAACAGTACAGTGCAACTGGCTCTAAGAAACACAAAGTCAACCACCATTTTGAAATTGTTTGGGTTGTTCTTTAATTTTGATGTAACTCCAGTCAAAATCATAACTTTCTATCGTTAACAAGTTGGTCCAACAACTCGTTTTAATAGCTTGAAGTTGTGGTTAATTGATAATTGCACCGCAATGTTGAACCTAGTTTAAATATACTGTTTAGAAAATGCTTCCACAATGAAACATCCATTAAAATTTAAATGGGTTTAACAGTACGGTGCAACTGGCTCTAAGAAACACATTACGATAACATAAATTTAACTGATAAAGTCCAAAAAAAAACCTAATAGCTATTTTTCTTAAAGGATTGTTTTATAACTCTAAAAGTTAGTATTAGTCTTTTTTGTTGTTAAGTTTGACGATGAAACTTTTCGAAATAAACATTTTTATTTAATGGAGAAAAAGGTGTTTTCGTACCCTTAGTCTACTTAAAAATTAAACAGTTTTCGCATTAGACTAAATTAACTTTAACTTGGTACCTTTCATTTTGAAACTCACTAAAAATTCAATCATACAGACCGCTTCAAGCTACTGCGAACATAGGGCGAAAGAAGTCTTAATTTGCCAGTGTATGTACATGCAGAGACACCGCACGCCTATCAGTGAAGCAACCATCGATCGCCATTCGCCGCCGTTCGCCTTGTATTTAGTACGCATCTAACCACGGTACTGTGTGGAGCGTAGTCAATGAAACCGGAATTTGGTCAATAAATACGCAAATTTTTATAACGTAATTTTCTTATTTTTTGTCACTGATAAATAAGAGCGTTTTATTGTCAACTGCTCAGATTTATCAGTGACGATGTGTTACAATGAAAATAATAAGGAGAAACAAAATAAAAGCAAGTTCTCAAAATAAAATACATTCTAAAAACCAAAAAGATTCTCCCAGTCAAAAAAAAATTAAAGCAAATGTTCGAAAAGTCCTCCTTGCACTCCGTGTACTTATAACCCGATTAGGAAATACATTATCAAGATATTCCCTAACAAGGCCAACATTGTGAGCGGAACAACCATCTTGTTGAAACCATGTTTCACCAAATCTTACACCTAACAACTGCCTAGCAGTTGGAATAATGTGCTGCTGCAGTAGATCCAAGTATCTAGGACCATTCAAATTGCAATTGCCGTTAATAAAAAATGGCCCAATTACGTGTTCCCCTACAATACCCCCCCCCCCCCCAAACATTTAGTTTTTGGGGATACTGTGTTCTTACGTCAAAATACAAATGCTAATTTTCCCTCGACCAATATCGAATGTGTGTTGGGTTATGACGATTTGACCATTTGACCATCTGCACTTTTTCGGCAACTTCGTAGACATCCATTTTTAGTTTTAAAAATGTATTATTTCAATTAAAAACTTACCCATCTGTTTCTCGAGCAAGGCAGAAATAAAACAAAATAATAAAAACAAAATGAATTTCCAAAAGATAACACTGCAGCGTGCTTCGAATCCACCTCGGTCGTACTGCACGGAGAGTAAATTGGACTTGATTCCCCCTATGTTCGCAGTAGCTTGAAGCGGTCTGTATAATAAATATAAATATTCCAAATCGTCCTATTAGTGACTTCGAAATTTGACTCCTGAAACAAAAGAAAAATATGTTTTACTTATGATAAATAATTCATTTTATTCTTCATCAAAAACCGTCAGAAAATCTCGCTCTTGACGATTTTTTCTCGGATTTTTTACACTAACTGCTTTTTTGTCACACATACAAAACCATAGATAGCCATGGAATATGTCGCTGTCACTGTTCAGAAAAATCGCACAAATTATGTCTTCCCTTTTACATGGTGAGAATTTTTGACACTAAGGTCGCGATTCTTCAGAAACGACAGAAAATCTCACCCGTCACAATTCTGGAAAGTGGCGATTTTTACTTGCCTCTTTTAAAATAAAAACACAACGTCCCCAATATTTATCCTAACGTTGTAAGAGAAACTGCGCCATTTTTTAAATACCATTTTGTAAATTTAATATTTTAAGGATATTCTGCAAGACTAGTTTTACCGCTGTGTTAAGTTGCTATTATGTGTACCAATAAACGTCAAAAAGTGTCGAAAATTCTCACCATATAAAAGGAAAAACAGAATTTGTTTGACCTTTCTGAACAGTGACATATTCCATGGCTATCTATGGTTTTGTATGTAAAAAGTTTTAAAGGTTTGTTGACACACAAAAATAAGCTTATTAACATACATTTTTAAATAAAAAATGGTTTATCACAATAACTGCCTAGAGAAATTAAAATTGACCTATTTTTTATTTACTGGAGCAGTATTAAGAAACAAAATTTTACGGAATATTAGCAGTCCTGACAAAAAAACAATGTAAACTTGTGTTATCGTCAGATTTTTTGTAAGGGCGAGATTTTCGGACGGTTTTTGAAGAATCGCGACCTAATTGCCAGTTGCACCAACTTTAGTCTGTGTTTTAAGCATGACTTAAAAGCTCTCTCTCTCCCTCTCTCTCTTATTGCGAGCTTCTGAGAGATATCAAAACTTTTATATTAGACTGAAAACACAGATTTAACGTTGGTGCAATTGGCAAGAAGATCGCGATTTTTCAGAAACGACAGAAAATCTCACCCGTCACAATTCTGGAAAGTTACGATTTTTACTTATTGTCTCATTTAAAATAAAAACACATCGTCCTTAATATTTATTTTAACATTGTAAAAGAAATTGTGTATTTCTTTAATAACATTTTGTAAATTTAATAATTTAAAAATATTCTGCAGGACTAGTTTTACGGCGGAGCTAAAATGCTACTACGCGTACCAATAATCGTCAAAAAGTGACGAAAGTTCTCACCATGTAAAATGAATACAGAATTTGTGTGACTTTTCTGAACAATGACAGTGTATGTTAACAGTTTTAAAGGATGTTTACATACAAAAATAAGCTTAATAAAGAACATTTTTAAATAAATAAAAGGGTTTTTTACAAAAACTGCCTACAAAAATTAAAATTAACATATTTTATTTACTGCAACAGTATTAAGAAACTAAATTTTAAGGAATATTCTGCCGTGCAATTCAAAAACCTAGTAAGTCGACTTACTAAATTTAACTTTTTAATTTTTTTTTCAATTACTGTAAGGATCTCCAAATTTACAAAAGGTCTAAAATTTTTTTTTATAATTTCCATGTTTAGGATAAATATTTTTTAATTTTCGAATTCTTGCAGTTCTTAAAAGTTGCAAAGAAATGTTGAGTTTAGTAAGTCGACTTACTCGGTTCTGCACGGCAGTATTAGCAAATCCTAAGTCCTGACAAAAAAGCAGTTAGTGTAAACTTTGTTTAAAAATGGCCAGATTTTCTGACGGTTTTTGAAGAATCGCGAACTAATTTTCGTTTATTGTTGGTACGAGTAGTAGCAATTTATCTCCGCAGTAAAACTAGTCCTTTACAAAATGTTAATAAAAAAATGACTCTGTTTCTCTTAAAACGTTAGGATAAATATCAAGGACGTCGTGTTTTTATTTTAAATAAGGCAATAAGTCGATAAAATAATAATAAAGTAAAAATCTTCACTTTCCAGAATTGTGACGGGTAAGATTTTCTGTCGTTTCTGAAGAATCACGACCGGTGTCAGAAAATTTGTTTAGGTTCATCATTGTAAACTTTAGAGGGATAAAAATTAAACTAAACCACAAAAATCCTACGTTTTGGACGAGCCAATAGGCAGTTAAAGTTGGTCATGATACGTACGATGTGCCTAGACGTAGGCGTGGAATTTGTCGTAACCAACGTTTCTGTCTTTTACATTAGAACTAGTATTTCTATATTGCTTTCTTTGGATCGGCCGTTCGTACTTTTGCACTCTCTTTGCCAAGATTCGTTGGGTTAGAAGCATAGAGCAGACGTTAGTAGTAGTAGTAGTAGTAGTATGGGGGGGGGGCACTCGGCAGAAGTGTGTCAGATATCAGATTTTTCTGAGGCCCGCCCTGTACTAAGAAAGTTAATGCATTAATGCGGAGGCCATCTTTAATGTAAAACTCGAGTATAATTTATGTAGTTTGTTATACTCGGGTGAAACACTGATATTTATATATATAATAAAATTAACTATAAAGAAAACCAACAAACTAATGGGTCTCATGTGCCCTCTGTATATTAGTATTCAAAATGTATGCGATTCTAAAGGAGCCGAAAGGTATTTATGGCAGGCCTCCAATATGCGGTGGGCCCCCACGCCTTGCGGGGACGTTCGACTCGCCCCTGGCACTCGGCCAGTGCGTATATTCTTGAATCGAGAGAAACTTTGCTCCCAGGGACTCAAATTCTCTCTCACTTTTGCTCGATACTGATCGATCAATATCGGGCAAAATTGAGAGAAACCGATATAATCCGAAGATTTGGACCAATGAGATGCATAGGAGCGCGAGAATTTGACTACCTGGGAGCAAATTTTCTTTCGATTCAAGAATAGACCCACTGACCTCTATATATGTGTACATAAATTATAATTGTAATATTCTTGAACCAGCGTTCACAGATCACATTTACCCAGAAACCGTGCGAAAGTTATCGCTTGGCTCGCGGCAGGCGAATAACTTTATTTCGAGAGACGTATATAAAGAACTATTTTATATTCATTTATTCAAGTTATTTTTAATACCCAGAAGCAGTGGCGGTTCTTCCATAGGAACACATGAGCACGTGCACCCCCACACCGACTAAGGAAGTAATAAATTCTTTGTAATGTTTCCAATTTTTCCTAATATTATCAGCGCTGATTATTATGGCACCTCGTCAAAATTAGCTGAGTATTTAAAATTTAACACGACCAGGTCTCTTTCCGTCTCGCGCGCTCTCATTGCCGCGTCCGTCTTTTCAACGCAGTTCCTGCTACCAGCTACTCGATCTCGCCGCCGAATGAAATGAATTATTTAAAAAAACATTCGAAACCTTCTTGACTACAAATGTGTTTTATGACTTATATGAATTTATTAATTTTACATCCTCTTAATTGGAATACTTTTACCGAGGGGGATTTCACGTACCTTTTTTTTACATATGTTCGCATTGTTTGACAAAATGTAAATAATGCGAAAAAATGTGAAACAATGCAAAAAAATGTGAAAAAATGCATAATAATAAAAAAAATGCAAAATAATGTGAAAAAATGCGAAATAATGCGAAAAAATGCTAAATAATAAAATAAAGAAATTTTGAGTTTATTGTATTCGGGCAGTGTAAAAAGGGTTAAAAGAAAAGGGTATTTTTCCGTAGTTTTTAGAAAGGTATTTTATTAATAAGTAAAATACCGTATCAAAAAACTTTTAATGTGAAAATATACATATATCATTAATCGTAATCGTCAGAGGTAAGTTCCTCAAAATCTTCTTCTTCTAGCTCACTTTCACTGATGCACTCATCTGTTTTACTTTCCGTATCAGTTTCAGTTTCGCTTTTTTTGTAGATTTTTGTTGTACGGCTTTGACCTTTTGATTTTTAATGTTCCATGCAGTGTCTTCTCAAAAATAAATAAATCAATTTATGCTTAAAAGTCAATAAATGAAGAGTTTTTTTAATACAATATTAATAACTTGATTAATAGTACCCATAAACCTCAGTGGCGTATGCAGCACCTTTTCCTGAAGGGGCATATAATTTCGTAAACATTTTTTTAAAACTATTTTGGAGAAAAGTCGTAATGGGTATTTATTCCATTGTCGTTGTACGACAAAATTTGAAGCTTTTTTTTACAGTGTATCCCATTTAAAAGGATGCATCCTCGGATGTACTTGATTTTTGTCAAAATTGTGAGCTTCATCCCCCAAATTTACATAGTGGTTCAAGTGTCCTTATTTTGAAGGTATTTTGATTCTCTTTATAAGCCTTTTATTGTTTCTTATACCGATCGATTCGTTTTTAAGATATTTGCATTCAAAATTACCATGATTCGATTTAAAAACACCTTTACGCACTTTAGAGATTAAATAGGTACTTTTAATCCTTCTTTTCAGGGATTAAAAGAAAATACCATAGCAACACTTGTCAAAAACAATATATGCCAACTATTAGTCATATATGGGTTGACATCCTAAAACTATAGAGTAGCAAAGTGTAGCCCTCCCTCCGGCCGGGCTACAAACTTCGCCGCGGGATTAAAAGTGGCACTTTAGTCCCTAGGTTTATAGTTTACTATTTTTGACAACTTTTCGTAAAATTTTAATTTTTTCCAACACGTGGATTTTGCTTTTCAGTAAAATATTTTTTTCAAAAACAGTAATTTCTGTAGAACACCGCACCCCTTTGCGACGAACGCGTGTTACCCTCAGAATGCTTTTTTTCCAAAACTACAATTTTTGTATAACGCAGAGGTGCGTGTTACCCGCCGTTTTTAAAAAATAAATTAAAAAAAATTAATATGTATGTATGTATCTGAACCAAAAGCTATACAAGAATTTTTTGGTAGTTAAACGATTTGCTGCGAATTATTTTAACCCAATATAACTAAAAAAATTACTATTGTTATTCACAAAATGGTTTTATTACAGGTGCAATCAAATGTTCTAAGAAAGAAGAAGCTATTAAAAAAAAACAACTAATTTTCTTCTTTAAAAATGGATTCAAACTATTATTTTTTGCTCAAATACAACATGTTTGTTTTCAAAATTGACTTCATCATGGGGTTTGTCTACAAACTTTAACCATTTTAATATAGCTTACTTTTTTAGATATACGTGTTCCGAGTTTTTATTGATAAAACATAGCCAAAAACAGCCTTTTTTCCCACTTTGCTTGTTTATATCTCAGGAACTAGACATAGAAAAACTTTTATAATTTGACATTCTTTTTTTAGTTACACATCCCTCTACAACATATCATAATTATAGCGAATTCCACCGAAGAAAAACTTCCCATATAAATTCTGTATAACCGGGTGCGGGGTCCTTTAAGCTTAAAAAATGGGTAAACTAACCATAAGAAAAAATAAAAGGCTTATAAAGAGAATCAAAACACCTTCGAAATGAACTCGGTTGAAGATCACCCCTTAAAGGGGGAGCATACTACAAAAATTCCAATATAACCAAAATCTGTCGCCCTTGCAAACAAAATCGACGTGTTTTGAGATTTTGTTAATTATTTCATATACGGGTTTCTGCCATTTTTGATTTTTCTTGAAAAATTCTTTATGGGGGCATCCCTAGGACCCCGAATCCGAGTCCGGCGCTTTTTTTTAATGCAAAAAGTGGTTAGAGGGGGGGTTGAAGTATGTTTTTTTTTTGGGTTGAGTTGAAAAATTTCGGTGAAAATAAAACGGGCAAGTGACAAACACGGAATACCATGGAAAACGTTTATTGTGTTCCAAAAAGGAACTGCAAGTCATAACATGTTCTAATATTGTACACTATATTAGTAAAAAAAATGAATAAAAAAGAAACAACTAACCATGTGATTTAGGAACGTACTCCGAAAGTCGTGTAAACAAAAATCAACCTTATATGTAAGCACATAAGAGTTTACAGTTCCTCGTTAGTACGGTCCCTTCAATAAATAGGGATATTTTGGAACGCTTATTTGACACTTCGTAGCGGTTGTAGTAATTACTGCATCTGCGCAATAGCTAAACGTCACTCCATTGTGGTAATTAACCACTACCACCGCCGTAAGTTACGAATCCATTTCGTTGTGGTTGTGGTTATTTTTCTGGTTAATTTTAGAGAATTTTGGCGCAATTAATTTTAAAAATAATAAATTTATACCAGGTTCCAACATACAGACCGCTTCAAGCTACTGCGAACATAGGGGGAATCAAGTCCAATTTACTCTCCGTGCCGTACGACCGAGGTGGATTCGAAGCACGCTGCAGTGTTATCTTTTGGAAATTCATTTTGTTTTTATTATTTTGTTTTATTTCTGCCTTGCTCGAGAAACAGATGGGTAAGTTCTTAATTGAAATAATACATTTTTAAAACTAAAATGGATGTCTACGAAGTTGCCGAAAAAGTGCAGATGGTCAAATGGTCAAATCGTCATAACCCAACACACGTTCGATATTGGTCGAGGGAAAATTTGCATTTGTATTTTGACGTAAGAACACAGTATCCCCAAAAACTAAATGTTTGGGGGGAGGGTATTGTAGGGGAACACGTAATTGGGCCATTTTTTATTAACGGCAATTGCAATTTGAATGGTTCTAGATACTTGGATCTACTGCAGCAGCACATTATTCCAACTTCTAGGCAGTTGTTAGGTGTAAGATTTGGTGAAACATGATTTCAACAAGATGGTTGTTCCGCTCACAATGTTGGCCTTGTTAGGGAATATCTTGATAATGTATTTCCTAATCGGGTTATAAGTACACGGGGAACTATTTTATGGCCAGCTCGATCTCCCGATCTTGCTCCTAATGACTTCTATCTGTTTTTGAAGAAGCTTTTCAAATTATCACCCCTAACATGCTTGGAAACGTTAGAAGGGGTTTTTATAGTAGGCTCGGATATTGTCTAGCCGAGCAAGGAGGACTTTTCGAACATTTGCTTTAATTTTTTTTTGACTGGGAGAATCTTTTTGGTTTTTAGAATGTATTATTTTATTTTGAGAACTTGCTTTTATTTTGTTTCTCCTTATTATTTTCATTGTAACACGTCGTCACTGATAAATCTGAGCAGTTGACAATAAAACGCTCTTATTTATCAGTGACAAAAAATAAGAAAATTACGTTATAAAAATTTGCGTATTTATTGACCAAATTCCGGTTTCATTGACTACGCTCCACACAGCACCGTGGTTAGAGGCGTACTAAATACAAAAGGCGAAAGGCGGCGAACGACGATCGGAAGCCTGAGTGTTGGTTGCTCCACTGATAGGCGTGCGGTGTCTCTGCATGTACGTACACTGGCAAATTAGACTTTTTCCGCCCTATGTTCGCAGTAGCTTGAAGCGGTCTGTATAAAAAACTTATTTGTTAAACACTACCACAGCGGTTATCAAAGTTGTCAAAATTTTAAGTGTTCCAAAATTTCCCTAATAATTCTACGGACCGTGGTTATATTAACAAACAAAGTCGTGGAAGAATCGATGGGAAACAGTGTTGCCAGGCGTTGCGGACAAAAAGATCGAAGCAAAGATTGAAAATTACCGGGATTTTTCGATTCACTACCGATTTTTGTATTTTGTTGAGGAATTGTGAATAAAAAGGTTTATTTTTTGAAAGGCAATATTTAGGCAGAACGGCAACAAATTTCGAGGGCGTCTTTCCGAATTGCGAATCGGATCTTACCTCACTGTCGCTTGCAGCAAACTTTTTGTCGACTCGTTCTTTGGAGATTGCATTGCATTTAGAAAAATGTAACTTGAAAACACGACAGAAATCAGGGCCAATTTAATTTTCATTCAAAAAGATAAAATAAAAATGAGTAATTATTAAAATATTTACGGCACACTGATTCCGTTTGTTTCTTTACTGTATGAATATAAATCTACCCTTAGATGCTAAATTATATTTTTACGGGAAGCACAATCACTTGATTTTTGATATATAAGAAGAAAATTATAATAAAGAAACAATGTAAAAAAATGCAGAAAAATGTGAGAAAATGCAAAAAAATGTGAAAAAATGCGAAAAAATGTGAAACAATGCGAAAAAATGTGAAAAAATTCGAAACAATGTGAAAAAATGCCGCATTATTTTATCAAAATTTGTACATATATTGCGGGTAGTGAAATCCCCCTTGGCTTTTAAATATATTTTTAAATTATTGTCTGGCTTAACATTGTATTTTTTCCATTTGTTCAGAATACCATTTATTTAATTTTTCTTAGTAATAATTAAAATGGTTTACCTAGACCATTTTATTTGTATGTACAAAAATACGTTAGCTCTTTTAAATTCAAATAATTATTGCCGCGCAAATATGTTCGCCCTCCCAAAAAGAGGTATTTTCAAGATGCGCGCGCATGCTTCGCGAAAAAGACAGAATGAAAAATTAGTAGATAGAAGCGCCATATTCGCGATCACATAAAAGAAAAAAATTAATATAACCCGCAATTACCGCAATTTACTAAAACTATTACCCTTAAACTAAATTAAGTGATATTGTGCATCAACTACATCATAAGAAATTATTGGATCCAGTGAAACTCGCCAGAAAATCACCCACCAATTTTGGAATACGCAGGAGCACGTGAACAAGGTAGGCGAACATTCGTTTTTCTTTAATTCAAATTAGGTTTCAAAATTAAGGTTCGTGGAACCAGCCTTTATCGAAAGGTATTTTTTGTTTATTTTTGTACATAAAAATAAAATGGTCCTTCGACCACGAATTCTTTTTTGAAGTCCTTCATTTAAAGTTAAAATCCTCAAAATTTAATTTACAAAATTGACCGCTAGGTGTGCAAAGTCGCGTGACGTTGTTTCGAACCTCCTTCCTTGATCGGTGGTGGGAGCGCCTACACGTGGTATACTTACCAAAACAAAACAAATTTATTTTCCAAATTTAGTACGAAAATAGCCGCGGTCCAGTGAGCGAGAATTCTTATCTCCTTTTTTATTTACAATTACTCGCGACGGAGTTTGAATTTTTTTATCAAATAAAATTATACTAGTGTATTAGTTGGGAGTCAACAATCATTTTTTTTTACTGTACACGCTAACTCCTGCTAATTCTTACAAAAATAATAAGACACAATGTCTGCTGAAAAGCTTAAAAAGTATCAAGCTCTTCGGAACATAGAAACAAACAGGATTGAAGAAATGTTAGATGTCGGAAAAAAGGCTATGGTAACTCAGTCTTTCCAGAATAACTTTTTTGGTAGATACGAACATATTAACACTATTTACGAGGAGTTTTATGAGTTACATAATAAAATTATGCAACTGATATCTGAAGATGCTGATTTTACCGCTCAAGATGTAGTCAGAAAATCTTTTGATAACAATTATTATGAAATTAAATCAATCTATTTACAGTTAACAGGTAATAAACACTCTGCCGCGAATTCCAATCAAAACACCTCTGATCACACGGTACCGCTAGAACCCTCGCTAAAATTGAGAATTTTTCGGGGTGATTTTAAAGAGTTTAATACATATATTGATGTTTTCGATGTTCTGGTACATAATAATTCCAAACTATCAAATATTTCAAAATTTTCCCATTTAATTAATTCACTGGAAGGTCCGCCAAAAAACTTGGTACAATGTCATCCCCTATCTGCTTCTAATTACGTAATAGCATACAACGCGCTAAAACAAAGATATTGCAACAAAAGGGCAATTTCTTCCCAACACTGGAGAGAAATTATGAAAACCCCGCGATTAACAGAAGATAACCCGCAAATGCTACGAAAATTAGTAGATACCTTTGTAGAAAATCTCGCCGCGCTACAAAATCTAGGTTTTCCCGTGGACCAATGGTCTTTTGTATTGGCAGAAGAGCTACAAAAACGCTTAAATACTGATTTATTAACCCGCTTTGAAAATAGTTACGCATCAACAGAACCTCCTACTTACGAAGATATCATAGAGTTCCTCAAAAAACAATGCATTGCATTAGAAAACGTAAATTCCACTATGGAAACCCGCTCACACTCTTCGAAAAAACAGCAATCTAATTCACAGAGCCGCTATAATACATATTTTACCGCAAAAAATGAAAATAGTAATAATAATAAACGCCCTTGTCCCATATGCAAAAATATAGATAATCATAATATATACAAATGCACAGTTTTTCTCAGTAAAAATCCAAAAGAAAGATATAATTTAATAAAACAAAACCGTTTATGTACAAATTGTTTACAAAATCATAATGCGCAGTCGTGCAATTCTACATTTACGTGTCGCACATGCGCGAAAAAACACCATACCTTATTGCATGATAATAATTTTGTTTTTCAACCTATGAACAGCAATAATAATGAAAAAAATTCTTACCTCACTCGCAATATGCCACAAAATAATCAAAATCGCACTCAAACGCACAATAGCCCGCCAATATGTTACCCAAACGCAACCACTTCACAAAATGAAAGCTCTCAATCTTCTACCAATAATTTATGTGCTTTACATATTCCATCAAATATTACTTCTACTGTTTGCAATGTAGCTTGTTCTTCAGGAGTTCTTTTATCTACATTAAAAGTTCATATCCAAGATAGTTTTGGAAATTTTCAAGTAGCCCGCGCTGTACTTGATTCTGGAAGTGAATCTTGCTACATTAGTAAAATATTAGCTAAAAAACTTTGCTTGAACAAAAACAAATTCTCCGTAAATATTCAAGGCGTGGGGGGCATGCAAACTCTCTCGAGTAATGGCTTTGTATGCTGCACTATAAAACCAATAAATAAATCAAATCCAACTTATGAATTTGATGCCATAATCATGGAAAATCTGACCTCTAATTTACCAAGGTGCAATATTGACACAAGTGATTGGACTTTCTTGTCAAATTTGAGCTTAGCCGATAAGGATTTTAATATTTCAAGCCCAATTGATTTACTGTTAGGAGCCAACCTATTTCATAAAATTTTGTTGGATGGAAAAATCACTATAAATGAAAACCTACCTACCTTTATTAATTCTACGTTTGGCTACTTAGTTATGGGCAGTATAAATCAACAAAATAACAGGGAACCTTCTACAATAAATACTTATTTCACTACCAGTTTTTATGATACTTTAAACGAAACAATATCTAAATTTTGGACACTTGAAGAAGTGCCAATAAAAACACTATTATCTCCTGACGAAACAAAATGCAATGAAATATTCACAAGCACCACTTACCGCACCGATTCTGGCCGCTACGTGGTCTCGCTCCCGTTCAAAGATATCAACAATCCGCCAAAATTTGTAAATTCAAAATTACCCGCTTTAAAACGATTTTATTCACTTGAAAAAAGACTGATAAATAATCCCGATGTACAAAACCAATATTGCGATTTTATGCGCGACTATTATGACAATAATTACATGGAACTCGCATCTACAGAAGACGATTCTGCTTTTTTTCTCCCACATCATTGCATTTTGCGCCCTAATGTCGTAACTACAAAAATACGCATTGTTTTTGACGCTGGATCAATGGACAGCAATTTTACCTCGCTTAATAGCAATCTGTTAGTAGGGCCTAAACTCCAAAAAGATCTTTCAAGCATATTACTTAATTTTCGAGTTAATCCTATAGCTATTACCGCAGATATCAAAAGCATGTATTTAAGAATTTTACTAAACCCCGCCCAAGCTCAAAAATACCAAAGAATCTTATGGAGATTTTCTCCAAGTGAACCATTGAGACAGTATATTTTAAAAACAGTAATTTTTGGCGTTAATTCTTCACCTTTCTTAGCATTGCGTACTTTGCAGCAATTAGCTATTGATGAACAACAAAATCACGAACTTGCTGCGCAAGTTTTATCCTCAGACGTGTATATAGATGACCTAGCCACTTCTTGTAAAGATATATCTACTGCTATAGCCCTTCAAAAACAATTAATCTCTTTATTAGGTAAAGGACAGTTTGAATTAAGAAAATGGGCTAGCAATAGCAAAGAATTTCTATCTTATTTACCCAAAGAACATTTACAAGATGAAGCCTACGTTTTTGATTTAGATTCCACCAGCACCATAAATATTTTGGGTTTAAAGTGGAATCCTAATTCTGATACTTTCTTCTATTCGGTGACTCCTTTACATACGATTTGTACTAAAAGAAATATGTTAAGTGATCTTGCAAAAAATTTCGACCCGCTAGGCTATCTTACGCCTGTCACTGTTGTAGCTAAATTATTAATCCAGCATCTCTGGAAACTTAAAATTGACTGGAACGAACCAGTCCCGCATAATATAGCGTCTCAATGGGAAGATTTTAAAACACAATTACCACAAATTATCAACGTTCAGATTCCGAGATATTTGAACACAAAAAACGCAAAATATTTTGATTTATGTGGTTTCAGTGACGGAAGCTTGAAAGCTATGGCAGCTTGTGCTTATATCCGCATTATTTTTGAAGATAAAATCGAAACCTATTTACTTTCTGCTAAATCAAAACTTGTCCCTCTTAAAGGACTTACTGTCCCAAGAATTGAATTATGTTCCGCCTACCTACTTACCAAATTAATTGATTTTATTAAAAATACATACGCCAATCGAATTGAATTCAAAAATATTTTCTTGTTTTCTGATTCTACCACAGTCTTACATTGGTTAAATTCAACCCCTAATAAATGGAGGACATTTGTAGGTAACCGCATATCCTTAATTCAAGAAAAGGTACCCACCGCTATTTGGAATCATGTCCCTACTCATTTAAACGTAAGTGACTGCGCAAGCAGAGTTTTGTTTCCTGAAAAATTTGTGCAAAATTTGGTGTGGTGGACTGGTCCAGAATTTCTTAAATTACCTGTTTCTCAGTGGCCTACAAATAAAACGCCAGAAGTTCCTATTGAATCAATAAAAAATGAAGAACGTAAAATTATTTTGGCTTTAGATTCCATTGATTTAATTTTACAAAAATATTCTTCGTTAGATAAAATTACCAGAATAATTTGCTATGTTCAAAGATTTATATTGAACCTAAACAATCAAGAACCAATTAAAACCAAATCTTTTACGCAATCTCATTATCAAAACGCCTTATTCTTAATTATTAAACGCACGCAAAGTTTATTTTTTAATGCTGATATTCAAAAATTAATTGATAAAAAATTACCTTCAAAACAATTTCGAAAATTGGGTGCATTTTTAGATCAAAACGGCATCTTACGCGTAGGAGGTCGCCTACGGAACTCCTTATTAGAGTACGATAAAAAATTTCCCATAATTTTACCCCGTTCATGCCGCTTAACAGACTTAATTATCGAAGATACGCATAAAAAACACTTTCACCCTGGTCTCCTTACTTTACAGTTTCTTTTAGCTCAGAACTATTGGATTTTATCATCACGTCGCGCTATAAAAAAGATCTTATCTAGTTGCATAAAATGCTGGAGACTAAACCCAACTTCTTTAACCCCACCCATGTCTAGTTTACCAACATTTCGCGTTACGCAAGCTAAAGCTTTCTCCGTAGTTTCAATAGATTTTGGAGGTCCCTTTTGGATCACCCTTGGAAAACATAGAGGCGTTAGAAAGGTTAAATGTTACATTTTAGTTTTGGTTTGCACTGCAACCAAAGCAATTCACATTGAATTGTGCACTGAGCTTTCTTCTCAAAAATTTTTGTGTGCGTTACGCCGTTTTATCGCCCGCCGTGGACGACTATCTAAAATAATATCTGATAACGCGACGAATTTTATCGGCGCTAATAGATACCTATTAGACATTATGCAAGACGCCGCCGCTGAAGAAAAAATTGAATGGGTATTTTTACCCCCAAATAGCCCCCATTGGGGCGGTTTACATGAAGCAGGAATAATATCTGTAAAAACACATTTAGCTCGAGTTATCGGAACGCAAATACTAACCTACGAGGAATTAAACACCGTATTAATCTAAATAGAATCCCTTCTTAATTCCAGACCGCTTCAAGCAATGTATTCTGATGCAACTGATTATAATTATATTTCTCCAGGCCATTTTTTAAGCCTTGAACCGCTCACTTGTTTACCAGACCCGGATCTTTCGCATTTAAAATTAAATAGACTTGATCGGTATCAACTTTTACTTAAAATGCACAGAGATTTTTGGTCAAAATGGCACTCCGAATACTTACACACATTACAACAAAAGTCTAAATGGTTCAATCCTGAAAACTCTTTAAAAGAAAATTCCCTTGTGGTTATTAAACAAGATAACGCTCCACCAATGAAGTGGAAACTAGCAAGAGTTACACGAATTATCCCTGGGAAAGATGGTGTAGTACGTGTAGCCGAAGTACGCACCGATCAAGGAACCTATTTACGCCCGCTGGTAAAATTATGTCCACTTCCGGACCCAAAAAACGACGTATAATATTTGTACTTTGCATACCTACGTTTTACATTTAAGTTTAAGTCAAGCATTCTTTTTTTATTAAGAATTATTTTATTTTTATTTTTGAATTTCGCAAAATTCTCCTTTGCAAAATTAAGGGGGGAGTATGTTCAGAATACCATTTATTTAATTTTTCTTAGTAATAATTAAAATGGTTTACCTAGACCATTTTATTTGTATGTACAAAAATACGTTAGCTCTTTTAAATTCAAATAATTATTGCCGCGCAAATATGTTCGCCCTCCCAAAAAGAGGTATTTTCAAGATGCGCGCGCATGCTTCGCGAAAAAGACAGAATGAAAAATTAGTAGATAGAAGCGCCATATTCGCGATCACATAAAAGAAAAAAATTAATATAACCCGCAATTACCGCAATTTACTAAAACTATTACCCTTAAACTAAATTAAGTGATATTGTGCATCAACTACATCATAAGAAATTATTGGATCCAGTGAAACTCGCCAGAAAATCACCCACCAATTTTGGAATACGCAGGAGCACGTGAACAAGGTAGGCGAACATTCGTTTTTCTTTAATTCAAATTAGGTTTCAAAATTAAGGTTCGTGGAACCAGCCTTTATCAAAAGGTATTTTTTGTTTATTTTTGTACACCATTTACACTTAATATTTTAATTATACCTATTTTATTATGTACAGTAATTTTATTTTCGGTTATATTTAATATGTCGTATTGTGCCTTTGTTTATTAAAAACTTAAAACTTAAATTAACAAGTTTAATTTGGGTTGAATTCCTAGTCTATTATTTTTATTTTATTAGATCTATTACTTTAAACGTATTTATTTTTGTCTGTTGTGCTGTCTTATATACTTTTAATTAGTCATAACTTTGTTTTCTGTTTTACATTTCTGTTTTTTTTTATCAAAATTTATTTATTTGTTTTTTATTCAATTTACAAGTTCAACTTAGGATGAATTCTCTCCTATTCATTTATGTCTATATTTTATTTTACTGGTGCGGTTATTTAAGACTATTATACATTTTTAGCTTAAGTTTGACATGTCTTATCTACAAATTGTAGCAAAAAGATAAATAAATATACTATAAGGGCTTTTATTTATACTTTTTCTGTTGTATTATTTTAACAATTGTTATAATGATCACGGTAGAGTACTTGAAAAATAATTTTGGCTCTTTGAGTATGGAGCAAAAAATTGAAATAAAAAATGCCGGTAGACCTAAACCCCAAATTGACTTGGCGCAAACCACTAAAAAAATTAACTGTCAATTTTTCAAATTTGTGAACCTCCCCTTTCTGCAAGCTTAACATAGTTACTATTATTTTCTCTTTCTAAATGCATTCGTCTAAAAGAGATCCAGCATACTACATCATCACAAAAATACCCGCCTTTACACCCTTCGACCCCGCATATCTGTCAGGGGATAACTATCTCAAAAAGGTAGTTAGACAGCGCGGTCGAAGGGTGTACAGGCGGTATATTCCTGGTATGCTGGGTCTCTCTCAGACAAATGCATTTAGAAAAAGAGAATATTAGTAACTATGTTAAGCTCGTAGAAACGCGCCTGAAAGCTGCCAGCGAAGACTATCCCCTTAAATGTTAGTACATGGATGGTAAAGGGTTGTTTACTTACCTTTTGAATGGATGATCAATCTTTGCGATCTCTTCACAAATGCACTTTCCAGGTCCTTTTAAACGTGTGGAGAATTGAGCCCTGGAACAGAAAATACAAGAATTTAAGGTTACATTTTTTATCTCGACAATTTAAGACATACCTATTAACAAGGTTTTATCAGATTCTTTTTATCGAACATGGATATTTCTGCCAAGAAGTGTCAGAATTTTTTTGATGCACATCATTTTTAACCTTAAGGAATTGAAATTAAAGTAAAGTTTGTTTAAAATCTAAAAATCCTACATATTCAACCCAATTGAGTAACCGCAGACCAGACAGACCAATAGTGGTCGCAGTGGGCAGTGCCATACTGGCACACTCACAAACGAATCAATCAAATCAACCGCAGACGTTAACGTGGAAATTGTCGGATCAAACGAATCTTATTATTATTGTTAATATTATATTTACTTTAATTTGAATATAATCTGTGTTCTTGTTACCCATGCCCATGGGTGGGTGTGAACAAATTTCTCACTTCTCACCTGCTTCGAACCAAAGTGAGAAAGCAAAATACTCGAGAGTAAACTAGAGTTTCGAACTTCCATTGCCTTTATTTTCTTTACTTCGTTTCGACGATTTCGACGTTTCGAATGCTTATGTATCTGCAATTGTCATCAGGTGAATACGAACAAAAACTAAGACTACCTAATCTCCGCCGTTTCAGTTGAAATCAACAGATCCGAAAGTTGAGAAAATACATTCTGGTTCCTCTGTATGAATGCTGTTTCTTTAAATTTTCACTTGAATAGATTTTCCTCCTTGGCGACGATCTTTGCCTCTTTCCATTCCATATGATTGATCCAGTTGTGTCCCCTTGTCGAGTTTTACGTTTGTGTTCTATAAGGCGCACTTCCATGGATCGGCTGGTTTCTCCGATGTAGATATCCCCACACTCGCATGGTCCCTGGTAGATGCAGTTCTTGATGTTGTGGCGATATGGCTTAGTTTTTGTTAACTGACTTCTTATTGTTGTCCCAAGTAGCATTTGGACGTCAAACTACGTCCTCTACTCGTTAACTTAAAAACCCCGACGTTGGCAAGCAGACTACAAATCTTATTCCATACGACCCCAATCCGACCTAAATGAGGAATATAAATTCGGGTCGGCTCGACGTCGCTAATTGTACTTCAATGGTATAGTAGTTTACCTATGACGACGTGATAATACGTCCGGCAACTTACGTAATTTTATATTATTTAATTGATTACTTAATGTGGTACTTGTTTACTAAATTTTAGGTGAAATATATATTGACGAATTATAATTCACAAAAAATAAATGGCCACCTTTTTATTTCATTAACAATAAAAGTTATGTTATTGAAAAGGGAACTTTACCGAGTAATCTAGAGCGAAATATTTCTGCGAGGGCCATTTTACTGACAAAGTTGGTTAAGATGGAGCGAAAAATAACTCCCCGCCCCCTTCCAAATTAGCACAAAATAGCAAAAAGAAAAAAATATTGAAAAAACTATACTTTTTTAAAGCACTATTTCGGTTGTAATTAATACTAAAATCACTCAAGAATAATACTAAACGCATCTTTAAGGCATTATTAAATCTCTTTTATTTTTTTTTCAATAAAAACAAGAAAAAAATTGTTGTGTGTAATGGCTGCCCAAGCTTGCAACTCTAAAACGGCCGAATTTGGGCTGGTATAGTACTTTTACCAATTTATCACTAATTTGGACAAGGACACCGATTTGCAGCCCTAATTTATCCAAATTTAATCAGCCAACGTTAAACTACGAAATATGTGCAAACGTTCGGAATCCGCCTTCATTGTTCGTTGAACATAAACTAGAAAAATATTTTCCATTTTCTTAAAAATTTCCTTATTATTTTAAAATTGTATTTATTAAAGCACTTACTCCTAAATGCACCGTAGGCACTTAATCGCGATTGGCTATCTAATCCATTCTTTTTCTCTCTTGATCCCATATAAATGAACAAAGAGGAAGCATGGATTGCCTAAACTAATCTGAATATTTTTACGGTGCATCTGGAGGTGAATGAGCTCGAACCTGTCCCGCAGATGTGGGAGGAGCATATCAGTGTGACCCCACTAATGCTCCAGATAGAGTGGACTGGAAGAAATATAAGTGCGAGCTGAAGGTCCATCAGATTTTTGATTGGCCAGATGCAAAATTGTAGGTTAAGTATCCTTCTTTTTCTTCGTTCCTTTTTTGGTAGGTATCCAAATAAGGTCCCTGAAATGCGACATCGATTAAGGTAACAAGGCCGACGATGTTTCGTGGTCGATTCAGGTATAGACGTTAAAACAGTCGGCTTTGAAAAGTAAACTGACGTGAATCCATCTGGGCAAATATTTGTACAAATTACGTTGCCTATTTTGACGTCGTTTGAGGTTCGCCTATGCGTACCTGACTACGTAAACGTCGGATTTTATTACAAAAGACTTTTGTCGTTTATTAGACAACTTTATTTTGTACCTAATACGACGTCGCTTTGATAGATTAGGTTGGAAGACGGATAAATGCTACTTGGGGTGGTCGTTCTGAACTTTTCTGAGATTACTTTTCAGTATTTACGTCTGTCGTAATTTGTGTTGGTGTGGTCTGAAGAGTTTTATTGATCGTGTAGTTGGAGAAACCATTCCTTCGCAGATCGGATCGAATTTTTGCCTTTTCTTTATTAAAAGCTTCTTCTATTCTGTATTGAAGATGTAGGTGGCTGTGACTGTCTTATGATCTGCAGAAATTTTGACCACTAGGATGTTATGTGTTCCAATTGCCATTCTAAATAACTTAGTAGATAACGTGGGCACAAAATTCGTATAGCTTAGGCACATACGCAATCTAACATCTAACATATCTAGATTGAAGGAGGGGTAGAAGCTTACCGCTCCAATGACAGCAAGATGGTTTTTTTTTTAAAAAGGAGCGTGAATATATTCTACATTCGTCTATGTAAAGACAACAGATGCGGGAATCTCGACATTCGTATGCGAGTTAATATCTCTTCTTTTATAGAAAAGATAAATACAGAATTTATCGTTAAATCCCACGTTAACGTTTGAATATTTTTTTACAACTAAAACTGCCTGCTAAACAAAAAAGACTTACCATTAATAAGTTCACCAGCGAAGGTCTTAAAACTGTCTTTCAAAAGTTCTTTTCACAGATGACCCAACATTTTACTGTACCATTTCTACCAAGAAGTTCAGAGTTACTGGTTGATCTGAAATGCCATAGGAAAAATTCAAGTTATGTACACAAATTAAACTGCTTTCAGGGGTTAGTTGAGGAAACATTAATTCAGATAATCTATGTAGATTTATCAACAAAGTTTATTTCTGAAGAGGTGTCAGAAAATATAATTTATCATCATTAAATAAGGAAGCGTAAGCTTTTAGAAAATTTACACATTTAAACATTCAGGGAAGTTTAAACGAATGTCATTACAAAACGTGTTAAAAGATCGAAATTCGCTAAGTTTCGCTATATCTCAAAAACGACTATGCCGATTAAAAATGGTGCAAAGATATTAATAGATACTGGTACCTAAACTTTGAATATTTTCTTTAAACACCGACACTGCCGACAGGACCTTATTAAAATATCTTAGTAGAGGGAAATCCGAAAAAAATTGTAAAAAAGGTTTAAGCTTGCAAAGATTTTTTTAAATCGTAAACCACAAAACGTGTGTCGAAACTACTTTTTTTTGGGTTTTTCGCCACTAAGTTAAGGAATTTTTTTCAAAAATATGTTAAAACCCAATGCGTAAATTCCTAAAAAAAAAATTTGTTCGTTTGTCGGTGGTTTTTAAATAAGATAAAAAATTTGCCTACACACATGCAAATCCTAACTAGAATCTAAGTACTTATCTGACGTTTCGGCAGAAATTCTACTGCCCTTAACAAAGAATTTTATCCTTTTCAAAAACTTTTTTCGATTCTTTTTTTAAATATCTAGTTGGCAAATTTTAGACTTCTCCCAGTCTCCCCTTCTGAGGTACCTCTTCAAAAAATATCGTTTATAAAATTCCTTGCGAGTGTGGTAAATTTTATATTGGAGGAACTTCAAGGCCTCTTGAAGTTAAAATAAATGACCATAAGGGGTACCTCAGAAGGGGAGACTGGGAGAAGTCTAAAATTTGCCAACATGCTTTTGAAAATGATCAGAGTAATGTGGGGAGAAACCAGTATATTACAAAAAGAACCAGACAAAATTAAACGAAAAATCAAAGAAGCAGCTTGCATCTATCTTAATGAAGATGAATGCATAGCTAGCATATCAGTTGATATAAATCCAGTTTGGCTTCCAATTTTAAAACAAGATTTTCAAAAAGGTTTTTTTAAAATAAATTAAAAAAATAGCATTGATGTTGTTTGGGTTTCTAATGTATTTTTTCTTAAAGTTAGTCAAAAGATAATTTTTATAATTGATATTTTAAAATAAAAATTTTGTATTTTTATAATGTAATCTAAAATCGAAAACACTCAAACAAATATAATTTTGATTTTAAATTTTACTAAATTCACCCAACACCGTACTTAACTAAAAAGCCTGTTAACTCCTACCGCTTCAGTGCCCTTTAGCCTATTGTGGCTGCCATTTTTATAACCAAATTGACAAGTAAAACATGGTTTTTCTGTCAGTTTGGTGTCAATATGGCGCCGATCATAGGCCAAAGGATACTAAAACGAAAATGAGTTAACTGGCTTTTTAGTTGAGAATGGTGTTGATTCACCCAATACCTTGTTGGCTACTATCGACGCACCAAACTGTCAAGTTAATATTTGAAATATATATCAGTCAGTCAGTAAGTTGTATGACAACAGACAGATATTTTTAAAAAGAATCGAAAAAAGTTTTTGAAAAGGATAAAATTCTTTGATAACGGCAGTAGAATTTCTGCCGAAACGTCAGATAAGTACTTAGATTCTAGTTAGGATTTGCGTGTGTGTAGACAAATTTTTTATCTTATTTAAAAACCACTGACAAATGAAAAAATTTTTTTCTTTAGGAATTTACGCAGTGGGTTTTAACATATTTTTGAAAAAATTTCCTTAACTTAGTGGCGAAAAACCCAAAAAAAAGTAGTTTCGACATTATGAATCCGCCACAAACATATAGATTTTATTCACAAAACGTGTTTCTTTACCTATAAAGAATTTTCTATAAAAACCGCGTGGGAGTGTATTAGGATACCTTTATAATTGAGTAAAATACAAAGAAAATTGTAAAAACAGGGTTGCCACAAGATTCTCTACATAAAATTCCCGACTTTTTCCCGAATTATTTTTTAAAAATCAATCAAGCAATTTTTTGCAGCTAAGCAGAAAATGCTAGTTTGGTGTGGGATCTGGTCTTAATTCTAGATTTATGGCCAAAATCCTCTCATAAGTATGCCTAAAATTAAACTATAATTGACAAAAAATTTTTGCAGTACCTACTATAAGGTATGTCTCACAAGTTTTTCGGAATTATTTTTCAAAATGTGGATTAAGAGGCGTTGAGTTGGGGTCGGATCTAGTCTCAGCTCTATATGTGTTGGTGGAATGTCATAAATGCCCGCAGGCAATAATTTTGAAAAAGTGATACTAAAAAAGCTATTTTTTACACGTTTTGAAAACTGAACTAAAATTGAAACAATTAATGCCATTATAGCAAGCGCCAAAAGCAAATTTTGTTGAAACTTTTGGGTTTGGGTTAAAAAAAATGGGGTGCAAAGGGGGGAGGGGAGATTGCCCACTGAAAAAAAGTATCTGGTATTGTGATCAAAACAAATACCGCAGAGTGTAAAATTTCACAAAAAGTAGTGTGTAATATTGTATATTTAAAATTAAAAAAACCCGTAAAATTTTAAATATTTTATAAAAATATATTTTCTATTATTTATAGCACTGCGGGAGAAAATTTCATTGAAATTTAGATTTTCTTTTTTTTGATACTGGGACTTTTAATCCATAGTACGATCAATGCCCAACGTAGCAAAGTATTTTTGCAGAGTTAAAAACAAACACAAAATATCTATCCTATTCGGCATTCGAACCCGTGGCTTTCCGTGCGGCAGGCAAATACGCTACCCACTGTGCTACGGGAGCCGGCAAAAAAAGTTATATGTCAATTTTATATAGGTGCAAGGGAATCTCAACTTGGTCAAAAATATCTGAAAAATTTCCTGGATATTTCTCGACCCCACCGAATTTCCGAATTTTTCCCGGTTTTCAAGAATTGTGGCAACCCTGAAAAAAGGTAAGATGTTTTTTCATCTTAAACAACAAAATTTGTTTTACCTCAACTTAGGATGTCTTGTGTTAAAAAAGAAGTCCCGAATTTATAAATCACCCGGTATGTCTTAAAACATTTATTTACCTGTAAATAGTTTTCAGCTCCTGTCTGCTACCAGCGTTTTGTCCCCGTGCATCATCAAAAAATGTGACAACATATCTGAACCCCATGTCGGCATACCAACGGCATTATCAGAGCATATTTGTCCTGAAATCAGTTACAATTGTTGTTATAGTCTCCTTTTAAAGAAAATATAAGCATTTGTTTTAATTTAGATGTGTCAGATGTACAAAGTTATCACCAATTTTTATGTCTGTAGAGGTGTCATAAATGTTATCATCATTATAGAGAAAAAAATAAAAAATATATATTTGACTGTCCATTATTTAAAGTTTTTGTGCGATTTAAAAAATTACAACTTATAAAAATCCAAGATGACAGACATTTTTTATTGGGCAACTAGTGAAAAATTTATCACTTGTTAAGGTCGGTTAAAAATAGGAAAGTTATAAATTGTGTAAATGAGTGGGTTTGGTGAACCAAATTCACATAAAGCTGCAAATCTTTCAAACCTTGGGTTTTCAAAATTGCAGCAGTAATCAAATCAAACCCTTACTGTCGAAAGCTAGATATGCAAAAATGGGTCTTTTTGACCTGACTGAATTTGGATTACAAAACACCCTGATTTGAATAATTCATAACTTTCTTATTTATTACCTAATTTTAGCAAGCGGTACATCAATAAACTCGGGAAAGATAAAGCCCTACAAGGAAAAGTTAAGTTTTTTACCAATGATGCACATAAAAAAAATTCAGGGGGGTCAAAAAAGTTATTTGGATCTTCTTTCTAAATTATAAAATTACAATGTACAAAAGACCTGTTTTACTAAATTATGAAAAATTATAATTTTTTTTTTCAAAATTCATTTAAAAAAAATAAAATGTCACTTTTCAAGGACGATAAAGGTCATACGTCAATATATAATTATAATCTTCAATTGATGACGAACCTACAATTTAAAAAAAATAGGCGTCCATTTTGAAAAAATCGCCGCCATCTTGGCCCCTATACATCCGATCATCGATTTCCTCGACCAAAATTTTAAAGAATTTTCTAAAGAATAAGTGTGCCAAATTTCATGCTTTCTGCACAAAATGAACAATTGGGGACCTACGAATTCTTTTAGTCAAGTGTGCGCACATAGAGCGAACACTTGGCTAAAAGAATTCACAGGTAGTGTTCAATATTTTGTGTATAGATGTCACTCTATTGTTCTTAACTAGAATGCAAGTGCCATCTATACACAAACTATTGAACGCTAGCTGTACAAGTATGCGCGCGTAGTAGCGACAAATGCATCTAAACGCCGCGCCGGCGAGCCACCTGCATGTACGCCTCCGTTTCATGTATTATTGGCGAATGCGCAATCAATTTAGCAAAACATTTTTGCTAAACAACGGGTTTTACGAATTCCGGTTTTGAAAAATAATGGTTTGACAAATTCCGGGTTTTATTAAAAATGGGTTTTACAAATTTCGAATTTGTTATTGAATGGGTTTGAAGAAATAAGGTTCGGATAAAAAATTGGTTTAATCAATTGCAGTTATAGAAACTGTGAATGATTTTAGGATTGAACTTTCTTTTATTTAATCTATCAAATTTAGGTAGTACAGGTTATTATGCGACTGTACCAAACGTAAAAAACATTTTTTTTTACCTATAAAGCACCTTCTTCAGTCAGCAAATCCACCAATTGAAAAGCAAGTCGATCAGTTCTCAATGCTTCCAACCTTTTGCTTCCATGCATCATCAAATAATGTGTCAACATTTCTGAACCTATTGTCTGTATATTGACATGGCATTATCACAGCATATTTGTTCTGAAATCAATTACGATTGTTCTACGTTTTCTTTTGAAGAAAATATAAGTTGTTGTTTCAATAATTTAGATCTGTTTTGGAAAGTTATTACCATTTTTATTGTCTGTAAAGGTGTCATAAAAATAAATGATATCATTGTAATTAGAAAATAATTAACCACGATCAGGAAAGTGGGAGACATTACAATTATTTTTCACAGCAATGTAGTCCTGCCCTAAAATTGAAATAGTTATTAGGGTTTTTATGTAGGAAATACATATGATGTTGGTGTTCATTTATGTGGGTCAGATTTAAAAAGTTTTCACCAATTTTTATTTCTGTAGAGGTGTCAGAAAACTAAATATCATCATAAAAAAGAAAAAGTTAATAAAAAACCGAAAAAATAACAAAACTACCAAAGATTAGATTAGGAGAAGTCTATGTTTGCCAAATTTGTTTTGAACATAAATTACCAAAGTATGGGGGGACAACTTTAGAAATAAAAGAACCCACTAAACTTAACGAAAAGTGAAAGATGGATGTATAAAAATATACCTCGATAAATACTGTATGACGCCCGATTTAAAAGATTTACAAAAAGGGTTCTTAAAATAAATGTCAAAAAATGCATTTCCTTACCTATAGAGGATTTTCTTTAGTCAGCAAATGGATTATTTCAAAAGCGTCACTTTCGCCAATTTTTATCTACGGGTATCGTTAACGAATTTGCCAACCATTCTGAACAACTCTGCCCCCTCAATGTAGTCCTGAAATTCAATTACAGTATCTGTTAGGATTTTTATGTCGAAAATAAAATGTTTTAATAATTTATATGAGTCAGATATTCAAAAAATTATCCAATTTTTATTAAAGTCTTAAAATAATGTTTAGAAGTTTTTCATTAAACAAAAATAGATAGTGTCACACTTCAAAAAAGCTCCTTACCTGCAGTTAAACGTCAAAAACGGGCATCTCCAACAGTTCAATATCGATCCAAAGTCTTTTAGAAAGTAGAACAGTTTCGCAACAGTATGTTAGACAATATCAAAGCAACCAAAATAAACATAGGTTTGGCAGATCACCACACCGATATTTTTTTTACCAATATGTTGCTAAACTATCCCAGCAAAAATCGGATTACTAAAAACGTAAAATATTCGCTGTACAAATAAAGTACACATTTGGAACATGGCATTTGACTATTTTTGTACATTTGATGCTGCACTATTTTTGTACTTGCGATAAATTTGATGGGATTGACAAAATAAAAAAAAAATACTTTTTTCAAAAATTTAAAAACTTTTTTCAAAAATTACGTTTTTTTTATACAATGTAATTACGAGATACCTCGTTCGAAAGGTTATTTCGACACCTTTAGAATGAGCTATATATCAATATTCTAGTGAGACTGGTTCTCGAGATATTCTAATTTTTCTTAATGCATGTGGAAGAAATTTAATGTTCAAAAATTAATAAAAAAACTACCGGTCCGAAAAATCTGAAATGTGGAATTTTTGATCCTCTTTATGAGTAGAATGACCGTACTAATAAAAATTGGAGAGGTGACCTGCCAAACCTTTGGTTGATTTGAAATGAAATGAAAAATAATTTGTGATATCACAAATTTGTTCATGGTTTAAAACAAATAATACATATTAACTGAGCTGTTTTAAAAAATATTTTGTTTAGGATTTTAATTGGATATGATTTTCAAAAATGTTTGATTGGCATTTGTTACGAAGTTGTAAGCAGAAAAGTCCAAAATTTATAGTTTTTCATCCCCTTAAAAAACTGTTAGCGATCGAACCTACACACAAAAATTTGAGAAAAAAAAATAAAAGTTAAAATCTATTCCTAATGTAATTTTAATTTTTTTAAAACTTTTCTTTCTTGTTTGTGTTACATTTGTCAAAATAAATAGCATTTTATTGCATGCATTTCTATTATTTTTTTTACCTTGTTCCCATCCTGAAATTTTGCCAACATGTTGCTAAAATATCCCAGCAAAAATTGGATTACTAAAACCATAAAATATTCGCTGTACAAGAAAAGTACAAGTACCCACGAAACATCCTTTAGATTCCATTCACGATAGCAAATAATGTTTACCAGTTATAAAAAGAAACTATCATCGGATCGATGTTCTTTAACAATATAATTAATATGAAGGATGATTAAAAAAAAACTAATCAAAATTCAAAATTTTAAATGAAAGACCGAAAAATGAGTAGTTCTCTCAAGAACACATTCCAGTAATTTTGCCGCCAGAAGGAAAAACCCCGCAACCCACAAATTTTTTAAAAATGACTTTGGTTTTTTGAACTTACTGGTTGGTTTAAAACAGGTTAAAATAAAAAAAAAATATATTTTTTATTTTTGACTTGAAAAAAACTGAAACCACGTATGTACAGCCCTTTTATAATCTCTACTAAGCTATAACCACGTATATCGCCAGTGCAAAGAAAAAAAACACGTAGTCTGTTGATTTTCGTGGATCTTTCTTAGTATTTATGACTTTTGCCTAGCAGGACTGCCTGCCTCTCCTAGCAGGACTGAATGTAAACAAATAAGTTGGATTTGAAATTTTTGTTGTTTTCAATTGTAATGTATTTAAACGATCTATGCGGGGTAACCTGGAATATTCTTTACTTTTACCGAAAACGCCGAGTTAGCCCACAGGTTACTCAAAGGTGAATATTTTTGTCTGATGTTTACGTTTGTTGGTGGGCTCAACAGGTGATGAAACATTTGTACACCAACTGACGGCTGAATTGCCTATGTGAATAGAATTTAAAAGAAGAAAACCAAGGATTGTTTTTAGAAATTTAAAATTTCACTTGGATGTGAAATTGTGCTAAATACTGCAATTACAGGTTTTTTTTTCGTTTTTAATAGCTGTTCTTTTTCCCAATTTGTTTATTTTTACAATGTTTTCAAGCTCTCAACCATAAGGAGAAAATACTCGTATGTCTTAACAAAAGGTTTATTTAGTCCAGCTTATAAAAACAAAGACAAAAATATAAATACACTTAACGGTTAGATTTGGCTACACGTTCCAATTCGTCCTTCTTTTTAATAGCATAGGAATTCGATGAGCCCTGGAACAAAAATAACAGAAATTTTGTATTATTACAATACGTGATAAAGCATAGTGAAGACGTACGTTAGTTTTATCAGATTATATTTTTCTCAAACATGGATATTTCAGCCAAGAAGTGTCAGAAAAATTGTTGTACATCATTTAAACCTATCCCTATGGTTTTAAATCGAAAAAACGAAAACAAAAAATTATTGCGAGAGAAATATTTTGTTCTTTTATGACTAATAGAACATTTTTCCCTCAATAAAATGTATTACACTAGGTATTATTGAAAGTTCAGTGCGGGAGTGGGTATGCGAATTTGCCATATTTTAATTTATTTAGTTGTTTGTGATATTTCCAGTCATGTTCATTAATAAAGGGTAACAAGATATTTTGAACTGTCATTTGAAGGTGGTAAACAATGATGGACTTGAGAGTAAACTTGAGTTTCAAACTTCCATTGTCTTTATTTGTTACTTTTTCCCTAAAATTATACAGAGCGCTTCAGGCTACTGCGAACATAGGCCGAAATAAGTCCAATTTGCCAGTGGACGTACACGCAGGGACACCGCACACCTATCAGTGGAGCAACCAACACTCAGGCTTGCGATCACCGTTCGCGACTTGCGTTTAGTACGCCTCTAACCACGGTGCAATGTGAAGTGTAGTCCATGAAACCGAAATTTGGTCAATAAATATGCAAATTTTGATAACATAATTCTCTTGTTTTTTGTCACTGATAAATTAGAGCATTTTATTTTCAACTGCTCAGATTTATCACTAACAACGTGTTAAATATCAAAAAGATTCTCCCAGTCAAAAAAAATTAGAGCAAAGGTTCGAAAAGTCCTCCTTGCTCGGCTAGACAATACCCGAGCCTATTATAAAAACCCCTTCTAACGTTTCCAAGCATGTTAAGGGTGATAGTTTGAAAAGCTTCTTCAATTTTAATCCGACGTTCTTCCAAATTATTAGCCCTTTCATGCCCGTAAATTTTATTTTTGATATAACTCCACAGATAGAAGTCATTAGGAGCAAGATCGGATGATCGCGCTGGCCATAAAATAGTTCCCCGTGTACTTATAACCCGATTAAGAAATACATTATCAAGATATTCCTTAACACGGCCAACATTGTGAGCGGGACAACCATCTTGTTGAAACCATTTTTCACCAAATCTGACACCTAACAACTGCCTAGCAGTTGGAATAATATGCTGCTGCGGTAAATCCAAGTATCTAGGACTATCTAAATTGCCGTCAATAATAAATGTCCCAATTATGGGTACTCCTACAATACCCCCCCCCCCCAACATTTTTTTTTTTGAGGATACTGTGTTCTTATGTCCAAACACAAATGCAAATAATAATATAGATCTCAGCAAGTTTTCCATCATTGTTTCGCAAAATTCCATACGATGATAGTTGTCCTCCGGAAAAATTTGATGCGTTTTTGATGTTTTGTAAGAATGATAACCATTCTTTTTGAGAACACATAAGACAGTGGCTGAAGACAACTGCTTCGGCAATTTGGTGACTAGTTAACTTTCGATTTTACTCCACTGCAGCGCAAATCATCACATCTCGTACTTTCTGCTCGTCATTCAAAACAGTGGGCTTTTTATGGTTTCTTGGCGCCAGACAACCAAACTTTTCAAAATTTTGCACAAACCTATGAATCTTTAATAAACTAGGTTCTGGGCGATTTACAAAATTCTCCAAAAAAAGTTCATGAATAAGTCTCAATGGTCTACCTTGATAGTAACATTTGACCATCTGCACTTTTTCGCCAACTTCGTAGACATCCATTTTTAGTTTTAAAAATGCATTATTTCACTTAAGAACTTAACAATCTGTTCCTCGAGCAAGGCAGAAATAAAACAAAATAATAAAAAAATAAATTTCAAAAAAATAACCAACACTGCAGCGTGCTTCGACCCCACCTCGATAGTACGGCACGGAGAGTAAATTGGACTTGATTCCCCCTATGTTCACAGTAGCCTGAAGCTCATTGTATACTAGCATGTGTTCAGTGAATCATAAAACTAACTTGTGTTCAGTGAACCATGAAGTCTACACTTGATTGGTTCCTCTGTTCGCAATTGTACTTGAATAGTGGAAGAACTGGAAGAATCACTCCATATCATTGAACAGAAGCTACTCAAGGACAACCACCTCTCCGGCAGAACCTATCTACTAATCAGGATGGATTTGTTGAAATGCTGTCAGCAAAATTCTTACTTCCAGGAAAAGGACAGACAGACACTTTCGCCAGTAGTCGCCAACATCTTTATGGGATCCTTTGAAGAAGCTCTGCAAACATTATGGCAGATACCCAAACTATGGCTAAGATAAAGGACAACACACCAGAACAATTATTCAATCATTTCAACAGCATAAGAAACTGCATCAAATTCACTCTGGAAAGAGAAGAAAGTTGTCAGCTCCGTTTTCTCGACTAACTAACTCATACTTAACTTAAAATAAAACCACTCTACATCAACCAAATTGGGAACTGCAAAATCTCCCATAGATCGAGCCACCTACATCTACACTACAGAAGAAGCTTTAAATAAAGAAAAGTCAAAAGTCGATCCGATCTGCGAAAGAACTGTTTATCCAACTACAGGATCATTAAAACTATTCAAACCTCACCAACACAAAGGACGACAGACGTAAATACTGAAAGAAAAGTGACACTTATAATTACATGTACGTCAAAAAAATCTCAGAAAAGATAAGAAGAAAACAACCACACAAACGTCAGAGCCTCGTGGATGAGGCACCACAATCCTTCCTCAGGGAACCTCGAAGTGCTGGGGAGGTGATTCTAGCCGATTTACTTGTCTGTGAGGGAACTCCAGAAGGACCCTCCGACAACCAGGAGGTAACACAGGGAACCAAACAGGTACCCAGTGGAACCTCTAAAGATAAGGATCAACAAGGAACTGTTCAAGGACCCAGTAGATCTTCTTCAATGCAAGAGGCCTGACAGGGAACTGCACAAGTACCCATTGGACACTATACAAACGCATCAGGGGCGACTATGAACTCCGCTGATGTAAACAAATTGGCCAAGGAGCTCAGGAAGCTTCAGGTCAAAATCGTGGTCACCATGGACGGTCCAATTGAAACAGAGCTGACTGAAGAGCACCTGCTTGAAGTCCTTGCTCCACCTAGGCAGGAAGGATCTGAGACCAGCAAGAGGGTCGATGGTGCATGGAGTACTATCTGTTGGTCCCAGGCGATGTAAGAAAAATCTGTTATTTTGCGAAAGAGGCGAAGACCGGTCGACGGCTTGTCGTGTCCCCGCTTTATCCGTATTAATCAGCTTATAAGCCCGAGCGGAATTGTCTGTCTAAAATTCAGGCAGTCCATTTGGCACTAAAGTACAAAATCTTGATATTCAATTTGTTTTTTATCATATTTTTTGCTAAAACATTTCGAGGTCAATGACGGGTTAAGGAAGCTTCTCTGGCTCCTGTACTCAACAACCGAATGGCTTGGTTAATACTTTCTCCACATAGGCCAATCAACTCCTACCGTTTTAGTGTCCTTTTCTCGACCTTCGCCGCCATATTGACAGAAAACGAATGGATTTTCTGTCACTTTTGACCGAAAATGGCGGCGAAGGTGGGTTAAAGGACACTAAATCGGTAGGAGTTGATCGGCCTGTGTGGAGAGGGTACTGGCTTGGTTCACCCTCTTGAGCGGAGAAACGTCGACGACTTGTCGTATTAATGAGTTAATCGGCCAAACATTCGGCAATGGTTACAGAAGGAGGCAAATCAGATACTTAACAGTATTAAAAATAAAAGACTAATTTGCCTAGTTCTACCAACGTTTTTTTGGTTCATCTAGCAAGATACAAAACTAAATTGCACGAAGTGTTAATATATATGCACAATAAGAAGACCAACATAAGTCGGAATACGGAAAAACTCAAGACAGAACACACATAGAAAATATACCAGAAACCTATTAATTAAGAAATAAAAGAACTGCAATGGGGCTACAATGTAAACAAGCTCTGGAAGAACAACCTAGAAACAGTAACTAGGGTGCCAGTCAAGTGCTCAACAAAAACAGAAAACGAAGAAGGAAGTAGTTTAATGACGACTGTAGTAGAGTGACGGAAAGACTAGGAAAAAAATGCTTCAGCACCCAAAGCATCTAATATAGAAGAGTATGAACCACAAAGATCTGAAGCATGCAGAATGATATAAAAGAAAAAGAGAGACCACTATCTAAATATAATAAGAGAAATGGAGGAAAACAACAGAATAAAAGAATACTGCCAGGGAATAACAAAGCACGAACAAACAAACAAAGAAATATTTTTGCGAAGTACTCAACGAAGAGGTAAATACCGATACTTTGTAATATCCTTTATTTGCCAACTATATCTTATACAGACAAAGCAACGTCAAATTTTTAGTACACATAATGACCTACTTGAAATTTACATTTATGTAAATGCTTAACACTAGCTTAGCACAAAGTCTTAAGATTATATCATCTATATAAAAAATAAAGTCATTAAAACATCTTAAAGGTTAAAGTATAAAATATGACAATAAATAATAATTAACAGACAACATTTAGACAAAAAATATGTAAAATGGAACAAAATTTGAACATGAAGAAATATGTATTAGTTTAATAATCAAATTTAAAAGAATAAAACATTTTTTCTGCTAAAAAATTTTTGGTTTTTGATTTGAAACTTTGCAGACTTTGAGAAAAGAAAGAAAAGGGCCCGGTCAACAACTTTTTTGCTGGTCAATAGTGTTTTTTCGCTCTAGCACCCTTATTTTGTAATATTTGTAATATCCTTTATTTGCCAACTATATCTTATACAGACAAAGCAACGTCAAATTTTTAGTACACATAATGACCTACTTGAAATTTACATTTATGTAAATGCTTAACACTAGCTTAGCACAAAGTCTTAAGATTATATCATCTATATAAAAAATAAAGTCATTAAAACATCTTAAAGGTTAAAGTATAAAATATGACAATAAATAATAATTAACAGACAACATTTAGACAAAAAATATGTAAAATGGAACAAAATTTGAACATGAAGAAATATGTATTAGTTTAATAATCAAATTTAAAAGAATAAAACATTTTTTCTGCTAAAAAATTTTTGGTTTTTGATTTGAAACTTTGCAGACTTTGAGTCTGCCGTATTTCAATGGGTAGCATATTATAGGCCTTGGTTGCCCTATAAACAGGGCCTTTCTCAAAGAAAGTAGATTTATGGGAGGGTATACCAAGAGCGTTCCTATTCCTGGTAACAATTGTCATTTCTTCAGAGTATCCCTCTAAATTTGTTCTGAAATTTTGTGGATTTTTCCTGACAAATATAACTAGAGCCAAAAAATAAAGTGATGGCACTGTTAGAGCACCCAATCTAGAGAAATATGGTTTACATGAAACTCTGGGATGAAGACCAAATATACAGCGTATTATCCTTTTCTGTGAAACAAATACTTCTTGAGCATCTCTACAAGGACCCCATATTAGGAGTCTGTATGTTATGATTGACTGAATATTTGAGAAGTAAAACACACTACTACACCCATAAGCATATAGACCAGATTTTCACCGTTAGACAAATAATGGAAAAATGCTGGGAATTTGACAGAGAACTTCACCAGATGTTTATTGATTTCAAAAAGGCATTTGACAGATTATGTAGAGCAAAGTTGTGGGAAGCAATGCAGGAACTTGGCTTTTAAAAGCGATATCCCTGGTAAAAAAGTGTACGGAGGATACAAGGTGAAAGATAAGGGTGGAACAGAGCTACATACTCTGACTCTCTTTCACCCCAACTATTCAAGATAGCATTAGAATATGTAATTAGGAAAGCCAAGATTGAGCCACCAACTATATTCCACCAGGAAGGACCAAGGATTAATCTTAAAGACTCCTTGCACCACAATATTTCTGCATCTATAACTGATTGCTTAATAAGAAAAGATTACAAAACAGTAGTAGAACCCTTTTTGGCAGTGGAAGGAGTTCCTGTGGAGGTTCCTTCACTTCCAGTAGTTGATGTAGGTCCATTGTCATTTTGAGCCAACACTGATAGTGTATCAGTTTTCTTCATCAACAAAGGCAATTTTCTTGATTTTTTTTTCAGTCTCGGATATTTATTGGTTTTCACAGCCTGTAGACACTGCCACTCTGGTGAACTTATAGAAGGACTTATCCAGTCTAAATTATAAACTGTTTTTTTTTTCGATATTTTGGATTCTTACTCTTAAAGTTACACATCATTTAACTAGACTACACTTGAAAGTTGTAACAGAAGATAGCACGATGTGTGCTTAGAACAAGGAGAAATAATACCAGGTAATATTTATTATTTCTAAACGAAAACAAACTATGTTCAATAAACACGTTTTAAAAAGCTTTCCTCTCCCTTTTCTCTTGCTCTTGGATTTTAGGTGGACTGGAACTGATTGAGCGCGAAACAGATGTTGAGCTTATATTCGAGGCGAGCAGAGAAAATAATATTTTTTACAAAGTTGGTCTAAAAAATAAGTTGAGAAAGAGAAATTCCAGGTTTTGTGTGCCAATTCCCTGACTTTTGAGGATTTTTGGTCATTCCCTGAGTTTTCCAGGTAGCTCTCAAAATTCCCTGACTTTTCCAGGTCAGTGGGAACCCTGATTCTGCTTATAAGCGCGAGCCGGATTGTCATTTATCTAGCTGACGAGTCCCTAATAACGATGAAACCGCGTCGTCCTTTGTGTGAACAATCAAAATTTATGCAGTCCATTTGGCACTAAAGTACAAAATCTCCATGTTCAATTCATTTTTATCATAGTTTTTGAGTTTTTGCCAAAACATTTTGAGACCAATGAGGGGTTGTAAAGAAGTTTTCTTGACAGGAACTACTATTTTCATGCCCTGACATTTACTTAAATATACACACATTGGTGCCATTGATGAGTTCATCGGCCAAACCTCCGGCCAAACATTCGAAAATGGATGTTACAGAAGGAGGATTCTCTGGCTCCTGTGATCAACAACCAAATGGCTTGGTTCACAGTCTTGAGCAGGGACACGTCGACAGTTTCACGAGTTTGCAATTTCAAGTTTCTTTATTGTCATATAATTTACATTGTAAATATAAGCATTGTAAAAGAGGACATTGATGGTAGTAAAAATAATAAAGATTATGTAGTTACCTATAAATAATTATCTGCACTATAAAACACTTAGTTGCGTAAACCTTGCTTTCTATGTATATTTTGCTTAACAATAACAGGCAAGCCAGGATATACCCCAGAAGAGTGGGTATATCCTGTAAAAGTTTGGATACTCTCTGAGAAAGCCTGGATACACCCTGTAAAAATCCAGATAAACTCGGGAAGTCTGGTCACACCCGAAAAATCTGAATATACCTTTGAAAAGTCTGGATCAACCATGGAATAGTTCAGATTCACCCTGGAAAAGTTGGATACACCCTGGAAAAGTCTGGATATAACCTGAAAGTCTGGATACACCAAAGGTTTGGAAATACTCTAGAAAACTCTGTATACACCCTGTAAAAGCCTGTATGCACTCTAGAAAAGGCTGGATACATACTGGAAAAGTCTGGATACAACCGGGAAAGCTCTGGATACACCCTGGAAGTCTAGATAGAATCAGGAGGTCTGAATACACTCTGGAAAAGTCTGAATGCATTCTAAAATCTTGGAGACACCCCAGAAGTCTGAATACAACCAGGACAGTCGGAATACTCTAGCAAATACTGGATATATCCTGTAGAAGTCTGCATACATCCCAAAAAAGTATGGATACAACCTGGAAGTCCGGGTACACCCCAGAAGCTAGATTTCTTTGGGTAGACAATTACAACAAATTTTTGGATTTAACTTTATACATATGCCGAAAAATTTTTTGTTTTGACAGATTATATTCAGACATTTTAAATGAAAACCTGTAAATAAATTCACTAAAAATAATTTTAAATAATTCATTTAAGGTTCAAGGGAAGTGTTACTTTAACATATATATTAATTATTATAAGGATTTATTGCACTAAATGAACAATAAAAAACTAAAAAAGCAAAATAAATATGAGGTACTTAAGTTTTGCTAAACAAGTATTAGGTATCTTTAACAAAAAGCATCTATGAAGCTAAAGTAAAACACTCAAGGAGTAGAAATATAAAAAATATTCAAGGCCACAGGCCAGAACTCCAAAACTCTACTACTTTATGGCAGAAATATGAATTTTTTTCCAATTTTTGTCCAAAATATGAACATTTTATGAAGTAAGTAAAAAATATGAAAATATGCAATTTTATTGCTTTTTTTTTTTGTTAGATATGCAGTGCATGCAGCTCCATCTTCCATTTGTTTTTATCAGTTTTTGCCAAAACATTTTGAGGCCAATGAGAAATTGTAAAGAAGTTTGTTCAGTTTATATGTTAATAACATAAGACATTTTTTTATAGTTTTTTTCTCTTTTTGGCAGATGATCTTAAAATTTTTAAAGCAGTGAAAAATATGCAAGCTTGACAAAGCTTGCAGAAGGAATTGGATAGGTTTGCTACATGGTGTTCACAAAATAATGTTACCTTAAATCACGAAAAATGTAAAACAATTTCATTTTACAGGATAGAAATACCAATTTTATATAACTATTGCAATAATGATGTAAAATTAAAGAGTAAGGTTAATTAGGGATCTAGGAGTATGGTTTGACTCTAAGGTGACTTTTATAGATCATATTGATAAAATTTTAAGCAGAGCAAGAAGGGTGCTAGGGTTTCTTCAAAGAACAACCAAAGAATTTAAGAATATTTATGGTTCAATTGTGCATTCTCTTCTGGAATATGCCACTATAATATGGTCACCTTTTTATGAAAATCATAAAAATAAATTAGAAAGAATTGAGCATAAATTTTTAGGATTTAGTGGATATAAATTAAAAATACCTTCTGATTTGATAGTTTACAAAGATTTACAGTTATTGCTTAATCTTCCAACTTTAGAAAAAAGAAGATATGATTTAGATCTTGTTTTCCTTTATAAAATTGTTAACAACCTAATAAATTCACCCGAACTTCTTGCCCTCATTGGGATTCAGGTGCCTAACACACAATTTTTTTACTATCAAACATCATCAAACCAATTAGTTTTTTTTAAAATTAGAATGTGCCATGATAGTAACTTTATCTTAAGTAGTAACACAGATGGTCCATTTCAAGCAAATATAATTTTATTAAAAAAAATAAAAAAGCTTAACAATTTAATGGTTTTTATTAAAAATCTTGAAATAACTCCAAATCATAAAACCACTATAACACTTTTTCTTTGTATGTAAAAAAGCTGAAATATACAAACAGTTTTGGATCTAAAGCAAATAATATTTTTTCAATTATTGTATTTTTTGTCCTGTCCAACCCAAAAGAAACACTTTACTGGTTCATAGTTCACAATAATTTTTAACATAATTGTAAACAACATGTAACTTTAATTCCAATGCCTTTTGTTTAGTTTTTAAAAGACATGATAAAGCATTTTTCTAAAAAATTGAAATATATAAAAGTAAGAATCCCATCCAACCCAAAGTTTAGAGGTTTGCCCTATAAGCTCTGGTTACAATTTATTGTTTTAAACTATTTTATTGCATAACCTATGGTTTTAGGAAATTACTTATTAGAAAATATGGTCATAATTTTAATTATATAGAAGTCACAGCTGGTTTTTCTAGTAATGGGTTTCTTTTTTGTCCCATCCAACCACTTGAAATAGCGAAGATATAGATTAAAGTAAAGCTGAAAAATTATAAATACAGTCTAATTTTCTATTTATTACAAATAATTATGTTTCTTTTACTGTGATAGTAATAATTATCTTATAAAGTGTTACCTTTAAAAATTTTGTATGTATTATTTTTGTAAAATGGTAAGCCATTAATAAAATACTTTACTTGACTTTACTAAAGAGAAACTGCTATCTTGGTGCCCTGGTAATAACTAAAAACAGACTCACCTTAGCGGCATTGATGAGTTCATCAGCCAAACATTCGGCGATGGTCTTAATGTTACGGAATGCGGCTTCCCTGGCTCCCGTGCACAACAACCAGATGGCTTGGTTCACTCTCCTGAGTGGGGACACGTCGACGGCTTGACGTCGTACCGTACCTGCCCTACCGATACGGGTGGAGTCTTCACGGGGGCCGGAGTTGATGATGGCCGTTACCACCACCTAAAAGAAAACCAGAGAACGACTTTAGAGATAAGTAAATTAAATTATTTTTTAGGACTGAAGTTAAAAATGATTCAGAGAATATGTAGATTTATCAACAAATTTTTTTTCTGTAGAGGTGTCAGAAATCTATATTTTATCATCATGAAAGCTAGCCAATAATAATTTTTATTTTTTACAAATTATAGATACTCCTATAATTTGCAGAAAATAAAAATGATACACCATAAAAATATATATTATATTTCAGTATCTATTTAACATTAACCAGCTTTATATTTTATAGTATTTGTTTTTTTAGCTAGGCATGTAAATTATGCCTTTCCTATTATTTTTTCTTTTTGACTTGTGTAAGTGCTTTAGCAACAATAACACCAATAAAGAATCTGAATCTGACAAACATGGGACCACTGACCATAGATAGAGTTGTAACCAAACATTTTTACATTGCACGGTTTTTACCTTTTGTCTTTGAAATTTTTTTTTCTTGGTTTTGATTTCTACAATGTGCAAGTCCTGCAAATTTCTGTTTATTTTAGATTTAATTTTGTATTTTTTGATATGCTTTTTTATAAATTATGGGACCCACCAACAACCATCTAAAATATTTATTAGTTATCAGACAATAAAGGAGGGAGCAATAAAACCATGTCCTTATTAGCTGATTTTAACTAGATTTTTAGAGCCATCCAGTATGTGTTAGAATATTATAGATCAAAAAATTATAAAATCTAACCTGGACATGTGTTCTTAATAATACTGTATGAATGTCGGTCTCCTGTTTCTCTTTTTTAAAAAGATATTGCAATAGAGGGCATATCTCAAAAACAAAATCAGAGACTCCCCCCCAAATTTTTTTTCTTAAAAACATAAGGAAGGTCAGGACTCTTAACATATTGCAACCCCAAGCCATTTCACTGATACCGATAAACAATGTATTTAGTGCCCCCTCCTTTGAAAGGAATTTTTTTAATTCTTCAAAAATGAATCCCCAGACTAATTTTGAAAGTTAACCACTTGGAATTATGCACTCCTTACAAATCTAAGTAAATTTCAACCTTTTAATACCACAGTAAAGGGGCATGTAGTAACTTTTAAAACATTAAAATAAATAAAAAAGGTAAAATATATTGGTGGTTCACTTTTTCAAAGATAATTCAAAAATGAGACAGAGGAGGGGCGGGAGTAAATTTATAATGTATGCCCCTGTACCATCTCACAATATCAACAAAATACTTCCATAGGAATTTAAATAAGTGATATTCTTAAATAAAAAAAAAAACATTCATAAAAACTCTTTCAATAAAGGTTTTTATCCCAGATAACTAGGGCAACCAAAAATTTACCTGCAGAGGGTTTTCTCCAGTTAGCAAATGAATAATTTCAAAAGCGTGTTTGACAATCCTCACTGACATTAGTTTCTTGCCATTGTTTCTTCCATGCATCATAAGGGAATTTGTCAACCTTTCTACAATGGGACATTGAGCCTTCCTGAACCTCTTGGCAGCATAACGACCGGCCGAATGAGGAAGGTATTTGGCATTCTTTTCTTTGACAGCAATGTAATCCTGAAAACCGACAAATGACACGGTTTGTTAGAGTTTTTATTTAGAAAGATATATGTTAATCAATTTAATTTGTATCAGTCAGATAATTAGAAAGTATCACCAATTTTGATGTCTGAAGAGGTGTCAGAAATATAAATGATATCATCATAAAACAGCAAACAAAAACTTGTATAGTACTTGTTTCAAACCATATAACTATGAGATAATACACATAACAGCCCTGCCCTTGCATTTTCTGAAAAAAAAAGCTAGTGATAATAACTCTCCTAATCAAGATGTTCTTACCTGAAGAGAAATGTCAGAAACTTGAACATCTTCACAATTCCACTTGCTGAACAATTTAATTTCTGGCAACTCCGCAACAGCAGGTGCCATCTGTGTGTCTTGTGCCCAATCGTCAGACATCTTGTTCTGTATGTAAAAATATTTATAGAATTAATTTCAATTAAAACATGTATTAACAAGTTAGGTCAGGTTGTTGGGTAATTATGCAGTATACGGTTTTCTGCCATTTTTTAATATTTTCGAAAAATTCCTTTACAGATGGTTAATATGCCTCGCCAGAAGTACGAAACCGTTTGCGCGTCAAAAAAATTCTTTTTTTTTCAAAAGTTACAGGCATTAAAAGTTACAAAAACAACAAACTTACGGGACAGCGGAGTGAATAGGGGTGCTGGGCGGGGCACCCCCTTCATATAAAACACTGTAAAATATGTCAAAATGTAGGCAAAGGATCAACCTTTATGCGTCACTTTTTTGTTTTTTTTTTGAACCTCAATTTTCCGAAAAATCATCGAAAGAAAACAACACAATATTTTTGGATTTTCCAACAAAACACGACATTTAACGTCATTTCAGTGTTGCCAACCACCAAACTGCGTCATTTGCAAAGAATCATGTGTTTTGTTGGTAGGTCATCCGCACGGGCATCAACTTGCCAATTTAGGCGCGTAATTTAAATTTGAAAATTTTCTTCAATTTAAACAAAATTTAGGCGTTTGGATTTGGAAAAGCAGGGTCGGGTTGCGTTGGGTTGGGTCCGGTTTCATAAAAGAAGGGTTGGGTTGGTTTGGTTGGTTTAGGTTTGATTTCATTCTTCAATTTAAACAAAATTTAGGTGTACAACCCAACCCAACCCTTCTTTCCCAAAACCAAAAACAATCCAAACCCTGCCCGTGCGGATGACCGACCAACAAAACATGTGATTCTTTGCAAATGGCTCCCAACCCTTCTTTTATGAAACCCAACCCAAAATAAATCAAAACAACCCAACCCTTTTTTCTCAAAACCAAAAACAATCCAAACCCCGCCCGTGCGGATGACCTACCAACAAAACAAATGATTCTTTGCAAATGACGCAGTTTCGTGGTTGGCAACACTGAAATGACGTTAAATGTCGTGTTTTGTTTATATTTTCAGACTTTAATAGATATCTTTTTCACCAAGGTGGTTCTGTCAAGAGGTGTCAGAAAATCAAAATTCATCATTGTGTACAAAATGTATCCCCTTTTAACTATAAAACATTTAATTATTTTGTTTTCTTAAAACTCCGTAAGAAATTATGATTAAAAACTAAAAGGAATATTTTTATGGATGGGGAATACCTCGGCCTGGACACATGTAAAAAATATTTTAATTTAATTATCAATTAATAAACATTTTTAGGTACATGATTGTCCTCCACTACAGGAGAGTAATTTATTTCTTGGCTTCTGTGAGGGGGGGGGTTAACCTACCACCTCACAAGTGTGAAATATAAAAATCTGGTTGGGGATTTAAATACATTTTTAGTTTTGGGATGTAAGCATACCTAAGGGAGCCTTAACGTGAAACCAGCATATATTAGAAGGTGTTGAACCAGCTGGTTGCAAAGCAAAGGTAAATATATAAACCTTGGTATTAACAGATTAACTTGAGAAGGAGCTCATGAAAACCTATTCCTACTAAACGTGGGTAAACGAGGCTTAAACACATAAAATTTGAAATTGAAGAATCGGCAGAATAAGCACACTTCCAAATATATTATTTATAACCTCGAAAAAAGGTATTCATAAATACATGTGGTCAATACAAAAAAACAATTAATTTGAAGTAATTTTTGACTTATTCTTTTATTTCTCAGCTACACATTATAAATCTACCTTTATTACATCTTTTAAATAACTTACCTAATATAAATTCGACTTCAAATTGGTTAAAAATTCCGAAAACCTATGGCTTTTTTCGAAAAAAAGCAAGAGCTAGTAGACAGCCATTTGCAAAAGAACGTCAAACGTCAGTTCGCTGTCACATGTCAGAAAAACTGAAAGCGGAAACGGAAAGCGTTCGGATTTGTGAGGATATCGGGAAAGACTGGCAGTGGTGAGCCTATTGCACCGCATTTTTAAATCCAGTTTAGATTTAGGGCCGGTTTATCAAATAACGAGTTAGGCTAGCCTTCTAGTAGCAGATTTTCCGCGCGGATTTTAAGTTATGGTGAAGGCGCCAATCGTTCTGTCTCTGTTTCACTCACTGCTAGACAACGTCAAATTTTAAAATTCGCGCAGTAAAAAAGCTTATAGAAGTCCATTTGACATTGTCTGTCTGGAGAGGCAGGATATGTAGAGGGAGTGGGAGGATTTAGGGTGCGAGACAGGGTATGGCAGAAAGGGCCATGAAGAGGCCTAATTGCCAGGTCTGCGGCCGCCTCTTACTACTACTACGACTACAGTCACTGAAACAGTGACAGAACTATTGGCACCTTCACAATAACTTGAAATCCGGGGTCCCATAGTTTGTACAAAAATACATTTTACAAAGCGTATTTAACACAAACGTACATTGCGCAAACAATACTTTCCGCAAATCGTAAAGTAGCATAACAATACATCGCACAAAGGATACTTTTTGCAAACCGTACATCGTACAACTCGTACTTTCTACAAACAATACATCCTACAAATCGTACAGTTTAGAATCCGTCCGACATACAATTTTTGTTCTCTGCTGTTTTAATTTAAACTCAGAATAAATATACAATCTTAGAAGGTGAAGACATATTCTTTTTTTTTTAATTTTATAAAAAGTATAGGTTTAAAAAAAATATAGGTATATAGAATCCAAAAAAGTCGAGACATGAATATGCAGTGTGGGTACTTTAAAGAAATTAATTGCTCTAGAGCCTTAGGATATAATATCAGGATAAAACGCATCCCCCCCCCTCCCCATTAGAAGCATGTTTATGGTCACATTTTGACTTCAAATTAAGTTTTTTTATTACTTATCCTTAACCCCCCCCCCCCCCCCGAAGTCAATTTCTGAGTGTGACTGATTATTGAAATTTTTCATGGGATTTGCGTCATATCAAATTTGTTTTTTTTAAATGTGATGATACCTATACCTATGGTACACTAATTTTGTGACACATTGACTGCAATGTTTTTTTGATGTGAGTTAATTTTTAATTAAAAAGAAAACCTTTAGATATATAAAAATCAAATTACTATTGCTTTTTTCTTTAATAAACTTCGGCAAAATAGATTTTTTTTAGCTGTAGTTTGTTTTACCTCTTTATACAGTGTGTCTCAAAAGTCTAGAATAATGGATTTTTTGGGAGAACGCTTTTAAAAAAAAAACATATATACGAAAAATAGCGGGTTCGAAAAATGTATAAGTACTCTTTATACACGGTGGACACCCTGTATTGTGTAGTGTTGGGTATTTTTGAAAAGCTTATTTTTAAGGATTCAGAAAATGTGATAATATACAGGGTGTCCACTTCAAAAAAGAGTGTAGTATTTTATTTTTGGGACACCCTATATATAAAATGGTATACATTTTTCGAAAGCGCTTTTTCTACCTAAAAATGATCCTAAATAAGTTTTCTTTTCAAAAACCCATAGTTATCCCAAAAAATCCATTATTCCAGACTTTTGGGATACACTCTGTATAGTTGAGTAAGTTTTTAGGAAAATGCGGTCAATTCAATTTTTAGACATATTTTATGGTCTATTTATTTTTAGCCACTCATACATAGTATGGAGGCTATTGGGTTTGTCAAAAATACAAATAAATTTTGTCATGTTGTCTGTCTGTCGGTCTGTCTGTCGGTAACACGATTACTAAAAAACCGCTAAACCAATTCTTATAAAATTTGGTACTAAAATTCTTTGTCACCCTACGCAGACTTGATTAGTTTTGGGTGGGGGTGGGGGGTTGGCAAGGCGATATTAGGGGGGATTAAACTTAACTCACGAAACGTATAGCAGCTAGCGACAAGCGGTTTTCACAATATAGGATAGATAATTATATCTTCAACCAAAAATTTTGAAAATAAATTTGATTTTTTTTTTTGTTGAAAATCCAACTATGTAAGGTAATATGAAAAGCGCGTGTCGCTTTTGGCAAGAGGGTTGGATGAGGGGATTAAGCTTTTAATAAAATTGTAACTTCACGAACCATACGTATCAGCTAGCGACACGCGATTTTTACACTAAGATAGATAATTGCATTTTCAACCCAAAAACAAAAAAAAAATAAATAAAATTGAAACAAAATTTTTCAAATTTTTTATTTTTTTTTTAGATTTTATGTATTGCTGTATGTGCTCATTTGTATTTTTAAACGGTCTTTCCAACAAGGTTCCAAAGTAGTATATAATCCTTTAAAAAAAATTAAGTGTGTTAGAGAGGTGTCACCCTTTAAAAGGGGAATTTTTTATATGACTGGAACGCCCATAAAAAAATCTCAGTTGTCGGGTTTTTGCGTTTTATCCGCATATTTTTTCTACAAACACAAATCATCGAATAACTCATAAGATCGTGCCAACGTCGGTATAACGTCGGCAGTGCGTTAGAGATGCGTTGGCCCGATTTTATGTCGATTATATGTATTTTTAGGGTTATCCTGAGGCTCTAGCGAAATTATTCCAGTTAAAGTTCCCACCCTATATAGGAGGGCCCAAGGATATTCTGATGGTATACGAAAACTTCTCCTCCAAAGCTGACAGCAAATAGTGTAACTTATTTATTCCCACGACGACGTTTTTCTATCCTGCATAGAAATCGGTTCACTCGATTACGATTTGTAGTGCCACATAGACCCACACAAACACAGACTGCAGGGTCCGAAAGTGAAACCTATGATGTCAAATTCGTTGCTCATCATGAATATCTCCTAGACGAAAAGGTTTAAAATAGGGAAAAGTTGCGCAAATTTTACGCTTTGCTGAAAACTAAGAAAAGTTTACAAATTCCGGATAGTTCTGGAGAAAAATCCATATTCTTTAATTTTAGTATTTATTTTTCTGCGCCCTTATTCTTTAAAAGCTGTCAAAAAATGCTTAAAAATTATTTCAAAAGGCACTTTTTTAAAATCTACCTGACAGGTTCGTTTTTGAGATTTGACATTGCAGTGTGAGAGGGGAGCTCTGGCAAGTTCATTTTTGGTTCATAAAGGATGACAGATAATATTTTGCAACCTTATTTTGACAAGTCACCTGAATTTTTGGGTTACTTGACCATCATTAATTAATTAATTATTGTGTCTACATAAAATCCATCTTTCGACAAAATAATTATGATAATCATTTCAGTTCCCAGAAGTGATGATCAAGTTAAATTGGTATATAAATGTAGATTATTATGTAATAAGACACCATAGTTGAAAATTTAGATGACTGATTGATTAAAAAGTCATACAGACGAAGCAAGGCAAATAAAGGAAGCCGAAACAGACACAAATTATTTACTATTTACATGTACAGGATGATTTTTTTTTTAAATATTTTGGAACTGAATCTATATAATATTTTTTCTACTAGCGTGCGGAAAACTTACTGGTACTTTTCCGCACTCAACCAAAATAAAATATAAATATATTGCTATATTTTTAAAAATTTTCTTTTTTGTGTTAGGTAAACGTTTTAGTCAGGATAAATAATGAGAAAACATTGTTAAAATTCCTTTTATTGGGTTAAATGCGAGTAGAAAAAATATTGTACCCTGCAACTCGCGTAAAGTGACTTTTCCGGACTTGTTAGGTAAACTAGCTACTATTTAGTTCCACGACCGTGCGGGAAACACCCCTTTCCCGCACGTATTTTAGTTTGGAAAGTATCACTTTCCCGCACTGAGTACGGAACAGATTTTACTCATTTTTTTTACAACTGGTCGGAGAAAAAATATTTATCCTAACTCATGTGTCAAGTATCTTTCCCATCCTTGCTGCTTTCCCGAACTCCAGTCCGCGTTCGTTCTCAGGCCAACGGATGTCCCGTGTGGGGAAGATTAAATTTTCGCACAAGTTATATAAGATAAAAACTATTTTTAGATTTTGCGCATTGTTAACAGTGCAAAATATAACTTTGCCGCACTAGTCCGCAACAATAGTGCGAAAAATCTTTGCGCCCTGTAATCGTAATGTCAAAACCAATTCTTCGCATTGTCAGCATACGTCAAAAGGCTTTGAAATGCCTTGGTTGCACAGTTAGCATAAGGGAGGGGGACATTTTTGGGGGCAATCCCAATTTTTTTATACGATCTACTGTTTTTGATACCAAATTTTAAATCTTTATAAAATTTGCTTTTTAAAGATACCACATATTATACGGTTTGCATATCTAGTTTTCATATTTTTTATTTAAATTTTTGAAAGCGATTATCTCACAAACTAAATATGATGTTGAGTGTCATTTTAAAGAGTTTTTTGAGAGAATCTACAGATAGTAATATTTTTAAAATTAAGCCCCTTTATCAACATTTTTGAACAAATGACGTAAAAATGACCAAAAATGGATAAATTGCATTTATAAATGTGTAATCGCCCAAATGCTACCATTTCTTAATTTTCCTTAAAAAATCCTTTAAAATGACACCGAACATTCTAGGGTACCTTATTTAGTTTGTACGCCTTTTCCGCAGTCATTTGCGTGTGGAAAGTAGCAATTTTCCGCACAGCGTGCACGAAAAAAATTTGCTTTCGAAAAAAATATCACTCACGCAAAAAAAAATTTCTACGAGGTTGAGGAAAATAGGATTTTGCGCATTAGGCATTACGTTACTATGTCACACTAGTTTTCCACATTATTTCAATGTTATAATAATATATAATAAAAATTTTATGAAACACATTTTTTATTGACTATTTTATACTACTTTCCTTACGCGCTAGAAGAACAATTGTTCCTAAGGCTTGCAGAAATCATTTTTTTCCGCAGTCGACTGCTTGACCGAACTTCTAAGTCCTTCGGCCAATGAGGCAGTCTCGTACGGAAAAAATGGCTTTTCCGCGTGCATATTTTTTTTACAAAATTATGCACAGCAACAAGATGTTTTTAATTTTCCGCACGCCCTTAGGCAAAACGTTGCATCTAACACGAGCGTAAAGCAGGCCCGGCGCTAGATTGTTGGAAGCCCGAGGCATTTTTTAAAATGCCGCCCCTGATTAAAGGATTCTTAATTTTATTTTTAAGTTACTCATTTAAAAGGGAAAAAATATATTGAACAATAAAAAATCCTTATTTGCCAGGGGCGGTCGCAGTGCCTCTGACTCCCCCCCAATTAACACCCCTGACTGAGAGAATTTTTTTTTATACACCAGTATACTATTTGGGACAATACAATTTTTTATAGTGGGTATAAGATTTTCTTTAAATCCCAGTAAAAAAAATATAGATGTGATATAAATCATATGCTAAGAACCTTCTTTAGATAAAATTTTATAAATTTTATTTGCCACACCTTTGACAAAAAGTTGTCAAAACATTTTACAAAATACCTGAAAAATATCATATTTTAAACAATTTTCTGTCTATATTTTAAAAAAATTCGCCAGCGGCGCTATAACATCATTGGTTGTTACAATTTTAGTTAAGTAATTTTAAACAATTTTTATCAGCAACATTATTTAACAGTCGTAAAAAATTTGAATAATTTTGAAAATTTGCGCCTTCGCCGTATTTACAAGCAGATTTAGAATTAAAACTAGACCCAACGGAGAATTCCACCCCTGCAAACCCAACTCAAACACCTACTAAAGCGCCCCTCCCCTCTGAAATCGGCTTTACAAAAATTCTACAATTTTTGAACCATTTGAAACAGGATCTAACAACATAAAATCGTTCTTTTTCATTATGTTTTTGTAATTTTCTTGGATTTCTGTGAACATGACATTCAGAAAAAATACCGGTGAGGAGGCGCCAAATTTGTCAACGGCAGTCGCGTGCGGAAAAGATTAACTTTCCGCACTGGTTATATATAATAAATATTTTGATGTGTTTTTTGAGTGTACTTTATAAAAAATAACCCTTTAAATATAAAAAAATGGGCACTTTTAAGACGCTTTTAGAATGGGCACTAATTCTTTACTAGGTTTTGTGGTCCCTGAGTAATTATAAAAAAAGGAAAAATTAGTAAGTATGCATTTTTTGTCTACCCTCATTTTTTCACGAGTCATCAAAAAAAGTCGACAGTACCTACTACGCTACATCCACACCGTTATGAATTAAAAAGCCAGTTAACTCCTTCTCTCCTGTGTCTTTAGCCTACAGTTTGGTATTCATACTGCCGCGACATTAGGCCAAATTTAAGGATACTAAAACTATAAAGAGTTTTTAACTGACTTTTTACTTGAGATAGTGTTAGCTAAATATGGCGGTTCAAAGATGGTCGATGCGATTTACAAAAGCTGCTTTTTTCTTATGTGCATGGTTCGGCTAATTTTTTTATATTTACTTAAATATGCGGCACTACCACCAACACGGTGAGCCAGATATTAAGCCGTTTTTTACTAAACTTTCTTCGCTTATAGAAAGCAATGGGTCTTACATTTTTGATGTTAGGTCTAATACCCGTATATGTATAGAGGGCAATCCATAGAATTGTGCGCCAAAGAAAAAAGTTTAAAACTCGCGGAATATATATACTTTTTTAAGCTCTTACAAAAAAACTATACCGCTAAGGCAACATCCTTTAGGAACAATATAGTTATATATAGGTATAAGTATCTCAAAGAGTTCTTACTTTAGCACATACATGGTATAAATTTTTGAAATCAGCAACAATTTAAAAATAAAATTTACACAGGGGATTCTATTTAAAATCAGAAAGTTGATTTCAAAATTTGATATATGCCAATGGCGCACTGAGGGAGAGGTGGGATTTAAGGTCAACGCCTCCCTCCCGAGAAGCTGGTTACAGTTGGTACAATCAAATAACAGCAGAAATAAAATAGGTAAGTATATAAAGAATAAAATACAAGAGCCTAGACCTTAATTTTTAACAATTAAAAATCTTTAAAAAATCATAAATTACAAAATTTTTCGGCTGCAGCACCTTTCATTTTTACGATTTCGTATCAAAATGGTCTTTCTAATGTAATTTTATCAAAACATTCTGCGTGCGATTTGGTGTCAAAAATCGTATTTTAAGAGTCATTTTCGCAAAAATTTTCGCCTGCTGCGCATTTTACCATTTTTGCAAACACAAAAATCAGTCACTTAAAGTAAATATTTCAACGCATCGGTATCGATATACCAACCGCGTTTGAAATAAAGCCAATATTTACGATTTTACTTTAATTTTAAGTCAAAAATTTCATTTTAAGCGTTATTTACTCAAAAAATTATGATTTTTACATCAAATTTTGGGCAAATAAACACATATAATTATGGTCAGATTTTTACTTCAAATTAATTTTTTTTTAATTATTTATCTTTACCCCCCCCCTCCCCAATACCAATATGGTATGGGGGACTATTAAAATCGTTAAATTTTGACTTTGCTTAATTTTATCAAAAATTAAGGTTCCAAAACACCTTATTCGACGAAAAAAAAAAGTTGTCTGTCGGTCTGTTGTCTGTCTGTATGCACGATAACTCAAGAACGCCTTAATCGATTTTAACGAAATTTGGTACAAAAATCCTTTTTCGGCTGGAACTGATTAACTTTTGGGTAGGGTGGTGGGGTGGTTGAAGGGGAAAAAAGGGGTATAAAATATTTTAAACAATTTTAACTTTGGAACAAAAGCAAGTAGCGATATACGGTTTTCAGATTTAAGTTTCCACTAATATGAACTACAAATTTTGTTATAAAAATCGAAATTCGTGGGAGCTTTAGTTTCCGAGTTATTTAAAAAAACGTTAAAATATATTTTAAAAAAATCATAACTTTAGAAGTAAAGCAGCTATTGATGTGCGGTTTTCAGATTTTGGTTTTCGTAAATATTATCCAAAAATTTTGTTATTAGGGTCAAATCTTTCAAAGCTACAGTTTTCGAGATATTTTTATTTTCTTTCAACATAACATAATTGATTTTATGGTGTACTATCCGTGCTTTCTAGCATCAATTTTTTAGTACACCATACCAATATGGTATGGGGGACTATTAAAATCGTGAAATTTTGACTTTTCTTAATTTTATCAAAAGTGAGGTATTAATGTTCCAAAATACCTTAATCGACGAAAAAAAAAGTTTTCTGTCGGTCTGTTGTCTGTCTGTACACGATAACTCAAGAACACCTTAATCGATTTTAACAAAATTTGGTACAAAAATCCTCTATCGAGTGACCATGAACTGATTAATTTTTGGGTAGAGTGGTGGGGGGTTGAAGGGGGCAAAAGGGATAAAATATTTAAAAAAATTGTAACTTTGGAATAAAAGCAAGTAGCGATATATGGTTTTCAGATTTAAGTTTACATGAATATGGACTACAAATTTTGTTGTAAAGCCCAAATTCGTGGGAGCTTTAGTTTCCGGGTTATTTTAAAAAACGTTAAAATATATTTTAAAAAATACATATTTAAAAAATCATCACTTTAGAAGTAAAGCAGCTATTGATATTCAGATTTTGGTTTTCGTCAATATTACCCAAAAATGTTGTTATAAAATTCAAATCTTTCAAAGCTACAGTTTTCGAGATATTTTCATTTCCTTTTAACATAAAATAATTGATTGTATGGTGAACTATTCGTGCTTTCTAGCACCAATTTTTTTTCTACGAATTTAAAACATTTCAGCTAAAAAAATTACTTCATAGGGACCGTTTTTTTATGTTTCCAATAACAATTCTATTTTGATTCGCTGCTTATTTAAACGTAAAATCGAGTTTAAAGCCTGCAATTAAGGATTTAAAAAAATTTCAAACGTATCTCCTGTTTATATATGAAATCCGGTGTTAAAAAATGTAAGTTGTGGTTCGTAAAATAAAGGAAAAAAGTGGCAAAGTGTTAATTTACTTTGGAGCTGTAATGTTTAGAATACTTTTATACCTACCCCCCACCCCGAAAACTTTTCTTACGACGCCACTGGACACGTTATGTCCAGTGGCGTAGTAAGGTACCTATAGGTACCGAAAATGTTGCTTTGCTTTTTTTTAAACAAAAATGGTTAAAAACATTAAAAAAGTATCATTTCGCGAGTTTTAAGCTTATTTTTTTTGACTTCCTCTGTACAAATTCAAAATTTTACACTAATTAAATAAAATAAATTTTTGGGAATCCTTTTTAGGATAACACAAATCGAGTTCAAAAATAAGGGATTGTGACGAGCAATATCAACCATAATTCTTGTATAGCTTACCCTGTACATGCGGTTATAGTACTTAGCATCAAAAATGTAAAGTCCATATAAGTAGGAAGGCGTTTTATTTTCATCTGACATTAGGTAGTTATATATTTTCTTGTAAAGTTAAGTAAAAAAATTGGTGCTACAAAGCACGGATAGTCCACCATACAATCAATTATTTTATGGTGAAAGGAAATGAAAATATCTCGAAAATTGTATCTTTGAAAGATTTGAACCTTATAACATAATTTTTAGGTAATATTTACGAAAACCAAAATCTGAAAATCGCATAACATTAGCTGCTTTACTTCTAAAGTTATTTTTTTTTATATATTTCAACGTTTTTTCAAATAACTCGGCAACTAAAGCCTCCACGAATTTGGAAATTTGTAGTCCATATTCCTGGAAACTTAAATCTGAAAACCGTATATCGCTACTTGCTTTCGTTCTAAAGTTACAATTTTTTATTTTATCCTCCTTTTCCCCCCTTCAACCTCCCACCACCCTACCCAAAAGTTAATCAGTTTATGGTCAGCTCAGTACCCTCTCCATACAGGCCGATCAACTCCTACCGATTTAGTGTTCTTTAATCCACTTTCGCCGCCATTTTCACTCAAAAGTGACAGAAAATAATCCATTAATAGTTTTCTATCAATATATATGGCGGCGAAAGTCGAGAAAAGGACACTAAAACGGTAGGAGTTGATTGACCTATGTGGAGAAGGTAGTGGTCAGCCGATGGAGGATTTTTGTACCAAATTTCGTTAAAATCGATTAAGGCATTCTTGAGTTATCGTGCATACAGACAGACATCAGACAACGGACATCCATCTTTTTTTTTCGTCGATTAAGGTGTTTTGCAATCTTAGTAACTAATTTTTGATAAAATTAGGAAAAGTCAAAATTTCACGATTTTAATACCCCATACAGTACCCTCTCCAGATAGGCCGATCAACTCATACCGATTTAGTGTCCTTTTATCCACCTTCGCCGCCATTTTCACTCAAAAGTGACAGATAATCCATTAGTTTTCTGTCAAAATGGCGGCGAAGGTGGATAAAAGGACACTAAAACGATAAGAGCTGATCGGCCTATGTGGAGAGGGTAATGCCCCATACCATATTGGTATAGTGGACTAAAACGTCCATTCTCCTAACGTTTACCCCTAATTTATGAATCAACCTGTGCCTTTATGACGAGAATTGCTCGTTGGGACCCGCTCTACAACAGATATTATCTACATATAAATAAAATTAGCTGACACACATTCCACATAACAAAATGGCAGTGTTCTTTATCTCACAGAGGCATTTTTCATATGAAAATAACAACCCCTAAGGGATAGAGATACAGCGATTTAAAGTTTTATACCCTACAAAAAAATGCCTAGAAGCTCCAAAACCAGGATGCGTCACGTAATGCGTTTTTACAGTGAAGCTGGTAGTAGATTTAAAATTATTTTTTAGATAACAAAAGCATCCTCTAACATTCTTTTTATTCTGAGCTCAGATTTAAACAGCTGTCAGTCGAGCACAGAACATAATTTGTATGTTGGACGGATTCTAATACATACGAATTGTAAGATGTATTATTTGTAGAATGTACGAGTTGTACGATGTACGGTTTGCAAAAAGTATGCTTTGTGTGATGTATCGTTATGCTATTTTATGATTTGTCAAAAGTATTGTTTGTGCGATGTATATTTGTTTAAAATACGTTTGTAAAATGTATCTGTTGGATTAATTATAGGGACCCTGAAATCCTGATACTTGGTATATGTCGGCAATCTTTCTCTTTAACTCGAGAATTAAATGCCTAACCCCCTATTGATAAACCGGCCCTTAATCGGCGTTTGGAATGGTCCCCGATAGAAATAAGCCATAAGGGTGTGCAGAGCCAGAATTCTTGAAAGTGTGAGAAGGGAGTACTCATATTAGAGATGTGTGATTCGTGAACGATTCGTTCACTATGATCGAATCACTTACGAGTATTGAGTGATCGAATCATGTTTGCTCGACATGATTCTATCAGTGAAATGAGTCAAATGAGCGACGAAGACAGAATGAATCAAACGAGTGAATCAAATCGGAACGGATCAACGACTGACTGACCCACTGTGGCGATACACTGAATCAGTCGGAAATAGGTCGATCGTTTCGTTCATTCATTCCTTTGATTCGAATTCCTGCGCGCGTGGTAATCTGTATGAAAATATAGATTTTTTGGGCAGCAGAGTATGTCGTATTTAGCTACATCTTGCATAGACCTTTTTTTGATCGATTCAAAAGATTCGATCAGTCTAGAAACGAATCACTGATCGATTCGTTCCTGGTCCGTGTACTGTCATTCGTTCAGTACAAAATGATCGATTTACTCATCACTAACTCACATCTCGTCGGGTCCGGACCTACCGAGATCTCTGAAACAGGTGAGAACGCATACGCAAATTTCGGGAAGGACTCTTTGGCTGAGATTTCAAGAACGCCGCACTCTCGCGGGTATTTTTTCTATTTCTATGGTATTTTTCCTGGTTTGGGTAGTATGCTGGATCTGGGTCCCTATAATTAATCCAAAAGATACATTTTACAAACGTATTTTAAACAAATATACATCGCACAAACAATACTTTTGACAAATCATAAAATAGCATAACGATACATCACACAAAGCATACTTTTTGCAAACCGTACATCGTACAACTCGTACTTTCTACAAATAATACATCTTACAATTCGTATGTATTAGAATCCGTCCAACATACAAATTATGTTCTGTGCTCGACTGACAGCTGTTTAAATCTGAGCTCAGAATAAAAAGAATGTTAGAGGATGTTTTTGTTATCTAAAAAATAATTTTAAATCTACTACCAGCTTCACTGTAAAAACGCATTACCTGACGCATCCTGGTTTTGGAGGTTCTAGGCAGTTTTTTGTGGCGTATAAAACTTTAAATCGCTGTATCTCTATCCCTTAGGGGTTCTTATTTTCATATGAAAAATGCCTCTGTGAGATAAAGAACCCTGCCATTTTGTGATGTGGAATGTGTATCAGCTAATTTTATTTATATGTAGATAATATCTGTTGTAGAGGGGGTCCCAACGAGCAATTCTCGTCATAAAGGCACAGGTTGATTCATAAATTAGGGGTAAACGTTAGGAGAATGGACGTTTTTAGTCCACTATACCAATATGGTATGGGGTATTAAAATCGTGAAATTTTTACTTTTCCTAATTTTATCAAAAATTAGTTACTAAGATTGCAAAACACCTTAATCGACGAAAAAAAAAGATGGATGTCCGTTGTCTGATGTCTGTCTGTATGCACGATAACTCAAGAATGAATGAATGAAGAATTTTAACGAAATTTGGTACAAAAATCCTCCATCGGCTGACCACTACCTTCTCCACATAGGTCAATCAACTCCTACCGTTTTAGTGTCCTTTTCTCGACTTTCGCCGCCATATATATTGACAGAAAACTATTAATGGATTATTTTCTGTCACTTTTGAGTGAAAATGGCGGCGAAAGTGGATTAAAGGACACTAAATCGGTAGGAGTTGATCGGCCTGTATGGAGAGGGTACTGAGCTGACCATAAACTGATTAACTTTTGGGTAGGGCGGTGGGAGGTTGAAGGGGGGAAAAGGAGGATAAAATAAAAAGTTTAGAACAAAAGCAAGTAGCGATATACGGTTTTCAGATTTAAGTTTCCAGGAATATGGACTACAAATTTCCAAATTCGTGGAGGCTTTAGTTGCCGAGTTATTTGAAAAAACGTTGAAATATATTAAAAAAAATAACTTTAGAAGTAAAGCAGCTATTGTTATGCGATTTTCAGATTTTGGTTTTCGTAAATATTACCTAAAAATTATGTTATAAGGTTCAAATCTTTCAAAGATACAATTTTCGAGATATTTTCATTTCCTTTCAACATAAAATAATTGATTGTATGGTGGACTATCCGTGCTTTGTAGCACCAATTTTTTTACTTAACTTTACAAGAAAATATATAACTACCTAATGTCAGATGAAAATAAAACGCCTTCCTACTTATATGGACTTTACATTTTTGATGCTAAGTACTATAACCGCATGTACAGGGTAAGCTATACAAGAATTATGGTTGATATTGCTCGTCACAATCCCTTATTTTTGAACTCGATTCGTGTTATCCTAAAAAGGATTCCCAAAAATTTATTTTATTTAATTAGTGTAAAATTTTGAATTTGTACAGAGGAAGTAAAAAAAAATAAGCTTAAAACTCGTGAAATGTTTTTAACCATTTTTTTTTAAAAAAAGCAAAGCAACATTTGCGGTACCTATAGGTACCTTACTACGCCACTGGACATAACGTATACGTTATGTCCAGTGGCGTAGTAAGGTGGGGGGTAGGTATAAAAGTATTCTAAACATTACAGCTCCAAAGTAAATTAACACTTTGCCACTTTTTTCCTTTATTTTACGAACCACAACTTACATTTTTTAACTTAACACCGGATTTCATATATAAACAGGAGATACGTTTGAAATTTTTTAAAATCCTTAATTGCAGGCTTTAAACTCGATTTTACGTTTAAATAAGCAGCGAATCAAAATAGAATTGTTATTGGAAACATAAAAAAACGGTCCCTATGAAGTAATTTTTTTAGCTGAAATGTTTTAAATTCGTAGAAAAAAAATTGGTGCTAGAAAGCACGAATAGTTCACCATACAATCAATTATTTTATGTTAAAAGGAAATGAAAATATCTCGAAAACTGTAGCTTTGAAAGATTTGAATTTTATAACAACATTTTTGGGTAATATTGACGAAAACCAAAATCTGAATATCAATAGCTGCTTTACTTCTAAAGTGATGATTTTTTAAATATGTATTTTTTAAAATATATTTTAACGTTTTTTAAAATAACCCTCCCACGAATTTGGACTTTACAACAAAATTTGTAGTCCATATTTATGTAAACTTAAATCTGAAAACCATATATCGCTACTTGCGTTTATTCCAAAGTTACAATTTTTTTAAATATTTTATCCCTTTTTGCCCCCTTCAACCCCCCACCACTCTACCCAAAAGTTAATCAGTTCATGGTCACTCGATAGAGGATTTTTGTACCAAATTTTGTTAAAATCGATTAAGGTGTTCTTGAGTTATCGTGTACAGACAGACAACAGACCGACAGAAAACTTTTTTTTTTCGTCGATTAAGGTGTTTTGGAACCTTAATACCTCACTTTTGATAAAATTAAGAAAAGTCAAAATTTCACGATTTTAATAGTCCCCCATACCATATTGGTATGGTGTACTAAAAAATTGATGCTAGAAAGCACGGATAGTACACCATACAACAATTATGTTGAAAGAAAATAAAAATATCTCGAAAACTGTAGCTTTGAAAGATTTGACCCTAATAACAAAATTTTTGGATAATATTTACGAAAACCAAAATCTGAAAACCGCACATCAATAGCTGCTTTACTTCTAAAGTTATGATTTTTTTAAAATATATTTTAACGTTTTTTTAAATAACTCGGAAACTAAAGCTCCCACGAATTTCGATTTTTATAACAAAATTTGTAGTTCATATTAATGGAAACTTAAATATGAAAACCGTATATCGCTACTTGCTTTTGTTCCAAAGTTAAAATTGTTTAAAATATTTTGTACTCCTTTTCCCCCCTTCAACCACCTCACCACCCTACCCAAAAGTTAATCAGTTCCAGCCGAAAAAGGATTTTTTTACCAAATTTCGTTAAAATCGATTAAGGCGTTCTTGAGTTATCGTGCATACAGACAAACAACAGACCGACAGACAACTTTTTTTTTCGTCGAATAAGGTGTTTTGGAACCTTAGTTTTTGATAAAATTAAGCAAAGTCAAAATTTAACGATTTTAATAGTCCCCCATACCATATTGGTATTGGGGAGGGGGGGAGTAAAGATAAATTATAAAAAAAAAATTAATTTGAAGTAAAAATCTGACCATAATTGATTGTGTTTATTTGCCCAAAATTTGATGTAAAAATCATAATTTTTTGAGTAAATAACGCTTAAAATGAAATTTTTGACTTAAAATTAAAGTAAAATCGTAAATATTGGCTTTATTTCAAACGCGGTTGGTATATCGTTACCGATGCGTTGAAATATTTACTTTAAGTGACTGATTTTTGTGTTTGCAAAAATGGTAAAATGCGCAGCAGGCGAAAATTTTTGCGAAAATGACTCTTAAAATACGATTTTTGACACCAAATCGCACGCAGAATGTTTTGATAAAATTACATTAGAAAGACCATTTTGATACGAAATCGTAAAAATGAAAGGTGCTGCAGCCGAAAAATTTTGTAATTTATGATTTTTTAAAGATTTTTAATTGTTAAAAATTAAGGTCTAGGCGCTTGTATTTTATTCTCTACATACTTACCTATTTTATTTCTGCTGTTATTTGATTGTACCAACTGTAACCAGCTTCTCGGGAGGGAGGCGTTGACCTTAAATCCCCCCTCTCCCTCAGTGCGCCACTGGCATATGTCAAATTTTGAAATCAACTTTCTGATTTTAAATAGAATCCCCTGTATAAATTTTATTTCTAAATTGTTGCTGATTTCAAAAATTTATACCATGTATGTGCTAAAGTAAGAACTCTTTGAGATACTTATACCTATATATAACTATATTGTTCCTAAAGGATGTTGCCTTAGCGGTATAGTTTTTTTGTAAAAGCTTAAAAAAGTATATATATTTCGCGAGTTTTAAACTTTTTTCTTTGGCGCACAATTCTATGGATTACCCTCTATACATATACGGGTATTAGACCTAACATCAAAAATGTAAGACCCATTGCTTTCTATAAGCGAAGAAAGTTTAGTAAAAAACGGCTAATATCTGGCTCACCGTGTTGGTGGTAGTGCCGCATATTTAAGTAAATATAAAAAAATTAAAACAAAGAAGTTAAAAAACTTCCAAATCAGTTACTTCAACCGAAAAGAAACTAAAAAACAAAGGATCAAAAGATCTTGGGTGGAAATAACGAAAATTCAAACTTGGATGAGTATCCCACAAGGAACACACAAAAGATCAAAGCGAAAAGAGAAATAAATAAACGATGTTTCGCCCTGGGTAACCAGCGTAGGCTCATCAGTAGTTTCACTGGTCACCCTCCACTATACATCATTAAACACCATCATACACTTAGATTTCCAACCTTGAACCACTCACAAATAGGCATCGTTCCGTACTGGTACTTACTTATCCAAGTTACCTAATACAAATTCGTCCTGGCGTGTTAATATTTCCAGTAGGATTATGCTCCTAAGGCAATTAAAACAAAGAAGTTAAAAAACTTCCAAATCAGTTACTTCAACCGAAAAGAAACTAAAAAACAAAGGATCAAAAGATCTTGGGTGGAAATAACGAAAATTCAAACTTGGATGAGTATCCCACAAGGAACACACAAAAGATCAAAGCGAAAAGAGAAATAAATAAACGATGTTTCGCCCTGGGTAACCAGCGTGGGCTCATCAGTAGTTTCACTGGTCACCCTCCACTATACATCATTAAACACCATCATACACTTAGATTTCCAACCTTGAACCACTCACAAATAGGCATCGTTCCGTACTTATAGTTTTAGTATCCTTAAATTTGGCCTAATGTCGCGGCCATATGAATACCAAACTGTAGGCTAAAGACACAGGAGAGAAGGAGTTAACTGGCTTTTTAATTCATAACGGTGTAGATGTAGCGTAGTAGGTACTGTCGACTTTTTTTGATGACTCGTGAAAAAATGAGGGTAGACAAAAAATGCATACTTACTAATTTTTCATTTTTTTATAATTACTCAGGGACCACAAAACCTAGTAAAGAATTAGTGCCCATTCTAAAATCGTCTTAAAAGTGCCCATTTTTTTATATTTAAAGGGTTATTTTTCATAAAGTACACTCAAAAAACACATCAAAATATTTATTATATATAACCAGTGCGGAAAGTTAATCTTTTCCGCACGCGACTGCCGTTGACATAAATTTGGCGCCTCCTCACCGGTATGTTTTCTGAATGTCATGTTCACAGAAATCCAAGAAAATTACAAAAAAATAATGAAAAAGAACGATTTTATGTTGTTAGATCCTGTTTCAAATGGTTCAAAAATTGTAGAATTTTTGTAAAGCCGATTTCAAAGGGGAGGGGCGCTTTGGTAGGTGTTTGGGTTGGGTTTGCAGGGGTGGAATTCTCCGTTGGGTCTAGTTTTAATTCTAAATCTGCTTGTAAATACGGCGAAGGCGCAAATTTTCAAAATTATTCTAATTTTTTACAACTGTTAAATAATGTTGCTGATAAAAATTGTTTAAAATTACTTAACTAAAATTGTAACAACCAATGATGTTATATCGCCGCTGGCGAATTTTTTTAAAATATAGACAGAAAATTGTTTAAAATATGATATTTTTCAGGTATTTTGTAAAATGTTTTGACAAGTTTTTGTCAAAGGTGTGGCAAATAAAATTTATAAAATTTTATCTAAAGAAGGTTCTTATCATATGATTTATATCACATCTATATTTTTTTTACTGGGATTTAAAGAAAATCTTATACCCACTATAAAAAATTGTATTGTCCCAAATAGTATACTGGTGTATAAAAAAAAATTCTCTCAGTCAGGGGTGTTAATTGGGGGGGAGTCAGAGGCACTGCGGCCGCCCCTGGCAAATAAGGATTTTTTATTATTTAATATATTTTTTCCCTTTTAAATGGGTAACTTAAAAATAAAATTAAGAATCCTTTAATCAGGGGCGGCATTTTAAAAAATGCCTCGGGCTTCCAACAATCTAGCGCCGGGCCTGCTTTACGCTTAAGGGCGTGCATCTTGTTGCTGTGCATAATTTTGTAAAAAAATATGCACGCGGAAAAGCCATTTTTTCCGTACGAGACTGCCTCATTGGCCGAAGGACTTAGAAGTTCGGTCAAGCAGTCGACTGCGGAAAAAAATGATTTCTGCAAGCATTAGGAACAATTGTTCTTCTAAGCGCGTAAGGAAAGTAGTATAAAATAGTCAATAAAAAATGTGTTTCATAAAATTTTTATCATATATTATTATAACATTGAAATAATGTGGAAAACTAGTGTGACATAGTAACGTAACGCCCAATGCGCAAAATCCTATTTTCCTCAACCTCGTAGAAATTTCTTTTTGCGTGAGTGATATTTTTTTCGCAAGCAAAATTTTTTCGTGCACGCTGTGCGGAAAATTGCTACTTTCCACACGCAAATAACTGCGGAAAAGGCGTACAAACTAAATAAGGTACCCTAGAATGTTCGGTGTCATTTTAAAGGATTTTTTAAGGAAAATTAAGAAATGGTAGCATTTGGGCGATTACACATTTATAAATGCAATTTATCCATTTTTGGTCATTTTTACGTCATTTGTTCAAAAATGTTGATAAAGGGGCTTAATTTTAAAAATATTACTATCTGTAGATTCTCTCAAAAAACTCTTTAAAATGACACTCAACATCATATTTAGTTTGTGAGATAATCGCTTTCAAAAATTTAAATAAAAAATATGAAAACTAGATATGCAAACCGTATAATATGTGGTATCTTTAAAAAGCAAATTTTATAAAGATTTAAAATTTGGTATCAAAAACAGTAGATCGTATAAAAAAATTGGGATTGCCCCCAAAAATGTCCCCCTCCCTTATGCTAACTGTGCAACCAAGGCATTTCAAAGCCTTTTGACGTATGCTGACAATGCGAAGAATTGGTTTTGACATTACGATTACAGGGCGCAAAGATTTTTCGCACTATTGTTGCGGACTAGTGCGGCAAAGTTATATTTTGCACTGTTAACAATGCGCAAAATCTAAAAATAGTTTTTATCTTATATAACTTGTGCGAAAATTTAATCTTCCCCACACGGGACATCCGTTGGCCTGAGAACGAACGCGGACCGGAGTTCGGGAAAGCAGCAAGGATGGGAAAGATACTTGACACATGAGTTAGGATAAATATTTTTTCTCCGACCAGTTGTAAAAAAAAATGAGTAAAATCTGTTCCGTACTCAGTGCGGGAAAGTGATACTTTCCAAACTAAAATACGTGCGGGAAAGGGGTGTTTCCCGCACGGTCGTGGAAATAAATAGTAGCTAAAGGAATTTTAACAATGTTACTCATTATTTATCCTGACTAAAACGTTTACCTAACACAAAAAAGAAAATTTTTAAAAATATAGCAATATATTTATATTTTATTTTGGTTGAGTGCAGAAAAGTACCAGTAAGTTTTCCGCACGCTAGTAGAAAAAATATTATATAGATTCAGTTCCAAAATATTTTAAAAAAAATCATCCTGTACATGTAAATAGTAAATAATTTGTGTCTGTTTCGGCTTCCTTTATTTGCCTTGCTTCGTCTGTATGACTTTTTAATCAATCAGTCATCTAAATTTTCAACTATGGTGTCTTATTACATAATAATCTACATTTATATACCAATTTAACTTGATCATCACTTCTGGGAACTGAAATGATTATCATAATTATTTTGTCGAAAGATGGATTTTATGTAGACACAATAATTAATTAATTAATGATGGTCAAGTAACCCAAAAATTCAGGTGACTTGTCAAAATAATGTTGCAAAATATTATCTGTCATCCTTTATGAACCAAAAATGAACTTGCCAGAGCTCCCCTCTCACACTGCAATGTCAAATCTCAAAAACGTCAGGTATATTTTAAAAAAGTGCCTTTTGAAATAATTTTTAAGCATTTTTTGACAGCTTTTAAAGAATAAGGGCGCAGAAAAATAAATACTAAAATTAAAGAATACGGATTTTTCTCCAGAACTATCCGGAATTTGTAAACTTTTCTTAGTTTTCAGCAAAGCGTAGAATTTGCGCAACTTTTCCCTATTTTAAACCTTTTCGTTTAGGAGATATTCATGATGAGCAACGAATTTGACATCATAGGTGTCACTTTCGGACCCTGCAGTCTGTGTTTGTGTGGGTCTATGTGGCACTACAAATCGTAATCGAGTGAACCGATTTCTATGCAGGATAGAAAAACGTCGTCGTGGGAATAAATAAGTTACACTATTTGCTGTCAGCTTTGGAGGAGAAGTTTTCGTATACCATCAGAATATCCTTGGGCCCTCCTATATAGGGTGGGAACTTTAACTGGAATAATTTCGCTAGAGCCTCAGGATAACCCTAAAAATACATATAATCGACATAAAATCGGGCCAACGCATCGCTAACGCACTGCCGACGTTATACCGACGTTGGCACGATCTTATGAGTTATTCGACGATTTGTGTTTGTAGAAAAAATATGCGGATAAAACGCAAAAACACGACAACTGAGATTTTTTTATGGGCGTTCCAGGCATATAAAAAATTCCCCTTTTAAAGGGTGACACCTCTCTAACACACTTAATTTTTTTTTAAGGATTATATACTACTTTGGAACCTTGTTGGAAAGACCCGTTAAAAATACAAATGAGCACATACAGCAATACATAAAATCTAAAAAAAAATAAAAAATTTGAAAAATTTTGTTTCAATTTTATTTATTTTTTTTTTGTTTTTGGGTTGAAAATGCAATTATCTATCTTAGTGTAAAAATCGCGTGTCGCTAGCTGATACGTATGGTTCGTGAAGTTACAATTTTATTAAAAGCTTAATCCCCTCATCCAACCCTCTTGCCAAAAGCGGCAAGCGGTTTTCATATTACCTTACATAGTTGGATTTTCAACCAAAAAAAAAATAAAATTTATTTTCAAAATTTTTGGTTGAAGATGTAATTATCTATCCTTTATTGTGAAAACCGCTTGTCGCTAGCTGCTATACGGTTCGTAAGTTAAGTTTAATCCCCCCTAATATCGTCTTGCCAACCCCCCACCCCCACCCAAAACTAATCAACTGTGCGTAGGGTGACAAAGAATTTTAGTACCAAATTTTATAAGAATTGGTTTAGCGGTTTTTGAGTAATCGTGTTACCGACAGACAGACCGACAGACAGACAACATGACAAAATTTATTTGTATTTAGGTATTTTTGACAAACCCAATAGCCTCCATACTATGTATGAGTGGCTAAAAATAAATAGACCATAAAATATGTCTAAAAATTGAATTGACCGCATTTTCCTAAAAACTTACTCAACTATACAGAGTGTATCCCAAAAGTCTGGAATAATGGATTTTTTGGGATAACTATGGGTTTTTGAAAAGAAAACTTATTTAGGATCATTTTTAGATAGAAAAAGCGCTTTCGAAAAATGTATACCATTTTATATATAGGGTGTCCAAAATTAAAATACGACACTCTTTTTTAAAGTGGACACCCTGTATATTATCTCATTTTCTGAATCCTTAAAAATAAGCTTTTCAAAAATACCCAACACTACACAATACAGGGTGTCCACCGTGTATAAAAAGTACTTATACATTTTTCGAACCCGCTATTTTTCGTATATATGTTTTTTTTTAAAAGCGTTCTCCCAAAAAATCCATTATTCCAGGCTTTTGAGACACACTGTATAAAGAGGTAAAACAACCTACAGCTAAAAAAAATCTATTTTGCCGAAGTTTATTAAAGAATAAAGAAATAGTAATTTGATTTTTATATATCTAAAGGTATTTTTTTTAATATTAAATATACTCACATCAAAAAAACATTGCAGTCAATGTGTCACAAAATTAGTGTACCATAGGTATAGGTATCATCACATTTAAAAAAAACAAATTTGATATGACGCAAATCCCATGAAAAATTTCAATAATCAGTCACACTCAGAAATTGACTTCGGGGGGGGGGGGGGGGGGGGGGGGTTAAGGATAAGTAATAAAAAAACTTAATTTGCAGTCAAAATGTGACCATAAACATGCTTCTAATGGGGAGGGGGGGGGTGCGTTTTATCCCCATATTATATCCTAAGGCTCTAGAGCAATTAATTTCTTTAAAGTACCCACACTGCATATTCATGTCTCGACTTTTTTGGATTCTATATACCTATATTTTTTTTAAACCTATATTTTTTATAAAATTAAAAAAAAAGAATATGTCTTCACCTTCTAAGATTGTATATTTATTCTGAGTTTCAATTAAAACAGCAGAGAACAAAAATTGTATGTCGGACGGATTCTAAACTGTACGATTTGTAGGATGTATTGTTTGTAGAAAGTACGAGTTGTACGATGTACGGTTTGCAAAAAGTATCCTTTGTGCGATGTATTGTTATGCTACTTTACGATTTGCGGAAAGTATTGTTTGCGCAATGTACGTTTGTGTTAAATACGCTTTGTAAAATGTATTTTTGTACAAACTATGGGACCCCCTGGATCTCTCTCGTTCGAATGCATTTAGAGAAAGAGAACATTATTAACTTTATTAAGCTCGCAGAAACGGACCCTTTTTTCACTAGCGTTCGTTCTTTGTGCGTTTGACCTACGAATTTTTGTCGTTTTTTTTGTGCAGTGAGCCATAACCTAAAAAAATCAAAAAGTTTAGTCTTTATTTTTTATTTACAGAACATATAACTTTTGGAGTGGCGGGTAGCTTTGCTGCTACACTAGAATCTAGGTGTTGATGTGGATTGCAAAAAAAGTTAATTTTTTGTATTTTTCTTGATTTTTTTATTCTCAGAAATATGCAATGGAACTAGCAGACTCCATTAGCTCCTTAAACATTGATGAAGTTCCCACTAATATTCAAAATTTTGCAGCAATTATTCAAGGTCGTCACACAGAATTCATAATTTGCGCTTTTGAAAACTCCTTTACATATGTCATTACTCAGTATGGTAAACTAGGCAACCTATATTCTGTCGAGTCAGAACGATTTGATAACGGAATATGCAGTCCTGATACAGTCTTTAATGTTAGAACTTTACTGGGAGGAGACAATATAGACATTGAAGTTGGAGTCAGATTTATTTACGAGAAATTACAATTAGGAAAACCTGTGCTTTTTAGCTTGACACTTAAAGATTATAGCGTGGAAAGTTTAAAAGATATTGTGCAAGCAATTGAAAACTACAAGTCTTCATAAAAAGTAAGTAAATATATTTAGGTAAAATAAAAGCTGGTTTATGTTTTTCTGTAACTTTTTCTGTAACTTTTTCCTTTAGCAATTATTAAATCTCATGTAGGTACTCAGATGTTGTATGTATTCAGGTTGTTCCTTTTCTGTATCTTTTTCCTTAAACATTAAGTAAGGAATGACTTTGAAAGTTAACCAAAATTTTGTTGTGCAAGTGCAGCCCACAAATTATTTATTGAAGTTTTTTTAAATTCAAAATTCTTGTGAAAATTGCTTAGTTTTTTTTTAAAGATTTCAAGCAGTAGTTTACAGAAATAGATATTGAACATGATAGATTTGGTGGAAGAGTTTCCAGATTTGTGGGACAAAAAACACCCCAAATTTTGGTAACAAAAGGCCAAAATTGCAAGTGCACCTATCATTAATGTCAACATTAATGACTAAAGTTAAGGAAAAGAAATTTTAGCATGAACCAGCTTTTTTTTCACTTAACAGGAACTAAGGACTTTTGTAGAATTTTAAAAAAAATCCAATTTTATAAATATCTGAATGAATTTTAAGGGACAATATATTAGCATGTTTTTAAGTCTGTTTTTAAAGGTGTTTTCTGGTCTTTTCTATAAATTTTAACATTTTTTTTCAGTTCTCATCCATTTTTCCATTTATCTTGGTTTTTCTCAAAATATTAAATTTTGGCTGCTGTAGTTGGCTGGTAACTTCACATTTTGGCTACTGTAAAGTGGCTGCTAGTTTCACAGCAGTTAATTTAGTGCAGTGTAGAATACAGAAAAGTGTCAAAGAAAACCAAAATAGTTTACTTAACAAGTGCGAGAAGTGATGCTTTTCTGCATGCAGGGTTGGGCAAGCCTTCAAGGACATACGTCATTATTTCTATGACTTTAAAAATATCCCTTTTTTTGGTAATAGAATCTTTAATAGAAAATCAAATATTAGAGTGCCCAACAGACTAAATGTTGCAAGAAAAATTTTTGTAAATTTATGCTCATCAAGGTGCCTTGATATCATAACCACCATTGGTTTTCCCAAGTTAGCTCGGTTTTTCAGAAAAAAATAAAAAAAACTTTTTTATAAATTTTAATTAAAAAAATACACAGCTTAAATTTGCTGTATCTTTTAGTAAAAAAGAAAAACAATATGCAGCAGTTTTATGGAGATACAGCTAAATAAAAGTAAAAAAGCAGACATATCTTTAAAAAATCACCCCTAACTAAATAAAGGCTAAAATAAATTTACTACAAAAAAATGCATTAGACACATTCTTGAGAAGCTAACTCGTGAAAGAAGACATACTTTTTTTTAGGAATCGAGTATCTACTAACCTATACTAGAAGCTTACCACAAACTTTTTTTAACTCATTGTCTTTGGTGTTCCATTATGTTTTTTTTTTAAAAAAGGGTGGGGTAGCTAGGTTAATATTAACTTAGCGACCCCACATGTGTGTGTATCACGGAATTTAAAAATTTTATTCTTGTCTGGTTTCTGAGAAAATTGAAAAAGAAAGTCGGTTAGCACGAGGAAATATGGCGCCAAACTAAAAATTATTGGTTTTAAAATTATATGATAATTCTTACACTTATTCATGGAGCACATAATTTTGTAATAATATATTTTTACTTTGGAATCATCCTACAGATTGCAAATGCTAGGTTATTACAAATGATGTAATGTAATATCCTTTATATTGATTTTCTCGGAAATCAGAGAAGTACAAAATTTTCTGATTATGGATGAAATTAGCACTTAATTTGCAGATAATAATGGTTTTTGAAATTTTTAAATTCCATCATACCTAGACATGTGGGGTTGCTAAGTTTATATTAACCTAGCTACCCCATCCTTTTTTTTAAATAATTTAAAATGAAAAATTTGATTTTTTTCTTATATATTCATCAAGCACATAATTAGCACATCATTTTAAAACAGAAAATTTTTAGTGTGGCGACATTTTTCCTACTGAGGTTGCTAAGTTAATATTGACCTAGCTACCCCATTTTTTTTTTCGATTATCTCAAACCAAAGGAGCACACAATTTTTTGATTGGGGACGAAATGGTTAATGGTGGCTAGGTTAATGGAGGTAGTTATACTGCTTTTTATATTTCTTCTTGGATTTAGAGGTAAGTAACTCCAAATTGCGTATTCTTGCATTATATTGTCCGGCAATTCTTCCTCCATTATTCAATTCAATTCAATTCAATTCTTTATTGGCAATATCATACTTAAAGCACTTACGCAAGTCAAGAAATACAATAAAAAAAATATTAAACTTAAATAAATATAAAAAGATTATCACACATAAAATAAGCATTATAAAAATAATATGACTTAACTTAACACAACTGAAAAAAGTTCTAATTTCATATTATATTGCATGGCTCACGCTTTATTATAAAAATTTGCAACATTAATTACTTATTAAAAAACACAAAAACAGTAATTAACAAACAAAAAAATTAACAAAAAAATCAAAATAACAGAAAAACATGACAAACTTACTTGTTAACACATATTAGAGAGATCTGCATCAAGAAAGTCATTGATATTGTAAAATGCATGTTTTACCAAAAACGTTTTTAATGTAACTTTAAAGTGTTTTGCATCGAGATTTATAATGTTGCCTGGAAGAAGATTGTAAAATTTAATACCATAGTAGTCAGAGCCAATTCTTGTTTTTTCTAGTCTTCTAAATGGAATAATTAGTTTGTTACTATTTCAGGTGGGAATATTATGAATGCTACTATGAGTTTTAAATTCTTTAATGTGATGTTTCACATGCAATAAAAAAAATTAGATCCAGTTTAAAAAACTTCCTTTTAAAGTCTAGTTCCATGGAAGTAAAAATAGGTGGAATAATAACAGCCTATAAAGAAAATGACCGCTCCATGTACCTGACATTTGTGAGCCTAAATCAGTTGGTATTGACAAAATTTCCCTAACCCTGAGGCTAGTAATAAAAAGAGTTGCCACCTAGCACTTATGAAAGGAAAAAAAACTAGTAATTCCAGTTGTATAACAGTATTGTATTATTGAACAAATCAAAACACTATATTTTTAGCAAAAACACGCAAAAAAGCCGAAAACACTTTATTTTGACTAAAAAAACAATGCAGTAAGATCCTAGTGACTTTTGGTTTGGTTCAAACAAATGTCTGGCTAATAAAAAAGCAGGAAAATATATATCATGTTTACAAGGGATTTGAAATCCATCTAAAAATGATATAACTTTACTTTTTCTAAGAAGTTTTTGTAAAAAACCTTTTTTTAAAAACTAGATAGTCATGAAATATGTCACTGTCACTGTTCAGAAAAGTTACACTTTTTGACGTTTCTTGGTACGCGTAGTAGCAATTTAGCTCCGCCGTAAAACTAGAATATCTTTAAAATATTAAATTTACAAAATGTTATAAAAAAAATTATGCAGGACGCTGTGTTTTTATTTTAAATAAGGCAATAAGTAAAAATCGCCACTTTCCAGAATTGTGACGTGTGAGATTTTCTGTTGTTTCTGAAGAATCGTGACCTAGATGCCAATCATTTTCGAAGAATTTTCTGCATCATTTTTAGAATAATGTCCTCAAGCTTTTGTCTGCGCCGCATTTTAATCATTATTTTCGTATCGCTGTTTGAAATAGACAGAAAGTGTAATGAAGAACCTTCAAAAAAGGAAGAAAAAATGTTAATGTTGTAGTAGGCAATTTTTTTAAAAAGTAATTGTCAGGTAAACTTTAACAAGTTGGTCATGGAAAGTCATGGATTTTTTATCTGTAGACACCCTATATAATGTCGACCTGAAACAATTTGTTAAATTTTTGGGAATAAGTGTGGACTACAAGCTCAATTTTTGAGGAACACATCAATCTTCTAAGCTTAAGGTCATCATCTGCTTGCTTCGCAATAAGTGTTGTCAGAAGGAAGCTTAATTTTGACTGAGATAAGGATTGGAATTCTGGGGTCTCTGCCGTCCCAGTAAACCATTTACTACGGCTCACTGTTGGCCTGTTGCAGAATCATAGTAACGTAAAGTCATAGTAATGGGGTCCCGATAAAAAAAAAGTACGGAAATGTCCCCTCGTGCCAATAAAGATGCGGGACCCCGGTATTTTCTGCCGGCATGCCTGACATAGACCATCAATATCCCAATCCGTGAGACCTTCTATTCATGCCAAACCATTGATGGTACAGCATTAGGCTAGAAATGGCCTTTTGACAATATGTATATGGGACCTCGGTCCAAAAAAAGTACGAAAACATCCCCTCGGGTCAATAAAGATGCCGGGCCGGGACCCCGGCATTTTTTGCCGGTATGCCTGACATAGACCATAAATATCCCAATCCGTGAGACCGTCTATTCATGCCAAACAATTGATGGTACACAGTACTAAGACGGGCGATTTGATGCCACACACACTCCGTCTTGCATGATGACATAACATTATACAAGTAAATCGTGCGACAAGCATGCGTGTTCATGTCCGGCTTAAGTGTAGAAAACATGAACATTTTAGTTCTTTAATTGAACATGAAAACTAAAGAAGGAAAAAGGGTAAAGAAGCTAAATGGTACCTAGTCCTTTTAAGAACAGATTATATAAAATATAAAGAAAATCCTGCTTTCTAAAAATAAAAGAACACAAACAAAAAACTTCGATTTTACCTCTTTTAAGAGCTCAACGGCTGTTACTTTTAATTTTGGGTTGCCTTATATATGTTATGTTTTCATGGGTATTGAGTTCGTTTTCAAAACTCATTCTATCTTTTTCTTTTATATAGCATGTTCTTGGTCTCGATAAAGAACACGCTATATAAAAGAAAAAGATACAATGAGTTTTGAAAACGAACTCAATACCCATGAAAACATAGCAATAGTTTTTTGTTGTCCAACAGTAATTTTGAATAAAAAGTAACAACAGCTGGGAAACTAAGGGCGGGCCAGCATATACCCTTGGTCTTCAAGTTGTTATATAAATATCTGTCAGAAATTGCTTACAGGCCTTTTGTCTACTACCCGGTCAAAAAAATTTCCAAATCTTACTCAGTGGGCCAACAATAGGCTTTCTACAATCTTCGGGGGAGTGACTGCGGATCATTATAGGGCCTTTGCTTAAAAAATGAGCCGGGGTATCAACCAAAAGGCTTTTACTAGCAAAGTGTGGCTCAACCATCCTCTGGAGTGTTCTTCACTGGTCCGGACTTTTCCCGTAGCAAGCATATTTATTGGGGTGCTACCCTCTTTGAGTCGGTGTTTATTATTCAAAAACTAGCAATTCGCAAATTATTTAATGTTAATCCTTGCGAACATTGTGGCCCATTATTCAAAAAATTAAAAATTTTAACACTACCTTATGTTTTCATTCTAGAGACAGTTAGCCTTGTTCAGAAAACATACAGAGAACTAATTTGTGTTAATACCAGTCATTACACAACTCGGCAATCTGGGAACTTACCATTGCCGATATCTGGACTAACCTTGACAAAACACACTGATCTATGAAAGTAGACAAACTCAAGACATTAAAAGGTTTAGAAAGGTATTGCGTGATTATTTGGAGCAAAAAGCCTTCTATAGCTGTGATGAATTCTATGCAAATACTTTTAACCTAAGCTAGCAGTCTTATTATATTGCGTGTATTTTATATATTAATATCTATTTATTTATTTTAACTAGCACCAATTTTAATGTTTACGTTTTCCTTGTTATTTACCACACTTATTTGTTTTCGGTCTTATACATATTTTAAATTGTTTGTCAAAATTTGTCCCTTTGTTGTATATTATTTTGTTTAGGTTCTATATTATCCATTTTAACTTTTGTTTTGTTGTTGACTTAGATATGTATATATGTTTTTATAAGTTTAGAATCATAACTTGCAATTAGTTACAAAATTACTTTTTAAATTCATTAAACTTGGGTACTTTTCCAGTTTATTTCATGTTCATGCTTTGTCAATAAGAACCTATTCTTCCGGCAATAAAGATTTTTTTAAAGTGAAATTGAAATTGAGCTAAGTAAAATATTTTATCTGTGGTAATTAATTTTGTAAAATTTAACCCAGCTTCAAGCGACTTTTTGGTCGATTCCGACAAAGAATAGCTATTTTCCTAACAAGTGCGGAAAATCGGTTTTTCCGTGCGCAACTGACGTTAACGGAACGACGCGTAGCGAAGCTGAGCGGAGTTCTGCCAAGCTATTAAGTGCGGAAAAAAAGGTTTTTTTGGTTTGTTTTTGACAGGTATTATTTAAGAAAACAGTATGATGAAGTTTACTTAAATTACTTAAATTATTGGTTTCACTTCCTTTTGTTTACGTGTACGCGCAGAAGCTGTGTGCGGATAAACCCAGCTTAAATGCTTCGTCCCAACATTTTTTTTGTTAAAAATTTAATTTTTTAAAATTTTGAAAAATTGTGACATTTTCTTATATAGGCTTTTTGGGGTATTACTCTCTAGGATGTATATGGAACATGTTAGGTTAGGTTTGTTATGATGATGCAATGATGCGCCCTCCACTGCGACCTAAAAGGTCTATTGTGGCTCATACCTGTTTTACAAGTCACTGATCCCAACTTCCCTATAAAGGAAATCAGTCTATTTGGTGAGACCTCCTCGAAATCTTGGGGCACTTAATTCTGGGCCAACGCAGTGGCATAGGATATGTACAGGCGTTTCGCCCTCTCCTCCACAGAATCTACAGATCGGTGTATTGCTCACTCCAATTCTAATTATGTGTTGGTTGAATCGGCCTTAGATTAAAAGGAGACAAGATATCTGGTCCAACGAAAACTCCTTGGCAAATAATAACCACTGTTGATGACCAGAAAAAATAACAAAATTAACAAACACAATAACATAATTTTTTGTTAGCGTGTAATATTTTTTTCTTGATATTCCAGGTGCTATGAACTGTGTTTCTTTGTTTTAATGTTTGGCATAATTTTATTGTGTTGAAAATTGAAATTGCTATTAATCATATACAAACTTTGTAATAAATTTCTTTTGTATAAAATTATACTACAAACATTTATTGTTAGGAAGCTTCCAAAGCTCAAATTGGCAGAATTATTTTTTGCATGTTTTTAAAATTATTTTGCAGATTTCATATTATAGTAAAATTTTAATAATATAATCCATGTGTAAATTTATATTTAAGTAAGTGCGCCACTGGTGTGTTTACTGTAAAAAACCGAAAGGTAAACATTGTTCCATATAATAATATAACCAAAGTCTCCGTAAGTGTCAGGTATCTTGTCTCTTTTTAATCTAAGGAGTCGGCACTGGCCTGTATACAGACCTGTGATTATTCTCAGGCTGTTCCTTGATAGTTAAAGGAGCTGCTTTGCTCTACGTTTGTCTGGCTTATTCAGAAAGGCTTTGGAGTGCTGTTGTTCGGGAGTTGAGCGCCAGTGCTGCACCACTGAATGGATCATAAAGTGAGATGGTGCTCTTTAGGCATTAAAAAAAAATGTTTCTCCGGCGGCAGACTTAAAGCCAACGTTTACTTCATAATAAAATTGTTTTGAATAAATGCTTTTTGACTGCATTTTATTTTCAGAACCTGCGAAAATCAAGTAAACCACAACTATGGCCCTGGTTAAACGTACTAGAGTAGCCGAGAGCTATTTTGGCCAAGTAATCATAGGCCCACCCGGTAGCGGAAAAACCACATACTGTGGCAAAGTTTACAAGTTTTACAAGGACAAGTTGAACAGAAAAGTGGAAGTGATAAATTTGGATCCGGCAAACGAAAATATGAATTACACTGCAAAAATTAATCTTATGGATTTAGTGACTGTGGAAGATGTTATGAGGGATTTAAATTTAGGTTAGTATAAATAATTATCCTTCCTGTTATCTAAAATATTTTAGTTCCTATCCATTGTTCAAAAGTGCAAATTTAATATTGCTAAATATTAAAAAATATATTTTAAAGTCAGTTCATTGTTTTTGAAACGGCACTTTTTCAAAAATCTACCAATTTTAATAAGCTTAAAACTCTTAAAAAGCACAAGCTTTAAAATTTTTTACAAAGCTTGAAAGTACAGTGTTTCAGAGAAAGTTTTTTTGTAGGGGTGTCAAGACCCTGCCAAAAATACCGCGTCAAAACTCGTAAAAAAAAACTAGTGAAAGTTCGCCACTTTCGGGTGAAATCTCATGAACTTTCAATGTTGGAAAGAGATTCAAAACTCGTCAAACATCATGAGTTTTGCATGAGTACTGTCATCCGTTTTTAGAAGTTCTGAAAAGTTTTTAAAAGAATTTTTAATAAGAGTTGATAAGATTTCACCAGTATTTTAAAGGCTCTGCTTCCTTTGGTTTTGTTAAGTTTTAAGCAGATTTTAACAAAAATTTGAATCAAAGTTAATAAAATTTCACTAGATTTTTAAAAGACCCACCCTCCATCAGATTTCACAATATTACAAAGAAAATCCACATGTTTTAGCAGTTGTGAGCAGATTTTAAGAGAAACAAGTTGATAAGGTTTCAATGGTTTTCAAAAGTTTACATGTTTTCAGCAGTTTTGATCAGATTTTAACAGAAATATCAGATTTCAGAAGATTACATGAGAAAATCTACATGTTTTTAGCAGTTTTAAGCAGATTTTAAGAGAGGTGGTGACTAGTTTTGGTAAAAATTGTCTCTTTCTACTCCATCTTTTATAACTTGTCAAATCTCTTAAAATTTCTTGCTAGTCAAATCTGCTTAAATCTATATATTTTGTTTAATTTACTTTTATATAGTTACTCATAAAATCTTTTCTATTCTCATTGAAAAACTTGCTTGTCAAAAAAGTGATGTGTGTGTCTATTTCTACGCTTTAATACTTATATTATCTTGTCAAATCTTCAGAAAGCCTATTTCTCATGAAATCTTGTAAAATCTTGTAAAAATGTCCCTTCTTTTAGACTTGTGAAATCTAATAAAATCTCATACAAGTCTTGCTTGCAAACCTCATGAAATCTGTCTGATATAAATTTACAAAATCTTGAAAAATCTCTTGCTGTAGTAAAATTTTGTTAATTATGAATCTTTACAATTTATTATTTTTCATTTATTTTTATAGGTACTCTAAAATCTTTTAAATTATCATCTTGCTTGTCAAATCTGGTTGTGCTTACATGTCTATGTTCTACACTTTAATACTTATATAATCTTGTCAAATTTTCACAACACTTTACCCTATTTCTCATGAAATCTTGTAAACTCTCATAAAAATATTGCTTGTTAAAGTTCATGAAATCTCTGGTGTAACATAATGAAATCTTGTAAAACATCTAAACATGATATTTTATTATCTTTTAGGATCTTTTGAAATCTTGTGAGTTTTCAAGAGTCAGAAATTATTTGAAAATGATTCTCATAAAACATCATAAAAATTTGTCAGTTTTCATGTGGCATACATTTTTGCCAGGTCAATCCTGCTTAAACCAATAAAATATCTTAATTTGATTTGATTTGAAGTGGTTTTTTTGTCAGGGGAATACTTTTTTTAAAAATAGTTCCGCCATCTTGGTTTTTCGTAAATGTCAGTTTTGACACACGTTCTTCAAATTGTGCTTTTTGAGAGTTTTAAATTTATTAAAATTGGTCAATTTTTGAAAAAGTTATTGCTGTTTACAACAAGTAAATTTTTTCTTAATAAGCTTTATTTTGCATGTAAACTCTGGTCTATATAAAGATTTAAAACTTCTTTATTTCTTGTACGAATTTCTGTAAATTTTAAGGTCTGCGCCTTTAAAAAAAAATAAGCTTATTAAAATCGATTTATTTTTAAAAAAGTTATAGGCACTCAAAAATGTACACTACGCGACACTAAAAAGCCAGTTAACTCATTTTCGTTTTAGGATCCTTTGGCCTATGATCGGTGCCATATTGGCTTTGTAGTTGAGTACGGTGCTGGATTTAGCAACTTGTTCTGTCACAAAGTGTCAGAGTCGACTTATTGTCATGTTTTGTTGTCACAGCCTTGTCCAAACAACACCGTTCTCAACTAAAAAGTCAGTTAACTCATTTTTGTTTTAGTATCCTTTGGCCTATGATCGGTGCCATATTGACACCAAACTGACAGAAAATCCATGTTTTACTTGTCAATTTGGTTATGAAAATGGCCGCCACATTAGGCTAAAGGTCACTGAGAACGGTGTTGGTCCAACTCAAAAATGTCACGACAGCTATCGGAATTCGATGACTAAATTTTATCAAAATTAGATGGGGGTTGGTCTATTCATCGGGTTGCCGATCATTATGGACTAGACAAGTCCACTACAGTAAGACTAAAAACAAAATACAAAGAAGAAGGAACTGTAAGACGAAGGAAGGAACTGGCTTGACGAAAGTCAGCACACCTCAACAGGATCAGCAAGTCACTAATTTCCTGGGAGAACACCCATTTTCCACGGCCAGAGAAGCAAAACTAACAGTTCATTTTCCTGGTACAGTAAGAATTGCACGAAGGCGAATAAAGAACTCGAGGCTGAGACGTCGTGTTGCAGCTAAAAAGATACGGCTAAGTAAAGAAAAAAAGCAAGACAGATTACGTTTTCGAGACAGAAAAACGAATTTTGGCGACAGGTAGCTTTTACCGATGAAAAAATTTGTAATCCTATGGAAAACGTATGGGGGCTCTTTGCAAAAAAGTTATCAAAATTTAATATTCGCTAAGCTAATAGTTAGACTATGCAGAGATCGTTGAAGAAAATCCAAATTTATTTGAAAAGTTATTCAAGCAAATGACCAGATACTGAAGTTAATATTTTTGGTTTTTGTTTATCGATAGGTTTTTTATTTCTCTTTGATTTTTAATATTTTGTTGTTTATAAAACTGTTTATGTGTATTGACCTTTCTAAACCCAAAGCCTTCCAGTTCTTTCTTCTTTGTATTTTCCTTTTAGTCGCACTATATTGCACTTTTTTCGTCCATTTTGACCTACTATTTGACGAAGGGGCCAACCTTCTTCTAGTTTCGCCAAAATTTGATTGAATTGCTTTATTTATTAACTATGTTGGGAATTTGGAACCTTTGGTTGCACTAAAACAAAATTATGATTGTTTTCCACAAACCAAAACTACACTTTTTTGCACTCGACGCGCGTTTCGCTAACAATGTTAGCATCATCAGGAGACGATAAACAATGAACTAAATTAATCTACGCTCTATCTTATATACAATCCTTTAGTGGGCGGAGATAAGACCAATAAATTGTGATTGGTCACGATTTTTAATCCTATCTCCCCTCAACCAAAGAATAAAGTGTACTAAACGGGATGGGTCCTCTATCTTTATTTAAACTATTTCATTAAATCCAGAAATAGTTTAAATAAAGATAGAGGACCCATCCCGTTTAGTACACTTTATTCTTTGGTTGAGGGGAGATAGGATTAAAAATCGTGACCAATCACAATTTATTGGTCTTATCTCATAGATAGAGCGTAGATTAATTTAGTTCATTGTTTATCGTCTCCTGATGATGCTAACATTGTTAGCGAAACGCGCGTCGAGTGCAAAAAAGTGTAGTTTTGGTTTGTGGAAAACAATCATAATTTTGTTTTGCTTTATTTATAATAAAAATTTTGTTTTAAAAGTGTTTTATCTTTTTTTTTATATTTCGTAACAGCAACCTTAAAATTATAAAAAGAGTAAATATCGGTAAAAATGCTTTCAGTTTCCTTAACAAAATTTGTTTATGTTGTCTAAACGCGTTAACGTACAAAAGTCGGTAACAATAAGCAAGCAAAATTTTTTTAATAGACTTCTTCTGTATGAGTTTTATATGTCGGGAAGTGTACATTTCAGACAAACTCTGGTCTATTTAAACATTTAAAACTTTTATTTCTTGACCGAGTTTTTAAAATGTTACATTGCTGTGCCTGGAAAGGAAGCTTTGTAATCAATGTTTGAGATTAAACACAGTGCCGCAGAGAAAGATTTTTCTACGAGGGTTAAAAATCCCTATTTTTAAAATCTTGGATTATTAGTAAATGACAATTTTAATAAAAACTCTATAAATTTTTAAAACCTGTGCCTTTTAAAAAGTTTAGATATATTAGAATTGATCAATTTTTGAAAAAGTTATTGCTATTTAAACGAATAGATTTTTTCGTGATTTTTTCTTAATAAGCCAAACTCTGCTCTATTTAAAATTTGCAAACTTCCTTATTTCCGAATTTTTAAAATGATATATCAATGTGCTTCGAAAGAATGTGGCCTCGTCACCGGTGTTTCAGGTTTATTACAGTGTCGCATACAAAAAAATATCCAGGGGAGTTAAAAATACCTATTTTTTAAATAGGTCTGCAATCTTCGATTTATAGAAAAAAAATTAAAATCGGACAATTTCCCCCAAGTTATAATCATTTAAAAAATGCGTTTTTTTGGCACACCCTATATTTTTTTGACATAAACTTTAAGTCTGTCTGTAGCCTGCTTTGTCGACAGAATTTTCCATTCTTGACAATAAAGTACTTCTTGAATTACATATTTTACATGCTGAATTTCTGATAGATTGCGCTTTTTTAAATCAGAAACAACCTCTAATAAAAAAAAACGAAAAAAATATGATTTTGACGATTATTAGCTCATGCCGTATGTACGTACATTTAACTGAACAACTAAAGGGGCATAAACACCCAAAAAATAGTAGTTTTCAAAACTAGTGGCTAAAATAGTGCTTTTTTACCAGCATTGGTTTAAATAACGAGCACCACGAGTAAAAAAAAGCACAGTTTAGCCGCCAGTTGTGAACACTTTTTTTTTTAATACCTTTATTAAAAAATCCAAAAAAACAGGAAAATACTTTTAAAATTTCGAACAAAGAGAACTTCTTGCCACACATCATCTTTACACTATAAATCAAGGCGCCTGGTAAATGAAATAATAATGGTTTCCATACCGATGTGCCTTTTTACTCGGTGACGTTCATTGTTGCGACATTTTAATCTTTGACAGTTTGATATTTTGACGATGTTTTTAAATGATTTTTCCCTAAACACTTGGTGAAAACTGGCGGAATTGGCTTAATTTTTAGACAAGAAAAGAATTTTGGGTAAAAAACGGACAGAAATCTTTTTTTGCACCCGTGATGAAGGTATAAAAAAAATATGTTTTTAATTTTTTAGATTTATAATTTATTTTGACACATTTATAGTTACATTCAGGTTACCACCTGCTTTGACACCTGGGGGCTTATTCTTGAATTTCGTAGGAAAGATCGCACGGGAATGGTCCTCTCCCTGATATCGACCAATAGTAAGCTTTGAAGCGATCACGAGTTATCCGAAACCTATGCGACAACACATCCACAGGTGAACTTACTTTCACCACCTATTTCCACGGGGAAATAAATCCGCGGGAGTTGTTGTGACGTTTGTAACCTTACTTTATTTGTTTACTATGTTTTCGTTCCCTTGGTTAACACATGTACTTAACATATTGTGTATAGGGATGAGAGGCGAAAAGAAACCAACATTGGCCTTCAGCGACGTTTCGCAACTATATTGTTGCTTTTTCCAGCCTTAGGCTAGACTGGTTGCTTGTTATCAAGTGCATCTTGGTGGTTTATAGTTCACTTTTACCGTCAACTAAAATTGCGAATCTCCTTGCTTCACCACCATTTCTTTTTTTATGTTTCTCATTTTTCGGCGAATCTCCTTGCTTCATCACCATTTCTTTTTTTATGTTTCTAATTTTTCGAGCTCTAAAAATTAGACACATAAATAAAGAAATACTGATGAAGCAAGTAGATTCGCAATTTTACTTGACGGTAAAAGTGAACTATGAACCCCCAAGACGCACTTGATAACAAGCAACCAGTCTAGCCTAAGGCTTGAAAAAGCAACAAAATAGTTGCGAAACGTCGCTGAAGGTCAATGTTGGTTTCTTTTCGCCTCTCATCCCTATACCCAATATGTTAAGTACTTACTTTATTTGGTTGTCAGTTTTTTTGGGACCTTAAAACTATCAGACAAGTTGCAAAACACTTTAAAAAAAAGGTCCCAAAAAAACTGACAACCAAACAAAGTAAGGTTACAAACGTCACACAACTCCCGCAGATTTATTTCCCCATTGAAATAGATGATGAAAGAAAGTTCACGCGTGTATGTGAGAATTTCGCTCACCTCACCGCCTCACCTCACGGGCCGTCAAGAATAAGCGTCCTGACCAGGGTCAGCCTCAATTAACAGTTAATATTTAATAAATCCGATAGATGTCACCCTAAGCAAGTAAAGTGTATTTGTATGGTTGCATACATACAATGATGATTAGTCTAGGAACATTGGGTCTATTTTTACTCATTTTTAAATCATGACCAGGTGTAAAATAAACTGTGAGCGGCCAAACATTTTACATATTTTAAAAATTATGTAGCTGGTTTATATGGGTTTTTGTTTGATTAATTCTCTAATTTATCGTTAAGGACCTAATGGAGCCTTGATGTATTGCATGGAATACCTGGAAGAAAACTTCGACTGGCTCATAAATAAACTAGTGCAAATTAAAGACAGCTACCTGATATTCGACATGCCGGGTCAAGTCGAGCTTTACACCCACCACGACGCTATAAAGAACATTTTTCAAAAGCTGGAAAAGATGAGCTACCACCTGTGCGCCGTTCATTTGGTCGATTCGCACTATTGCTCTGATCCTACTAAGTTCATTTCAACTCTGTTGTTGTCTTTGTCTACTATGATGCAGATAGCGTTGCCGCATGTCAATATTTTAAGTAAGGTGAGTATTATTATTATTATAGTATTATCAAAACGCCAGGGCCACGTGCATGAGGCACCACAATAAAAACCTTCCTCAGGGAACCAGGCGCACCCTGTTATATATAGCCCCTTCCCCGAAGTGCTGGGGAGGTGATTCTAGCCGATTTACTCGTCTATGAGGGAACTCCAGAAGGACACTCCGCCCAATGAGCATTTTCAGAAACTTCTGGTGACAGATATTTATATAATTATTATAAAGAGGGTTCCATTGATACCCTAGGGTATTTAGAAGTTTCCTACAAGAATTGAGTTTGTATGTTTGTTTTATTGAAGGCTCTAAATTGATGGTACCCTAAAGTAACATAAAACTGGCGTTAACAATATTTCCACGGACATCCTTATAAAAATTAAAGTCATCGGTAACAAATGTTATATAAATTGGAGTTAACAATGTTTCCACCAACATATCAGTGACAAAAGTTATATAAATTGGTGTTTGAAATCTTTCTGTCAACCCACCTATAAAACCGTAAGTAACTATCAATTAAAGATATATAATAGATTGGTTTTTAAAATGTTGCTCTCAACCCACTTATAAAATTTAATTAACCAGCAACAAATTTATATAAGATTGAAAATATTTCGAGAGACACTCTGTAATATTGTTTGTTTGTTTGTTGTAATAGTGTTATATCTGTCTGTAATATTCTTATGAACTCATTCATAAACCTTTTTTGCCCATAAGGTGTTTTCTATAATGTTGTTATTAATTTCTTTATATAGTGATTATGATACAACTGTTTTTAGAACAAAAAAAAACAATTTTAATTTATTTTGGCAATTATAATAACAAAACAAACAAGATTTTTTAAGGTTAATTTTGTGACATCAAAAGGCGCGTTTTTGCGAAATGAAAAGGAGCGTTTTTGCGACATCACAAGGCGCGTTTTTGCGAGATACCATACCATTATTATCTTGTTTTAATTACATCAATCTGAGAGAGATAACAGATCCAAATCTTCTTGAGATAGTTGCCGATGACAGATATCGGGATCGAATGCATCTTGTACCCGATTCCCACCAGCGTTTCCCATGCGCAGTCACCCTGACTCAAAAAACTCATCACGTGGTCCGACATGAACTTGTATAGGCAAATCTCGCTTAGACCACGTGATACGTGTTTTGATTCGGGGGACCCACGAATGAGAAACGCATAGATGGGAACCGTGTTTTAGATAAAGAGAACAATATAGTAACCGTGTTAAGGTCGCTAAAAATGCACCGTAAAACGTCGAGCGTATACGCTGATACTGCTGGTCGACGGCAAATGTGAACACCCCGGAAAATACTCGCCTGTACACCCTTCGACCCCGCAATCTAACTATATTCTTGAGATAGTTACCTTTGACAGTTATGCGGGCTTGAAGTGTGTGCAGGCGGGTATTTTTCCTGGTATGTGTAGTATGCTGGATCTCTCGAGGAATGGATTTAGGAAAAGCGAACAATGGTAACAATGTTAAGCTCGCAGAAACGGACCATCAGTGTTCAACACTGCGCCATCTGCAGCCCTTTGTTCCAAGTAGCATCATTTTTTAAAAGGGTCATAAAATAGTGTTGACGAGGTAAACAGTGGTATAATTGTATTGTTTTTTTTTTATAGAATTGTCGGAAATTTTGGCCATTTTGAATTACAAAAATAGGTTTTTGGCCTAAAAAAATATGAAAAAAAAACTGATATTTAAATGAATATTTTTTTCCCATTTTCTCAAGTATTTTTGGAGCCCATGAAATTTACGTGAGTGTATTCGAAAACTATACAGTACACACGGGACCGCAGCTGATTTTCGGAGTAGGATGACTTGAAAAACAGCTTTTATTTGACTATAGTATATAAATATTCATATTCCTGCTTCAGCTCATCTCACTTTCATTTTTATTTATTTTAGAAGATTGCTAAACACCATTTTATAAAAAATTTTATTGTAAAAAGAAAAAGAATAATACATAACAAGCAAAGGGAAGTAAGATGGAAAATTTGTATTTCTAAATCCATAAAAACCTTTAATTTATTATGTAGTGTTGTTAGAACAGTTGTAAAACCTTTTTATAATAATCTCTATACTTGAGAGCTCATAAGGAAGTTTTATAAAATCTATATGTTGTTTTTCTATCCATTACTATGTACCATTAATTTTTATAAGCTGGTGTTGAACAGTTGTTTTTCAAGTCTTTTTGACTCATTTAAAAGATATATTAGAGTTATAAAATTATCACCAACACTAAATAATATAACTTTTGGTTATTTTATGAAGGTTTTATATTATTTACTGTAACTTTTATATAGACAAAAATGCTCATTGGGCGACAACCAGGAGGTAACACAGGGAACCGAACATGTACCCAGTGAAACCTCTAAAGATAAGTATCAACAAGAACTCTTCAACACAAGAGGCCCGACAAGGAACTGCACAAATACCCATCAATCAGCTGTTGATAATGGTTTCTCCAGTCAATATCAGTCAAATTGTCTCTTAGGTTACTCAATATTATTGTCATGTTCATTGGCGTCTCATGAAAAATAAGAAGTCCGTCATATAATTAAGGACATATTAGACATTTGCTTAAAAGTGTGCTAATAAACCTTTGGCCCGTAAAGTTATATTATTTAGTGTTGGTGATAATTTTATAACTCTAATATATCTCTTAAATGAGTAAAAAAGACTTGAAAAACAACTGTTCAGCACCAGCTTATAAAAATTTATGGTACATAGTAATGGATAGAAAAACAACATATAGATTTTATAAAACTTCCTTATAACCCCTTAAGTATAGAGATTATTATAAAAAGGTTTTACAACTGTTCTAACAACACTACATAACAAATTCAAGGTTTTTATGGATTTTGCTTGTTATGTATTATTCTTTTTCTTTTTACAATAAAAAAAATTATAAAATGGTGTTTAGCAATCTTCTAAAATAAATAAAAATGAAAGCGAGATACGCTGAAGCAGGAATATGAATATTTATATACTATAGTCAAATAAAAGCTGTTTTTCAAGTCATCCTACTCTGAAAATCAGCTGCGGTCCGGTGTGTACTGTATAGTTTTCGAATACACTCACGTAAATTTCATGGGATCCAAAAATACTTGAGAAAATGGGAAAAAAAATATTCATTTAAATATCAGTTTTTTTTTCATACGCGTTTTTTTCTTTCTGGGACAAATATTGAATTTTGTATGTTGTTCTTAACCCTAACAAGCAATATTTCGATTGAAACACATGTTGAATCCCCATAAATAACGTTTTTATTTAGGCCAAAAACCTATTTTTGTAATCCAAAATGGCGAAAATTTCCGACAATTCTATAAAAAAAAAACAATACAACTATACCACTGTTTACCTCGACAAACACTATTTTATGATTTTAAGAAATGATGCTACTTGGAACAAAGGGCTGCAGATGGCGCAGTGTTGAATACTGATGGTCCGTTTCTGCGAGCTTAACATAGTTACCATTGTTCTCTTTTCCTAAATGCATTCCTCGAGAGATCCAGCATACTACACATACCAGGAAAAATACCCGCCTCCACACACTTCAAGCCCGCATAACTGTCAGAGCTAACTATCTCAAGAATATAGTTAGATTGCGGGGTCGAAGGGTGTACAGTCGAGTATTTTCCGGGGTGTTCACATTTGCCGCCGACCAGCAGTATCAGCGGTTACTATATTGTTCTCTTTTTTTAAAACACGGTTCCCATCTATGCGTTTCTCATTCGTGGGTCCCCCGTATCAAAACACGTATCACGTGGTCTAAGCGAGATTTGCCTATACAAGTTCATGATGGACCACGTGATGAGTTTTTTGAGTCAGGGTGACTGCGCATGGGAAACGCTGGTGCGAATCGGGTGTAAAATGCATTCGATCCCGATATCTGTCATCGGCAACTATCTCAAGAAGATTTGAATCTCTTATCTCTCTTAGATTGATGTAATTAAAACAAGATAATAATGGTATGGTATCTCGCAAAAACGCGCATTTTGATTTCGCAAAAACGCGCATTTTGATTTCGCGAAAACGCTCCTTTTGATGTCGCAAAAACGCGCCTTTTGATGTCACAAAATTAACTTTAAAAAATCTTGTTTGTTTTGTTATTATAATTGCCAAAATAAATTAAAATTGTTTTTTTTTGTTCTAAAAACAGTTGTATTATAATCACTATATAAAGAAATTAATAACAACATTATAGAAAAAACCTTATGGGCAAAAAAGGTTTATGAATGAGTTCATAAGAATATTACAGACACCAATTTATATAACTATTGTGTGTGAGTTCCCAAGTTTTTACAAGTGTCTCTCGAAATATTTTCAATCTTATCTTATATAAATTTGTTGTTGGTTAATTAAGTTTTATAAGTGAGTTGATAGCAACATTTTAAAAACCAATCTATTATATATCTTTAATTGATAGTTACTTACGGTTTTATAGGTGGGTTGACAGAAAGATTTCAAACACCAATTTATGTAACATTTGTCACTGATGACTTATATTTTTATAAATATGTTGGTGGAAACATTGTTAACACGAATTTATATAACATTTGAACCGATGACTTTAATTTTTATAAAGATGTCCGTGGAAATATTGTTAACGCCAGTTTTATGTTACTTTAGGGTTACATCAATTTAGAGCCTTTAATAAAACAAATATACAAACTCAATTCTTGTAGGAAACTTCTAAATACCCTAGGGTATCAAGTTTCTGAAAATGCTCATTGGGAACTCGGTTGTCAGAATAGATCTGCTGTGGATAGAAGTTATGACAGTTATGCGGGCTTGAAGTGTGTGGAGGCGGGTATTTTTCCTGGTATGTGTAGTATGCTGGATCTCTCGAGGAATGCATTTAGGAAAAGAGAACCATGGTAACTATGTTAAGCTCGCAGAAACGGACCATCAGTGTTCAACACTGCGCCATCTGCAGCCCTTTGTTCGAAGTAGCATCATTTTTTAAAAGGGTGATAAAATAGTGTTGACGAGGTAAACAGTGGTATAGTTGTATTGTTTTTTTTATAGAATTGTCGGAAATTTTCGCCATTTTGGATTACAAAAATAGGTTTTTGGCCTAAATAAAAACGTTATTTATGGGGTTTCAACATGTGTTTCAATCGAAATATTGCTTGTTAGGGTTAAGAACAACATACAAAATTCAATATTTGTCCCAGAAAGAAAAGAACGTGTATGAAAAAAAAAACTGATATTTAAATGAATATTTTTTTCCCATTTTCTCAAGTATTTTTGGATCCCATGAAATTTACGTGAGTGTATTCGAAAACTATACAGTACACACGGGACCGCAGCTGATTTTCTGAGTAGGATGACTTGAAAAACAGCTTTTATTTGACTATAGTATATAAATATTCATATTCCTGCTTCAGCGTATCTCGCTTTCATTTTTATTTATTTTAGAAGATTGCTAAACACCATTTTATAATTTTTTTTATTGTAAAAAGAAAAAGAATAATACATAATAAGTAAAGGGAAGAAAGATGGAAAATTTGTATTTCTAAATCCATAAAAACCTTTAATTTGTTATATAGTGTTGTTAGAACAGTTGTAAAACCTTTTTATAATAATCTCTATACTTGAGGGCTCATAAGGAAGTTTTATAAAATCTATATGTTGTATTTCTATCCCTTACTATGTACCATAAATTTTTATAAGCTGGTGTTGAACAGTTGTTTTTCAAGTCTTTTTCACTCATTTAAGAGATATGTTAGAGTTATAAAATTATCACCAACACTAAATAACATAACTTTTGGTTATTTTATGAAGGTTTTATATTATTTGCTGTAACTTTTATATAGACATAAATGCTCATTGGGTTGATAGGCTATATTAGTGAGCGAAGGTCACGATCTACCGGGATTATGACACAAGAACACTTGACGCCAAAACTTTACAAGGTTACTTTTCAACAACAACAGTTTGCCAATTTTGTCAGTCCAACACCGTTCTTAGTTGAGACGGTGTTGGTCAGCCCCACACAAAAAGAATGACAGCCCCACACAAAAAGAATGATCCGCTCTCTTATCGCTTAAATATTTTAAAAACAGCGATAACTGATCAGCAGTTACCACCATGTAAAAAAGTCTTTAAAGCTCTAACAGGGTGCTCACCAAAATTAAACAATCGAAAATCCTGACTTCCTCTGACTTTTCCTGACCATAGTATTAAAAATACATTTTTAGGTTTGAATGAGACGATTTTTAAGTTGGATAATCACAAGTGGCATATTTTTAGTATTCTGATTCTACCAACTTCAAAGGATTTCAAAATCCAAGTGGTGCATTTTTAGTAGTACTTTAATTATCCTTTAGCGTTTTTTTTTTATATAAAAACCCTGACTATCCTGACTTTTCCTTCCTCCCTCACAGTTGGTCTAGAGAGGGGTTTTAAGGAAAAAATATATAATCTTTAAAACATAGATTTTTGTTTTCGATACATCACCAACTACCATTTACCGTAAAAAGTAACATCCTTTCTGTAGCCCTTTTCTGGAGGGCTATTTTTTAAAAGTATTCTAAAAATATTAAATGGCAACTCCCCATTTTTATTTCATATTTGAATTCTAGCTGAAATTCTCCTTCTAATGTTACCCCATATCATAAGGTTACCTTACAGGTTTTCGAGATATTGGCTTTTAAAATGTCAAAAATTCAATTTTTAAAGGACCATATCATAGAAACTAAAGCAGATATCTATTATGTTCAATATTGATTTAAGGGTTTTTTACAAGGAAATAAAAAATGACAACAGTTTGATAATTTGACCTTCTACTTCATATTTTTGGAATAATATCGTCAATATCACTGAACATCAATAAACTGTAAATAGGAATGTGCAAAGTGACACTGTTGTCATTTTTTATTTGCTCTTAAAATACCCTCAAAATGGATAAGAAACGCAATAAGATATTTTCTTTAGTTTCTCTTTGAAAATTGAATTTTTGTTCTCAGAATATTTTCCAAAAATAGCCCCCCAGAAAAGGGCTACATAGGGGATTTTACTTTTAACGGTAAATGGTAGTTGACGATGTATCTAAAACCAAAATCTATATTTTTAAGATTATATATTTTTTTTCTTAAAACCCCTCTCTAGAACAACTGTGGCCCCTGTCTGGTGAGCACTCTGTCTGGGCACTTGAAAGGGTAATAAGAAAATGTTTTGATTTTACTATGTCTATTTCTTATTTAAGGGTGTTTTTTTGTTTAAAAGTCTTTTTAGGCTTGATTTGAGTGAGTGAAACTTTAGGACGTAAACAATGTCTACAAATAAAATTTAATAATTAATTAAATTTAATAACAGCTTTAAATTCGTTCGTTAATAAGTTAAACAAGATGTGAACACGGTTACAAAAAAAAGTTCTAAGTAGAAAGAGTAGAGGGTTGCAGATTGAAAGATTGCGCTACGTTGGTTTAATTTTTTTATTCTTTTAAAAAAGTATGATTATGTTTTCAATTTATTTAAACAAGATATTTCGTGAGAAAGCGAGACTACGATATACGATAAATTGCCTCGTAGAGTCGGGCTTTAGCGTAATTGGTTATGGGAGGTCAGACTTTTCGCAGCTTTATTGAAAGATCAACCTCAATCGGTAGTAAAGGTTTGTGGATAAATGGGCATTTTAATTAATTTAGCGGATTTTAATTTCAAAATAAAATAAGAAAATACTCATAATCACTGTTTTACGCCCTTTGCAACATTTAACGTTAAATTTGACGGGATCTTAGCAGGCTCGTGACTTTACAAATAGGTGACGCAGCATCGCCGAACCTCCCCCCCCCCTACCACTTTTACTTTCGATTTGTATTGTGTATGTTTACGTTTAATGGGTGAGGGCTTTTCAGAGTTTAAGAAGTATTTTTATCATCTTCATTCCACCCGAAAACGATTTTTCCAGTATAAAACAAACTCCATCATACATAGGAAACATTGTCAAAGAAAAAAAATAAAAACGAATACCGCAACTGAAGAGAAACAAAGCCCGGCACGCGACGCTCGATATTACAGTCACAAAATTATAATAGAGCCAGCTTAAAAGTTTGCATCACATGCAAACACGCCCAAACCTCGGCGGAAACAAGACGCGCGTGCCGTCGTCGTGGCAACCAATTTATTTTGGGAATTTACACTGAACGCAGCCTGAAAGACGCGAGGAAGCTGCTTCCCAGAGTGCCTTGCCGTTTGTTTTGGCTTGTGGAGAGTTTTCGCATCTCGGACACGCGGTACGCGGTCGTTCCGTTCGATCCTGATGATCGAATAAAAGATACAATATTTACAAATGTTACTTGATGGAAGCGGACGGTTTAATTTTTTCAGAAATATTTAAATGAAATTTATTTAGTTAACCTGCGTCATCGGGCAAGCCGCCACTGGGAATCTTTTAGTTAATTGTGGGTGACATCGGCAACAGCGTATCGGTTTCTCAAGTTTATTATCTCTTTCACTCTCATTTACTAGCTATTTCGGCACCCTAGACAAGAACAGTCGAACCCTGTATGTTTTCCATTTTTTTATGATGTTTTAGTTTTTCTTTAATTGAGAAGTAAATTGGAAAATTGGCTTTGAGTTTTACTTTTGGAACCGATTGATCAATTAGATTTTTTAGGATTGATTCAAATATTTTTAAATCCGTGTCATTTGATAACAATATTTTGACAATGCTTGATTCTTTTTGGATTGCTTCATCTATCAAAAATCCGTCTCATTAAAGGGATTTTATTTATCTATTAGGGATAATTTAAAGTTCCTGTAACCAAGACAAGTTGCTCTTTTGGTTACCTACTATTTTAACTACTGTGCATATGAATGTATTTTAGGCAGATCTACTCAAAAAAAACTCCTCAAAACTGGATTTCGGCATAGACTTTTACACCAATGTGATGGACTTAGACTACCTTCTCGAATTATTGGACGACGGTCCTTTCACTAAGAAATTTAAGAAATTAAATGCCGCCATTATTGGACTTATTCAAGATTACAGTTTAGTTACTTTCATACCGTTAGATGTTAATTCGGATAGGAGCTTGTTGGAAGCGAAGAATGCTATTGACAAGGTAATTATATTGACTCTAATACAGGGTGGATCTCTATAATTTGACCAATTTTTAAATATCACTTTATCGCCTACACTGGTGTTATACTGACGGATCCAAAATGTCTGCGGAGGTTAGATCACTTTGATAAAATATTTGCTGTCATTAAAAGTCAACTGATGATCTGTTTTGGTAACTTTGCTCTATTCCAGAGGTCAAAACTAAATTCAGCCCACTAGGAGGCATTATAATTTTGCATACATGGGTTATTCCACCAAAAATGTGCATTGTTATGCTAAATTTTGTCCTTGAGTAGTTGGTATTAGAAGAGTTGATAAAAAAAACAAGAAGTAATCCAAAGTCATTATATTTGAAGGTGCACTAGAAAAACCTATTATTTATCACATATTTAGGGAGAACCTAACAGGGGAATGACGAAATAATTTTTTTTTTTGTACTTTTGCACACACAAAATACTGGATAATAAAATGATGTATGAGAATGATTGTTTTGACATGAGAATGATGCACAATTCGGTTTTTAAGTTTTATTTACAGAAAAATAATTTGACTGAACATCGACTAAAACTGAAACTACTTATTGGATTAAGTATGGAAATCATTAAATCCAGAAACAGTTTAAATAAAGATAGAGGACCCATCCCGTTTAGTACACTTTATTATTTAGTTGATCGTGATCGTGATCAATGTATATAAGATAGAGCGTAGGTTAATTTAGTTTATTGTTTATCGTCTCCTGATGATGCTAACGTTGTTACCAAAACGCGCGTCGAGTGCAAAGAAGTGTAGTTCTGGTTTGTGGAAAACAATCAGCTTTGTTTTAGTGCAACCAAAGGTTTCAAATTCCCAACATAACATTGTTCCCAATAAAAATTAAAATTAAAAACCGTATTTTTATTTATTGTTTGACTTTTGACCCTTAGGGACCTAATGCACACTTTTGGTCGAATCACCCACATAAGAAAAATTGATATTGCTTATTACAAATTATACCTTTTTTATGGATCTGTGTGAACTTTTATGTTCCTCAGTTTGAGGCGTTTTCATTATGGCCTTTGTCATCTTACGTCATATGTCGTGGTTACATGTGTACATATTGGAATTTTGGCGGGTTATTACATTAACAAAACAATTTCCTTCTCAATCACATCAAAGTCAGGCAAAAAAGCGACAACAACGCAAAAACTAAAAAACTGAGAAAGTTCCACGGAAATGCTAGCTATAGTGAGATCTTTAAAAATTTTTGGTAGCGACCTTGCGTGAAGTCGATTCTACATTTTGATACTTATGGTAGAGCCATGGTGAACCTTAAAATAATCTAGTTAAATACCTGTTAAATTATTTTTAGATATGCTAAAATACACATATAGTAGGGCACGTTTTTTGGTAAATTTAAAGATTAAAGAATTTTGATGTTTTTTGGATAAAAATAGCAAAATAGAAATCATATGCACGACACCACTAAAGATGACAGACAGATGACAAAACAGAAATTTTTATTAAACAATTGCCTTAAATTATTTCCATCTTTCTCTATAAAATACTTTTTTCTAGCCTGCTGTCTCTTCAAAAACCTTAAATAGTTTTTATTTTAACAGAGAAAAAATGTTTTTTGGCAGTACTTTTTTTGAACGCTTAAAAAATAAGTGAAAACTGGAAAATATGAGTGTCTTATTCTAGAAATCGAAAGTTTGGAAAGAGAGCTTTAAAATGTTACGTTAAAACGTTACTCCTTAAATTATGCTAAAAAATTTTAAGCCTTAAATTACCATCATGGCTTTACCATTATCTTCTTTTTTTATATTAATAACTACACTACATTAAAAATTGCTGCGGACCAGTTTTTTGACACTGACATTTCCATTTTATTTAGCTTGTGGAATGATTTATCAATTAATGCGATTATCTCCTTTTTTGGTAGAACAAACGGGATCTGCTGTTTGGTTCTTTCTACATTCAAAATTGTTGCGGACCAGTTTTTTGACACTGACAATGACAGTTCCATTATATTTAACTTGTGTTTAATTGTCAGCCGCCATATTGAAATAGGTCCGGAGAATTTGGAATGATGTGTACTTAGGCATAATTCTAGATATAATACAATATCGGCATCGTAAAAGTGGTACGTGATAAACATAGGTATTTTTTAAATTGTATGGTTAACTACCGGATTATATTTTGTTGACAGACTTGCACTAAAATGTCAAAATATTAACATCAAAGATTGCTCTCAAAAATTATTTTTATATTACAATAATACGCTGACGCATAAAACAACTGTAACAAAAATTAAAAAAACACAACTGTAACAAAAATTATAAAACAATAGAAATAAATTATTAGGTATATAAATTTTAACCTCAATTATACCATTTAACCTTCTTGGTAGAGTAGAATTTCAAAAAGGTTTTCATTTTCACCAATCACTTCTTTATAATAAGCATTGACTATTAACTGGACCAAAGACCAAAGATTTTCCGGCACAATATTAAAGCTTTCCAGCTTTTTTTAGGTTAAACCCCAGATATTTTCCATAGAATTGGCGTCTGGAGTTTTCGCAGGCCAAGGCAAAACTTCCCTCCTCCCGAAACCAAGTTTGGCAAATTCTGGCCGTATGAGCAGGGCAGTTGTCTTGTTGAAACATAAACTGGTCTTGGTAAAATTCTGCGACGGCTGGAAGCATGGTGTTCTCTAAAATATCCAAGTAAACCTATGCTGAAAGCCTTATATAACCCCACATATTTACCGAAAATCTTCCAGCGCAATCGATGTTACCAGCAATATATCTTTCCTCATAGCGCGTTCTTGGTGGACGATACACCGAATTTGTTTTCTGTCACTACAGGACTGGGAAATTTTTTATCGGAAAATATTACCTTTCGCCAATACTCTGGTTCCTTTAGAGAGTAATTAAGGGAAAAAAGTAACCTAGCCTGTTTTTGTTCATTCGTAAGTTTAATTTTTTTCGCAGCTACACGATATCTTAAATTCGAGCCTTTCCTTACGCGATTTCGAGCCACTCTTACACATCCTGGAAATTGGGATGATCCCTTTGCTTGGGCAACAGATGCAAAAGGGTTTTCTTTCATAAAAGCGATAAGGTCATATTCTTGTTCATCAGTTGAAACTTTCAATAAACCAGTCCCTTGTTTTCTCTCTATTGTTTTATAATCGTGTTTTTATTGCGTCCATAATGTCTAGCCACGTCCCTATTTGACCATCCTAGTTGTAGTTTGTAGCTGTAGAAATTTGTGGAGGCATTTTTTAATTTATTTGTCAGACTGAAATACAGAATGACATACTTTGACAGTTTAAGAAAAATACATAGTGTACATTTACCAAATTAATGCAATTATCTTCTTTTTTGGCAGAACAAACAGGATCTGCTGTTGGTTCTTTTGCAGGAGTAAATTTAAACCATCGACGTACTAACTAACATCGATGATTTAAACCCAATCTAAAGTCATAGACTTTCTAAACATTTAATTTTAACCAACCTAAATATTCGGATCTCTGGTGGTCATTATGAATGTGAAAGTTATTAGCCTCCTCAAACTAAGTAGTACATAGAAGCATTTTTCTTTAATTAATCAGTTAAAATTTAGATCGCTATTTTCTCGAAAATGTTGCACTTTCAATTTAACTAGAATTCTACAAGTGTTCCAAATTTTTCCGTGTGTTGCCAATTTTCGAAGACCTTGTATGTATTTTGTTATAATGGCAGGACCTTATGTTTTTTTTCGTCAGGCCAATGGTTACATTTATGGAAGTGGAGAGGAAAGAAGTATTCAGGCTCTACTATCTTGTGCCGTTGGAGCGAGAACAGAATCTGAGCTGTTTGATGCAGATTACATGTAGTTATCTATACATATAAAGGACCATTTCTGTGCATGGAATTTTCATTTCAAATTCTTGCTGTTGGCTTCTAACCAAACGATATAGATCCAGTTTTTAAAAATTTTGTCTGTCTGTCTGTCTGGTTTTTTGTTTGTTCCAGTATCACGCAAAAACTACTGGGCCGATTTTGATGGGACTGCTGCCTTCTTTCTTTCTTTCATCAAAATCGGTTCGCGGGAACAAAAGTTATGACTATTTAAAGCAAAAATAAACAGTTGTAAACACGCGAACGAAGTCGTGGGCAACCAGCTAGAAAATAATAAAATAATTATCTAACAATTTTTAAAGAGGTAATTATTTGCAATACTTTGCTTTGGGTCAAACAATTCCCCATGGCACTTATTGTCACTTTTTTAGGGAAATTGGTCACTTCTGTATTTTTTTAAAAATATAATAATTATTTTTAGATTATATATTTGTTTGTAGATTTTAGGGTTGCTTTTTAAAATGTAAAAAAATAAACTTATTTTTAGAAAAAAAAATTCTAAACTTTTATACATTAAAGGCTTATATTAATTAGGTCAGTAATTATTAGTATCCTCCTCCGCTCCTATAGCTAATGCCTCAACAAAGAATTCGGAATTTGTGAGACAAAGTTGTAGGGGTGGACCCAGAACTTAACAGGTGACCAGATAATCGCTGTCAAAGATTGGATTGGAATGCCCAAGAACAGACGTATTATGGCCGATTGCAATTAACAAAGCATCAATTCCAACTAACTTGACAACGCTGAATTTAAAATAGTCAACCATTTTGACAGCTGTCAGACATCGTAAAAATGGCGGACATTAATATCTTCAATTTAAAGTATTTTCATCGGAGAGTACCCTCTTTTTAACTCCTCAAAGGATTCCCAGTTTGAAAGTGTCATGGGCATGAACCCCCATTTTTTTGTTAACAAAATGAAAGGTTTACATTAGATTCTATTGAAAACGCTCTATCTTTAAAAATTTTTTTTTTAGTATTAAAGCGCAGTAAGCTTGGAGTATGCGTACTTCAAAAATTAAGCTACATGGGAAAATGTCAAGAAATGTCAACTGGTGGTTGAGAGGAAGCACCTGGTATATTTTTGCCCTCCATTCGAAATTGCCTAATTTGCCTTAAATATTTTCTTCTACAGCAAACTATCTCGTCACTTTCTATTAAAACAGCCTCTCTGTTATGTTTTTCCCAAGAAAAATTAATTTCTCTTAAAGTTTTCCACAACTTCGTTCTTCCAATATTTTATTGAAGCATAAACTTTATCAACAGTGGGAATTTCCTTTCTAAAATAAAAGGAATGAACTAACCGCCTTTTGCGATCCAGTGCCTCGCATTGGCATATTACATGTTCTACTGTTTCTGGTTCTTGATTGCATAGTCTGCAGCTCAGGTCTCCGTGATACAGGCCCATGTTGTTTAGGTGAACTTTAACCGCCATATGGTCGGTCATAATATTATAGTTCTCACTTGCATCCTACTATACTTTAGCAGGTCTTTGGTAAGCTTAGCATTTAGGCCTTTGATAAAGGCTCGGCTGTGTCTTAGCCCCTGTCTTCCTAGCCAGTGGCTTTCATGTTTTTCCCTTATCCAGATCTGGGATCTTATTGTACATTTTGGTACCCCCAGGGCTGGCTCTGGTCCGATGTATTTTTTTGACGATCCTTGTTTTGCAAGTTCGTCAGCTTTTTCATTGCCTTGGATACCTCTGTCCCGTCACCCATACTAAAATTATTTTATTATGTTCCTCCAGTCTCATTAGTTCATCAAGGCATTCCCACACTAGCTTTGAGGTTACCTTCGAGCACATAAGTGTCCTAAGAGCTGGCTGCCTGGCTATCCGAGTATATAGATATGGTCTGCCCAAAGTAACCCATTCTATTATTCTTTCTTGCACATTCTAGGATGGCAAGGATTTCTTTTTGGAATACTGTCGGGTACGATCCCAGTGAGAAATACAGGTCTCTCCTAGGTCTTTCCCCGAATATTCCTGCCCCACTGCCTTCGTCAGTTTTTGATCCGTCTGTGTACCAGATCATTCCTTCCTTGGCAGCGGGTTGTTTTGTCCTGACCACACTACTCTATCCTGTATAATTACTTCTAGAGTTGGTCCATACAGGTACTTGGATGACATCTGGTCTGATCTCATGTGTAGGATTGGTATGTCTAGAAACCTCTCCTCTCTATTATGCATTCTGGTCTGTGGGTTCATAGTTTTTTGGGGCCGATCTTTGCCTCTCCCTGTATCACCAATTGAAGTGGGGGAAGGTCTAAGAGCACCTCCATCGAAGTTGTTGGTGCAGATCTCATTGCACCTGTAACGCTGAGGCAAGCAAGTCTTTGCACCTTGCTTAGTCTAAGCATCACAGTCTGCTGAGTTACTTTTGGCCACCAAACCAGAGATGCATACGTGATAGATGGTATTACCACTGTCTTGTACAACCAGTGTACCATGTGTGGTTTGAGTCCCCATTGGGTTCCATGTAAGCGTCTAATCTCCGCGAGGGTGATTTCCGCTTTCTTTATTATGTTCTCGATATGTCGAGTCCATGTTAGCTTAGAGTCCAGTATTACCCCTAAGTATTTAACATCTCTCGATAGCTGAACTTCCTCATTTCCCAGAGTTAGAGGTCCGAGTCCCTCTAACTTCCTCCTTCTAGTGAAGGGGATTATAACTGTCTTCTGGGAGCTGTCAGTTTTTCTCTATCAGCCCATTGTTCAACAGTCCTTAGGGCCCGTTGCATTCTGTCCCTAATTGTTGTGTTGAATTTTCCAGGAACCAGAATGACAAGGTCATGCGTATGCGTATCCTATCACTTTGAAACGCAACTGCTTTAATGTCCTTAGAAGCCAGTCCATGACAAGGTTCCAGAGCAAGGGGGAGAGAACTGCTCCCTGCGGACAATCCCCTGCCACGCAGACTGCTACAGTCTCATCTAGCAGTTCAGTGAATACAATCCTGGACTCAAGCATGTAGCTGCAGGTTTCCTCGAGGACTGTATTCCTTAGCGATCTCTGTCTGTACTGTTAGCTACCCGTTAAAGATAGCAGTCCATCATGCTAGAATGGTCCCTAAAAGTGGTAGAGTGGTCTAAACGGTCCAGAAAATTAAATAATAATTAAATGCTGCCATATCAATAAGAAAATTCTGTATTTTTTACTTTTTTCTGCATATTTTTTGAAATCAATGTGGTGTAGTACGCTTATTTGAATTTTTCTGAAAGAAGCCGTTGGTAGTGATTTTAATATTGGAATAAAATAGTGCTATTTAGGTGCTAATTAAATGCCAAGTCACGAACTTTTGTGCTGCTCTTTTGGTTTCCGAAATATGACCTGCAATGCTAGCTACCCGTTAAAGCAGTGCACCATGATAGAATGGTCCAGAGTGTTCTGAATGATCCAGAAAATTAAATGCTGTCATTTCAATAAGAAAATTCTATATTTTTTCCTTTTTTCTGCATATTTTTTAAAATTAACTTGGTGCTAGCAGTGGGCAATTTGGTTATTTGGCATTTAATTAGTTCCTAAATAGTACTAATTTATTATCAGAACTCAAATATCTGAATGACCAAAAGTTAGCAGTGCACCAAGTTAATTTTAAAAAATATGCAGAAAAAAAATATAGAATGTTCTTATTGAAATGGCAGCATTTAATGTACGTTCTGGACCATCCAGACCACTTTTCCACTTTTCTGGAACATTCTAGCATGATGCACTGTTATCTTTAACAGATAGCTAGCAGTGTACGCCCTATCTCGGAAACTACAAGAGCACAAAATTTGGTTATTTGGCATTTAATTAACGTCTTCTTTTATGAGAACTTAAATATGTCTATGACCTAAAGTTAGCAGTGTACCAAGTTAATTTTAAAAAATATGCAGAAAAAAGTAAAAAATATAGAATTTTCTTATTGAAATGGCAGCATTTAATGCTCTGGACCATCCAGAGCACTTTTCCACTTTTCTGGAACATTCTAGCATGATGCACTGTTATCTTTAACTGATAGCTAGCAGTGCAGGCCATATCTCGGAAACTACAAGAGCACAAAATTTGGTTACTTGGCATTTAATTAGCGCCTAAAGAGCACTAATTTATTCCCATATCAAAAAAACTACCAACGTCTTCTTTCATGAGAACTCAAATATGTCTATGACCTAAAGTTAGCAGTGTACCAAGTTAATTTTAAAAAATATATGAAATGGCAGCATTTAATTTTGTGGACCATTCAGAACACTCTACCACTTTTCTGGACCATTCCACCATGGTGCACTGATATCTTTAACGGGTAGCTAGCAGTGTAGGTCATATCTCGGAAACTATAGTGCGGTTAAGAAGTAAATGGGCCAGCTAAGGAATGTGCGTAGAAACCCATTTTCGTCTGAGGCCCGCCTGAGGATTTTCGTTTTACAATTGGTCCTGGTTCTGGTTGAACCAGGGGGGCAATTCCAGTGGGCTATCGTTATGAGATAACGATCGCTATCGCCATTATTTTCACTGTTACGGCAACATCGCTTATTATTAATTAAAAAGAAGGCTTAAATGGCACGCAACCAGCAATACTTTCCCAAAACAACTGTCAAATTCCAACAGTCAGTCAAGTTTGTTTAGATTTTTAGATTTTTGTTGCGGCTAAATTTCGGGAAAATAATAATTTTCATGAGCTTTTTGCACGCAATATGGACTAAAAATCTGATCACAATGTGATGGTGGTCAACCGTTATTGAATTTTGTTTGGAAAAGCCACGTTCTCTGTGAAGAAAAATCCACATGGGCCTTGTGTGGAAGTGCCTCCAGATTTTTTGTTTGGGTAAGTACTTATATTTACTTTATCTTATATTCTATTCTGTTCTTTTTGGTGCTTAAAGAACACTACTTACATAATATAAACAAAAAGATATAGTAGGTCCGTTTTAAGTTCAGTTTATACATTTTGAAAAGACGTGAGCCAGTGGCCAGAAAACCGAAAAATAATTTTACAAAATGTTCATACATTATAAGAAAAAAAAGTTGGAAATTCAAGAATGCAGGATTTGTTTGATCCAAGGTTATTACACTGACTTTTTATTAAAAAAAATCTGACATCAACTAATATCTACCTATATATCGAGAAAAAATCAAATATTATTTATTTGGACAGTTTATGTTTATATTTTTTGAGGTTATAGCCAAATTACTAAATATTATGCCTTGTATAAATAATATTACTTACAACAGACCGCATTGAGTACCTAGTTGAAGAGAGGCGGCTGATTCTGAACTGCTATGCACGATCAAGTAAAAATTTAGCATCCCTCCTCATACTGTCCCCCCTTCTTCAATTATTTTATTTGCACAGGATAGTAGATCTCTTGAACTCCCTCCCTCTGACAGACAGATAAGAGTCATGTACCTAACTTTTATATATTCAAATTGATTTTGCTAAAACAAATTTTGATGTACACATTTCCTTTTTTTAAGGTTTTCAAAGTTTTAATGTTTTAATGTAATGTAACTTACTGTTCTTTTTTTAGGTCAACTGTTGAAAATCTCCAAGAGCAGGACCCATGCTGTAGTGCTAATAAGAGAGAAAATAAATTATGAAGTTTGGGAATAAACACTTACCGTAGCTGCTCAATGTATATTGATAAATTATCCATAGAAATCAGTTTTGGTAAGTTTTCAATTCCAACACCTGATTTTAAATTTGTAGGTACACCTATTGTCAAGTAATGCAAACTATCCTAAGATTTTGTCCCATACAGTCAAGTATTGTCAGGTATTATCGAGTTTTCGTACACCTATTGGAGGTGTTGGCCTCTCGGTTTCAGATTCTGAGTTTTAAAAATGTTTACTTAAATCTAGTAAACAAAAAAATTTGTGTAAATATAATATTTTTGTGTAAAAGTAGAGTATTGTGGTTTTTGACGAAACATCATTTTAAGTTTCGCAATTATGTCAGTAATAAATAGTCATTTTTAAATATTTAACCTTTGCGTTTCTACATAATTTTAAGACCAAGTTTCTCACCTTTGTCAAAATCAAAATGCATAAAACTTTTAACTTTTCAAACTCTCTACTGTTGATCAAATTCCTGTCTTAAAAACTCTTTTAGTTCTTATCTACTGTTTTACAAAGTTTACTAGTTCTTATCAGTAAATTATTTAACCCATCATCACACAAAATTAGTAAAGTTTAAAAAATTTAATAATAATAAATTGTAATTTTACTCAGAAATCATTTTATTGGGATAATTTCAGATAATTTCGTTTTTTTAACCGGTATCAGAGGGTTTTTACCTCGACTCCCCCTTCCTTTGGGACGCCACTGGGTAACCATATACACCTATATAACAAATCTTATGCATTTTTGTTAGATAACGTTTAAAAAATTGGATTATTTAATTCACGTTACATATTTTATGCAGATTTTATGGATGTTACTAATAAAAAGAATAAGTAAAATTGATAATACAGTACCTAAAATATGTTATAAAAATCTAAACTTTTTACATGAAAAAGTTAGCTCATTTTTTTCCTCGTATTGAAAGGTCATTCATTCATTTTGATTCAGGCCTAGATGAGAAGATTAACTTTAAATTTGGCACAAAATTGGAAAAATATTGGGAAAAAAACAAAAAAAAATAGCACATGGTATTGCTATTGTCTGAAGTATTAATTCAAGTGAACTAACTGGTTAGCTGATTAGACTATAGATTTGCATACATCACACCTATAATAAATTACTTTAAATTTAATTTCAGATCAATGATTTCTCGTAATTATTAAGATGTATGATGAATACATTTAAGCAGGCAGCACCGCACCCCACCTACGCAACTAAACATTTTAGCAGGACAAAACACATATGGTAAGCTACCTTCACATTAAAAAGAAAACATTTTAAAATCCAAAAATTCATCAGTAAAATTAAAAAAATTGGCTACTTTCGTTTCAACCACACATAAATTTCCACTTCTTTATTGCTGTAATTAAGTTTTTGTTTTCTACTATTTTTATTAGCCACCAAAACCTAAATATTTCAAATTTCATTAGTAAAATTCAAGGAGGAATAAAGTTTTAAGGTAACTTTTTATGTCCACAGGATATTTAAAAAAAAAAACATTAAATAACAATTAAAGATCTTGGGGTAACTAGGGGATAAGCCACACTTATTTCGTTAATTTACAAGAAAAACTCAAGTCTTTTTCCACTTGGATCCCAACTTGTTAGATTTTCTGAACTTGTTCCCTTTGTTTTCCCAAGATTTTTAATTATTATTCACTACCTTGATAGTTTTTTTGATCGACAGTTTACATTACTATTTCTAAATAATATATACAAGGGCCAAATTCATATCGTTTTTTTTAACAGGCAAGTTTTTTTACGACCTTAGCCAGAAAGTTGTTTTATCCTCTCCCTTAGTTTCTAAATCAAAGTGCGTTGGACCAAATTCACACAAGCATTGACCATCACTTAAGTTTCTAATTTACCTTAAATATGAAGATGTGGGGTAAACAAAAGATAGTCAATAATAAAATTTTCAAAGTAGAATGTAATGTAAAACTTGGTCCGTACTTTTCTAAAAGAATCTAAATTGGCAGACAGCAATAAAACTGGTGGCCAAAAAATTGGTGAGATATAGTCGATGTAAGTCTAATAAGTCGGATTATACTCTTGTTCAAAGGGTGAGGTGATTAAAAGTTACTATTGGTGTAATTGATTGATTTTATAAACCAAACCTGAAAGCTTTTAATCTTAAGTAGCCATTTCACTGGCTTACATTTTGAAATACATCTTATTTTTTGTTTCAGGTTAGCAGTGCCCAAGCTGATGAAAGAAAAGATGCAATCCATCAATTATTGAAATATTAGAAAACAATTTGTAATTCTAAGTAACATTTAAACCATTAACTAAAATAAATCAGTTTTTTTATCCCAAATTTTATTATTTTTTAATAGCAATGTTAAGAGTGACAAAATCAACTCAAATCAATTTTTTCTTTGTAATATAATAAATTGGTAATATTAAATTAAAAACTAGTATAAAGTATTAATCTAACCAAAAAAATAAATTTATCTAAATGCATTGTAAAAAACTTACCATGTCAGTCAGTAAAACTTAAGAGTTAATTTAAAAATGCAGCATGCATTTAAGGCCCTTTATTTGAAGTAGGTACTAAGTAGGTTTCTTAAATTATATTACTCAGGTATTAAAAATTAAAATAATTTGCTTAATTAGCCAACTGCTATATAAATATCAAGCTATGCTATGTGTGTGTGGGAATAAATATCATTTAGGTAATTTAAAAATGGATGTAAAATAATGAAGAAATATCATTTAGGTAAATATTAAATCACATCAGTCCAATTTTTTAAAACATCTTCATCAATTCTTTTTTATAGCAATCAGAGCTTGAAATAACTTAATACTGTACTTAACTTACCCCACCAAACCAATCTAAAGGCTCTTGAAAAAAAACTCTGCCTTATTTTAAAAAGTTTGCAATAACTTAAAATAATATATAGTGTCCCACACTTTTTCGATGAGTCCCCCAAAAAATCTGCGAATTTTTTTGAAAAAGTTCTAAAATCGTAGTTACAATAGGTCCAATGTTCTATAACTATCACTTAAGTGACATTTAAATTTTTTGATTTAAACGAATGTGGCCTAACAGAATTAAATAATAAAATTTTATTTCTGTACTATATTTTACACAACTTTTTAATTCATTAAAAGTTATCTTATTATTTTTTAATGGGAGAACAAATAACATTTAGCATACATGTATATTGCATCAGTTTCTTCTGAAAGTTAGTTTCACTATGTATATTAAACATCGAATCTTTGTCTAGTTTCATTTAGTGCCTTGGAAGGTTCGTCTGTGTCTTACTTGAATCTATCCATAGTTAATTTGTGGCCCGAGTTGTGGTCTTGTGTGGTACTATCCTACTAGAATGATTCTTACATGTAGCTCCATTCACATACCCTAGCATGTTATACCTAAAAAGAAGTATACACTTTAAGTTTTATCAAAATAGTACTTATCCAAAATCTGATCTCAGCTTTAAGTAGTTATTTTTTCTTTGGTGAACTGCAAGAATCTAAGTCAATAGTTTTCATTTTAAATAAACTATCTCAATGTATCAAATTCTTGCCAAGCCTGACTTTAATTTAAGTGGGTGATAAACTCAACTAGTTGGGCCATGCTTATCTATATTCTATCATAAGGGCTTGCGATTCCCTTTACAGAAGAGTATAAAATATAAACCCAGCTTAAAATAGCAGTGATGTACAAGTTTGGGATAAGTAAAACAAATATTTCCCCATAACAAAAGCTAGTTTTACTTACTGTGTCGTTCTTTATGGGCTCCAAATATGGTGTGAACTTATTTTCGTCTTCCATTCGGGTGGTTGGAGAACACAAGATCACAGGAGAAACTAGGCAGCAGGAATTATAAAAAGTATTTTGTTTCCCGATGTCTGCAACCATCGCAGAAGAAATCATGTTAATTTTTCTCAATCAAATCAAAACTTATATTTTTGTGCGAGTTTAGTTGTCAAAGTTGAATTGACACGGCCGCGGCCATTGTGAAACAACAAAACCAACCGCGGTGTTGCCGCGATAACGAATTCGCTACGTAACGATATCGGTATGAGCCACTGGAATAGCCCCCCAGAACCGCAACCGGTCCTTTCGTTTTAAAACAATGATGCCACAGTTGCAACCCGGTTATGAAATTTTAGAACCAACCTGGGAGGTTGGTTCGGCCCTTTGGTTGTAAACATAACCCCTAAAATTTTGCAAAATAATAGATAGTCCTTTTTTGAGTAAAATCAAAGATATCTTAATAATATTTTAAATGACGTCATTATTTTAGAACCGCTGTCAAAATTTATCTCAAAATAATGTCAACCAGAACCAGGACCAATTCTTAAATCGAAAATCCTTTTTGTAGCGGTTACGCTTAACCTTGGTCCTAAAATTTCACAGAAGTATAAGCAAAATAAGGAGACCTCGATGGTGCAATATCTTCAAATATTGTTTAAATTTACAGATATTTGCTTATGCTTACATGTGTATATAATCAAAAGTTTTTAATTTTTATGAATTTCCGGATTATACTTAAATTTTCACATCAAAAATGCTATGACGTCATCTACTAGCTGACATGAACAGAATAAATGGACGTAGATAGCACATCCTGTGAAGATACATACCTTGAGAACCGCAACCATTCTGAACCGGCAAAATAGGCTGGTTCTGATTCTCAAGGCATCGAACATGACAGGATGCGCTGTCTACATCGATTTTTTCTGTTCATGTCAGCTAATACATGACGTCATAGCATTTTTAATATGAAAATTTAAGTATAATCCGGAAATTCATAAAAATTAAAACCTTTTGATTATATACAGATGTAACCATAAACAATTATCTGTAAATTTAAACAATATTCAAAGATATTACACAATCGAGGTCTCCTTCGTTTGCTTATACTTCTGGGAAATTTTAGGACCAAGGTTAACCGTAACCACGACAAAAAGAAGGATTTTCGTTTTACAATTGGTCCTGGTTCTGGTTGAACCAGAACCGCAACCGATCCTTTCGTTTTAAAACAATGACGTCACAGTTGCAACCCGGTTATGAAATTTTAGAACCAGCCTGGGAGGTTGGTTCGGCCCTTTGTTCTAAACATAACCCCTAAAATTTTGCAAAATTATAGATGATCTTTTTTTGACTAAAATCAAAGATATCTTAATAATATTTTAAATGACGTCATTATTTTAGAACCGCTGTCAAAATAATGTCAACCAGAACCAGCACGAATTCTTAAATCGAAAATCCTTATAGGCATAGACGCTCTAATCTGTTTATTGCACTTAATTTTCCAAAGCATTTTATTAATCAATAAAATGCTTACTATCTTATAAATAAATATCTCGTTTACATAAAGCACCCCTTCACAATTTATTATTATTTTTAACAGTAACATTATACAGGGTGGATTCTTTAAACGGAACGGTGCTTCTAGCGGGTTAGAATTTGGTTTTATAAAAAAATCCAAAAACACGTCAACTGAGATTTTTAATTTTCTTTAACCGTGCTATCTTGGATTTTTTTATATTGTTTTATTTACGAGGTATGACAAAAAAATATATATTTTTAAATAGGACACCCTGTATAGTTTGACATTTTTGAATTCTAAAACAAATTATCTTTTTGACAATACCACACACTAATACTCTATCTCTTATGGTTTCCAAGATAAAGGCATTTAAACTTGCATGGAATTGTCTAGTTTTATGGGGGATATTTGAATAAATATTGAAGTTTTCCATAGAGATTTAGATAAAAATATCTTGATTATCGTAAAAGATAGATCCTGCTGTGTGGTATTGCTGAAGAGAGGATTTCAAAAATTGCAAAATATACAGGTTGTCCTATTTTAAAAAAAATAAAAACTTGCCATACCTCGTAAACTAAATGACAAAATTCAAGATAGCACGATTAAAGGAAATTAAAAATCTCAGTTCGTTTAAAGAATCCACCCTGTATATAACAGTTAGTCTAACATTAATAATGAATACATAAAGGGTACACGGGAAAAGGCGTTTTCTAACTTTCAATCTATTGCTACTCAAAATTACAGTAGGTAATATTTTTGTTTTGTGTTATTGTTTGTGGCGGATTCATATTGTCGAAACTATTCTTTTGGGTTTTTCGCCACTAAGTTAAGGAAATTTTTTCAAAAATATGTTAAAACCCACTAAAAACAGACGATATTTTGTAAAAAAAGAATCGAGAAAAATTTTGAAAAGAATAATTCTTTGCAGTAGAGTTTCTGCCGAAACGTCAGATAAGTACTTAGATTCTAGTTAGAACTTGCGTATGTGTAGGCAAAATTTTTCTTATTTCAAAACCACTGACAAATGAACAAAAAATTTTTTCTTTAGGAATTTGCGCAGTGGGTTTTAACATATTTTTGAAAAAATTTCCCTAACTTAGTGGCGAAAAACCGAAAAAAAGTAGCTTCGACCTCATCATCATATTATCTAGCTGTTGATCATGATGTTATCTGATTTTATTTTAGTATAGAAGTCGTAGTCAACAGGTGGCGAACGGAAAATGCATGGAAACAGAAGACTGAAAACTAGAAACAATTTTGAGAAAAAAATGAGACATTTTTTTAAAAACTGTTTCGAGTAGAATACCTTTTAAATTCATTAAAATTAATTGGATTTTTACAAAAAATGTGAAATAGCGAAATTTTTTCTTAAAACTTGAAATGTCAAAAAGTTAATTACTCTCCAATACAAAATTTATTTGAAGCAGTTTTTGATTAGGTTGATAGGAACGGCTCAGTTTTGTTCCGCATTTTACACCGGTACGGCATCCTCCTAAATAATAATAATAATTATTTGAGAACTCAACAACGGCTTGCAAATAATATTTTTTAATCATTTTATAATTCATCAACTTAATCATTTATTTTAAATGGCAGTGACGATACTTACGCCCCTGCCTCAAACAGAGCCAACAAGCGAACGCCGCGTATCGTCCGTGCTTATTGTGGCCCATTTACTTAATAATCAGACTCTACAAGAGCACAAAATTTTAGCACTGATTTTTCTAACCATAAAATCTTTCCACTGCTGACTTTGTACTGCTAACTTTAGGGACGTGAGTTTTTATAATAGTTTGATCCAAAAATGGTTGGTTTTCAAAATTGACCCACCCCCATAAAATAATGAAAGAGAGGGTAATTTTTTTAATAACATTTTTGGGTGGTTGAGCCTTAATAAGACCACACTAAAAAAAAAAAATTAGAGGCCCTAACTATTCTCCATTTACTCTTATTTTATGGAATTACCCATTATAAACCAGCCCATAAAACTTCCCTTTTTTGAAGTACTATTTGTTTATTTGCATTGATAGAGAATATTCTTTTCATTATTAATTCAATAATTAGAAAAAAGAAAATTAAATGTTTGTCACTATTTTATATGAAAAAGAGTTTTTATTGTTTGCCTTTTAAAGCTAAATCAAACATATTTTTGCTGGCTAGTATTAATTATTAAATAAGTGTAAGGTTAAAAACGTATGTTTGATCTCACTTGGCCGCTGGTTTTGCCTTTTGTTTTTCAAGTTGTACTCTGAAATAAAAAATAAAATACAATTAATGAGTTTTATAAATTCGGTAACATACAGCAGACAGTTCCTCATTACATTTACTTTGTTTATATGGACCTTTTAAAGCGCTTTTATGTAAGGATGGTTTGAAAATTTTGTCATAAAGCGATTTAAGAAAGCAATTTATTGCTTTAAAATCGATTTTAGAGTTGGGTATAAACACTTTAAAAATGCTTTGGAGCATTACTTCCAACTTAACGTAATACTCACCCCTGCTTTTACCAAAAAATCTGTTGTGAACTTAGTTGTTTATCTGTTTTTTTTTTAACTGACATTTAATGAAGGACATACAAACCCTCAGAGAAAGCGATTTTATTTAAAACCATCCTTATATAAATCCGGTTTTAGCTATATAGACGTAGTAATTGTTGCCAAAACAATTTACTATCAAATCCTTGGGTAAGTAACATTTACTAAATGTTTTTCAGTTCCTATATGAAATATTTTTTATCACCATTTCTTTCTTTTTTCTATATTTGAAACTTAAATAGCAAGACATTTTCAGTGCTTTAATATTCTTACCTCAGTTGTTTGTTAAAATCATCTTCAACATTGTCATCCTCCCAGTTGTCTTCCCAAACGCTGATATCTTGGTCATCTTTTTCTTTACCAGTCCAGTCTAGTTAAAGACAAAAACATAAACATTTATTACATAATTATATTAACTTAACAACACATTTTTTGTAATTACATTTTTATGAAATAGTTTTGCCGCTCTACAAAAAAGCAAAATTGTTATCAACTGCTTAAAGTTGATTGATATTCAAATCCAATCAAAATATGCTTTATTTTCTTCAAAAAAATAAATTTCACTAACAAAGCAAGTAATTCTATTTGATAAACTAACATGTGAAAAGTAATAAATTTGAAATGCTTTCTGTAAATACTTTGCTAAAAGTGTTGAATTTCAATTTTCACTTAAATTTTTTCTTTGAGTCCATTGTATTCATGTAAGCCTTTATTCAAAGCCCACAAAATTATGGCCTTGTTTGGTATTTTAATTTTTAAAGGAGCTACTTTTGTTAGAACATGTTGCATAATTACCAAACTAGGCAAACTTCTAATGTAATTATTTAGAATTTTAACCTGTCTGCTTTCAGAAAAAGTCCCAAATGTTTTTGTAGCTATGTTTATAATAAAAAACCAAACAACATCAAAGAACTTAGTTCCATCAGACAGTTTAAAAAGTTTTTGAATAATTATCTTGTAGAAAAATACTATTATTCTGTAAATGAGTTTTTTATGACTTTCTATTTAAATCTATTTTGACAATGTATATATTTTTTAAGGAAAGTCTTGTACAATAAATGAAATAAATACATATAGAGACCACTGCGAGGTATTGCAAACTCCTGCCAGATTAATGTTCAATACTGCACTCAAAATTTGTACATATAGTGCAGGTAGTGAAATCTCTCTTGGTTGGACCCCTGTCACAGTAAAAGATGCATGCAATTTATGTGTGGTGCACATTTTATTTTTCAAAATTAAGCAATGCAGTGAATGTGTTAAAAACAGTTGGAAATTGCATTAGAAGTTTAAAACAAGATTTTACTAATATGTATGTTTTTTGTTTATGAACCAGATGAGGGGTTTGTAGTTTTTGTTGTGAGTTTGTGCATTTTACATCTACTAATGAAACTAGAGAATCATTCATACAAGGATAGTGTTAGTCATAGTTTTAGTCTTAAAAATTGCTCACTGTTCATACTTGTCAAATTACTCATGTTTGTTATAGTCATAGCAAACACACCTGCACCGCTCTGCCCATAAAACATAACTATCTCATTGATATAGTTAATGTTGACAGATATATGGGGTCAAAGGATGTACAGGCATGCCTGACAGACCATGTTGTAGTATGGTGGATCTCTTCCAGCCAAATGCATTTAGAAAAAGAGAACAGTAGTAACTATAGTAAGCTCACAAAAAAATTTGTCTTAAGCAAGTGTATTTAACCTTAATTTTTATTTTTTAATAGAAACAATTTTTTTTGGAACCAACAAAACACTTGGCAACTTTTTTTTTCAATTCAATTCAAAAGTGCTTTATTATCAAGTAAGGTAAATTACACTGATAAAGCATGCTATAACTTATAAAAAAAACAATAGTTATGACTATAAAGTTAGCTACCAGCTTCCACTAGGAAGATTATTTGTAAGTTTTAAATACTTCAACAAATTAATCCACATACACAATTAAAAAACAGCACAATTAAGGCACTACATGTAAAATATTTGGTCAAAAATGTATAAAGGAAAAAATAATTTACTTTACAAAACCAAATTAAATAATTTTAAAACCGTACATAAGTGTTAACAGTCAATTAACTCTGCCAAAATGAAAAATACAAAAAAAAAAAATACTACACACATAAACAAGAGAACTGAAAAATTAATAATTATTAAAGGACAAACAAATGCATAGTAAGCATTTGCACCTTATTTTTTTCTTTTAATTTGCCTGTATAAAATCTTTGGAAATGTTCATATCATTCCTCCCAACATAGTTCGGCTCCGTACTTCAGATTTGAAACTCGCGCATGTGCATTTATATTTGTTATAGCAATAGTCATAATTTTAGTTATAAAAGTTGAAAGTTGCCAACTTTTCATTAGAACTGTAACTAAACCTATGATAAAGCATAAATCCAAAACATTGCATGAACACTTTCATAAGATACAGCGGTTCTAACTATTTTATGATCAAGCAAAAATTAAGGCAGATTCAGAGTTCTGTAGGGAAAGCAGTATGAGATAAGGCACAAGGAAAATAAGCAATGGCAAACATATACTGCTTTTACTGCTTACCACTTACGGAACACTATGAATAGCAGAATATGTATGCTATAGTTTATTTTCCTTGTGTCTTACCGCATACCTCATACTGCTTACTTTACAGAACTCTGAATCTTCCTTCAAACCAAAGACTGGCTCTGGTGGACTATCCGGACACAAAAACGGGACGTTTTTTCAAGACGATTCTTTTTGAAAACAGTAATTTAGCGGTTTTTAAATTTATTTAGGAGCGGAAAAACGAAAAAAACAGCTGTTTTTTAATTAAAAAGACGTTTTTCATGTAAAATCCACCCATAACCAACAAAACTAGGGTCATACTGGCTATTGGGCCATTTTTCAGAAATGCGATGATGCCAAATCTCAGGTACCAGCAGGATTTTTTTTTGGGAAGAAATCAGGTTAGGCTCTTGGTTGGGTTGGGCCGGGTTGGTTGGGTAGGGTTAGTTTTGTTTGGTTGGGTTGGTTATTACTTGTTTTTTTATAAATTTGTATGGGAGCCAAAAGAAATCACGTTAGGCTCTGGGTTGGTTGGGCCAGGTTGGTTGGGTAGGGTTAGTTATGGTTGGTTGGCTTGATTATTATTTGTTTTTTATAAATTTGTAGAGGAGTCAAAAAGTTAATATTTTTGTTCCTTTTCCCTAATTTTCATTATTTTCTGGAAATGTGGCAACATTGTAAAAATATCAGGGCTTTTGTTTTTACTTTGGTGGGGCATGGATATTGGCAGGAATTGTTTTGATCCAGTAAGAAGAAGAAGGAGCCAAAATTAAGAAATTAAGTAAAGAGTGAGGTTAGGACGCTCTTTTTTATGTTTTTTTTTATTTATTTTCTCAAAAAATACTGGATAACCCGCAAATTTTTTTTTTGAAAAACACTATTTAGGAGGCCTATTTTAAGCACAAAGTTTTTGTTTTTGAAAAATCGTGTGTCCGGATAGTGCACCGGCCCCCCAAAGACTAAATGTCTTGGATGAACGATACTTAAAAGTTCAGTAGTTTAACTGCGCTTATAAAACTCCCAAATGCGAACCTTAAACAAACTCAAACCTCAACAGCGTTTATAAATAGATGTTACTTACCCTCCACGGGAAACTCCTCAAATTCATCATCCTCTTCCAAAACACCTAGATCTAACTTGGGCTTATTGTCCGACATTTTTTCTATTAAAATTTAATGCAAAATTAACTTCTTTGCAAAATTTTGTTTTGTCACTCACTGAAAGAGGGGTTATGAATAAGATTTGTGTTGCGTTATAGCGTATTCTATTGAGACTTTCAGTGCAGCACTCTGATATTTCTGTCCTTTGCGGTTTTAGGTAAAAACAAGAGACAGAGATATCTCAGTGTTGCACTAACTGTCTCAAAAGAATACGCTATTAGTTGCGTAGCAAAAGTAGTTCAAACGCTAAGGCGGGTTCGGAAATTTGCACCTAATGACAAAAAACAGGCACCGTCAAACCACGTGGCTTACCGGTTTTTGTACCAAGCATTTTTAAACTTCGTTTAACGCACGTGGGTCGTCTGTGTAACAAATTAAGTTTATCGGCAGAAACTGCGAATTAAAAGCTAGCAACTTTGATGCTCACCAATCCCGGCAAATTTTGCGTTTGATTTAATTTTCCGGAAAATACCCATGACCATTAAACCCTTATTGTCTGGGTCTTTGATGCGATTTATGTCGTTACAAAGTAGGTAAATATTATTATTTTATCTGGAAAAGAGGTCAACTTTTGCATTCTCCGGATTGGCAATACAAAAAAAATATCTATAATATCAGCCGATGCATGCAGATCGCTGCCCTTGCACTTCACATAAGACGCACATGCACTGCCACGTTATATATAAGCTTTTCGCCGAACCCTCGCTCGCTTTTATTTTTATCCTTCTCACTCGCAAAAATAAGAAAAAAATGTTTTTATGTTTATAATTTCAGAATGCCGTTTATGTAACGGCCAGTCACGAACTCCCCATCCCTTGTATAACGTTTTGCAAAACTTTCGCTAACTCCCTCCCCCCCCCTATAAGCGTTATGTGCACCACAGAATAATGATAACAATTTAATATTGCACTTTCACGTACTGCGATATTTTGCGTATGGTTGCTGTCCAACTTTCGCATTGTTTTGATGCTTTTTCCCAGGCAACCAGTCACGTCATGTCACGTGCATTTGACGTGTTATTTGGGACTATCATTCAACGTAACAGGAAACCAAAGACACAAGTAACATTTTTCTTACATTTGACGCAATAATCGGTATTTTATTTTATGGAAACCCATATCCCCGTGAAGAACTCGCTCACTAGGAATCGGCCACGGGAGTACCTATAATGAAAGTATAACTGTTTGGCTCGAAGTTGATCACAAGGGCGTAAAAGTATCATTTTACGCCTTGATTTGCGGTAATTAATATATTGTAAATCGCCTGTTTAGACCAATATGTCATTAATGTTACTTCAAATTCACGTAAATTAATTTACGTCAAATTCAGGTGACTAGTCACGTCAAAAAGCGGGTCAAACCCACGTGATGCAGACGTCGCAAAAATCACGTGATTAGTCGAATTTTTGATGTCTTCTCGATGATATAGACGTGTTTTGGTTGTCTGGGTTTTAACCCCCGACCTCCTATGTCTGTCTGTGTGTGCGTATCTAGCCCTCGAACCAGTAAACCGATTTCGATGCGTTTTTTTCTGTTTGGAGCCTATCCTTCAGGGCGTGTTCTTAGCTTTGTTCGATCAAAATGGGTTAAGTATAGTTCCAGAGATAATACCCCTTCCACAGACCAATGTCAAGGAATTTGAGATATGACGACAGAGGGTGTAACTTTTGAACCGTTCATCCGACTAAGATGAACTTTAGTAGTAGGTTAGGCACTAGTTAATTTCAGTTTCATCAGAAAAAAAAATCTCTTTAGTGACGGAGAAAATAGAGACTAGTTTTTAGACAAATTTTCTGGTTGTCGGAAGGTTTAAAAATTTGTAATTTTACTTGGTAATTATTTCGTCTCAACAACATGTAATTTGTACAATGTTCAAACAGCAACCTTATAATTTCCACTATATTATTAATTTCGGGTATCTAGCCTATAAAAGGTTCATCGTTAGCGATTATACATTGAAAACTATTCTATATATATATATATATTGAATACCATTTAAACGCAGTAGTAGTAGTAAAGTAGGTGTTAAAGCACTAACCGAGCCGGTGCAGCCAAACGTACTATTCCTAAAATCACACGTCATCTGGAATGGTGACAACACAAAAATTTCTGCTTTACAGTTAGGGTATTATTCTCTATTATATACAATTTGATACTTTGCGTGTGGGTGCTTTTATCTTTAAATCATATTATGTTTACAAATCAGAATGTCTTGTCTGACGTCATTTAATTGGATACAAATATTTCTGCGTCTGGTACTTTACTATACACTATGTACTTGCCATTAAAACAAGACGATCAGTTTCTTATCAATAATCCAGATTTGTTTTGTTTTACTTCATGAAGCTATATATATTAAGTTGATATTTATTGGCATTTTCTACGTTTAAACGTCTAAACCATATTTGGTACTATTAATAAAATCACACCTCTGAAATGTTCGCAACACAAGAATTTCTGCTTGTCGGATCAATTCAATTCAATTTTATTTCAATAGACTTACAATATCCAGATTTTTGTTGCTTTATTTCAGGAAGATATCCTGTTAAGTTGACATGTATTGATTGACATTGTCCACCTTTAAACTTTTAAGCCATCTATTTGCTACTATTACTAAAATCACACATCTAAATTGTTCACAATACCAACATTATTGTGCTTGTCCGTTCAATTCAATTTTATTTCAATATAGGCTTGCAATTTTTGTGACTGGCTTGTTGGGTTATTTATTCTCCATACAATTTCATACCACTCCTTTGCGTGTGGTTGCTTTTATCTCTCGAGTTGTTTTGATACTGCTTTTAATCACAATGTGTTGTGTGACACCGTTTCATTATTTTATTTAAACACGTACAGATTTGTGTTGCATTATTTCAGGAAGATCTCGTATTAAGTTGGTAGGTATTTATTGACATTGTCCGCCTTTAAAAGTTTAAACCATATATTTGCTACTATTACTAAAATCACACATCACACACAATTTTTGTTTAAAGTTAAGACTGACTTGTTGGTTTATTATTTTCCATGCAATTTGATACCAATTCTTTGAGTGTGGTTGCTTTTCTCTCGAGTTGTTTTGATAATGCTTTTAATCACATTAATGTCTTCAGCATCTTTCCAATCTCCTGTTAAGTTGGTAGGTATTTATTGACATTGTCAACCTTTAAATGTTTAAACCATATATTTGCTACTATTACTAAAATCACACATCTGAAATGTTCACAACACAAAAATTTCTGCTTGTCGGTTCAATTCAATGTTATTTCAATATAGGCTTACAATTTTTGTTTAAAGTTAAGACTGGCTTGTTGGTTTATTTATTTTCCATGCAATTTGATACCACTTCTTTGAGTGTGGTTGCTTTTATCTCTCGAGCTGTTTTGATAATGCTTTTAATCACATTAATGTCTTCAGCATCTTTCTAATCTCCTGTTAAGTTGGTAGGTATTTATTGACATTTTCAACCTTTAAATGTTTAACCATATATTTGCTACTATTACTAAAATCACATATCTAAGTTGTTCACAATACAAACATTTCTGCTTGTCGGTTCAATTCAACTCAATTTCAATATAGGCTTGCAATTTTTGTTTAAAGTTATAAAACTGGCTTGTTGGGTTATTTATTCTCCATGCAATTTGATACCACCCCTTTGCGTGTGGTTGCTTTAATGTTCGATTTGTTTTGATTATGCTTTTAATCAGATCTACATACCTACTTGCTATTAAAACAGGACATTCAGCATGTTTGCAAAAATCCAGATTGGTTTTGTTTCATTCATGTTAAGTGTGTAATGTCAGTATTTATTAGTTTTGTCCACCTTTGAAGGTCTAAACCATATTTTCTATGTGGAGGAGATGCTGGATTATAATTCGGAGTGAAGGTGCTTCTACCGATTCTCCAGACTTTTTCAGCCTTTTTTAAATATCTCTTATTTTCGTTTCACTACTAATTGAAACGATAATATAATATTGTTGTTTTTCATCTTTTGCTTATATATTTGCTTTATAAAAGAATGCAATTTCTCCACGCAAGATGGTAGCGGATACAGAACAACCGAGCAAGAACTTTTTCACTTGACTAAGGAGTAACCTTAACCATTATTTTCTTTTATTGAAACTTGTTAAAACTTTTCCGTTTGATTTTTTATTTTCTAGAATTTGTACAAAAAAATCGCCTATACACTAAAAATAACTTAAGTCTTGAAATTATAAATCTTCGAATGAAAATAATAATTTTTACAACATCATCACGAAAATAAAAGAGTTGGCTTAGGTACCTAATAATAATAAGATATATTAACCTAGACAGATTTCCCCAAGTGGAAAGGGTGCACTCTGCATATTTCTTATCTTAGTTTTACTCTTTTGAAATTGCACCATTTTATTTTGGCAAATTCATCGAGACATAAAATTAAACCAGTCATAAATAAAATATATAATCCGGTTTACTGCAGTAATAGGGCTCCTTCTTTAATTTTGTTATCTACACTCCATTCCAAATTGCTGCGGACCAGTTTTTTGACACTGACAATGACAGTTCCATTTAGCTTCTGTGTTTAATTATCAGCCGCCATATTGAAAATGTTCCGAAGAATTTGGAATGAGGTACTCTTACACACAAATCTGAATTGGATTGTAAAGTTATCTGCGGAGTTTTGACATTTCAAATACGCAAAAATTCCGTACTTAAATGTTTGGAATTGTAATTGCAAATATGTATAAATCTTTAATTTAAATATAGATACTTAAAACAGATATGCCAAATCAGTTTTGCTCAATTTTTCAAAAACTGACAAAACTGACTTTGTCAGGCATTAATACTAGATGATCATTAAAAACTAAAAGAACGTTTTGTACTCCTGGAACACTCACAATATAGGTTTTACCATGCAGTACAATTATTTATGATGTCTTAATTAACTGCGGCCGTGTCCATTATAAGTAAATCGGACTATATCTATGTAATAATGTCATTTCAAAGGAATAAAAATCGAACACTATTTACAAATTAAATTAATTACAACGAGATCTCCTCAGGGTCGCTAAAAGCTCCAATACGTTTGTGTACATCGACCGACCTAACAGCGAAATAATATTTATTCTTATCGGCAAACTGAGTGAGCGTACACGCCATTGGCAGCGCCAAGGCTTTGACGTCTCCCACTTTCCTCCACATGTCAGTATTGGGAGGCGCGGACGTTTCTTGATACGCGTACAACTGATAACTGGCTATACTCTCGTAAAGGTCAAGGTTATAGGGCATTTTCCACTGCAGGATTATCCCGGTGTCGATCTTTTTGATTGTCAGGTGTGGTTTGGGGGGCACGGGTTTTAACAGGGGGTCCGGAGGCAGTCGTGGAGCGGTCGGCAGGGGTGCGGGGTGTTTCCGTGGTCCTGGTCCGGATGTTTTTAACGTAATGGGTTTGCTCATCATCGCGCTGCCATTTATAGCTGAAATAAGGTTAAAGAGTAAATATAAAATCGAAAATAGATAAAATATTTGTCGCCGTTTCATGGTTATTTGTAAAATTTCACTTAGCTATTAACATTTCGCAGCTAATAAAATTTTCAACACCCCCCAAAAAGGTAATTAGGTCACTTTTTCCTCGTACGTTTCCAGGATGCCGAAAAAAACTGGATGTTGCTGGATGTTTTAAACTTTTGTATATTTTATCTCATGAAAATTGTTTAACCAGAAAAAGAAACAAACAAATAAAAAAATGATTCATCAATCATACATAATTGCATCCCATTCAAACACTTTGTTTTCTCGGGATATCCTGGAAATTGATGAGTAAATAGTGATGACCTGTTTGTACCCTATTAGAGAGCTTTTATTATTTTGAAAGTTGTTTTCAGTTATGACCTTAAAGTTTCGGAAAAAAGAAAAACAAAAATCGAAACAAAAGATTGACATATCGGTAAATGTCTATATTAATTTTTGTTAATTAAAATATGGATCTTCAAATTGAAGGTTAATAAAAATATACTTACAACTTGCCAAGTTTACGAACGCTATCTGTTGTCCTCCTTTTGAATTCCCAATCGTCGGCAGGACGTACACCATTTGTGGCGAACCTCCGGCAGTTGACGTATTAATGACAGATCCGGGAGTGAGTCTCACGCCTTGTTGCAAGTTAAGCCTGGTCGGCGTTCCGGCGGGAGAGCCTTTGTTAACGGTTTTATTGGGAGAGCCCACTTTGCCCTAAAAAAATATTTTTTATTATATCGACTTAAATACAAGCGTAGATAGAGGAAATACCGAAGATAGGTAACCTTACGGGCTAAAATGTTAGCAAAAATTTCGTTCGTGGATAACTCCCCAGAGCGCGCATAGTCGCTTTTGGACAACTCGACTGTCATCAACCCAGTGCATTTCGCCGCAGCGAAATCTGTAAGCATAGAAGACATAATCAATTTTCCTTTGCAATCTGTAATAACTCTCCAATGTTTCACTTGACTTCGTATAGGTGGCGCTATTAACTTAGCATTAACATTCCTCCTGCGCTAGATAGTGTAGAAATTAGAAATATCACTGCCATTGTTTAGATTTGGTGGAAATAGAACCGTATATCATTGAAATCAACTTTTTATTACGACATAGAGAATATTCTTCTTGTTCTTATCAGTACTTTTTTAGTGTTAGAAAAAAAAAAGAATATTATCTTGTTGATTTTCTGATTTTTGAAACAAAAACAGTTTTATTCTTGTGATTTATTAACGCTTTATTAACGTTTTATTTTTCACATATTCCTAATCAAAAAGAAACAAAATGCAAAATGTATAGGATGTGCCAGAAAAAAAACCGGTCCGATTTTAATAATATTAAGCTTTTTAAAAAGCCAAAGCTTCAAAATTTATAGGACCAATTTCAAACTCGACATTTCCTAAAAATCCGGACGGCGAACCAATTTGAAAAAATAGGTATTTTTAACCCCCCGTAGATATTTTTTTGTGTGGGAAACTGTAATAAATCTGAAACATCGGTTACGAAGCCACATTCTTTCGAAGCACATCGATGAAACATTTTAAAAATTCGGACAAGAAATAAGATTGAATAAAGTGTCTCAGAAAGTTTTTTCTAGGGGGGGGGGGGGTGAAATTTGGCTACTTTTTAAATAGGCCCGCCATCTTGGATTTTTACTAAATGTTAGTTTTTTCATTAGTTCTATAAATTTTGAAGCTTGTGCCTTTTAAAAAGTTTAAACTTATTAAAATCGATCAATTTTTGAAAAAGTTATTGCTATTTAAACAAGTAGATTTTTTCTTAATAAGCATGATAGAAACTTCCTTATTTCTTGTCCGAATTTTTAAAATGATATATATATATTCTTCTTCGCTTTCGCTTTAAAATAATGTGACTTCGTAACCGATGTTTCAGATTTATTACAGTGTCGCACACAAAAAAATATCTAGGGGGGTTAAAAATGCCTATTTTTTAAATAGGTCCACCATCTTGGATTTTTAGGAAATGTCAAGTTTGACATTCGTCTTGTAAATTTGGAAACCTTAGATTTCTAAAAAGTTTTATTTATATTTAGTATTTTAAAATTGGACAATTTCCTGCTTAGTTATAATCATTTTAAAAAGTGCAGTTGTTTTTTGGCACACCCTTTATAATTTTTTCGCAACCTTTCCATTTCTAGCAATGCCTTATTACAAGGTTTCTTTCCTGTCAATTTTGTACAAGTTCTCTCCCAATTAACTCTGCATAAAAGTCCCAATATAAAAGAAGTTCTGAATTTACCTCCTTTACACCCCTCACACTCACACCCCCCACTTCCGATTTTTTTTCATAAAATTGTATTGTCACTAAAACCGCATGTTTGTATCTGTTTTCATTACAAAGTTCTGAATTTACGCCCTTTACACTCCTCACCCACCCTCTACCTCCGTTTTTTTTCATAAAATTATATTGTCACCAGATCAAATCATAAATCTGAAAACCGCACTTTTGTATTTGTTTTCATTACAAAGCTCTGAATTTATCCTTTTTACACCCCTTAACTACCCCCCCTACCCCCGATTTTGATTTATAAAATTGTATTGTCACCAGATTCAATAATAAATCTGAAAACCACATGTTCGTATCTGCTTTCATTTCAAAGTTCTGAATTTGCTCCCCTTAGACCACTTTACCCCCTTTACACCCCCCAATCACCCACTACCCCCCCTTTTTTCATAATATTGTATTGTCATCGGATCTACTTTGCTATGCCAAATTTCATTAAAATCGGTTCACGGGAAGTGTGTCAATGAATTTAGCCCTTTATTTTTAAACCTTAACCACCCCCTACCCACCAATTTTTTTTTCATAATATTGTATTATCATCCGAACTACACTACTGTGCCAAATTTTATTAAAATCGGTTTACGGGAAGTGTGTCAAAAACGAATCGCAAAATTTGATAGTCAGGTAGACTGTAAAGTTAAATATAATCGTTTAATAATAATAAAAACTGTCTTGCTTTACTCAGCATATTCATGAATTTATATTATGATCTCTCTACCAGCTCCCATTCCCTTAGCAACAAGTTCATTCATTTACGCCACTGATAAACCGGTATTCAGCAAAGAATCAAAAACTTGCGATAATTCCCCTTTCATGGCTTGGCTGGCTGTTCGGATACCGTCGGCTTGCGTCGGATATTAGCATGTATCCTCGTTGCCAGGACTACCTATTTATTGCGGTCTCCGCTAGCGCCCTCTAACAGTTACTCGGCAAAACAAAATTTTTGGTTTCCATACTTTCCGCAAGGTAAATGGGGGGCACCACTTGCCTGATCAGGGTTTATAACGAGTGGAAGTGCAACGGACTATTCTCACTTCCACTTATCAGTTACATATCTTAAGTATTTTCTATCTACGATACAAGGTGTAAGTTTAGTCATGACATCTGTCGCAGTTCTAAGCTCCCTCGTCCAATGTCAAAACCTAGTTATTAAATAGGTAATAACCTCAAAATTAGGTTTTGAAATAGGACAAAAAAACTCAATTCAAGCGGATCTAACCTCAATTACACGAAGAAATTAAACGTATATATTCTGTAAACAAAGATAAGCAGAAAATAAACTATAATAATATTAGAACTGAAAGATAAGTGTTTTAAAACTGGTTGGTTATCAATTAAACGTATAAAAACTAGTAAATAAAGGTCATATATCATTTATATGTTTTTAGATGATAATCTCTTTGTAAATAGTAACTTATCTCGGAAAGCAATACACCCCATAAAGTACGTACGGTATTTATAAAGAGCTTCTAAACCGTTACTTAGCTTAAAGGGCCCGTACATAAATTATGCAGCACCATTTTTTCAAATTCTATCCCCCTGCCCTAGTAACACTCTGTAACACTTTTGTTGACAATGTTAAACTTGAGAGTAAACGAGAGCCTCCATTGTCTTATATTATTTACTTTTTCACGACGACGTTTTGATTACTATGTATCGGCACTCGTCATCAGGTCAATACTGTCTCTTATAACAAAGAAACATTTATTAAATAATTTGTTTTATTTCGGTTTTTATTTTTTAAAAGTACGGCCCCAAAGTGAACTTTTGCCAGAATAATCTTTAGTGCGCCACTGACTCGTAAGCCGTTGTTACACTAACCTGATTGCCGGCGTTGCCTATACTCTGCTTGTTAATAACCTTATTCAGCGTAATCGTCTTTCCTACGTTGGCACCGTTGTTGGGTGCTTTGTTCAGAATCCTGATTTGACCAGCAGGAATCGTCGCAGGCCTTTTATCGTCTTCGTCGGTTAAATCGATCACTCCTGGGTTGCCGGATTTTGGAATTTCTGGTACGGGGGTCACACTATTAATTTGTCTTACGGGAGTGGCCGTTCTTTTGGCTACGACGGGACTAGCTCTTCGGTTGGTAACCGTGGTAGTTTGCAATGCTTGAGAGAGTAACGTGTTATTATTCGCTATCGTAGTCGTTTGTACGGTAGGCGCGGCCGTGACTAGAGGAGATTTTTGAGGCGAGGGAGCGGGAATCGGCTAAAATGAGAAAAGAAAACAATTAGCCCTTTTGCTGCGGCAGTACCTTCCAGAGTCGTGGCCGCTGAACGGCATTTTTTTCAAGATATGTAAGGGATGTCCGAAATTCGATGGTTTTGGGGAATTTCGGGTATTTCCAGAGAAGATGGTAAAAAACTGACCCCCACTTGCGAGACTCAATTTTTAAAAGACATTTTAAAGTGAAAACCGCACATGTCAAGCTATTATCGAGCTACGGGGACTTTTTGATAAGTCTGCATTTTGGGATGGGGTCTCTATAGCTCTGTAGACTTTTTAATGGAGAATTTGACTGTCAAACTGGATTTTTTCTGTCATTTTTAGTTTTTGAGATATAACACAAAATTGGTATTTTTCTTATGGAATAACCCCTTTTATTAAAATCAGCCTAAAGGTCCCCTTAAAATGATGCCGCTATTTAATTCAAACACAACTTTAATCATGGACATATGGTGATAGCAGTGTATGTACCCCTCTTGATAGTTTTTCTGGGAGAAATGTATCAGGGGTATCGAAAAAAACGTATTTATACTTGTGGAGCAGTTGAAAGGTTTAAACAAAAAAATAATAATGTAATTATTTTGTTGTGCCCCACGTTGGGCGCCATTTTTGCGATTTCAGTAATATTATTAAGAAATTTATATCCCAAATCTCGAGCCAGATTCTATCATCTCCAGCAAAAAAACGTATAAAATATACAAGATTTTACAATTTATTTTATCAGGTTTCATATAGTTTCTATATAAGCGGTTTTCGAAACAGCATTAGAAATATCGTAAAATAAAATATTTTTTACACGAAAAATAGTCACGTAGAATCTTGTAAAACCCTATAACATAATTTAGGAACTAAACAATTTTTATAAAAACTTATTTGTGTCAGGGATGTCGGATTTTACTAAAATGTCGTTTTCTCCCAAAATCACTAATAAAATGGGAATTTGAGACTATACTGTTACACTCAAGCCCAGGAACAATTGCTGCGTACGCCACTGTAATACAGACATGCAAATTAGCATATTCTATCGGTACGTTCCGTCACGTCATAAGCCAAAATAGACTCAATCAACATGACGATAATTAAAAATACTGTTAGGTATGTTTTAAATCAAATATTATATAATACTCTTATATATAATATAGAGGTCCGTTTTTGCGAGCCTAACTTTGTTACTATTGTTCACTTTGTCTAAATGCATTCGTCTAAGAGAGATCCAGCATACTAGAAAAATACCTCTTTTTCATTTTAGAAAAAGAGACCAATAAAAACCAATATTAAGCTCGCAAAACGGGCCTTATCACTTACTTGTTTCACAGCAGGAGTCGGCGGATTACTAGGCATTTTCGGTCGAATATTATTTACCGACGGTGGTCTTTGAGGAGGCTGCTTTTGAGGCGATGCTGCCGGAGTTGCGTTGTTATTTACACTTTGCCTTTTCCTGACGTTCGTAGGGATACTAGTTTCGTTTCCGGCACTCAAGCGCACCTGCAACCCAACCGATCTGGTGATCTTCAAAGGTACCAAGGGTTTTTTGTTGTTGTTTTGATTTCGCAGTTCGTTCATCAATTTCTTGTTGACGATTTCGAGATCTTTACATTGTTTAGAAAGTTGCTGCAAGTCTTTTCTCAGACCTTCTATCAATTTTTCTTGTTTTCTTATGGTATGGTGCAGTTCGCCCTCCTCGCTTTTGGCAATGAACGTCTCGCATATTTTCTGGATACAAAATTGTTCCAAATCGGAACGAGAAAGTTTCGATGAAAACTTTTTACATTGCATATATTTTGCGAACGCGGTTAAAGTCTTCACTTTGTCGGGGATAGCTTGGGTTGTAGTGTCCTGAGTTGCAGATTCAGAAATTTTCCTCTTTTTTTGAGCAGATAATTGATCTTCTCCATTGTTTTCTTCTGATAATGTTCTTTTATTTGATGACCTCCGGGTTTCTAAATAAAAAAATCCTATTATCTAATTGTACAATGTAATGTTATACCTAACTATTTTGCAAAGTTAAAACATACTTCAATCTGAATCAAATTAACATAAACACCTTAAGTAGTTGGTAGTCATTTTTTTATTATAAATTTTTCCAAGAAATAAGACTTTCGACGACGAACCTGCCACGGACTGACTTATAGTGGATGATTTTTTGGTTGAGTCAACGATGCGATCGCGACTAGTCGAGAATCTGTTAAAGTGTTAGTTAAGTGGGTTTTTTAAAATTATATTTTATTATTTATTACCTAAACTAATAAATAAATCATTTAACTGAAAAATTAATTATTTCTATACGATATTTTACACCACCTATACACGAAAAAAAATGCCGAAATTTATAAAAAAAACTCGTAATTTTCTGTGAAATATGCGCGCTTTCAATGTTTGAATTATAAATTGCTTCAAAAAAGCTCTAGAGATGTTGTTTAAGCTTCCTAAGGACAAAATACCAGATTTTACATGCAAAAAGTTCGAATTTTGTGTAAATATAAATATTAAAATCATTTTTAAATTTTGTTTATAAATTAACCTGTAATGGCGTCTCACCTAGTAAGTCGATTTTATCGAATCAATCATGGCAACACGTGTTAGTTTTTATGACAACCAAAAAATTCCTGCCATCTGTCGGATTGAACTACTATAGTGTATTTTAAACGGATCCTCGGCTAACAGACGCGAACACGCCTTAATTATGCCCATATAATTATGAGATAATATAACGGCCCTTCTCTTGATTTTCCCCAGAAAAATGTGTACCGATAATAACTCTCCCAATCAAGTTGGCCTGAAAAAAACCCATAAACGAGGAGTGTAATGGGCAGGCCGATACCTCCGACATGGAGGCCAGCCAACACCTTCCGTTTTAGTACCCTTTTACACGTATGCCGCCGCCATTTTTGACACTGTTGACAGTTATTACATTAGTTAATTCTCAAAATGGCCGCCACATACGTTCAAAGCTCACTAAAACGAGAGTAGATGGAAGGCATCGGGCAGGCGCGTCGATTCCGTCAGAAGTGAAAGCAACTGACAACCATCTGACAGCAAAAATGTAGGTTTATGTTTGATATTTTTGTTTACTTTTGGAAAATCTATTAAAAGAGTGGACACTACCGTAAGAATAATTGAAAAAGTGTTGTCTACTGTTTCCCATGGCAAAACCATACCTCGTCAAAAATGTAAATTTTTCGACAATGCCCAGTTTTCTCTGGAAGTGGGTTCGGCACTTGGGGCCATGTCTTCGTGTAATGGGTTTACCTTGTGGATTGAAACCCTCAAGTAAGTCGAGGGAGATGTTTTATCCATAATAAAATAAATAAATTCAATTAAATAAAATCAAAGTTTTCGGACAGGTGATGTCGTTGTCACTGTCACTCAAATTAATACCTTGTCATTAAATTATCGTAAGGTCACTACGACACTAGGCATGGATTTGTTAGTGCATGCGCAGTGGATTTTTGGTTTATGGCCTGGTGGCCCAAACAGTTTCAAAGCCAACCGCGATTTTGAATTTTCTTCTTTGTTTTTCAAAGTTATTTTCGTTACACATTTTTCGGCACTTGGACCGTTATAGTATCTCATAGTTATATGATTATACCCAATGGAAAAGGGAACCCACAAAAAAGCCGAATTTACAAAAACCGAAACACAATTAAACAGACAATAAAACGTCCGAAATGAAATATGAACGAAAGTAAAATACCCAGAAAATAATGGATACGAATATAATTTTATAGAATTTTAATTTAGTCGATCCTTAAAAGACACGAATGTAATTAAACCGATTATAATTTTCCCGAACCTTAAAATATCAGAATTACAAAAGTATCGAAAATAATTGTCTAGAAACGAAAATCATCCGACCTACAAATTGATAGAAAATAATATACCCGATCCTTAAATAAGCAGAACCACAATCCAACCAAATCGCTATTGGGTAACACGGTCTATCAATTTTTTTACTCCGCCCACCTGATGATTTTTTTGATGGGTGACATTTGAGGTATATTATTTTTGCATAAATTTGTGTAATAAAAATTGTATTTGTTCATAATTTATTTTTTTCTGCCCCTAATTAAATACCCTGTGATATTACTTACATTATTTTCGTAATAGGTAGCTGCATTTATGCGTTTTTTTAGTGAAAAGGCTCATTATTAAATAATGAAAAAACCAAAAAACGAGGCAGTCAAGATATCTTATAGTTTTAAATTTGCAATCAGATTTATTGCATATGGTATGCACAACAAGTCTTTCCTTCTAACAAAATAATCACTCTCCCAAAAATGCCTGGCAAAAATCAAGTACAAAATAAAATAGCTTTCAAAACAGGAAAAATAATAACTACATAACCTAACTTCTGAACTACGGACACAACACATCCGATGAGTTTCTTGACGGAATCGATTACCAACTAATGACCTTAATTTCTATTTGGTGAAAGATTTAAGATTTAGGATTTAGCTATACACAAAAAGTTATAATAATTAAAATTATAATAAAAGATACAAGTAGTAGTTCTTTTAAATTCTGACAAATTATGTTTCTGCCAAATTTGGTTTCGGGTTTTTTATAGCGACCCAATGAAAAATGCTCCGAAATTGATTAGTTGCAAATATAACATAAAAATTTCTTAGTTAAAAATAGTCGCGCCCGTGTCTACAACAACCCGGCCAGAAAACGTTGAAAAAATGGTTAGTAAAATAGACGGTCATAAATAGTTGTGACGGTGACTATTCTTGCGATCAACGTTTAGTCATCGAAAACTTGTCTAGGTCGACTTCAGTTCTCAAGACAACTACTATTTACCTATTATACCAACGTTTAAAGATGGTGCAGTTCTAATTTTAACAACTTGCACGACTAAAAATTGCTACTTGGGATGGATAAGTGCTGTTTGAGTACAGAGGCGCATCAAACGTGTGGGGGTCAAGATCCATATATCGCAGTTTTTGGCTTTTTTTTTAAATATTAAAAATATGAATTTCAAAATATAACTGTACCTGACAACTATAGAGGGCGCCTCCTTAGTCGCAAAACGGTTGTTTTCAGTAACCAAGAAATATATGATGATGATATATGAGACTGGCTACAGTTTAAAATAGGTTTAAAGCATTTTTAAAATTTTCGTATTTAAGTTTGTCTCGAAAATCGAGTACGGCACTGGACTAGTTTGGATTTTGTACCTGACACGTGCAAAAAGTGTCTTTTCCGACCTTGACGGCTTGCCCGAACTCCGCTGCACGTTGTTCGTGCAACTGTCGTCGCGTGCGGAAAAGTACCACTTTCCGCACTTGTTAGGTAAATAACTATTTCCACACATCTGCGGAAAAGCAGTTTCATTTGATGTGTGCAAAACTAAAGACCAATTTTTACAAAAATTAGTGCAGTTCGTAGGGAAAATAGCGTACACAACTCGATAGAAAGTAACTTTCTTACACTCGCGCGTTGTTTCACTCGGCTAGCGCCTTGTTCACAACATTCACGCTCGTGTGAAATTTGTCACTTTCTTCTCTTGTTATATGCTATACTGTTTCAGTTTTAATAAAAATTAAAAACAAAATATTGTTTCTAACACGTGCGCAAAGCTGTTGTTCCGCACTTAAAGCTTATCCGTCCACTTCGGGTCTCTCCTTCGTCGAACTGCTTAGGATAACTACTATTTTCGTTTGAAAAGATTTGTGTGCAGGATTTTACTTATCACAATTCTATGCGTGTCATTTCTTGATATAATTATGAAATTTATGTTTTTAAGAACTCTTTTTTTTAATAAATAAGGTGGACTAGTAGTAAGAAAAATTGTACCTAACCCTTGCGGAAAGTGTCTTTTTCACCCTTGACGGCTTGTCCGAACTACGATCCGCGTCGTTCTTCACTTGGCAGAAAAGTACAATTTTTCGCACTTTTTAGGTGAATAACTATTTAGAAAGCATATAAGAAAACACAAGGGTATAAAAAAAGAAGGAAAAGTTAATAGTAGTAGCAAAATTGATTGTTATAATACAACTTTAGTTTTAAGCGGTTTTAAGCTGGTGACCAATTTTTTGAGGTCGGCTTGACTTTTTAAATCTAGCTGGCTAGTACCGAGCGCATCGTAAATGCCACACAATAATAATTATTGTTGATATTATTTTTATATTATTTCAAAATGACAAATGCAATAAAATATAAAACTTACTAATGATTTTCAACGAAGTTTTCTTCTTTTGTATGCGCACGTGCTTAAAGTACATGTTTAATACTTTTTTGACAAGCTGTGACGTTTGTTTTTCTGACATAAAAAGTAAAATCAAGGCCTGCTATGTTTTTTTAGAACCTACTCAAGATCATTCAGAATATTGCATCGTAAAATATGGGATAATGGTTTCCATATCCATAATAACAATTAAAATGTATCTCTAGAATAATAATAAATACTACAATATACGCCACAAAACCAAGTAGGCGTGAAGCAGAAATGTGGCAGAAACAAGTTTACCAAATCGGTAATACGCCAGTTCCACCCGAAAAATAAGATACTTTTGAATTATTTTCCTAATTTACACAAAAACAAATTAAAGTTAAGTTGATGCCCTATGGAGTTTTTGAGCTACGAGGGAATTTTAAAAAGTTGCTTTTCTTAAAAATTTTAATAATTGTTTGATGTCAAAAGTATTGATTTTTCTATTATATTAATTTTCCATAAAAATGCCATAATTTACTGTGGATCTATCTTCTTGTTATTTCATTTAAAAGGTGAATCTGCATTTTTTAATTTATTTTTATTAAACTCCAGAATCTCCTCGTATTTGGACCACCCCGTGCATGTACAGGGTGGGCTAAATTTGCTGGGATTTGGGGGTTTTAGGTACATCTAGGCAAGATAGCTAAAAAATAGTATGCATGACCTGGACTCGATTTTCGAGACAAGCTTAAATACGAAAACTGCATCTTGATATGTCTTACCATTTCCGAGCTACGGGGGCATTTTGAAAAGTCTGCATTTTGGGATGGGGTCTATAACTTCGTTATTTATAGGACTATTGATTTCATGTAAATAGCTTTTGTAAAGACATTTTAACAAAGAACTTAACCTTCTAACTGGATTTTTCTTAACACATCTAGTTTTTGAGATATAACCCAAAGTTGGTATTTTTCTTATAAAGTGACCCTTTATTTATATGTTTTTTAAAATCGGCATAAAATTTCCTTTAAAATGATGTATCACACTTTGTGTTTTATTTTTTGTCTTTTTTTATTTTTATGTATTCTTTATATTTTTATTACTTTTTACGGATATTTATATTTATTTTATCTTTTTAATTTTACTTTATAGTTAAAATTACGTTAAAAAAGTTTAAAAGATAATAATTCAAAAAATAAATAAATATCGAAAAAATAAAATAAAACTGAAAGTGTGATACATCATTTTAAAGGGAATTTTATACTGATTTAAAAAATCAAAGAAGAAAAAGGTCATTCCATAAGAAAAATACCAACTTTAGGTTATATCTCATAAAATAAATGCGTTAGGGAAATTTCAGTTTGAAGGTTGAGGTCTTTGTCAAAATGTCTACAAAAACGTTTTTTTACATAAAAACAATATTCCCATAAATAACAAAGTTATAGACCTCATCCCAAAATGCAGACTTTTCAAAAAGGCCCAGTATCTCAAAAACCTCTTAACGTATTGAGATGCAGTTTCGCAAATCGAACCCAGGACATGTATACTATTTTTTGACTATCTTGCCTAGAAGTACCCAAAACCCCCAAATCCCAGCGAATTTAGCCCACCCTGTACAGGGTGTCCCATTTTTGATGGGTTTCAATGGGAAAATGTTGAAAAATGGTCGAAATTACCAATTGATGATATCTCCTTTAATTTAAGAGATAATTGAGTTCGGTAAAAACATGTCTGTGGCAATCTTTTTACAAAAACACAATGGGCTTTTTGAAATTTTCATCCCACGTTTCGTTTCAAAGATACGATCATCAGGATCAAAAAGTTAAATACGGACCAAAATGTTTTACTTCATATTTTAGTTCCTTTGCAGTTTGATTGATAAAATTTATTTTTTTTTCATTTTGAAGTTACGATCTAAAAAAAATAATTTTCATTGCATTTTTTTCTGGTACGCGACCGTTTATATTTAACTACTATATAGTAGATGTGGACAATCAAGATATGTTATATAAACATACCGGGTGAACCGAAAAAAACCGGATAATTTTGTTTTATATAACTTTACCAATTTCAATAAAAAGAAAACTGTATTAATAAGACAAATATGCCTTTTGAAAAAAACATTCGCTTTGCCGCCATATTTAAATTCAAGACTCAACTTGTGTTTTTATTTAGGTATAAATGTTACCTTTCGACATAGAAAACAAAGTGTTTAGAAAAAAATGGCAAAATATAAGAAAGAAGGGTTTTGAAAAAGGTAGGCATTTGATTTTCTCCGCCATCTTGAATTTAAATATGGCGAAAAAGCGAATGTTTTTTTGTTTGAAATTGTTAAAGTTATATCAAAAACCATTTTGTCGGGTTTTTTTCGGTTCACCCGGTATGTTTATATAATATATTTTGGTTGTCCAGGTCCACTATATAGTAGTTAAATTTGAATGGTCTCAAAAAAAAATAATAAAATGGTACAGGGCTGTACCAGCAAAAAAAAATGCATTGAAGATGATTTTTTTCAGAATCGAAACTTCAAAATAGAAAAAATATATATTTTATTATCAAACAAACTTAAAAAGAAACTAAAATATGAAGTAAAACATTTTGGTGAGTATTTAACTTTAAAATTTCGAAAAAAACATGATGTTTTTTTTAAAAGATGGCCACAGACATATATATGTATCAATTGGTAATTCCGACCATTTTTTAACTTTCCCCTGTAGCTCAAAAACTACAAGTATAAATCTGTTAATACCATTTTTTCAATAACAACGGAGTTTCCCATTGAATTGAATAAATGAGAAGGCCACAACTTATTTGACGGTCAATTAACTGAAGAAATGGCAGATAAAGAGGAGCAAATTTGTTTATATACTTGCTTTGCACTTAATGTTACTTACTTTTTCTGACATTCAAAAGACCCCCAGTCTTTTCAAAACTGGCTATAGGCGAATTTTTCCGCTATTTGTTTGAGAAAAATCGGTTCATAAATAAGAAAGGTTTGATTTTTTAATAGTACCCTTGCCAGCCATCTTTATTCCAAGATGGCGGAAGAAGTAGGCGTCCCTCATAGGAAAAGCTTTTTTACAAACATACTATGGGGGTAAACTGACATCTGTCAAAAATACAGCTTCATTCGGAAAATTTCCATAAATTTGTTGATAGAATTGTGTGTGTGTGTGTGAGGATGACGTAACCATACTCAACGAAAGTTTAAATCGGAAAAACATTGTAGTAAGAAAAATTTTTGATGCAAAAAAACAATAATATATACCGTTTTATTAAAATAAATACGTATAAAAACTATAGATAACCAATTTCAGAGCTCGACGCGCTTAATCTAAATACGAAAACCAGTTTAAGAATGTGTGTAAAAATTTAAAGCGTTTTTAATAACGGTTTCGTTAGATCGATACCAGGCGGATAAGTGACGTCAAAGACCTGCGTGCCAAAGAATGAAAATTACATTCTTACCTCAATTTTTTTTTTATATAAAATAAAATGATAAAAACTGCGTTTAAGAAGAATTAGCTTAAATGGCGAGGTAATTTGCGATGGCATGAATATGTTTTGCCATAAATATTTGCGAAAACTCGACCTTATCTTCTAACGAAGTAGAGGAAGAAAGAAGTTCATCAATTTTGCAATAAAATAAATAAAAATAAAACTTCTATCTGGTACGATCATCCCTTAAACCAGCGCTCGTAAAAAAGTAGCCGCGAGTTTTTTACCGTATGTGATAACTTTATCAAAATATACTAAAAATGAGCAAACGATAGAACAAACTAAAACACAAAACCAACTATCAGGACACCATTCCTATGCTGTGATCCAAAAAAAATATATATTTTGACAGCAGTCAGACCCAACTTCTCTAATAATGTACCCAGTAATTAACCAATATTAAAAAACAAGACATTTTTTTAAAATTTAATATTAGAAAAAAATCAATCAACTTACCCACATTCTTAACCACCGCTGTCAGTTGCTCAACAGTCTCAGTATTCTTATCAGTCAAATCTTCGCCTTTTTTCGTCTCTTTGGATTTCTCTAAAGTATCAGTCTTATTATTTTGAGAACTACTGTCACTGCTTTCATCATCGATATTAATACTTTCATCTAGTTGAGATGCAGTTTCTTTCATCTGTGGGTCGTCAATATCTATTATTAATTCAGGTTCTTCATCTTTATCTTTTAAGGTTTCCTCAACTGGAGTTTTTAAACGGGTTTCTTCCTCAACTGGAGTCTCTAAACGTGTGGCGTTACTAAGAATTTTATTGCGTTTTATAATGACTTGGGGTTCTTTGTCTGTAGAAAGCGTATCGTTACTGCTAACATCCTGAATTTCCTCAGCGGTTTCTTTATCTTTGGAATGTGTTTCATCACTACTTATATCATGACATTCTGAGTCAAGCAAATGATCGTTATCTTGTTGCTCTTCAATAAGTTGATCAACCTCCATGGTTGTGTCTTCATCGTCGAACATTGGAATTTCAACGTCGTGATGATCATCGTCTATATCATCGTCTTCGACAACAGCATCATCTTCAATTTGTCCTATGGTTTCATCATCAGATTTTTCACTGGATTGCGCTTCTTCTTGTGCGTCTTGATCCTCTATAGCACTTGCCATTGCACAAGCGTCGTCTTCGTCAGCGTCGCGAATTATGGAGATATCAAACAGATCAGCTTCATCATTATCACAGGAATTTTCATTTTGAACCGTTACGACAGTAGTATCCGGTTTACCAAAGATTTCTTCTTTATTTTCATCCGATTTAGTAATTCTTGGTTCGTTATCTGTGCACGTTTTTATTTCGCACTTATCACCAGAACTAGAATTATCGACTAAGTTTTTATTTACTAAAAGTGTTACCTCATTTGTAACAACTTCCTTAATATCGTCTGCTCCCTCGCTAATTTTATTTGTATCGTTGGTTTTTTGACTCTTTAAGTCACATATTGTATTTAAATCTTTAGGTTCAATTTCTTTACTTGGATCTCTACCGGATTTTTTACTTTCCAAATTATCAACTAATTCTAAATTATTATCACTTTGGGTAGCGTCTGTCAATTTGTCTTCATCCAAAACCTCATGAGATTCAACTTTTATTTCTTGGTTTTCTAGCTGCTGAAGTGTCTCATTTTCTGAGGGTTCTACGACAGGAATGTCTACTTCTTGGTTTTTGTCCTTACTTTGAATTTCTTTATTAATGTTTTCAAGGTTATTCGGTTCACTATTTTCTTTTTCTAATATTGGATCAACATTTGCAAACTTTTCCACTAGTACTTTGTTTTCCGATGGTACATTTTTTAAAGGTATCTGCTCTACTGACTTTTCAATTGAAGTTTCTTCTTTAACCGGTGTTTCAGAATCTATTGGTTCCTCATGTAAAACCGTCTTCTCGTCCGTCAAATTTTCAGAGTCAATTTGGTTTTTGATTGGAATTTGATCATCAATTACCCCTATTTGCTCATCTACCAAATTTTCAGAGTCTGTTTTGTCTTTTATCGAAATGTGGTCATCAGTTATATTATTTTCTGTAATTTCGGCCAAAGGTACATTATTTTCTGTAATTTCGGCCAAAGGGTCAGATGAATTTGCTTGTTCTTTCAGTGGTTCTTGGATAGCGGTAATGTCTTCTTCACAGTTTTTAAATTCTACCTCTTCTTTCGTCAAACCATCTATATTTGTTTGTCCGTCCAATGGTTCTTGAAGAGCAGGGACCTCTTCTTTAAAATCTTTAGATCCTGCATCTTCTACCAACAAGTCATTTGAATTTTCTTTTTCTTTTAGTGGTTGTTGGATAGCCGAAGCGTCTTCCTCAGAATCTTTAGATTCTACCTCTTCTGTTAACAAATCTTCTGAACGGGTTTTTTCATCCAGTCCTTGTTGGCCATCGATATCTTCATCTTTAAATTCTGTATTTTTATCTAACGAGTCATTTGAATCTTTTTGGCTGTTTAGTAGTTGTTGCATATCTGTTGTCTCTTCGAGAGAATCTTCATATTCTGCCAATGGGTCATTTAGATCTCTGGGACTTTGAGTTTGTTGTTCAAAATTTGTTTGCTCTCCGATTTCGCAATTACTTGTGTCCATAAAAACAGTTTCCTCTTTATTCTCTTCTAAAAGCATATTTTCTGATACAGTCCCCATCTCAGAAACAGCTGGCACATCAGAACATTCTATTGGCATTTCCACATCATTTTCTAAAACATCTTCTCCCATTTTTCCCACCGATTCTGTTGGAATTTCAGAGGTATATGAATGTGACTCAGAAATTTCTTCTATTTCCATTTCTTCAGATATTTCAGTTGGCGAAGGATTGTTCGATAAGTTATCTATTTGTAAACTTGACTCTGATAAAGTATTTTCCGCTTTTAAATTTTCTGGTAATTCTTTTGTATTGACCATCACTTTTGTTGCATCACTTAGTTCCTCTAATTCATATAAACTTTTAAACTCTCCCTCTCCCCACGTTTGTTCGTATGTTTTGTCATCATCAGATTGTTTTATTCTTACCAACACTTTTGAGTCCGACTGCTCAGTTTCATTATCTTTAACCATTGTAGTATTTAAATCTGAATTATTATCCTTTGCATCTGAATCACACTTATTGCTTGATTCACTATTGATTCCAGAATATACATCACTTAACACTCCCTCTTCATGTTTAGCTTCGGAATCAAAATTTTCACTTTTAAATGACGTGTCGAATTTGTTTAAAATCTCATCTTCAGTTTCGTCTTGCATATTGCAGGCGCTGTTTTTGCCGCTTGATGAATTGGATTGATCTATAAAAAAAAGGTTACATAAGTAAATCGTTTATTAATTTGTTATTATAGTTTAATTATAAACAATAACTGATGCCTTAAATTATTTGCAAACCATGGCTAACATGGTCTCGGCGATGTGATCTTATCTTTTATCGTTAAATTGCGTGCCAATAATTTTTGTTAGTTTTGACGGAACTTTCATCCATGTCAACTTACTCTATTTTTACCATTTTAATCAATGATTATATCCCTCAAAAGATTGTCAGGCTAATAGTAAATACGCGACCTGACTCTATACGGTGAATACTGTATTCACCCGATGACGATTGCAGATACATAAGCATTCGAAACATTGTGAAAAAGTAAAAAAAATAAAGACAATGAAATTTCGAAACTCTAATTTACTTTCTATTGTGCTCTTTTTCTAAATGCATGCATCTGAGAGAGATCCAGCATACTGCCCATGCCAGGAAAAATACCCGCCTGCACACCCTTCCTCTCACATGACTAACCATCTTCTTAAGATAGTTTTTCCTGACAGATATGCAAGGTCGAAGGGTGTAAAGGCGGGTATTTTCCTGTTATGGTGTAGTATACTGGATGTCTCTCAGACGAATACATTTAAAAAGAGAAAACAATAGTAACTATGTTATGCTCGATAAAACGGATGTTCTGATTGGCTTCCAGGGCCCCTATTCTTCAAATGATAGAAATTCTGCTCCCAGGGAGTCAAATTCTCTCGCTCCTATGCATCTCATTGGTTCAAATCTTCGGTTTAAATCGGTTTCTTTCACTTTTGTCCGATAATGATCGAAAGTAATTCTCTTAGTCAACACCAATAGAATTACTTTCTATGAATATCGGGAAAAGTGAGAAAAACCGATTGAAGCCGAAGATTTGGACCAACGAGAAGCATGATAGAATTTGACTCCCTGGGAGCAGAATTTCTATCAGTTCGAGAATAAGGGCACAGATAATTCGTAAAGCGCCCAGCTCTGCCATTGGAGGGTAGCACTCATTTCTACCGAATTTTCTTTCAAATCAAGAATAGGGGCCCTGTTTGCCCGTCATGCTTGAGGTTAATGAACTGTGTAGTATAAAATAAAAATATATCTCCTGTGGTTTGAAAGAATGGACTCCCTGGCATTTACTATTTTATTAGTCCGTGTTTAACTCATGATAGTTATAGAGGAATTAATGACCAGGCGAATACACAAAAAGATCTAGTCGTGACCTAATGCTTTCGCACATTTCAGACTAAAAATAGTTGTGAGAACTGATCATCGCGCACAGTTCTGAGAGCCGGGCGGAGTGCAGAAAACGACGATGGCTCACCCTTTTGGGGGTTATATAATCATTGCTTTAATACAGATGAGAAGAAAGCTGAAATAAAAATATTTTTTACTATTTTCGTACTAGACGAAAAATCTAGCTAGACTTTAAATTTCCCAAACTGATGAATTTAAAACTGAATCTATAATATGCCGTGTTTCGGTCGATGGACAATTTAAAAATATAAAGTGAAATTTTGAAAAAAAGTTCACCATCTATAAAAAGGTTCGCAAGTGGGATTGGCATAAGTTAAGTCGGTCCTACTTTTGACAACAATGACACATAAAAGTAATTTGAACTCTGTCTGAAGTTAGGAACATATTAGTCCGGCCTGCAAGTCAGGTGCTATTTCGACATTGTTGACATAAGTCCGTATGCGCAGTTTCCACAAAAAAGATAATCCAGTGGATCTATTCTTGAATCGAGAGAAAATTTCCTCCCAAGGAGTCAAATCTTCGGTTTAAATCGGTTTCTCTCACTTTTGCCCGATATTGATCGAAAGTTATTCTCTTAGGCAAGACCAATAGAATTACTTTCGATCAGTATCGGGCAAAAGTGAGAGAAACCGATTTAAACCGAAGATTTGGACCAATGAGATGCATAATAGCGAGAGAATTTAACTCCCTGGGAGGAAATTTTCTCTCGATTCAAGAATAGACCCCTTGGAGGCAAGAACCAGGATGCAGACAGTCCAAATTATTCGTGAATGGCCCGGAACAAAACTCGAAAGGACATTGGACTGGTGATGTTGGTAGAAATGCTGACTGGACACGATCAGCTAAACGAACACCTGTCGCTCATCAGAGTAGCAGAGGATCCCGTCCGTTCAGCCTACGTGGGGTTGCCCCACCATAGAGGAGAAAGAGCAGCACTTGCTTCAATATGCCGACATACTGAACTTCGTACAGAAGACAGGAAGGCCCGGAGAGAGTCGCAGCCAACGAGGTATGACAGAAAGGGCCAATAAACTGGCCTAATTGCCAGTCCCACTACTACTACTACAATATTAAGGTCACTAAAACATTTACAAGAAATTGAACAGAGAACCAATCTACCAATCAACGTCATTATGGATTTGTTGAAATGCTGTCTGCAGAATTCTTACTTCCAGTATTTTCGACAGGAAGATGGTCTACCCATGGGATCTCCACTTTCGCCGGTAGTGGCCAACATCTTTATGGAATCCTTTGAAGAAGAAGCTCTGCGAACATCTTGGCAGAGACACAAACTATGGCTCAGGTACATGGACGACATATTTATCATCTGGAAAAAGGACAACAATACACTAGAACAATTCTTTCATCACGTCAACAGCATAAGAAACTGCATCACATTAACTCAGCTTTCTTTTCTCGACGTTCTAGTCACCAAAAATAATTCAACCACAACCACTTCCGTATATCGCAAACCAATTCATACTGAACAATATCTAAACTTCAAAACAAACCACTCAACGTCAACCAAACTGGGAATTGCAAAATCTCTCATAGATCGAGCCAATTACATCTGCAATACCGAAGAAGCTTTAGACCACACCAACACAAAGGAAGACAGACGTAAATACTGAAAGGAAGCCGACGCTTATAATTCCATAAATCAAAGAAATCTCAGAAAAGCTAAGAAGAATAGGCAACCAATACGATCTTCGGACTGTTTTCAAAACGACCACAACAATAAGAAGTCAGTTTATTTGAAAGTTTGAGACAATGATGTGTTTGAAATTAATTCTGTGTTTCGGACTTCCATTGTCTATATTTTATTTATACACGGCGTTTCTCAAACTACAATCAATTCCTAAGACTACGCACTCATATACTGTGAGAAATCACTCAACCTTGAAGTTTAGGAAGTTGGCTCCGCCCAAGAAGGGGCTTCCAAATATTTGGGATTTCAGCACTTGGTTTACTGAAAATACCCTGATTCTGCCCAATAAGGCAGCTCCAAGGAATTTTCGTTTCTTCCAGTGCGACTCTTTGTACAAAACCTTTGCTTCTGCCCACTGCATTCGGTGTTGCTTTGACCATGCATGTTCGGCGATTCCTGATTTCGTTATTTCGCCTTGGGTATTCGTCTGATGTTCCTTAAGCCTAACAGATAGTGGTCTTTTAGTCTCGCCTATGTAACACTCACAAGGAACTTGGTAAATGCATTCCTTATTTTGTTTGTTCTCCGGTTTTCTTTTACTAAGAAGGCTTCGAATTCTATTACTAGATTTAAAAGCTGTTTTAATATTAAAGTTTTTCGCTACTCTTCGAATTTTCTCTGATACTCCTTTAACGTATGGAATTGTAAGGAATGCATTTGCCTGGTTTTGGTCTTGTAATCTCTGTCCTGTTTGTTGAAATTTAGAAATAGTATCCGTAATAAGTTTAAGGCTGTAACCATTCTGCAGCAGATCCTTCTTAATGTTTCTTATTTCAATTTCCAAGTCATGAGAATTGTTACAAATTTGAACGGCTCTGTTATACAAAGTTTTGATTATGTCTCATTTGGTTGTAGCAGAATGATTTGAACCTTGATTTAAAAATTGTCCCGTGTGAGTGGGTTTACGATAGACTGTTGTTCTGATGTCGCTTTCTACTCGTGTGACAAGTACATCAAGAAAAGGAATTTGACAATTTTGCTCCAACTCCATTGTGAATTTATTGGTTGGTCTTATGTTATTTAGGTGGTGAAGAAATTCTGAAAGTTGTTGGTCATTCCCGGTCCAGACAATAAAAGTATCATCAACATATCTCAGCCAGAGATTAGGTTTATATGTTGCGGTATCAACCGCGTGTGATAAGAACCACTCCATGTACGTAGCCTTAGGAATTGATTGTAGTTTGCAACTGAAGACGATCAGAGATTGTACTGATCGAAACGTCGTGTATAAATAAAATATAGACAATGGAAGTCCAAAACACAGAGTTAATTTCAATAAGAAATCAATTAACAAAAACTAAACCACAACGCCACGACACCTAGAACTGCACCTACCAGGTACCATACGAGTTTGGGGATATCTTCTTCTTCAAGTGCCATGCTCTCTTCGAACGTTGGCTATCATCAGCGCGATCTGTACCCTGTCCACTGCTCTTCGGAAAAGTGTCGTAGTACTAACACCATACTATTCTCTAAGATTTTTAAGCCATGATATCCGTCTACGACCCGAACCTCTTCTGCCTTCAATTTTGCCTTCTATTATCAATTTTAAAAGTATATATTTGTCATTCAATTAAATATTCAAGTTTTCGTTTTTTGATAGTAAATAAAACTTTAAGGTCTTTATTTATTCTAAGCAAAATATCCACATTAGTTACTCTGTCCATCCAAGATATCCTTAATATTCTACGATAACACCACATCTCGAATGCCTTTAACTTTTTACACATGGCCTCAGTCAGTGTCCATGCTTCCATGCAATAATATAAGATGCTAAAAACATAACACCGAAGCACGCGAATTCGGAGAGTGGTATTAAGATCGCGACTACACAACACCGATTTCATTTTGATAAAAGATGATCTGGCCTGTTCAATTCTTGCACGAGCTTCTTGCAAGTTGTCCCAGTGCTCATTGAGGAGGCAACCCAAGAATTTGTATGAATCCACGCGTTTCTTGCGTTCTTCTAGCATGCCTTTGATGTTCTTTTCCTTGGATATGACCATCCATTTTATTTTTCCAACATTTAAGTTAAGCCCGAATTGCGAACTTTTGGCAGCAATTTGATCCAACAACTCTTGCTCTGCTATTATAACAGTGTCGTCGGCATATCGTAGGTTGTTGATTTTAATGCCGTTTATGGTATGGGGATAATATACAACCTTGGCGCACACCTCTTCTTATTTGGAGCCAGTTGGTCATCAACCTTTATTTGAGCAGTCTGATTCCAGTATAGAGTAGGGATTATCTTTAGATCTTGATCATCTAGACCAACTTCTTTTAGCGATTCTATGAGCTTTTCGTATTGGACTCGATCAAACGCTTTCTCATAATCTATGAAACAGGCATATACTGGCACCGACACATCCCTAGATCGCTGAACTAAGACTTGAATGCGAAACAGGGCCTCTCTTGTCCCGAACCCACCACGAAATCCAAACTGCGTGGAAGGATTCGCATTTTCCATAAATTCTTTTATGGATAATCTTAAAAAATATTTTTTAAATATGGCTCATTAGGCTGATTAGGCGGTAATCACTACACTTCTTTGCTGATTGTTTTTTTAGACAGTGTAACAAAGGTTGATTTTAGCCAGTTATCAGGGATTTTACCTCTGCGATAAATCAAGTTAAAAATTTTGACCAGTGTATTTGACGAATCTTCGTTTTTTATTAGCTTTAAAACCTCAGGGTATACTTCGTCTTGCTTTTCTGTTTTTAGCTGAAGATATTACGTGTTGTAATTCCTCTAGTGTTATATCTATGCCTTGGTTTGAAAATTCTTCTTGCTGTTCGGATCGGTTATCGGTAAAGAGATGTTCTATGTAGGTATGTAGCCTTCTTTTACTTTTTCTTCGGTATCCGATATGATTTTGGCCTGATTGTCCACAAGGATTCCAGCTTGTCTTTTATTAAATAATCCGGCTGCTTCCTTTATGCGTTTGTGTAAATTGAAAGTGTCATGTTTAGCATCTAGATCTTCTATTTCTTGACATTGCTGTGTTATCCAGTCTTTTTTTGCTGACCTTATTTTTCTTTATCTCTCTATTGATTTCATAGTACTGATCACTGCCTTTTTTACTGCGTCTTTTATCCATCAACTCAAGGATTTCAAAGATATCTACATCGGAGAAACCAGCCGACCCATGGAAGGTTGCCTTAGAGAACACAAACGCAAAACATGACAAGGGGACACAACTGGATCAAAAATATATCAACAGTGCTGGGACAATCAATATCGTATTGAATGGAAAGAGGCAAAAATCGTCGCCAAGGAGGAAAATCTATTCATGCAGCATTAATACAGAGGACCCATAATGTATTTTCTCAACAAATCGTCACCATCAAGGATGTTTGGAAACCCATACTTTTCGGAGGTAACAGATTTCAACTGCGAAAGGGCGGAGCCAACCAAGTGTAAACTTCATGGTTCACTGAACATAGCTTTTTTATGGTTCACTGAACACACACTAGTATATAAGATTAGGTTAGTCTTAATTTTTGTCAGAATTCACCTGATGACGATTGCAGATACATAAGCATTCGAAACGTTGTGAAAAAAAAAGACAATGAAAGTTCGAAACTTTAACTTACTCTCATTTACGAGAAAGACTCACAGGCCTTTCTCCACTTGGTATTACCAAAGGATATGTATCGAGGATAGAAAACTCCAACAACATGGAAAACTTTAGCTTCGCAAATGAACTAGAAGTTATACCTTAAAAGTTAAAGAAACATCAAGAGGAGCAACAGACACGTCTTTTGCACTTATTATGATCTTATCAAACGGGCACATAAGGTTTGTTAAGTTTTAAGGTATAATTTCGGGTTCTTCTGCAAAGCCCGATATATTGGTGGAGTTTTCCACGATACACTTAACACGGTATGATAATGCGCATCTCGGCGTGACGTGGCTGTGTGACCCCGATACCAACACATGTGCATGGAAAAGGTATTAATTTTCCTTAATGTAATTTTGGGCCGCCGCGCGTTGAATGTGTTTTTTGGTTGGTACGGGTCGACTTGCGTTTGTTTAAGTTAGGTTTGGTTGATTTAGTTTAAAAAATAAAATAAAAAAATTGGCGGACTCGGATTTGGGATCTCAAAGTCCCTAGTAGGTGCCTTCATAAAGAATCAAAAATGGCAGAAAACCGTATACTAAATAATTACCAAATATAATTATAATAAAATGTGTAAGTGTATTTTTTTACATACTGGGTCTTTTTAAACATGTACCTACTGTAGCCAAGTGGTTTGCAAAGTTAAAGACAAACACAAAATAAATATTTGTACCTAGCCAAGATTCAAACCCGGAACCTACCGTGCTGCAGACAGATACGCTACCCAAGGCGTATATGAGTTAAGTGTAAATTATATTATGACAGTTTAAAAAAATGGTGCTGTAAGGTACTTATCTATGTACAGTCTTTACAAAAAGGGTACCTACCTATTTGGGTTTCAAATTTAGAGATCTCAAGAACTATATATCTATACCACAGAGGTAAACTGTACTGTAAGTCCATTTTCGACCAAAATGAGATTGACTTTATTTTATCGTTCATTTGGTAAGCCAATATCCATTTCATTTCTAAATGTTTTTCCCTTGGTAATCTGAAGTATTTAAAGTTTTTTGTAATTCTGTCATCATTTTTATATCCAAAACCTCATTATAAATAATTATAAATAAATTTTGACACTGAAATAATCATTATCAGATAAAAAAGTGGTACTTGCAAAAGTTGTGTGTACGTTGGTATCGTAGAACATCTTAAAAGGCAGTCTCTCAATCAAATCGTATTCATTTAGGGGAGCAAGCGCATCGAGAATATCTCTGTTCCTTACGGTTTCAAATGAGAGAAATATATCAACGCAGTGAACTTATTCTCTCAATCAAGCACGCTAATAAAACTTCGAATGTTGACGTCAGCGTGTGACTGCGCGGAAGGCGACGGAATTTGGCATAAATTGTAGCATACCGTGGAGTTTTCTAGGCCCGATGCATAGCCTTGGATAATACCAAGTAAAGAAAGGTCTATGAGATTTTGCTGTAAATTTTACGAGCTTTATCGTTTATACAGGAGGTTAGTCTGTTCGTTGGGTTGCGATTATTATAGACTAGACAAGTCCAATATAGTAAAACTAAAAAGAAAATACAAAGAAGAAGGATCTCTACGACGAAAGAAAGGAACACCCATTTTCCAAGAGAAGCAAAATTAACAGTTCATTTTCCTGCTACAGTAAGAACTACACTAAGACGAATAAAGAATTCGAGGCTGAGATGTCATGCTGCAGCTAAAAAGATACGGCTAAGTAAAGAAAAGACAATTTTTAATCCCATCGGAAACGTATGGGAGCTTATCGCAAAAAAGTTATCAAAATTTAATATTCGTCCACGGAATCCTAACCATTTGATGGAGCTAATAGTTAGTGCAATGCCCAGATACTGAAGTTAATATTTTTGATTTTTGTTTATCGATAAGTTTTTTATTTCTATTTGCTTTTTAATATTGTGTTGTTTATAAAACTGATCCTGTTTATGTGTATTGACCTTTCTTAACCCAAATCCTTCCAGTTCTTTCTTCTTTATATTTTCCTTTTAGTCGCACTATGGTGTACTTGTTTGATCCATTTTGACCGGCTATTTGACGAAGGGGCCAACCTTCTTCTAGTTTGATTGAATTGCTTTATTTATAATAAAAATTTTGTTTTAAAAGTGTTTTATCTTTTTTCATATTTCGTAACAGCAACCTTAAAACTACAGAACCAGTAAATATCGGTAAAAATGCTTTCAGTCTCCTGTTTGTTTGTTTATGTTGTCTAAAAGCGTTAACATATAAAAGTCGGTAACAATAAGCCAGCAAAATTTTTAATACATAGGCATGTGGCTAACTTCTGCTGTATGCGTTTTATGTGTCGGGAAGTATACCAGTTTGAATAATGACACCGAACAGGCCTGTTCGGCGATAATGACAAGGCAACACCGTTCTCAACTAAAAAGCCAGTTAACTCTTATCTCTTCAGTGCCCTTTACGCAAAGATTGCCACCGTTTTTATAACCAAATTGACAGGTAAAACATGTATTTTCTGTCAGTTGGGTGTCAATATGACCGCTATAGTAGGCTAAAGGATACTAAATCGAAAAAGAGTTAACTGGCTTTTTAGTTAAGCAGATGTTGAACAAGGCAGGGAAAAGTTAGTAGAAATCAAATATAAACAGTTTCCTTAGTAACAATGTTGCAAATACTGAAGTCAAAATAGAGCCGGTTTACCCTATGCCAATTCGACTTAATGGTTACAATAACTTCCTATAAAAATGTTTTGCTTACTTTCAGTGTCATCATCATCTAATTGCAAATGGAAACTCTCCTCGGAATCAGATTTTTCATGTCCATTTTCTTGGGGTTTGAATTTGTCGAATATTTCCATAGTGCTTGGAAGGGCGGCCATACTTTGAGAGGAATCGAACTGTTCTACTGATGGCATGTTTTACGCCCCTGCCCTGAAATTAAAAGAAGTTATTAGTTGTGAATTCAAAACCTCTCTTAATTTACAAAATCCCAACTAATAAATATACAAAATCCTTTTCAATTAATTTTGCCTATACCCACATAACATTGGGGGAATATTTATGTTGTAGGAGTATTCCCTCAAAGGGATTTTTGGAATATTCTATTGCGAATTATGTTCCAGACCTATTTTTTGTTGAATATTCTTTAAGGGTTGGTGATAGTTAAATTTCTTTGGTATTGGTATTGATTATCAAGATATTTTTATGAATATTCCCAAAGAGAATATTTTTGTCAGGATTTTGGCATGTTTGCTGAAAATAATACTGTCTTGTGAAAAATACGCGATTTAGATGATTTATAATTGTAATTTAGTTTAATGTCATCTATAGCAGGTAATATTATTACACATATAAGAGAGCAAAAAGTTATTAGGCAATCTTTTGATAACTAATCTCAAGTAGTACATCATCATGATGGTGATACATTGATATTCCTATATCCTCACTCCTTAATTGCACTTTAGTGGAAGACTAATGTTATTAGAATGTTATGCATGTTTGGTGGATATGGTGGATATTCATGCGGATATAATTTATCCACTGAATATCTTAGGATATCCATCTCGTGGCCATCTGGACACGTTTTGATTCACAAAATCATGCAATATTTGCTATGTGGGATATTATAGTCAGTTCCCAGGTATATTACTATAATTCTTTTAAAAAAACGTCCTGGTCATATCATAGTCATGTTTCACGTCACGTTTCAATCACATTTATATCACCTGTATGAGCTAGAATGTCACTTATTGCCGTCATGAGTTAGTAATATTCCCAATGGTAAAATGTAACATACCTATCACATTGTTCGTTCTCTAAGTATATGACTATAACATTACAGGAATGTTTAATTGTTATGTGGGTAATTATTGGAAAATTCCTTCAAACAAATTAATTAATTTTCGAAGATAATATCATCAGAGCTTCAAAATCATTTTATTAATTTTAAAGCTCGAGTGTGGTATTTAGGGAATTATGTCACAACGAGAACAAAAATAACAGAAAAAAATTTAAGATTAAATTTGGAATGAAGGGTAGTTTAAGTTTAAACAATAAAAATTTGATTTCTTTAGCTATATGTGTACACTCCATTCCTAATTGCTGTGGACCAGTTTTTTGACACTTACAACGACAGTTCGATTTAGCTTCTGTGTTTAATTGTCAACCGCCATATTGAAATTGGTCCCGAGAATTTGGAATGAGGTATAAGTGTAGTTTTGGCGTTATTTTCAAAAATACCCATTATTTTATGGGACTTTTAATGCCCGTATAAACTTTACCCAAGTAAAAATTTTTAGTTGCCATAACTAAGAAATACACTAAAATTAACGTTGCATAAAGTACAAAAATTAGTCTTTTGTGCAACGGCCGCTATGGAGGACGAGAAGAGTAAATTTGGCAACCCTCTAACAACGTTTATTTTTACTAGAACATTGTGAGGTTTTCAACGACCGCAACGAACGATGGATCAACGACGCTAAAACGTTGATAATTAACTAGAGTTAAATAATTTACGTTCTTTAAACGTTTCTCTTATAGAGGGCTCCTCCTTAGTCGCAGAACGGTTATGTTTTCAGTAAACCAAGAAATGATTATTGCCGCCATACTGTTTTATTTTTCTGATTTACGCCGCTATGCCATTCCCACATAACATTGAAGGAATATTCATGTTATAGCAATATTCTCTCAAAGTAATATTTGGAATATTCTATTTCGAATATGACAGGAATGTTCCAGGCCTATTTTTTGTTGAATATTCTTTAAGAGTTTGTGATAGTTATATTTCTTTAGTAATAAGATAATAATATAACGTGATAATCAAGTTATTTCTATGAATATCTATTGCGAATATGACAGGAATGTTCCAGGACTATTTTTTGTTGAATATTCTTTAAGAGTTTGTAATAGTTATATAGATTTTGGCATGTTTGCTGAAAATATTATTACTATCTTGTAAAAAGAACGCGATTTACAAGATTTATAATTATAATTTAGTTTAATGTCATCTATTGTAGATAGATGTTACTGGAGTCAATATGTTCTCTATGTAGCAGGTAATATTATTATAAATATAATACAGCAAAAAGTTATTTAGGTAATCTTTTGATAACTAATCTCAAGTAGTACATCAACATAGGCTCCTCCGTAATTGCACTTTAGTGGACGACTAATGCATATTTGGTAGATATTCTTGTGGATATATATCCACTGCATATCTTAGGATATTCATCTCGTGGCCATCTGCAATGTTCAATAGGGATATATATTTGCTACGTGAGATATTATAGTCAGGGCCTTACCACCTGTATGAGCTAGCCGGCATGTGTTGGTAATATTCCCAATGGTAAAATGTAACATTCTCTTCTCTAAGTATATGACTATTACATTACAGGAATGTATAATTGTTATGTGGGTTTGTGTAAATCGTTAAAAAAATCTTGTTTTTTTGCTGGATTTTGATCAATTTTTAGTTAGTTTTAATAATTTTTAAGTATTCTTTCAGATTGGCTAGAGTATAAAATAGGTTTGAAGCATTTTTAAAATTTTCAGTATTTAAATAAAAAGATGATTTCGCAAAAAAATAAGAGGAATATTTTTTAAAGCATATCTATTTTTGACGGAAAACTAAGGTTCGTTGGTAAATTTAGTGGATAGGAAACTTTAAAAAGCCACTTTAATGTTATAAATTAAATGTAAGTTACCTAGCTACCTACATATTTTAGAATTATTAATAAATGGTGTTTGGAGAGGGCACTCCAGCCGTAGTCGCTTCGGCGACGGTGTGGAAACGTTGCAGGTGACTCTAGTCGCAGGCAACGTCAACACAACTCAAAAAATCTCCGCCAAATTGGTGCAAAAGCGAGTTGCTAGAACGTTTAGACTCCGTTTTCACGCAACGTTAAGTCGCCTTTGGCAACGTTAAAACGTCGACAAATTGTTCCTTGGGTAGTCTCTTTACAATTAACCAGTTCATTTCAACAAACTACATAATTCTGCAATTAGCGATTTTGAAAGAAAATCACGTGATATTAATTTTAAGTTGTTTCTAGTTTTCAATTTTTTCTTTAATTACCTTTGTCTACAAATTAATTAATAACATTTTTGTCGAATATATTTTGCGGCCTTTGCATCTTGGCTTCAGAAATCGAAACAAAATTGAAATCATCCCGACTGACGTTTTAAACACAGCAAATCAATGGAAATATCTGTCAATGTTATTGTCAGAAAACACTTTATAATCAACTGTACAGCGCTTAATTTTGTTTCGCTGCATATTCACCATGTTTTACTTTACTCTTGCCTATTTTCGCAACTTTATAAATGATTAAGCGCGCGGTCGATTCCAGTGACCGACACTCTATCGAACTTAATCATAGATATTGCAAGTTTAATGTTTACTTCAACTTTACAAATATTTTGCTTCTTTATTTTTTTGAGGTATATGGTAAAACTCGATATTATTTGTTAGTTTTTGACTATTTTAATGCTTTGACACAATACTATACAGCTTATAGTTAGCGACTGCACAATGCTTGCTTATTTTATATTGAGTACTTTTGGAACATAACTTTTTGGGGATAAAACATGTCACAAATTCTACTTTCTAAATTCACTCACTTTTCCATTCTGCACATGCCCAAGTTACACTTTGCACCCGTAGCTTTAGATCAATTCCTAGTTTGCAAAATTAAAGACAAACACAAAATATCCATGCAACTAGCCGGGATTCGAACCCGGGACCTTCCGTGCGGCAAGCAGATACGCAACCCATTGCGCTACGGAGGCCGGTAAGCTTTGGTTGACAGTACAGTCAATTAGCGATTTTTTGTGAGCCCTATCCCAGCAAACACATCTTTAACATTATAACATAGTATTTACGTAAATCTAAAGTCAAAAAATTTACATAAAATATACGTAATATTTACATAAGATAACTTATGTTTCTTTAACTACATTATATTTACGTAATAAGAAGATACCTTGTTGTGACATTAGAAGTATATAAATGATTTTAATTTTACAGAAATGTTACATTCCAATACATAGGTAATAGGTTATATAACATTTATATTATTTATATAGTAGTTACATAAAGAGTACGTTATTTGCGTGACTGCGAGTTTACCTTGAAGTTACTGTAAGAGACATAAATATTATGTAATTAATTTAAGTTACTTTACAAAGTAATCATGTGTTGTAACTTTTATGTAATATTTACATAACTGTGTTGGCTGGGATAGTTTTACCCCACTCACTTTGTAACCTGTTATGTAACGCAACTTGTAACCTTCACGACGATATTACATTGCCAGTACATCAATTGTCCTAAACATTTACGTAACATTGTTACATTCGATTTTTTTTACAAGGGATCCGAACTCTTAATCCAAAGGTGATACACCAAGGTTTCAGCGCCTTAGACCACTAGACCATCTCGGTTTTGTTGAGAACTGTCACCAATTCATTGGTTCGATTTTTACAGAAAATAGGGAGTTGGTTTTTTTAATATTAATTTAGTTAATTGTTTTTAATTAATAAAATACCTATAAAAAGGTTTCAGTTGCAATTAAAAAAAAGTTAGATACAAAAAGACTGAGAAAAAAATATTTTCTCTTTTGTGGGAAGTTATCAAAAAAATCGCAGAATTTTCATAAAAACAGTAAACTTTTTGATATCATTCCTTACTTTTTCAAAAATTTTCGCCATATTTGGATTAAAAGTTTCATTCATTTTGGAATTTTTACATAAAACTTACAATTGTATTTAGTCATTTTCCAATAAACAGGTAGTTGTTTTAAAGTTGACATTAATTGACCTCACAATACTGCTGCTTTCATGTGATCATTAGACTAAACTTGTTTCAACTTTGATGTTTATTAACTTACAATATTGTATTTGGTCATGTCACAATAAAGAACCAAATTTGTTTTAAATTTGACATTTAATAAACTTGCAATATTGTGTAATATCATGTAACTGTAAAGAAGCTAATTTGTTTCGACAGTGACATTTATTAAACTGCAAATAATGCTATTTTTCAGTTACTTTATCGTTTACATTTCTTGTTAAATCCAAGATTAAATATTAACGTAAAATTAGTGCTTCTTTCGTGTATTAGCGATACTTTCACATAGAATGTTAATTTTGAACTTACATTTTACTTTTTTTAAACATTTTTCTTAACGTATTCAAAGTTACACCAATTTTACATTTTTTCAACGTTGAAAACCTGTAAAATAACAGACCTTGCTTAGTGGGACTATTGTGCTCTTTTCCTAAATACATTCGTTAAAGAGAGAGAAAAGTGGCGTCTCAGACCCGTTTGTACACCCTCCGACCCGGTATATCTGTCAGCGATTACTATTTCAAGGAGATGAGTGAGTTATAAGTTCACGGGCAGCTTGATCTCTCTCAGACCGATGCAATTAAAAGAAGAGAACAACAACTATGTTCACCTCACAAAAAATTGCTACATTTTTCTCCATTGACCAATTATAACCAATTTAAAGTAATACATTCTAGCGGATTGCATCAGGGGAAATTGTGACGTCACGGATCAGCTATTTTACTAAGTTTAAATTAAAGATAACCGCGTTTCGGACTTAGGGTTATGATTTAAGAATGGTTCTGGTAATTCGTTTTAGAGGTTACGGAACTTTTTATTTTAAAATAAGCGAATTATGGACTTAGGGCTTCGCTTATTATATTTATAGACCACACTGTGATTATCTACATGAGGGTGTCGTAAAAATAACCGTTTTATTTTCGCGCTTAACCCTTCGTCTTTGTTTTTGTCCGTGACGTCATCAATAGCTTTGACATTTCCTGAGCTAAGGTCACTGACAAATAATCAAATATCTTCGTTTAAAACCCATATTTTCTGCAAAACATACACCACGAACGCAGTTTTGGTTAAGAGAGTAAGGATGAGTATGTAAATTACAAAGAATCAAATATATTCGTTCAAAACCCATATTTTCTGCAAAACATACACCACGAATGCAGTTTTTGTTAAGAGAGTAAGTACAAATAACATAGGGCGTTTATTTGTCATATTAAAAAAATACGAATTTCGTAAAGTTGTCTGGTTGTTAATTATGGAATTATATCGACTTTATTTCGTATTATTCTGTGTTTCCTCTTGCCTGGGTTGTTCCAAAAATAAACTCTTTTAGGTCCTTTTTATAAATGGATTAGTGCACGCGTGCTCTCAAAAACATTTTTTAAACGAAATGACGCCGCAATAACTTTAAATGTCAAAGTGTCAAAGTCAAACTTTGGAAAAAAAATTAATCAAAAATACATTCAAATGCTTTTATAATAAATTATTTTGAGTTTAAGGCAAATTATAAAATTATTGTCTTGGTTTTGGTTTTAGAATTTTCGTCAATCAGTTTTAATTTTGCAACCCTGGAAGCAGTCAAGCAGAAAATATTTAATTAAAAAAATGCAGGATCTACCATGAATTTAGGTAATATCCAATTGGTCTTGGAATTATTTTTACTTACCAAATAAGATTCAAAAACGTTTAATTTACGGTGCTTGCATGTGATAATATAATTTGATTTTAAAGACTATCAGAATGATTAATGTCAAATAATCTGTCAAATTTATTTACATCATGACACTAATTGTTTTAAACTTCCATGGCAAAGCATGACTGCGAGAATGTTATTTTACCACCCTATTTTCTACATGCAGGCTTATCTCACTTCTTAATTAAACCAATCCAAATGGTTTATGTAACCATATACTTATAAACTTAATAATATACGCGCCCTGGACGTGGCAATTTTGTTAGCAACATATCATGATCAAGTAGGCCATGAAAATAAATATTTTACGCCCGTTTTGCGCAAGTGCGTTGGGTTGATGTTATTCCTGACGCCATTTTTGTTTGTTTTGATTTTTGATTCCGAAAGTGGTGTGTTTTTATATAGAGAAAAACAAATACCTGTAAAATTTTTGGTATCATCCAGAGAAAACATCTGCCTTAGCACTTTCACATGTTATTAATTTTTCGATCATTAAAATGCGATTAAAAAATTTTAAGATTACATTTTTATTTTGGGCGGCACACATTTTTACCTAAAAAACGAAAACTGCTTGGCTTTTGAAAAGTAAACACTACTGTCAACGAAAAACATGACATTCAGTGAAGGGCATTGCGCATGCGTAAAACGACTGAAATTCCAAAAATTTTCATAGCCTCCTGGAGTTAGATGACTAATCTTGCTTACAAAAATTTTAACGGGGATGCATTGCAATGTGTGTATATTAAGTTTATTATTTTATTTATGATTTTTTATTTATTTATATATTAAGTTTATAAGTATATGTTTCTCAGTGGCGTGGCCAGAAATCGACTGTGGAGGGGGGGGGGTTTCATCATTTAATAAAAATCAACTACCTACCTATGGCAAATTTTTAAAAATTAGGTAGGTGCCTATTCCTTGAGCTCTTGAACTGAAAAGAGGGGAGGGGGCGGTTTAATGGTGTTGAGTTAGTGTATTTTTTTCAAAATTGTGTTTAGTGTAGATTTTTTTCAAAATTATCCACTTAAATGCGCCGCAGGCAACTATTTTGAAAAAATTACCCTAAAATGCTACTTTTTACGCGTTTCAAATGTTGTTGACAAAATGAAACAAAATTGTAACTATATTTAACGTTGATATAGCGCCACAGGCGAAAATTTTGAAAAAAAAACAAAAATTCTTTAAAAATTTTAATCTCTTAGGTTTTTCGCAAAATATTTTTGAAAAGTAGATTGGGTTAGATGCCAAGAAGGGGTGGGTTGCGATGCGGTGGTATATATATATATAGATTTGTTGCCAAACCATAAATGCGCCGCAGATGAAAATTTAAAGAAAAATTATACTAAAAATGCCATTTATTACACGCTTTGAATGCTGGTGACTAAAACTTTCAGAAAAACTACAATTCATTAAAAATTCAATCGGAAAGCCAGCCGCCATATTAAAATTGACCTGGATAATTTCAAATGAACAGTACCCAATTAACAATAGTACATTATAAACCTAGGGACTAAAGTGCCACATTTAATCCCGCGGCGAAAGGTTTGTAGCACGACCGTAGGGAGGGCTACAATTCGCTAAGGGATTAAACGACACTTTAGTACCGAGGTTTATATACTATTTTATGCACTTTAGGAAAAGATCTTTTTTGGCTTGACTTGCTATAAATTTAATTATAATTTTCCAGGGATTAGTTTTTTTTTAATTCCTGAGGGATTAAATTTACTTCTAATCCCTAAGCTGAGGGATTAAATTTTCTTTGAATCCCTTAGGGATTAAAAGTGTAACTTAAGTCCCTAAAAAGGGGGATTTATTTTAAAGTACCTATTTAATCCCTGAAGTGCATAAAATAATTTTTTAGTAACCTTTTCAACATTTCCCAAAGTTCAAAATTAAAAACTTCGAAACTAATCCAACCTAATAAACATTTAATAGAAGGACTAATAAATAGAATAAAATAGATAAATAAAGCGCCAAAAATACATTTCATAAAGAATTAGCAACAAAAATGCCCCCAAGTCATTTTGACACTCGACAACTCGATCAAAACTTGATAGTTTTTGATCCTAAATAACACGGTATTTGTTTTTTCAATTCGATGCACATAAAGATAGACCGCAAGTCTCGTTTTTCGCCCATAGGTGGCGCCGTCTTCGTTTATTAAAAATGAGATTTTGAGTTATTTCATCTTGCCCGTGACGATTATCTGGATGACCCAAATATCTATAATCCGAACTTAATTTATGCATGTAATACTTTAACATACCTATGGTATGAAAAAATTACTTGATTAGTTTAAAATTTAAAAGTTTTATGCTAAGCATGCATGGATAAATCGTTCAAATATGACTATAAAGGTGTCACCATTCATTTTCATGTCAAAACCTTACACATGACCAGAATCCCAACTAGGCTCAACACCGTCTCAACTAAAAAGCCAGTTAACTCCTACCGTCTCAGTGCCCTTTAGCATACTGTGGCTGCCATTTTTATAACCAAATTGACAGGTAAAACATGGACTTTCTGTCAATTAGCTGTCAATATGGCACCGATAGTAGGCCAAAGGATACTAAAACGAAAATGGCTTTTTAGTTGAGAACGTTGTTGCTTGGCTCAACTTTCGTTTACATGAAATGTGATATTAAAAAAAAATTATAGGGGGTCTTCTATTGGACCCCCTGAGTTTGAATATAAAAGCAAAAATTTGCGGAAACGTACCTTTTTCGAGAAAAAATTAAAAATAGAAACTTTGTGTAGACATGCGATAAAGAAAAAATAAAAAAGGTTTTAGATTTCACTTCCTCTCTTCAATTTCGAGAAAAAGTGAAAAAAAGGCAAACGCATTATTTTTTGAGAAAAAGTGAAAAAAGGCACTTTAGATTTGATAGAAATCTGATATAAAAAACACTAAAACAATGAATTTCCGCGGATTATCATTTCCATGTTTGCATTGAAGAGAGGAAGTGAAATCTAGAGCCGTTTCAATTTTTTTCATATCACATTTCTACAAAAAGTTGCCTTTTTTTCACTTTTTCTCAAAAACAATGCATTTCCGCAGATTTTCATTTCCATAATTGCATTTCAATTTTTTTCATATCACATTTCTACAAGAAGTTCAAAAATTTTTTTTCTAGATTTCTTGTAAAAAAAATTTCACCCACCAATTTCGTAAAAATGCCAACATTGTATTGATTCCGACTGATCCAAAAATCCAAAAAGTTTTTAATTTTCTGGTTTACTAAAACAATTTTTTATACCCACGCCTACGTGAAAACAAATGTTTAAACTTTTTTAAAACACCCTGTATGCAAAAAGTTAAATTCAATATAAATCCAATAAAATAAAGTCAGGTGACAAAGTAATTCCCAAAAAATATACATTATTAGAAAGTACCATCTACATAAAAGCCCCCGTATATTTCATAACTCGATAGCCTCGGTATTTATAACTACTTGTATATTACTAGAGACGACAATAAAATAAAAACTTAATGTACGCGTGTTAGGACAATTAGCACAGACAAAACAAGTTGCACATGCGCCTTAAATGTCGTAATTGTCATCCATCCCCTCCACCCAGATTGACGCCATCGACACGTCAAAACATACCTACCTAATCCATGAACTGTTCACAATAACATAGTAATATTTTCGCAAAATAACGATACTATTTAACCACGTTTTTAGTTTTTATACTATTACACAACGAACGTCGCGCTGCGCCACTGAGTGCCATGCCGCGGCAATATAATACAAAGATGGCTGCTCGCGGGCTGAAAACGAGTTCAACGGGACTAGAAAACGCAAACGAAGCAAGGTAGAGTGCGCGCGCAGCATGTCTGAATGTTCGAGGTCGCCAAAGGTTTTTATCCAATCATCAAGAGTTTCAATATGG